>JAJHZJ010000455.1:1908190-2508190 GCA_023548195.1 Bettongia penicillata ogilbyi | reverse complement strand
ATTATAAAGATCCATGTGACTGGGATAAGGATAAATGTAAAAGATGTCTTACTCCACAAAATGTAACTATGTGGTATGTTTAACACCATTCTCATTCTAGCACAGCAGGTTTTCCCTAGCTACCTACAAGGCATGAAAGGACTTTAGGGGAAATTCAGTTAACATGGAGCCTTGTTATTTCATAAGGCTTATTGAAAAACTTTGGCACTGATGGGAAAAAGATAAAAAATATGCAATGACTTTCTATTAAAACTATAATTTTTAATATTAAAACTGTCATTTTTATTTAATTTAATTAAGCAAGTATTTAGGAGCACCTACTAGATGCCCTGCAATGTGGCCAATATTAAACCTTGTTCTCTCCCCACCCCCACCCCTGCCACTCCAAATCATCTGTTTCTCCTGATCACAGAGCAGTCAACTCTGCCTACTAAACCCTCTCGCATTTCAGTCTCCACTTCAGTTTATTCCCCATGGAAGAGAAAAGAAATTATCCACATTAGCTGCTAGCAAAAGCACTCTCATCAAGTAGCAGATAGTCCTGAAAGCTGCAGTTAGAGAGAGGGAGGAACTGTTACTGCACATTCCTATAAATGTCTCCTCGGTGGTGACCTCACAGCAGAAGTGAAGGGAGAGGGCATGAATTTTCTCTATTTAATCATTCAGATAAGGGGGCATTCATGTACTGAGGCAATAGTTTGTGTAGAGTCCCAAACTGGGGGATCACCAAATGATGTCAGGGACAGCAACTTTATTTCTCATGTGAACAAATAATAAGAAATAAGGTTGACCTTAGAGGCAACATTGTAGACGGTATAGCTAGACTTGGAGTAAGGAGGACCTGAGTTCAAGTCCCACCTTGGACACATACTGGCCATGTGGCTTTAGACAAATTACTTTAACCTTTCAAGGATCTAGCCCAGTAGTGTCAAACTCAAATAGAAACAAAGACCACTGAATTATACATAAGGATCTATGTGAGTCACATATTGACTTGGAAAACTTCTTATTAACATTATCTTTGATTTATTGTATTTTTATTTATTTTGTTACCTATTTCCCAAACACAGTTTAATCTGGTGCAGGCTTCACTCAGGAGTGTTGTGGGCTGCATGTGGCCCACCGTGTGAAACTTCTGCTCTAGGCAACTCCCTGTCTACAGTTATAAGTTTCAGAGAAGGTGCCAGCTTTCATTGGTAGAGGGAGTTTCTTCACCTAAGATTTTCTTATACCCAAAAAGTTGACAGATCCAGTCCCTAATGCTAGTAACCCTAGACTGGATAGATGAGGATTGGGGATAGAAAGAGTTAAATGCAGGATTTTCAAGTTTGTAGAGGGACTTAAAGACGAGGAAAAGAATTTTTTATTTATTTTGCATGGTTAGAAACCATCCCACCATAGAAAGGTCTAGGGCCAGAGGATTAATTGATTTTTAAAAGAAGAGTGAGCTAAATCATCTCCGGGATAGAGTGTAAATCAAGCTAATCTTGCGGCATAGCAGAGGGCGATACTTTGAAATATAGAATTGAGTTTCCAAATGAGCTTAGAAAATTAGGAAAGTGGTATTTTTTAAGTTTGTTTATTTTTAGTTTTCATCATTCACTGCCATGAGTTTTAAATTTTCTCCCACTCCCTCCCCTCCCCAAGATGGCATGCAGTCTGGTATAAGCTCTACATACACATTCCTATAAACCATATTTTTGTATTAGTCATGTTGTATAGAAGAATTAGAATGAACGGGGGAGGAACCGTGAGAAAGGAAAACAAAACCTAAAGCAAACAGTCTGCTTCCATCCGCATTCAGACTCCAGAGCTCTTTCTCTGGATGTGGATAACATTGTCCATCCTGAGGCTCTTGGAATTGTTTTAGGTCCTTGCATTGCTGAGAAGAGCTAAGTCTATCGAAGTCAGTCATCCCACAGTGTGACTGTTACTGTTACAGTGTTGCCCTGGTTCTGCTCACTTCTCTCAGCATCAGTTCATAGAAGCCTTTCCAGGTTTTTCTGAAGTCTACCTGCTCATCATTTCTTATAGCACCATAATATTCCATTACATTCATACACTACAGCTTGTTCGGTCATTGCCCAATTGACAGGCATCCCCTTGATTTCCAATTCTTGGCCACCACAAAAAGAGCTGCTGTAAATGTTTTTGTGCATGTGGGTCCTTTTCCCATTTTTATGATTTCTTTGGGATACAGCCCTAGAAGTGGTATTGCTGGGTCAAAAGGTATGCACAGATTTATCGTTCTTTGGCATAGTTTCAAATTGTTCTCCAGAATGATTGGATCAGCTCACAACTCCAGCGAATTAGTGTTCCAACTTTCCCACATCTTCTCCAACATTTATCATTTTCTTGTTTTTTCCTGTTAGCTAATCTGATAGATGTGATGTGGTGCCTCAGACTTGTCATGATTTGCATTTCTCTAATCAATAGTTATTTAGATCATTTTTTTCATATGACTATAGATAGCTTTAATTTCTTCCTCTGAAAACTACCTATTCATATCCTTTGCCCACTTATCAATTAGAGAAAGACTTGTGTTCTTGTAAATTTAACTCAGTTCTCAATATACTTTAGATATGAGTCCTTTATCAGAGACGCTAGTTGTAAAAATTCTTTCCCAATTTTCTTCTTCCCTCCTAATCATGGTTGAATTGGCTTTATGGAAAAACTTTTCAATTTAATGAAATCAAAATTAACCATTTTGCCTTCATAATGTTCTCTATCTCTTATTTGGTCATAAATCCCTCCATTCTCCATAAATCTGACAGATAAACTATTCCTTGCTCCCCTAATTTGTTTATAGTATTAGCCTTTATATCTAAATCATGTACATATTTGAACTTTATTTTGATATATGGTATAAGATGTTGGTCTATGCCCAGTTTCTGCCATACTGGAAAGTAGCGTTTTAATTTTGAAGAATGTTCAACAAGCCAGCAATATAGCACAATGGAAAAAAGTGCTGGTTCTGGAATTGGAGGACCTGCATTCAAATCTTACTTCTGATACTTTAAAAGCTATATGACCCTGGGCAAGCCATTTGGGTTTCACATTCCTCATATGTAAAACAAGCAGGTTGAACATACAATATCATTATTATGAGGTCCCCTCATAACATCACAAGATCATAGATCTATGATCCTTTACAAGAAAAAATATATGGTAGTAATTTGGGGATGGGGGTATCCAAATGGAAAGAATGTTAGCAGAACATGCCACATGAGACACCTACTCATTCTCCATTCACTTGGGATAATACCTCTATTGGTCAGCCTGGGATGGGAGTAGAGAACCTCAAGGCCTCAATCCCGGTCGTCAGTCCAAGATTCAGTCAAAGGTTCACACTTGAGGACCTAGAGGGCCCCCCTGCCTGAAAGATTAGTACCACTGCCCCAGCTGGATTACACAATAATCACAAAAAACATTTGCTCAATGCTTACTATTTGCCAGATGCTGGGCTAATCCCTGGTAATAAAAATGCAAGCACAAAGACTATTTTTGCCCCCAAAGAACTCTCATTCAAGGCAGGGAAGTCAGTATATACAAGGGAGCCAAAGAGCAGGAGGAGAGGAGAAAAGGTCCGGGCATAACATAGGAGCAGAGCAGGAGTAAGAAATGAGGAGTAAGTGTGACCGGTGGGCATTTGGGCACTTGCTCCAAACATAGGATGCAAGGAGAAGAGGCAGAGTTCAGTGAAAGACGGCTGCTTGGAGTCTAGAGGAGAGGACCAGGATAGGCGTGAAAGGTACATCATTAGCTAATGCTTAAGCAACACTAAGAAAATCTTGTTATAACGACTACAGAAATCTGTTGTCCCAGAGTTTGCAATATCCTGCTCTTTTCATCAGAGAAAAAACAATCTGACTCTAAAGATGCCCATCATCAATTTTCCCACAATAGTCTAATATTCCTCAGATAAGATTTCCTGTGCCTTTCATCCATAGGTAGGGGGACATTCCATGAACATTTCAAGAAACTGTTTGGTCTGTATGTTGTCATAGCCAAGGTGCCTGATAACTTTATAGACCACCAAAACAACTGCTACAAAAAATTATCCTATGCAAGCTGTCTCATTGTGTTGGAGGCCCCTCCACTGCCATTGGCATAATTTCTAGGAACATTTAGGAGTACAACTCCTGGTGATAGGGCTTCACTGTTTATAAAGCTCTTTACTAAAAAAAAAAAATCTGTGGAGTGATGTTGTGATGCAAGTATTATTAAAAAACCATTTCATATACGAGGAAAATGGTGAAGTAATTTTCGCAAGGTTCTGCTTTTTCCAGTATGACACATACTACTTTTGCTAGCAAAACTTTATTGCCAGGGCCTAGAATAGATGCAGGGAAGCTAGAGTTACAGGAACTGAGGCTATAAATCTCAGCTCTGCTACTGACTACAAGTACGACCTTATCCCTTACTTAATTTCTCTGGCTCTCAGTTTCCTCATCTGTAAAAGAAAGGGCTTCCGGAAGATTTCTGAGCTACCTTCCTGCACTCAGTTTTTGATCCTGTGGTGTTATGGTCAACAAAATGTCACTATCTCTAGTAACTCTCTTGTAGTCCAAAAATTTCCCCAGAAACCGAGTAGCTAAGTCACTAAGTGAAATATTTCACTTTTACCCTTTAAGATGATCTCAATCACTTTCTAAGACTGAAACAAAGACAGCTTCGGAGTTAGCAGACCCAGATGTCTTTCCAAGATGTCTTTTTTCCATCCAAATTGATGTTTAACAATCCTCTCCCAATTTGTTCTTGTAAAGTTGATTTTTTTAAACCCAGATAAAAGATTTTTTTATATTAATCCCTATTAATTATTATCTTATTAGCCTCTAGCCTAATATTTGTTGGGATCTTGACTATCACCCAATATTTTAATTACTTTTCCAGGTTTGTTTCATATGCAGCATGCCATTTACACCTTTGTCCACTAATACAAAAACATTAAGCAATGTAGCTGTTTGGACCATGAAGGATATGGTTTGAGAAAAGGCCATTCCATTTGTCAGTTTAGAGATCATTTAGAGATGACCTGCTTCACCAACAGGTCAAGATGGGGAAGGAAGGAGCTCATAATCAGTACAGGAGTGATGACCTGGGAAAGAGCTGGGAAGCAGAAGGAACTGAGGCACCTGTGAGGGGACACAGAGGAGAGGCAGAGGTGGAATGATCACAACTGGTTTTCCAGAATTCCTGTGCCCATTCACTGCTCCGTCGATAGTGCATTAGGAGGGGTTTTCCCACAGCCCCTGTGACATTTATAGTTCCTCTTTTTTTTAATCTCCTTGCCCAACCTGATGAGTATGATATTGATGCTCCAGAACTGCTTTCATTTGCATTTTTCTAATTATTACTCATTTGGAGCATTTTTTTTAATATGGCTATGGATTTCCAGGGTTTCCTTCATTAAGAAACCTATTCAAATTTTTAGACCATTTATCAGTTAGAGAATAGCTCCTAATGTTAAAAATTTAATTTAGTTCTCTCATAATCTGGAAATAAAACCTTTGTCAAAGAAACTTGTTGCAAACATAATTTTGTCCCAGTTAACGGCTTCCCTTCTAATTTGACCTTTATTGGATTTATTTCTGCAAAATATTTGAAGTTTAATGTAATCAAAATTTGTCATTTTATCTTCTATAATCTCCATTTCTTGTTTTGTCATGCATCCTTCATCTATCCACAGATCTGAAGGGTAATTTCTTCCATTGCTCTAATTTGTTTATCATGTGACCTTTTCTTTCTTGGCTTATATCCATTTAGAGCCGATCTTGGTAAAAGACAGAAGTTTCATTTTCCTCATTGGTAGGATGTGGAAATTCGACTACATTATCTTTTTTCAAAAAATAAATTATATTACTAGAACTCATCCCAGGATCCTTTCCACCTCCTTTTGCTCCCAAGACCCGTCCTATGTGATAATATTTTTTTTAAAAAGAGAGAGAAGAAGAAAATTAGCAAATCCAACTAACACATAGAAAATTCTGAAAATATATGCAGTGTAAATTTCCTACCTTTTCAAGAGAGTGGAATGGAAATGGTTTCAAATTTCACTTTTTGGGGACCGTGGTCATTCTTTGAAATCTGAAACCCTTACTATTGGTTGTATTGTGGTTATTTTGTCCATTTCTGTGTTTGAAGCTATTGTGTACATTAATTTCTTGACTGATTGTTTTATTCTGCATTAGATTAGTAGAAAAATTTCCATGTTTCTGTGTATTCATTATATTTGTTATTTCTTATACTACATGATTTGTTTAGTCGTTCCCCAACTGATGAATATTTATTTCATTTCCAATTCTTTGCTACCACAAAAAGTGCTGCAATAAATATTTTAGTGTACAGGGAAATTTTTTCTTATCATTGTTCTTTTTGGGGTAAAAAAATCTAGCAGTAGGATCTCTGGGTCAAAGGACATGGGTATTTTAATCACCTTATTTGCATATTGCACATTGCATTCTAAAAAAGTTGTACTAATTCATATCTCCACTGACAAGGAACTAAAATGCCTGTCTTTCCACATTCCCTCCAACATTGACTATTCCCATCTGCTGTCATCACAGCCAGTTTATTAGATCTCGGGTGCAACGTCAAGGTTGCTTAGATTTGTATTAATATTGTGGCTCGTTATTCTGAGCATTCTTTCTAATGATTGTGAATGGTTGGCAATTTTTATGAGAACTATTTGTTAATATCCTTTTACCACTTATCTGTTTATCTGTTGGAGAATAGCTATCGTTAAAAATACATGCATATGCCTATGTGTACATATATGTAAACATACATTATGTACAAGTATATAAGTGCATGCAAACATACATAATACATACATATAATATCTGTGTATCTTGGATTCCAAACTCATATCTGAGAAACTTGATGAATTTTGCCCATTCTGTTGTTTAAATTATTATCATAGAAGCATTGGTTTTATTTGTGCAGAATCTTTTTAGCTTCTCATAATCAAAGTGATTTTTATCTTTTATAATTACCTCTATCCATTGTTTTATTATTAATACATCCATTACCATATAGCTCTGAAAAGCATATGCTCTGATTTCTCTTGTAATTTTTTGTGATGTGATCTTAAGGTCACATATCCATTTAGAATTTATTATGAAATACATTATAAGATGTTGATCTAAACTTAATTTCTGCCAGACAACTTTCCAGTTTTCCCAGAAGCTTGTTGTTGTTTTTTTTTAAATAAGCAGGGAGTTTTTTCTTACGTCATTTAAATTTTCTGGTTTATTATATTCTCTGTTAATAAGTTCCATTTTTTTCTGTTTCTCCTTTGTCTCGTCTTTCATTGGTCTACTTTTCTATTTTTAGCCAATACCAGATGGTTATGATGATGGCTGCTTTATGAAAGAATGAGGTCTTGGAGCACTATCCCCTCCCCATCCCTTACCTTTTTATTTTATTATTTCACCTGAGAGTCTGGATCTTTTGTTTCTCCATATGACTTTCCTTATGTTATTGAGTCCTTTAAAGTAACTCTTCAATAGTTTTATTGGTATAGCATTAAAACTATAAATTAACATTGGTCATTGTTGTAATTTTTATTGTATCGGCACAATCAGACCATGAGCATAGCTATTTCTCCAGTTATTTAAGTTATTCTTTATTTCTTTAAAGAATGCTTTATATTTGAATCTGTACAAGACTTTTGTGCGCTTTGTTAGATTGATTCCAAGATGTTGTACGTATCTTGTAGATATTTGAAATGGGATTTCCATTTCTATTGTTGCCTCTTGAATTTGGCTTCCTGTAGATAGAAATGCTGTTCATTTTTGTGGGTTGCCTTTGTAGTTCACAAGTATATTGAAAGTATCAAGTGTCTCAGTTAGTGTATTTGCTGACTCCTGTCCTCAGTAAATAAGGATAGTTTTATCTCTTTGTCTACTTTCGTAATGTCTTTCTCTTGTCTTATTACGATGACTATTATTTCTAAAACCATATAAAATAAAAGTTGTGAGAGTGGATATCTTTGCTTTAATTCCTGTTTTATTTCTGCTTTATTGTGAAAGCCTCTAATGTATCGCCATTGCATTTGATGATTGCTCTTGGTTTTAGGTACTTTTTAAAGTTTCAGGAAATTCCCTTTGTGCTAATACTTTATAGAAATTTTAGCATGAATGAACATTGCATTTTGTCAAAGGCTTTTCATGTTAATTCACATAATATGTTATTTTGATGATTTTATTTTTAATAAAATTATTACTTCAATAACCATCCCCTTTCATTCCTTGTAAAAAATTTTATTTGCTTGTAATGAATTGCTATAGTCTTTTTGACAACATAGTTTTTACAATTTTTGTAATTTACAAGTACAGTTATTAACGATTGTGATTTATGATTCTCTTTCTATGCTTTATTTTTGCCTGGTTTAGCTATCAGGATTATATTTGTTTTGTAAAAGGAGTCTGGTAGAATGCTTTCTTTCTCAGTTTTTGAGACTAATTTGTATACTATTTGGTACTAATTGTTTTTTAAAAGAACAGGAACAGGAAGAGGTTTCCCTACAGTGTGGTAGCTCCTTACAGCTACTTCTTTTTCCTTTCCTGATATTGGATTATCTAAGATTCGGTTTGCTCTTCTGTTAGTTGGGGTATTTTATATATTTGAAGTTACTCCTCTCTTTCTTTTGTGTTTCCAGCGTTGTTAGCACACAACTCTCTGTGTTGGCTCTGATCATTTTTTTTATTTCTTCAAGTTTTGCTGTGATTTCACTTTGTACATTTGCTTTTTGTTCATTTGTTTTTCTGTCCTCTCCTTTTTAATCAGACTGGCAAAAGGTTTATCAAGTTTGGTAATCGTGTAAAAGAAATAGCTTTCAGTTCTGTTTATCATTTCCAGAGTGTTTTTAGTATCCAGTCTATCTCTTTCTCCTGTACTCTTCATTATCTCCTCTTCTGTACATATTTTGAGTTCATTTGTTGGCTTTCTAACTTTTAAAATTCATTTTTCAGTTCATTAATCCTCTCCTTTTCTATTCTGCTAAATTTTGTTTATAGGGATTTAATTTTTCCCTAGTGTTGCTTTAACTGCATCCTCAAAATGTTGATATATTGTTTCATCATATAATTTTCTTTTATATCATGATTGTTTCTATGATTTGTTCTTTGACCTTCTCTTTAATTGCTCTACATTATCTAAGGCCTCTTTTGGCTCTAACCTTCCATGATCTCTCACTACTATTATTTTCCTTTAAAAAAAATCCAAATAGGATTTATATTTGAACATAATGTACATCCTAACAGTCAAATTATTTTAATGACGTGATAACAACAATTTCTCAGGAAGATCTGTAGAACATTTTAAAAATAATTTATTATAAACTTAATATTACAAATCAGTGCAGCAATTAAACTTGCCTTGCAACTATTTACATTTAAATAAATGAATTTCAACACAGAAAATGTCATAACAACTTCCTAGTCACTCTCTCAGTTACCATTTAGATTCTTTGTCCATTCGTTCCAAATTAACTTTTCTTCTTATATGGTCATAGTCAGTGAACTCCCCATTCTTCTGGTTCACTGGTTTCTTCACTTTGCATTATTTCCTAAAGGTCTTTTCATATTTTTATACTTCTTTTGCCTATTTTAATTACATTATAGTATTCCATTATATCCATCTACCACAATTTATTTAACCACTCCCCTTTGTTGGACTTTTAGGTTGTTTCCAACTCTTGACATTTAGAAATAATGCTTTTATAAAAATCTTTTCACCACTGCTATCAATCTACTTTGTTTCAAATTATTTAGAAGAATCAACTTTACCCAACTCATTCTGTCCATCCCCATTCTACCAACTACCAACTAGTCTGACCTCAGGAAAGCCTTTTAAATTCCTGCTCCATTTCTTCATCTGTAAAATGAGGTGTTAGGGTTAGGGTATATCAGAAGACCCTTTCAACTCCACAGTCTTGAGTGATTTGCCTGTGACTGCATAGCTGATAAACGTATGAGGTGGGAGAGGAACCCAAAGCTCAGAAGTCCAGACTTGGCCCTTAATACACTATACCTCATTACAATTAAGAGTCAAGAAAGGCAGAGTCTTAAAGATGGATAACAGAGAAGAGAAACCATGAATAAAAAGATGGAAGATATGCAATGGAAATTTTTCAGCCTAAAGAACATAGGGTCACAAAGTGATTTTCTAATGAACTCATGAAGGCCAGCACCGTTTCCTATATTTCTTTTGATTTCCCCCCACCCCCATAGCAACTAACTGAGATGCACTAGCAGTGTGCTGAGTGCAAAACAGGCCCTCAATGAGTCTTTGGTGAATTGAATTGATCAAAAGGATGTTAATTCATCTTCCTTCACAACTGTGAGGAATTAGAGCATTTCTCCACAGAAACCACTGAGTCCTCTAAACTAAATAGGCATAATTAGTGTCAAAGAGAATGATTGTGAAAGAAAATAAATTAATGGAGAAACAATATTAGTCTCTTCTTTTTCTATGCTTTTTTCCTTAAAGCCACCTATTCAAGCTCAACCTTATGTCAAAAAATGCCTCATTTTCCTTCTCTGTTCCATTAAAAAAGTTAAATAAACTTTGTAATAGTAACATATTTATATAGGACTTTATGGTTTAAAAACCATTATAACTCATTATCTCAGTGGATCCCACCATAACTCTAACAGGTAAATAGGGCAAATAATATTATTCTCATGTTATAGATAAGTAAACTGAAGTCCACAGAGGTTAAGCAACTTACCCAATGTCAAGCAGCCAGTATGTTTCAGAGTCAGGATTTGAACCCATATCCTATGACCCTCCTCATCGCCCCTGACATCACATATTCCTATTCCACTGTGCTAGTTCAAGTATCCAATCCAAATCAAGTTTGTTGGGGGATTTTTTTTCCAGTTTTTCATTCTTCACAGTCTGTCCCCCCTAAGATGCTCACAAGTGAGTACTTGTCTAAACCATCTGAAATTAGAGGGCAGATCTACCGTATATGTAAAATTTCTACCTCAGGCCTTTCTGACCTTCCACTTTGCCTTGGAGGAGTGGTTATTGAAGCTCTCAGCATAGAAAACTAAGTCTGAGGTAAAGGAGAAAGCTGGGGTTACATGTAATAATGCAGAGAAGTAATATTCATTTTTCTAAGAAAGAAAGCAAGAATCTTTGGTAGGAAAAGTTTAGTCTCACCATAAAGACAGCGCATCTCATAAATTATATTATAATTTTAATCCATTAAAGCTCAAACAATTATATGCATTAAAATTTTAGCTTTAATAGCTTTAAATTACATTAAGATTTTGAGGATCCCCTCTATCTGATGCTTACTAGTGCCATTAAACAGCAATTTTGATATCGTCGTGTCTTACTTTGTTATAGTTTTTAAACAATAACACTTTTCACATTTACTAAGAGTCTTACCTGCCTAAAGATTCTCCGAGTCAGGCTCTTAAGAGGGTAATTTTGAAGTTTCAAGGCTATAATTTGGGGAAAATAAATGTTACATAATATAATGGAAAGTATATTGGATTAAGAAGATAGCAGATTGTACTCCCAGATCTCCCACTTATCAATTGCCAGACCTTGGATAAGTCACTTAATCTCTGAGCCCCGGTTTTCTCCTCTGTAAAACGCAAAGGTCAGGCAATTTCTCAGGCTCTTTCTCACTCTGAAGTTCATCTTGGTAAAAGACAAAATTATCATAGGTTTTATAGAATCATGAACATAACTAAAGATGCAATAATATAACTTCCTGTTCCATCGCATTTATTTCAAAAGAAGTTCAATTACTACCACTAAACTTAACACAAATATGTCTTGGAATAATCGTGTAGAGTAGCTGCCACAAGGTATAGATAGTGTCAATTTGGTAGTAGCAGTAAACACCACTCATCAGTTAACAGCCCCTCTTATATCAAAAAGCATTTAAAAAGTGCTGGCTATGGGCTAGGCTATTTAGGGAATAAAAATACAAAGAAATAAAAATAAATAAAATACAGATGTAAGTAGATACACACATGCATATATGTATATATATGATATGCATGTATATATATATGTGTGTGTGTGTATGTCTGTGTATGTATATAGATATAGATAGTTAAGGAAGACAGGAAGGAGGAGAGGATCTAGAAAACTTATCCAGGAAGTGTGTCATCTTTCAACATGCATTTTACTCCAGCCTGAGCCCCATGGGTTCTTATCAGGACCAGGAGTTTTCTAGAACTCTGCTGCCAGTGTGAATCATTTCCTTGTCTAAGGGACTCTGGGGGACAGAAGGCATTTCCTGTGTTCCTCTTTTGGGAGGAACAGAGAAGGTCTCTTACAGAAGGTAGGATTTGAACAGACTTCAAGGTAGGCAGGAAAGTCAAAAGACAAAGATACCTAGAAGGAAGGAACAAAACACTCCAGGCATGCAGAACAGTTAGTGAGAAGGCAAAGGCATTGAGAGATGGTCTCCAGTGTGAGAAATAGCAAGGAGTCCAGTGGCACCAGATCTTAGAGTAGGTAGGGGAAGTAAAGTATAAAAAGACAGGAAATTTAGGAAGGGGCCAAGGAGGGGAGAGATTTAGAAGCCAGAGGATTTTAAATTTGATCTCAGAGGCAATAGGAAGCCATTAGGCTTAAGTAGGAACAGCTAAGTGGTGCAGTGTGTAGTGCCTGGTCTGGAGTTCAAATCTGGCCTCAGACACTAACTAGCTGTATGACCTTGGGCAAGTCACTTAACCCTGTTTGCCTCAGTTTCCTCATATGTAAAATAAGCTAAAGAAAGAAATGACAAACCACTCCAGTATTTTTGCCAAGACAACCTCATATGGGGTCAGGAAAAGTCAGACACAACTCAAAAACAACAGGCATAAGCAGATGAGGGACCCTGTCAGACCAGCCCTTGGGAAATCACTTTGGCAGCTGAGATCACTCTGGACTGGAGTAAGGACAGAGAAGTGCTAATACCTTCTAAGACTGCTTTCCCTTTACACTGTACACACATAGTTGTACGTAGCTGTTTGCATGTGATCTCCTCTGTTAGACAGCAAAGGACTGTTTTTACATTTCTGTAGCGTAGGGCCTGACCCAGAGCAGACACTTAATCAATGCTTGTTGACTGACTGTAGAGTTCCAGATGTCTTCATGGTAAATAATGGAGGTCTTCCTTAGGCCAGCCTGACATTTTAAAATCCCTTGGCACACATACATCAAGTAATTTGTAAAGGTGAAAGCCTTGGGAAACGGGAGACAATTTGTCGTACATTTTACTAGGCATTCTTGGTCAGGTGAGTGACTTTTCAAAAATGTATCAAAAGCATATTCCAAACAAATTCATTTTTTAAAATATTATTTATTTTAAATATGTTTCTTAAGTATGAAATAATGATCAGTAATAACTCAGTTTTATGGAACATTTTAGGGTTTGCAAATGTTTCTTTGCAGCCAGTCTATTAGATAGTCAACATGCTCCTATTATACCTGTTTAACTAATAAGGGTCAGAGCCAGCAGGGAGACCTGGGCCTCCTGGCTCCAAGGTCTAAGTCTGTTTCCACTATGCCACACTGCTTCTAATTAATTTATTATTTTTTAATTCTAAAATCATTTGTAGAATTGGGCTTAATAACAGTAATAGTTGATTTAATAGTTCGCATTTACATGATATTTTAAAAGTACAAAGGCCTTACTTCCTCACAGCTCATATCAGAAAAACTCCTGTTTGGAGAAATCCTCAAAACTTCATCATTCACATCAACATAATAATGTCTAACAGTTCGATTTGGTTCCCGGGACTAAAGTATATATATGCCACAAATGAACATATCTCAAGTGATTATCATTTAATTAAATCAATGTCAGAGGGAAAAAGGGCACAAATGACATGTTCTACTTGGGAACCACATTCCCAGGGGGCCAGTGATCTGCCTTAAATGTGGATTTGACCATATCACTCCCTACTCAGTAAACCCCAGTGACTTCCTTTTGCCTCTAGACTAAAATATAACCTCCTCTGTTAGCCTTTTAATGTCCTTCACAACCTGATTTCACCTACCTCTCCAACCTCTATAGGTTGTACCCTTTCCTACACTCTACAGTCTAGCCAAACTAGCCTTTTCTGTGTTAATCACCCAAGACTCCATCTCCCACCTCCATCCTTTTTCACTAGCCATCCTTCATGCCTGGAATGTACTCTTTCCTTACCTCTCCTTCATAAACTCTCTCATTTTCTTTCAAGAAACAGCTAAAGCATCACCTTTATATCATCTTTCCTGATCCTCCCAATTACAAGTGCTTTCTCTCCCTCTCTTGTATTTAACTGTATTAAATTCATCTTTAGCTATTCTGCATATAGTCTGTATATTTATTTTGTACACATTTCAGCATGCACATATTGGCCAATAGAATATAAGATCCTTGAGGGGAGGAGGAGGGAGAGTAAAAAAGTAGCTAAAAGTGCCTGTAATAATTACTGTAAATTTTAATATATAGTAAGATCTCATTCATCAACAGTTCTCAGTTATTTGGAATTTCACTATATCCTTTAGCTGCTCTGCCAGTCATTCAAAAGACCAAATAACTGAAAGGTTGGAGGTTCTTCATTTTTAGGTGTCTAGATCAACTTATGATGTTATTCCAGAGTCAGTCTATCCCAGACCACATAGAACTGGGAAACAGGAATCTGGAAGGATCTTCCAAATTTAATTACTGCTAAGGATCAAATTGCTACTACAATTTAGTAGTAGAGACTAAATCTCTTTTTAAAGGAGTCTTGAAATAGGATTTTTTTAAAATGTTGCTCTGTGTTATTTGTGTGTGAGTTTAATAATACCCTGCTTTGCATATCCTTGTTTTTCTTTTAAAAAAATAGTTTTTGGCAAACAGGACACATTTAGCTTTAGAATTGACCATTTCAAAACATGGTTGCAGATGGTCCCAGAGCCATAACCACAGCATGGTATTTGGGCCATTTCCCCATTTGGGGATGTCCAGACCTCAGTTCAAAATTCCCCTTCCCACTCTTCTTATGTGCCTTTGTAAGCTTTCCATCGTCTCATCAGTGCAAAAGGTATGCAGAGGAACCTGACTCCAAGTCCTGGTTTAGCCTGAAATACAGCTACCTTCAATAAAAGTCAAAAATTATCATATTTCCTCACCCCAGTAACAGGTTCCACTGTTTTTTTTCTAAATAGACTTTAAAATCTAATAAGTGGTTTCAAATCACTTAAAAAATATTATTGAAAGCAGAGAAGAAAGGCATTTCTTGATTCCTCTGTTATTTTTATCTAAATGAGAGATTTTGTTTTGGGTTTTGTTTTTGTCTTTTCCTTTTGATCTTAGTGGATAGAGTTCTGAACTTGGAGTCAAGAACTGAGCTGAAATCCAACCTCTGAGGCACAAAGACACAAAGCAAGTCACTGACCTCAGGCCATTCTACAATATAGCAAGAGTTCTCACCCCTAATAAAATAGTATATACTTCACATACAGTTTTAGTAAGGACTAAGGGAAATTTTCCTATTTAGCAATCTTAATCTTGCAAGTATTTCAGTAAGAATGAAATGATATAAATCTTTTAGATATCAGAAACATTTGTATGCAAATTAAAACACGATAGCAGCCCTAACAACACACCGAAGACTAGGTTTGGGCCTACGAGATACCAAAACAACTGTAAATTGAGGAGGGGAGAGAGGTCAGTCATTCCAGCTGTTTGAAATAATGTAGATTTGTGTCAAGATAAATTTTCTGCTTTTCAGTTGGTCAGTTTCAATGACATCTTGTAAATGTCACTTTGGTTCTCAATCCTAGGCATATTAGAAGCCATAAAAAAGTAGAACTTAATGAGTTTGGACCTAAGAGGAAAGCCTCTCTCTCTCTCTCGCTCATAGATATATATACATACATACATACATACATACATACATACATACACATATACACACATACATAGGTATATATAATATATATACATATAATTTTTAAACCTATGTATAAAACTATAATGTAGCACACCCATCGGCTCACTTCCCGCTGTTATTAACAGCTTAGATCCTTGGACAGAGTAGCACTTAATGAATGCTATTGACTGACTGAATGACTTCTCCCCTTAGCGTTTTAAAGACAACCCTAAAGGTTTGGGAGAGGGGTGCCCTTGTATTGCTGTTCACTAGTCCCTTTCTCATGTTTTCTCCATTAATTAGAAAGCCTATATTAATTAGTTTTTGAAGGGGATATTTAATAGGTGGTGAGGGATTTTTTAGCTTCTTAAAATTCCCCCAAAAGTCAAGGGATACCATCTCCTACAGTGGCATGTGGGGTCTGTGAGGAAGCAAACTTGGAGATTTCATGTGGCAAAAGGGATACCATAACTCCTAGTTTTCAGTTCTTTTCTCCTTCCATGAAGTCCTCATGAATTCCCTTGTTGAAAACTGAAGCTCCCTTTCCTTATGTGTTTGTCCTCAATTGGTTTCTACACTTCCAATAAAGGCATTGCCATCTGTCACCATTGAAGTTTAGTAATTGCTTTAATTTGTTTGTCATATTCCATGTTCCCCTTACACTAAGATATGTTAGGAAAACACTAATTTTATTATTCAGTTACTATATTCAGTGTTTTTATTATTCAGTTTTATTATTCAGTTACTCTACATATACATAATAAAATGAGGCTAAAGTGGCATTGTCTGTCTTCACTGAATAAGAATTATTTGGAACTGGGTTGTCCATTTGTTCATAATGTAGCATTTCAGAAGCCTTCCTGGGTGATTGAAAAGTTTGTTCTTTCCTGTACTTTAAATATTCTGCAGGAGATCTTGTTTATGCTATAACTTGACATGATCATTGAAGTTTGGGGTTTATTTAGGGTTATTTCAAAGTCTGCAAAGTTTCCATCCAACCTCCCTCCAAAGGAATACAAATTCTGAATTAGTGGAGTCCAAATAAATGAAGTTTGATTGTGCCTTCATTTCTCACATCAATGGATCTGTGATCATGCTGATTAGGTATTACCTCTGACAATGCAGATCCTAACGCACCCAGGCTCTTTTACTTTTGTGTATGTTCATAAAGGAATTTACCCAAAATTTTGGAAACTAATCTCTAGTTGTCTTGGCATTGTGGGGATATCAGTCTATCGCTATCACTCATCTCTTGCTCTTACTATGTAACCAGTCAATATCCTCTTCTAGTCACACAGCTCCCTTAATGATATAATTTACACCCTTTCTGGTAGTCAGCATGAGATAGTATATAAGGTACTGAACTTGGAGACAGGAAGACCTGGATTCACATCTTTCCTGTTGGCTAGACAGGACATTTAACCTCCATATGCCTCAGTTTCATCATTAGATGAAAGGTAGACTTTATGGTCCCTGCCAGCTTCAAATCTATGATATTATGATGCTGTGGGATTCTTCATTAATAATGTGTGGCACAGCCTGCTTACAGCTACCATGTTTCTATCCTTGGTCCTTTTGGTGACTCATACCATTAGTTCTTCAGAAACTGATATTCTGTGACTTCACCTAGCTGCACTTAACCAGGATGGGATTGAGTTAATTAACCCTACCTTACATTAGCACAGACCTGTACAACATATGACCCGAGGGCTGCTTGCGGCCTGCAGAGGGGTTTTGGATAGGAGATGTGAAAGAAAGTAAAGATGTAACAAGTGCTTTTTCTGTGCCTCACCTAACCCAGAAGGTGCTCGTCACCGTTGTGCTCATCAGGTGAATTGGAGGGTGAGTTGCCACTGCACACCCTCTCTTGTTTGTCATGTGACCCACAGCAACCAGCCCTTGTCAGTCTGTAGTCTGACAGGAGTGAGAATTGTATCTTTTTGTTGTGTTTGTGGTCATTCTTGGCACTGAACAAGGACAAAGTGAATGTAGCCATGCGCCAGCGCTGCTGATGCCTTCTATGCAAAGGGCTGCAGTGATGCAAGGGCTTTTTCCCCTCTCTCCCTGGGCAGCCACCCTCCAAGTTACATAAGTGTCTGGTGCTCTCTCTAGGTTCCAACACTCAGTTCAATATTCCTTTGCATGTGAGCAGTTGCTGTGAAGATTTTTTGCTTCTAACATTAAAGTTTTAGGGCTGACTTTGTAAAATGGGTGATAAAAAGAAATGGAAGATCGAGTCAGAACATAGAGTATTTACTCCAGAGTGGACAAATAGATACTTATTTGTTTACACAAGAGACAAAAATATTGTGTCTTGTTTGCTGAGAAGTAATAGCTGTTCGGAAGTAATACAATCTTCATCACCATTTCAAATCATAACATCCTGACTTAAATAAATTGGACACCAATAAAAACAAATTCAAGTGTCCAAATGATTGAAAAATCTCGATGGGGAGCAATGATTTTTCAAGAAAGTAAACTCGAAAAGTGAGGTGGCTACTAAAGTTAGTTTTCAGATTTCTAAAAAAATCAGTCTCAAACATGATTCCAGATGACAATAAACTGCTGACAAGAAGTGTAATATGTCCCTTTAACTAAATGTAAATAGTAAGAAAACCTGAAAAACGTGTTGAAAATTGCAATGCTTAGCAAAGAAACTTTTTGTCATTGATGTGATATGATAAATAAAAATCTTAAGTAATAAGTATAATTAATTGGTATTAATTGAAAGTTCCCTTTTTCATAATATGGTTTATTTGCAGAATACTTTAACCATTAATTATACCTTTACTTGGAAAGTGAGCCACTAAAATCCTATCTGCGGCCCAAAGAAATTTAGTCTATTTTAATTTTGGCCCACCTTTGTATCAAAAATATGAAGTATGTGTTGATTTAATTTGGAGGATCATGCTGAGTTCTTCATAAAATGTCTCTGTATCATTCTGTGCAAGAGATGGTTTTGCATAAGCTATAACTCTTTTTGTGATGGTCACCTTGCAAATGGTGGTCACTTTCTCATGAACAGTGCAGTACAAGATAACCCAAAAGTCCCAAGTAATTGCTTTTACTGCCTTTGATGAACAATGAAGCCACCCCTACCAACTCCCTTATTTGTCACTCCAAGGAGAATCATTTTTGTTTTTGCTGTACATTTGAAATGTTTTCATTTTATAGCAAAAATATCAAGATTGATATCATTTAATTCCACCAGTAACAGGTCCATTTATTGGTCACTTGAGATGATATCATAATTTACAGTAAATTTCCATTATGTTCCTCATATGCAACACTCAGTCTCCCACCTCTGTCCCTTAACACTGGCTCTTCTCCATGCTTGAATTCCTTTCCCTGTTAACCTTCACCTCTTAGATTCCCTAGGTTGTTTTTGTTTTTTTTTAATAATTCAGCTCAAATGCTACTTTCTAGAGGAGGCCTTTACTGTTCCCTCTTCCCCACCACCTGTTAATGCCTTCATCTCTTAAAGCTGTCTTCCATTTTCTCTGAATTTATCTTTCACCTATTTATATAGGTATTGCCTCTTTCATTAGAATATTAGCTCCTTGAGGACAAGCACAGTTTTTGGGTTAGAATTTTTGTCTCAGCATTTAGTACATAGTGCCTAGCATATAGTAAGTCCCATTAAAAGCTGATTGATTGATTTACGGTACTAGCAGTTCAGGTAATACAAAAAGATATCTTTTAAAAATGTGATCTTCTTAGCACCTATTACCTCTTTCCTGATATTCCGTCTCAGTCACTTGGCACCATCTCCAGTCATCCTGATCTAACTGTATCTTGCCACTGGACCCAGATGGCTCTGGAGAAGAGAGTGAGGCTGGTGACTTTGTACAGCCCTCCCTCATTTAAATCCAATTCACTTGTAAGTCATGATTTCACCTTGCTGATGTCATGGTCTTCTTCAAGAATGAAGGACAAACAACACCCCGGTCACTGTAGAAGAAGCCATCTTTTTTCTTTGTTTTATGGATCTCCTGACCAAAGAATTCATTACCAAGCAACTAGCCTTTTCCATACTTAGTTTTTCTGTACCTACCTGAAAAGCAGCTATGTGTGTTGTCAGGACTGACTCAAATCTTTCCAGCACTATAGAACCTGCTAGAGTTTATGCTTCACTAACAAAGCTTTCAGGAACTCAGGGCAACCCCCATGCCACAATAAATAAGACTTTGGGAAGGATGCCCACCTACATTTATTTACAAGATAAAAAACAGTCATTACATTGGAGCATTCATGCTCACTTTCCTCTACCATGTATAAAGCAATGAAAGGCAGGAAGTGTTTAGTTCTCAATTCAAGGGACAATCAAAAAATTAATTTAATAGTAGTAAAATAGTTTATATCCTCTTCTCTTTCCTTTATCCTCCTTTTCTATTCCCTTGCCACTTCCTGACACTTGGGATGCTTCATAAGTAACTGAAATATGGTAGTAATAAATATACATTATTTCTAACATCTTAAAACTAGGAAGTAACAAAAAAATCATCAAAAGAACTATTGTATTGTTATTTTTTTAATGTGGGAAGGGAGGATGTATGAAACATCTTTAGGTCTAAACAAAAAAATTTTTTCCCCCTATCCAAAACTTATCCTCATTTTAACATATTCATTTTATGTACAAAAACAACTTGATTTACAAAAAAAAAAGTTAAATTGAGATTTTTTCTGAGGGTTCTGAAGTATTTGAAAGGTCTTGCACAATTTTAAACTCTGAAGGTGTTGGGGGTTTTTTAAGCTCCCTTCTCTATCTTTCCCTTTCTACTTCTCTGTTTTTCTCTTTTTCTTTCCCCTCATTTCTGGTTTCCTGCTTGTCTCTTTCTGTATATCTCTATCTCTCTCTGTGTCTATCTCTTTCTCTCTCCCTCTGTCCTGAACACTCACATTCTCCAACATGCCCACAAAATCCCCTTAGGACATCTTTATATTAATTCTCTACTTGTTTATCTTTCTAGACTTTTGCAGTCTGGTCTTGAAAAACACATCTGGTTCCTATTCTAATCAGTATTCTTCTGGGAGCAACTTCATATTATAGATGACTTACAATACTAAAAATAATTTTTATAATGATGCAACTTCTGGTGCTTTTAAACTTTTATCCAATTTTTTTCCACAAAAAAATTCAATAACTTGAAAAAGTTGATGTAGTCTAACTGGGTAATTTTTTTAATTGTAAAAAAAATTTTTTGGTAAACAATATTTTTTCCAATAACATGTAAAGATAGTTTTTAACATTCATTTTTTATAAAATTTTGAGTTTCAAATTTTTTCTCCCTCCTTTTTTTCCTATCTCCCCCACCCCACCAAGATGGGAAACTATATGATAAAGGTTGTACATGTGCAATCATGTAAACATCTTTTCACATTAGTTTTGTTGTGAAAGAAGAAACAGAACAAAAGGAAAAGCCACAAAAAAATGAAAATAGTATTCTTTGATCTATGTTCAGACTCCATAGTTCTTTCTCTGGATTTGGGTAACATTTTCCATCATGGGTCTTTTGGAGTTATCTCAGATAGGTGTATTGCTGAGAAAAGGTAAGTCTATCATAGTTGACCATTATACAGTGTTGCTCTTACTATGTACAATTTTCTCCTGGTTCTGCTCATTTCACTCATCATCAGTTCATGTAAGTCTTTACAGGTTTTTCTGAAATCTACCCACTCATCATTTCTTATACACACAATAGTATTTCATTACATTCATACACTACAACTTCTTCAGTCATTCCCCAATTGATGGAAATCCCCTAAATTTCCAATTCTTTGCCACCACAGAAAGATCTGATATACATAATTTTGTACATATAGGTCCTTTTCCCTTCTTTATGATCTGTTTGGGATACCAACCTAGTATTGCTGAATCAAAGCGTATGCACAGTTTTTATAGCCCTTTGGGCAAAGTTTCAAATTGCTCTCTAGAAGGGCTGGATCAGCTCACAACTCCAACAATGCATTAAAATCCAATTTTCCCACATCTTTTCCAATATTTATCATTTTCCTTTTCTGTCATATTAGCCAATCTGACAACTGTGATATAGTACCTCAGAATTGTTTTATTTGCATTTCTTTGATTAATAGTGACTTAGAGAATTTTTTCTTATGACTATAGATAGCTTTAGTTTCCTCATCTGAAAATTGCCTGTTTCTATCCTTTGACCATTTATCAACTGGAGAATGATTTCTATTCTTATAAGGTTGACTTGGTTCTCTATATATTTGAGAAATAAGACCTTTATTAGAAACACTAACTGTAAAAATTATTTCCCAGCTTTCTGTTTTCTTTCTAATTTTGTCTGCATTGATTTTGTTCATGTAAAGCCTTCTTTGATTTAATACAATCAAAATATTCATTTTGCATTTCACAATGTTCTGTATCTTTTGTTTGATCATAAATTCTTCCCT
The DNA here is from genome assembly GCA_023548195.1 of Bettongia penicillata ogilbyi. Classification (NCBI taxonomy): domain Eukaryota; kingdom Metazoa; phylum Chordata; class Mammalia; order Diprotodontia; family Potoroidae; genus Bettongia; species Bettongia penicillata. The sequence continues at coordinate 2,485,907 of JAJHZJ010000455.1, read as the reverse complement.
TCTCCATAGATGTGACAAACCATATAAAACATCCTATTTTGCTTGCCATCACACTCCACCCTTCCAGGATCCTTTTGTTAATGAGGCACTGATTCTCAAGGGTTGTGATGCCCTCTGGCTTTAGAAAATGTATAAATACTCTGAAGGTGAGGTTTTATTTGGGGGCTTACTGACTGGAAGTGTTTGTTTGGCCAGATGAGACTCTGGGAAGCTGCTAAGGAGCCCCCTAGTTTTGAAAACTCAGATGTTGATGCTTTCTCACTGATAACTATGGTCTGACAGAGCTGTCTGTTGATTTGTGATATATGTATTGATTATGGCCCTTTATTACATATAAGGTGACATGAATCTGAATGATCTGAAAAGGATGCCTTTAATATTTCTCCCTTTCTACATTTGATTGTGAGGTTTTTTTATATCCTAATATGTGATGAAATTTTGTATGTACTGCTGAGAAAAAAAAAATAAGGTATATTCTTTTCTATCCCCATTCAATTTTCTCCAGAGGTCTATCATATCTAAATTTTCTAAAATTCTATACACCTCCTTAACTTTTTTCTTCTTTATTGTGTGGTTAGATCTATCTAGTTCTGAGAGGAGGGGATTGAGATCCTCCACTAGTATAATTTTGTTGTCTATTTCTTCCTATAATTCACTTAACTTCTCCTCTAAAAATCTGGATGCTGGGGGGCAGAGCCAAGATGGCGGAGTAGAAGGACGCACGTTTACGAGCTCTGAAACCAAAGCCCATAGAATTAATGTAAAAAGAGACCCCCATAACTTCTGGGTCAATACAAGGTGTGCAGAAACAGAGTGGAAGAGATTTCCATGCCAGAGAGCCCTGAAGAGCAGTCCCCAGGGTCCGTCATGCCCCGGAAAGCGGACCCCACCCCAGCGCGGCCTTGGCCATGGCCACAGAGAAGCTGATCTGAGCAGGCTTCAGACACGGAAGCTCCGGCAGCCGGGAAAGTCCCTCCGCCCCCAGAAGCTACAGGTCAGTGAGAAAGAAGTCTGGGCTGGATAAGAGGGGGAGCAGGGCGTCTCCGTGACTCGGGCCTCCTAGGGAGGAAGCGGCGGCGGCAGAGACAGGGGCAGGAAGCGGCGGAGGCAGAGGGGTGGGCGGCGGCTGAGGCAGCAGCGGACCGGGACGAAGGAATCCCCCAGCAGCAGGCAGGATCTTCATTACAGAAGATTCCTGCATAAAACCTGAGGGAGCTGAGCCTGGGAGACGACCCTGCCCCCACCCCGCTCTATTATTGAAGGCCTCTGCATAAAGCCCCTGAGGGAACTGAGCCTGGGAGGTGGGCCCCCCACCCCGCCCCCACCCACTCCATTCCTGAAAGTCTCTGCATAAAGCCCCTGAGGGAACTGAGCCTGGGAGGCGGCCCTGCCTCCACCCCAGCGCCAGAACTAAAGCTTGCCGTGGAAAGTCCATTTGAATCTCAGAGGCCAAGCACTAGCTGGGCGGATCCAGGCGGGGGTGGAAAGGAATCTCAGAAGTCAAGTAACTGGCTGGGAAAATGCCTAGAAAAGGGAAGAAAAATAAGACTACAGAGAGTTTTTTCGAACAAATGCAAATGATCCCGACCTTCGGATCTGATGACGAGGACGTATTCTTGCCATCAGGGAAAGACGTGGAGGGCGGGGCCTCAGTACCCCAGACACCCCAGGGGGGGGGTGGCGGGTGGGCTCAGGCCTTGGAAGAGCTCAAAAAGGATTTTGAAAAGCAAGTTAGACAGGTGGAGGAAAAACTGGGAAGAGAAATGACAGAGATGCAACAAAAGTATGAAAACCGGGTCAATACCTTGGTAAAGGGGACCCAAAAAAATGCTGAGGAAATTAACACCTTGAAAAATAGGCTCACTCAATTGGCAAAAGAGGTTCAAAAAGCCAGAGGAGAAGAATGCTTTCAAAAGCAGAATTAGCCAAATGGAAAAAGAGGCTCAAAAGCTCACTGAATTTAATAGTTCTCTCAAAATTAGAATGGAACAGATGGAGGCTAATGACTTTATGAGAAACCAAGAAATCACCAAACAAAACCAAAAGAACGAAAAAATGGAAGAGAATGTGAAATATCTCATGGGAAAAACAACTGACCTGGAAAATAGATCCAGGAGAGACAATTTAAAAATTATGGGACTACCTGAAACTCATGATCAAAAAAGAGCCTAGACATCATCTTCCATGAAATTATCAAGGAAAACTGCCCTGATATTCTAGAACCAGAGGGCAAAATAAGTATTGAAAGAATCCATCGATCACCACCTGAAAGAGATCCAAAAAGAGAAACTCCTAGGAACATTGTGGCCAAATTCCAGAACTCCCAGCTCAAGGAAAAAATCTTGCAAGCAGCTAGAAAGAAACAATTCCAGTACTGTGGAAATACAATCAGGATAACTCAAGATCTAGCAGCTTCTACATTAAGGGATCGAAGGGCGTGGAATAGGATATTCCAGAAGGCAAAGGAACTAGGACTCAAACCAAGAATCACCTACCCAGCTAAACTGAGGATAATACTTCAAGGTAAAATATGGTCTTTCAATGAAACAGAGGACTTTCAATCATTCTTAATGAAAAGACCAGAGCTGAAAAGAAAATTTGACTTTCAAACACAAGAATGAGAAGAAGTATGAAAAAGGAAACAGCAAAGAGAAGTCTTAAGGGACTTACCAGAAGTGAACTGTTCACATTCATACAGGGAAAGACAATATTTCTAACTCTTAAAACTTTTCAGTATCTGGGTAGTTGGTGGAACCACACATACACATGTACACGCATGCACACACATGCACACACATACAGAGATAGAGAGCACAGATTGAACTGAATAGGATGGGACCATACCTTAAAAGAAATTAAGGTAAATGGTGAGAGAGAAATGTAGTGGGAGGAAAGAGGGGGAAATGGAAGGGGGTAACTATATGTCTTTTAAGAGGCAGGTAGGAGTTTTTTTTTAGTGGAGGGAAAAAGAGGAGAGCTGAGAAAAAAAAATAAGAAGTTTACCCTCATCACATTTGACTAAACGAAGGAGTGAAATGCACACTCATTTTGGTATGAAAACCTATCTTACAGTATAAGAAAGTGGGGGAGAAGGAGATATTGCAAGGGGGGAATGATGGAAGGGAGGGGCAAAGGGAGGAGGGAGCAATTTGAAGTCAACACTTGGGGAGGGACAGGATCAAAAGACAGAAGAGAAACAATGAGGGGCAGGTTAGGAGGGATGGTAATCCAGTTAGTCTTACACAACACGACTATCAGGGAGGTCATTTGCAAAACTACACAGATAGGGCCTATATTGAATTGCCTGCCGTCCCAAAAGGAATGGGTGGGGAGGGAGAGATGGGGAGAATTTGGAACTCAAAGTTTTAGGAACAACTGTTTAGTATTGTTGTTGCAACTAGGAAAGAAGACATACAGTTAATGAGGAATAGAAAGTCATCTGGCCCTACAGGAGAAAAGAGAAGATGGAGACAAGAGAAGGGAGGGATGACAGAAGAGAGGGCAGATTGGAGATAGGAAAAATTAGATTGCTTGGGGTATTGGGGTGGGGGGAGGGGATAAAAGGGGAGAAAATTTGGAACCCAAAAATTTGTGAAAATGAATGTAAAAAATTAAATAAATAAATAAATAAATAAATATAAAAAATGAATAAATAAATAAAAATCTGGATGCTACATCACTTGGTGCATGTATGTTTAGTAGTGATATTATTTTGTTTTCAATGGTACCTTTTAGCAAGATATAATTTCCTTCCTTTTAATTAGATTTATCTTTGCTTTTGCTTTCTCTGAAATCAGGATTGCTACCTCTGCTTTTTTTTACTTCAGCTGAAGCATAATACATTTTGCTCCAATCTTTTTATCTTTACTCTGTGTGTGTATTTCTGCTTCAAATGTGTTTCTTGTAAACAATATATCATAGGATTCTGTTTTTTGATCCATTCTACTATATGCTTTCATTTTTTGGGAGAATTCTTCCCATTCACATTCAGAGTTAGGATTACTGTGTATTTCCCTCCATCTTATTTTTCCTTCTTAATCTTTTCTCTCACCTTTTACCCTGTCCCTCCTCACCAGTGTTTTGCTTCTGACCACCACCTCCCCCAATCTGCACTCCTTTCCATTAGCCTCACCCTTTTTCTTTCCCCTCCTACTTCTGCCCCCCCTTCTATCACTCCTCATCTCCCTTTTCTTTTTTCTTTCCCCTCCTACTTCCCTATAGGGTAAGATAGATTTCTCTACCTGAGTATCTATGTTCTTGCTTTTTTGAGTCATATCCAATGAGAGTGAGATTCTAATAATGCTTGCCCCCTCCCTTCTTTCCCTCTACTGTAATAATCCTTGCATGCCTTTTCATTTGATATAATTTGCCCCATTCTGCCTCCCCCTTTCCTCTTCTCCCAGTACAATCCATTTTTACCTTAAGATTTGTATCATCACATCAAAGATAACTTACACCCACACTCTCTAACCATACTCCTAACTCCCTAACAGAAATGTAGTTCTTAAGAGTTACAAGTATCTTCTTTCCCATGTGGAAATGTTTAAACTTATTGAATACCATTTTTTTCTTTCCTCTTTACTTGTTTATGCTTCTCTTGATTCTAGTATTTGAAGATCAAATTTTCTGTTTAGCTCTGGTTTTTTCATCAGGAAAGTTTGGTAGTCCTCTATTTCACAGAATGTGCATCTCCTTCCCTGAAAGGTTCTGCACAATTTTACTGAATAGTTGCTTCTTGGTTGTAATCCAAGCTCTTCAGCCTTCCATGATATCATATTCCAAATCTTCCAGTTCTTTAACCTAGAAGTTGCTAGGTCCTATGTAATTCTGACTGCAGCTCATTGCTGTCTGAATTGTTTCTTTCTGGCTGCTTGCAGTGTTTTCTCCTTGACCTAGGAGCTCTGGAGTTTGGTTACAATATCCTTAGAGTTTCCATTTTGAGATCTCTTCCAGGAGGTGACCAGTGGATTCTTTCAATGACTATTTTACCCTGTGGTTTGAGGATTTTAGGGCAGTTCTCCTTGATAATTTCTTGAAAGATACTGTCCAGGCTCTTTTTTTTTTTTATCATGGCTTTCAGGTAGTCCAGTAATTCTTGAATTATATCTCTTGGATCTATTTTCCCAAATTTTTTCCAATGAGTTATTTTTCTGTCAATTTAATTATTTTAGTCAACATTCATTAACACAAGATTTTGAGTTCCAAATTTTCTCCCCATCACTCCCCTCCCCACCCCAAGGTGAATCTGACTATCCCTTCCCCCAGTCTGCCCTCTCTTCTATCACTCCACACCTTTCTGTCCCCTTCCCCCTCACTTTCTTTTAGGGCAAGATGGATTTCTCTACCACATTTCCTGTACATCTTATTTCTCAGTTGCATGTAAAAGCAGTTTTTAACATTTGTTTTTCTAAATTGAGTTCCAAATTCTCTCCCTTCTTCCCTCCCCACCTACTGTCATTGAGAAGCCAAGCAATTCAATGCAGGTTATACATGTGTAGTTATGCAAAACACTTCCATAATAGTCATGTTGTGAGAGACTGACTATATTTCCCTCCATCCTCTAAAACCCCCCATTTATTATATTTTCTCCTTTAACCTTGTCCCTTTTCAAAAGTGTTTGCTTCTGACTACCCCCTTTCCCAATCTGTCCTCCCTTCTACCATTCCGACCCCTTTGTCCCCTTCCCCCTACTTTCCTGTGGTATCAGATTCTCATTTAGTGTGTATATTATTCCCTCCATAAGCCAAATTCAATGAGAGTAAGGTTCCCTCATTTCCTCTCATCTCCCTCATCTTCCCCTCCATTCAATGAGATACTTTATCATTTCTTCTATTTTTTCATGATTTTGATTTCTTTAACTGATTCTTGATGTATCATAGAATCATTAGCTACTTGCCCAATTCTAATTTTTAAATAATTATTTTATTCAGTTGGCTTTTGCACTTCCTTTTCCATTTGGCTAATTCTACTTTTTTTAAATGTTTATTTATTTTTAGCTTTCAACATTCATTTCCATAAAATTTTGACTTCCCAATATTTTCCCCATCTCTCCCCTCTTCTCACCTTGCATTCTGATTACCCCTTCCCTCAATGTGCCCTTCCTTCTATCACATCCTTCCCTTCCCCTATCCCCATCTTCTCTCTTTTCTTGTAGGGCAAGATTGATTTCTATACCCTATTACCTGTATTTCTTATTTCCCAGTTGCATGCAAAAACAATTCTCAACATTAATTCCTAAAACTTTGAGTTTCAACTTCTCTCCCTTCCTCCCTCCCCACTCATCCCCACTGAGAAGGCGAACAGTTCAATATAGGTTATATATGCATAGTTTTGCTAAAGACTTCCATAATAGTCATGTTGTGATAGACTATTGTATTTCTCTCCATCCTGTCCTTTCCCCTATTTATTCTATCCTCTCTTAAGACCTTGTCCCTCCTGTAAAGTGATTACTTCTTATTACTCCCTCCTCTCATTTGCCCTCCCTTTTATCATCCCCCTACACCCCACCCACTTATCCCCTTCTCCACTACTTTCCTGTACTGTGAGATAGATTTTCATGCCAAATTGAATGTGCATGTTATTCCCTCCTTAAGCCAAATGTGATGAAAGTAAGCTTCACTTTTCCCCTGTAACCTCCTCCCTTTTCCTCTCCATTGAAAAAACTTTTTCTTACCTCTTTTATGAGAGATAAGTTGCCCCATTCTATTTCTCCCCTTCTCTTCCCAATATGTTCTTCCCTCACTTCTTAATTTTATTTTTTTAGATATCATCCCTTCTTGTTCATCTTGCTGTGTGCTCTCTGTCTTTGTGTGTATGTATGTATGTATGTGTGTGTGTATGTGTGAATATAATCCCTCCAACTACTCAAATATTGAGAAAAGTCTCAAGAATTACAAATATTATCTTTATAGGAATATAAACAGTTCAAATTTAGAAAGTCCTTTATGATTTATCTTTCCTGTTTAGCTTTTCATGCTTCTCTTGATTGTTATGTTTGAAAGTCAGATTTTCTATTCATTTCTGGTCTTTTCATCAAGAATGTTTGAAAGTGCTCTATTTCATTGGATGACCATTTTTCCCCCTGAAGTATTATACTAAGTTTTTCCAGGTAGGTGATTCTTGGTTTTAATCCTAGTTCCTTTGACTTCTGGAATATCATATTCTAAACCCTTCAATCCCTTAATGTAGAAGATGCTAGATCTTTTGTTATCCTAGTTGTATTTCCACAATACTTGAATTGTTTCTTTCTTGCTGCTTGCAATATTTGCTCCTTCACCTGGGAACTCTGGAATTTGGCTACAATATTCCTAGGAGTTTCTCTTTTCAGATCTTTTTCAGGAGGTGATCAGTGGGTTCTTTCAATATTTATTTTGCCCTCTGGTTCTAGAATATCAGGGCAGTTTTCCTTGATAATTTCATGAAAGATGATTTCTAGGCTCTTTTTCTGATCATGGCTTTCAGGTAGTCCCAGAATTTTCAAATTGTCTCTCCTGGATCTATTTTCCAGGTCAGTTGTTTTTCCAGTGAGATGTTTAACATTGTCTTCTATTTTTTCATTCTTTTGCCTTTGTTTTGTAATTTCTTGGTTTCTCATAAAATAATTAGCTTCCATCTGCTCCATTCTGATTTTTAAAGAACTGTTTTCTTCAGTGAGTTTTTGAAACTCTTTTTCCATTTGACTAATTCTGCTTTTTAAAGCATTTTTCTCCTCATTGAATTTTTGGATCCTTTTGCCAATTGAGTTAACCTATTTTTAAAGGTGTTATTTTCTTCAGCATATTTTTGGGTCTCCTTTAGCAAGGTGTTGACCCACTTTTCATGATTTTCTTGCATCTCTCGTTTCTCTTCCCAATTTTTCCTCCACCTCTCTTACTTGATTTTCAAAATCCTTTTTGAGCTCTTCTGAACCACTGCTCATCCTCTTTGGAGGTTTTAGATGCAGAGGCCCTTACCTCTACATCTTCCTCTGATGGCATGCATCACTCCTACCCATCTGAAAGGATGGAAGAAAATACCTGCTCACCAAAAAAAGTAACCTTCTATTGTCTTATTCTTTTTCACTTTGGGGGGGCATTTTCCCAGCCAGTTACTTGATTTTTGAGTCCTTTGTCAAGAGGAGGCTATATTCTGGGGACCTGTAACTTCTCAGTACTTCCAAGATGGCACAATCAAGGGAGAGGAGTTTACTCCTCTCCTGGCCTGCACACTGATCTGGGAGCAACAAAAAACTTTTCTGCCCAGAATCTGCAAGCAGTAGAATTCCCCCTCCACAGCAGCCTCTAGCTCTACCAGCACTCCTACTCCTCACCTCACAGCAGTGCTGAGGGTTGAGATTCTGATCAGCTGCTCAACTCCCCCAGGGACTTTATGAGGAGGGCAAGGCTGCCACTCAGGGCTGAAATTCAGGTCATGGGCTCAATTTCCCCAGGGCCTTTTAAGGAGGAGGGCTCCAAACATGTACTCTGCTGCTGCAGAGACTGCTGCTGGCAGGGCCATACCATTTTCCCTTCTCATCCAAATAAAAAAGTTTCTCACTAACCTTTGAAGCTTTCTTTGACGTTTGTAGGTTGAGGGATCTGAGAACCACCACTGCTGCTGGGGATTCCACCTCTGCAGCCTATTCTGGTCCAGTCTCTGCTGTGCCTCATGGCCAAGGCTGGACTGGGCTTCGTGGGCTGTGCTCTGTTCCATGCCCCATGTGATAGACCTTTCCTGTCGGCTTTCCAGACTACCTTAGGCTGGAAGTCCCTTTTGCTCTGTCATTTTGTGGCTTCTGCTGCTCTGGATTTTGTTTAGAGTCATTTTTTCAGGTATTTTATGACTGTGGGGGAAAAGCCAGAATATATACATCTTTCTACTCTGTCATCTTGGCTGTGCTCCTAGTAGCTAATTCTGCTTTTAAAGGAGTTGTTTTCTTCAGTGGATTTTTTTTCCATTTGGCCAATTCTATTTTGTAAGTCTTCAGTCATTTTTTTTTTTTGCTTTGTTTTGTAAGCTATTGACTCTTTCTCTCATCATTCTCTTGCATAACTCTCCTTCCATCTCCCAATTTTTCTTCTGCCTATCTTACTTGATTTTTAAAATCCTACTTGAGCTCTTGCAGGAGGACTTCTGGGGCTTGAGAATCATTCATGTTTCCCTTTGAAACTTTGCATGTAGACATTTTGACATTGTTGTCCTCTTCTCAGTTTGTGTTTTGATCTTCCCTGTCACCATAGTAGCTTTCTATGATCCGGGCTCTTTTTTTCTCATTTTAAAAAGTTGAGTTCTGTTCCTGGGGCACAGGGGATATTGCCCCAAGCTTCTTGCATTGTGGGCTTTCCGTGATGGGTCCTCTGCATCTGGCAGCTTGCCCACTGTGCTCAGCTGGACTGGTTTAGTTGCACCTCTTGTGCCCTGGATTCCAGGGATGGCAGTTTACTTGCTGTGCTGGGGCTGGAGATATCATAGTTGGCCTGTTGTTCTACTAGCCTTTTGAGACAGAACCATGGGGCCCCAGGTGCTGATCTGTGCTGCAGCTAAGGGCCTCCTGCTGGCTTGCCTGGACACTTCCTGCAGAGGGCTGCACTTACCTTTTTCCCAAGTGAGACAGACCTTTTCTGAAGTTCTTCTAAATTATCTTGGGCTGGAAAGTTGTTTACTCCCTTTTATGAATTCTGTCAGCCCAGAAATCTTTAGAGGCTTAATTTAATGTTGTTTCTGAGAGAAACTGGGAGAGCTCAAGCAACTTCCTGGATTCTTTCTGCCACCTTGGCTCTGTCATTTTTTTAAATAATAAAACTCTTGATAATGTTTATAGGAGAGGAGTTGGTGTGGGCAGACAGTTGATGAAAGAAAAAATTATTGGACCCTACTTTTTAAAAGTTAGAACCTTAACAACTAAATGGAAAATGAATTGACTCATTCTCTGTCATCAAGCAATATGTGTTGAAAGCACATGAGACACCATATAAAATTCTGTTCAGCCAAGTAGACATCCAGTTGTAAATTCCTAAAGACAAAAGTCCATTGAAACCAATTGGACACCTAAAAAGAATGCTTATTAAATAAAAGTAGTCTGGTATCATGAGGAAAATACAGAGAATCTGGATCTGAAGCTCAACTTTACAATATTATGTAGCCTTGACCCAGACAGAAAGGTTTCTAGGCCTCAATTTCCTTATTTTAAAAATTATCTCTAAAGCATCTTCTAACTGTAAATCCTGTGATTCCCATAATTAGATGACTTATAAAATACAGTATCTGGTACACAGTAGAGACTTAATAGTTGCTTGTTGATTCATTCATTTTCAGTTTTTTCATTTAATGGATATAATTAATTTGTATCTAGTATTATTATTGTGTCTCATTCATGAAGTTTACTAAATATTTTCTAGCGTCAAATATCTTTTTGTCCTGGGTAGACATTTCAGCAGTCATTTGCCTAATTTGAACCTTCTGCTATCATTTAAAACTTTTTTAGTCCGTAAGCTTTCACATAGCCTACAAACATAAACAAATTATGGAGTATACTCCCTAAAACCTGTTGGAGTTTTCTGATAGTCATTTTTAATATTCTTTCTTTGTCAACAAACCTCTGAAACCTAAATACTATATTTATGAGTAAATTAAATTTTGAATTTCTTCTTGATGGCTGCCTATGGATCTTGAGTTTTCTTTGCCATACTTCTTGTTAGAAAATCATAGAACACTTGCTTAAATAAACTTCAGACTGTTTTTCATATATTTCTGGAATACCAATAATGCTCAGATTGCCTTGTTTTTCTCTATCCTCATATGTATTGGTAAGAATTCCAATTCCTTTTGTTATATTTTTATTTCTTTTGCTTAATAATTTCCTCTCTCCCCTCTGCATTTTGATCTTCCACATGGATTGTTAGGTTCCTCAGAGGGTATACTGCTTTATTAACATTTCCCACTGACCATTTCCTACTTCCAAGGCTTACATTTGTCTTTTTCTCTTCTTTCTGAATAATTTATACATATTCTTTCATTTGTTTTATTGAACTTATTGGTCACTCTGAATTTTTTAGATCAATTTTTGTTTCTGGGTGTCTCTTGATATTATATTCAATCTTTTCTTTTGAAGACTTCTCCTGGCTGTATTTTACCCGTAGAGGGTGAGATGACTGAAAAATGTGATGATTGGTTGATACCACAGAGAATAGAAGACAAAGAGAAATTTGAGGGTTTTCATTAGTAATGAGTTAGATTTGTTCTGCCTGGTCCCAGGAGGTAGAGCCATAATCAAAGATTAAAAGTTGCAGTGTTCGGTTTAAATTGAATAGAAGGAAAATTTCCTAACAATTGTTGAAAAGTGAAATAAGTTGCCTTAGGAGATACTGGGTACCTTATCCCTGGAGGTCTTCAAATAGAGGATGGGTGACTACTTATTAGAGAAGGAGAAAGTATTCTGTTTCATGTGTAAACCCCTTCCAACTCACATCTTTTGCCTGAACTAAAGTGTTGGTTACGTGAATGGAAAAAGTGGAGGGATGCGAGCAATGTAATAGGGCTAGAATTAGCAAATTTTGGCATTGTAGAATTTCCAGTGCATTTTAGTGGTTGTCACTTGAATATTTATGATTTATAGCTATTTTTTCTATTATCAAGATATTAATAAGACTAAATCTATGTCTCTGTATCCTATTGTCTTCAAACCATTTCTTTTAGCTTATTATTCTTTAGCCAGTTTTCAAACTTGTAGCAAAGTTCACACTAACCAAGTTTAAAATATTTTTCACGAGAGATTTCATTAGATATCGTTAACGTACATCAAAACATTTCTAACAATGCTGTCTTTCTTGCTCCATTTCGTGATTCTGGCCCTTTAAAATGCAATTCAGTTCATCTGTGATGGATTCTTTGTAAACCTTACTGTTTATTACCCACAATTCTACGATTCCCATAACTTGTTATTTCATATGTGTTTCATTTGTCCCTAATAACATCCTGAAGCTCTTCAGGACTGCCCTACTTAGAATGTGTATGTAACGTGATATGGCCAACAAATGAACATCCATCCCCTCCCACCCCCACCCCCGATGGGAATTGACATTTGTCCATTTCAGTGTGTGTCCATTTCAGCGTGTGTCCATTTCAGCATGTGTCCATTTCAGTGTGTGTCCATTTCACTGTGTGTTGTAAGTACACTGCGAGCCATTGGCAGGATCCCTTCAGCAAGCTGGAGCAGGAACTTAGGGCCACAAGAAGCTGGGGTTTCAGAACCCAAAAGAGAAGTCGTTTGGGCAGCAAAAAGAAAATGTTGCTCTTGTGGTAGAGGTAAAAATACAAAATACAAAATTTTAATTAGTGCACATGGCTTGCCAGTTACTCCCCAAGTCTGTTCTTACACTATGCTCCCCAGCGGTAGGTTATGCTCCATATCTGGAACATATTCTCTCCTCACCTCTGTCTCTAGGTTACACTCAGATACTACTACCTCCTTTGGGAAATTCTGCCTAAGGCTATTCAGGTATCCATGCTCTCTACCTCAAATCATCTCAACTCCTTGAGGGCAAAGACTGGTTTTGGGTCTATCTTTTTTTTTTCTCTATGAGCGGTTTATTGAGTTCCTATCTTTATTCTTCTCCACTATGTCATTTATCTTCTAAAATTCCATTCAGAGACATGGGAAAAGAGATGAAACTTAAGTCTGTAAATTCAATAATACCATATCTTATCTGCACTTAGCGTCTTGTATGTCATCATGCTTTACCTTAAAAAGGTGTGTTGAGTGCATTTTATTTTATTTATTTTTAGTTTTCAATATTCACTTCAGTAACATTTTGAGTTTCAAATTTTCTCCCCATCTCTGCCCTCTCCCTACTCCAAAACAGGGTGTAATATGTAAAGAATATGTAATATGTAAATATGTAAATATGTAAAGAAGTAGAACCAATGGGAAAACCCATGAGAAAGAAGACACAAAAGAGACACAGCAAATTAGATGCTTCAATCTGCATTCAGACCCCGTAGTTCTTTATCTGGGTGTGAACAGCATTTTCCATTAGGAGTCTTTTGGAGTTGTCTTAGATCCTTGCATTGCTAAGAAGACATAAGTCTATCAGAGTTATCTTTGCATAATGTGGCTGTTACAGTGTACAGTGTTCTCTTTCTTTTTACTTCACTCAGCATCAGTTCATATAAGTCTTTCCAGGTTATTCTGAAGTCTGCCTGCTCATCATAGTATTCCATTGCATTCATATACCACAGCTTGTTCAACCATGGTTTCACTTTTATATCTCCAGTGTCTAATGCTATGCCTTTCATGCAGGGGATGCTTAAGAAATGTCTAAGTAATGTTGAGAGAATGATAGGAAAGGGAAGTGGTGGCATTCATGAACTTGAACAAATGATCACTAGGAATAAGTGACAGCCTTGACTCACCTGACCACTGATATCACCTGCTAAGTTTTAATGAGTAATGATTAATCTAGGAAGGATAAAATAGGGATTGGAACTGGGGTTCTGGAATATGAACCAAAAAACTCATTTAAATCCAAAAAGCTAAGTGACCAAAGCACCTGTGGCCAGATTTGATCTTATCTGGGATTCAAATTCAGACAAACACAAAATTCATATTCTTTATTGTTTTTGTTTTCTTTCCTAGTGAAATTTGTAACCTAAACATTCAGTCATCTGTGTGAAAACTAAGGATCAGAAGATCATAGATTTACAGCTAGGAGGGACCCTAGAGAAAATCTTATCTAAATCCCTCATTTTTGAACTTGGGCCCAGATAGGCTAATTGATTTCCCAAGGTCAGAAAGATAGTAAATAGCAGAATTGGGATTTAAAGCCAGGTCCTTTCATTCCAAATTGAGAGATCTTCTGATTATCCTCCATTGTCTTAAAGGGAAGAATTTCTTACATTCATTAGCACATTATTAGTAGGTTATCCAAAGCACCCCTACCATGTATAATGGAGGTAGCTCAAAACCTAGGAAAGGTTTTGAGGAACTGGGGCAATGATGCAAGAGAATGGGAGGGAAGTATTATGGAAACTGACTTTGGTGCCCCCATCACTTGTCTAGGGTTTCTACTACATGGGAGTAGTTTCTTGCACTTTTGGACTCCTCTTCAAGCTAAAATATTCAAGTGGAAACCCAAGTAGATCCTCTATAGGTGTCTTTTTAAGAGGACAGAGCTAAAACTAAAAAGTCTTGAAACCGAAAAAAATTGAAACGTGGTCTGGGGGGGAGGAGTGAATAAACAGGATAGTCTGCCCCAAGAACAATCACTCAGAGAGAATAAGCCACCTGACCACCAGAAACTCTAGCCTGAACCTGCACAAAAGAAGCAATAATCCCTACTATCCAATAGAGGTACAGTGGTAAAGGGGAGCCAGAATTTGGGAGAGGGGATGTGGTAACAAAACTCTGGAGGGTGGTGGTCTAGGGTCTAGTGAGAGAGTGGGTATAGTCACACTAAGTGGCCAGAAGATGATGTGCTTGGAATATTGAGGTTAGGAAGGAGTACAGTCAGTGCCCTAGGGCAAAGCCCTGATTGTCCTCTTGTGGTATTAACTTTACAAAGGGCATCTAATTCTAAGAATTCTCATCCCAAATAGATCTGTTTCTGGGATAACATATTCCCAATCATTTTGCCTAAAACATTGTCTTTCAGAATTTAATCCCATAGGGATTCATTTTTTAATGTGTTTTTGACTTCAGCAAGAACTTTGGGTCTTCCATTACTGTTTCTTTCCTAGCCTTTTTTTAAAATTGTGGGCTTAACAGATATTAGCAAACATGAATGTCTTCCATTAGCACATTTCAGAGTCAGATTTCCTGGGTGTAAATCCCACCTCATGCTAACTATATTTTTGACCTTGTAATGGCAAGCAAAGTAGGATCTTTTGCTGTTTTTGTTTTAGTATAATCAAGTGCCTCTGATTGAATAATGTGATTAAAGGAGATCTTTCCCACCCATTGATGGGCCTGGGAAGATTTGTAGGAAGACCCATACCTTTTGTTAATGAGGCGCTGGTTCTCAAGTTGTGATGTTCTCTGGTTCTAAAAAGTGTATGAAGACTGAGGTGGGTTTTACTTTGGAGCTTAGTTTTTGGAAGAGGGTTTGTGTGCTAGATGATACTCTGGGAAGCCACTAAGCAGCCCCCCGGCTTTGAAAACGTAGATGTTGGTGCCTCCCTCTCTATGTATGTTTGTATGTAATGGTCAGACAGTTGGATCTGTCTGTTGATCTACACTGTATGTATTGCTTATGTCAGACAGCTGGAAGCATGTCTGTTGATTTTGATTTCTCTGTATTTTCTCTGAAGTTCAGGGTGCTGACTTTTCCCGCTGAACTAAGTGAATGATATATGCTTGATTAAAGTGATTGTTGACCCCCCCCAAAGTTGCCTTTCTTTTTAGAAAAGCAGATCTAAGAAACTGTGATGGCGGCCCTCTGTGTATGTTGGGGTACTTGAGATTATTTAACATTTTTGACTCTAGTTCCTTTTCTCTGAAATGAATGGATTCATGAAGTAAATGAGCTCTGAGGTTCCTTCCAACATTAACGGCATGAATCCATAATCTATATTTTAACAAATCACTTAATCACAGAGAGGCTACTTAATCTAGTCTGTCCTCAGAAGGAAGTCCCACTATAACATACCCATCAATTGATCATTCAACCTCTGTTCACAATCTTCCTAGGAAAAGCAATCAGCCACCTCTTAGAACAAGTGATTGCATTTTTGGACAGCTGAAATTGTTAGATAATTTTTTTTCCTGACTCCACAACTAAATTTGCCTCTCTATAGCTTCTACCCGCTGCTCTCCCCAGTACCTAGCATAGTGCCTGCTATGTAGGAAACACTTAGTAGATGCTTCTTGATTCATTGGTTGCTCCAGGTTCTACCCTTGGGGACCAAACAAAACAAATCTAATCCCATTCACACCATGACGGACCTTCAGATACTTGAAGACAGAATTGGCATCCCATTTTCTGCTCCCAATCTTCTCAGTTCTTTCAACTGATCCTCCTATGTCATGGACTCAAGGCCATTTACCATCTTGGATGCCCTCTCTTTAAACTCTCTAATTTATCATTGTATCTAGAACCTAATAAATGGGGAAGCTAGAGAGCATCATGGAGAGAGCACTGGTCCTGAAGTCAAGAGAACCTGAGTTCAAATCTGGCCTCAGACACTTGACAATTACTAGCTGTGTGACCTTGGGCAAGTCACTTAACCCTGATTGCTTATTTAAAAAAGAACCTTATAATTCCTAGTTGTGTATGCATTAAAACCAAAAAGATTGCAACAAGGTAACTTTGTCAGTAGCATCATAATCAGGGATGATATGAAGTTAATGCTTTTTTTTTATAATGTTAATCCATAAGAAGAGAAAAGAAAGAGATTTTATGGGTCATCAACCCCTCTCCTGAACCTGAGGCAGCTTCTTAATAGCATGTTAGAGCAAAAAGAACCCTTATCTCTGGGCTGATGCTTTTTAAATTGGCCCTTATACTATGGTTGCAAATGTTAGAACCTGAGGACGAATGAAAGGGTGTTTAAGCAAAATGTGCATCTGAAGAAGTACCCCAAACCCTGAAGCCCCCGCATTCAGATGAGAAACTAAGAAAGAAGGTGGAGATATGAGAGTAGAGGTTTGTATTTCCTGGGGGTCTAGGGAAACCTAGTGTCCTTCATGTACCTATTCCTGTTTGGGGGACCTGTGACATAAAAATCTAATCAGATACCATATCTGAAAGGCAAATTTCTGAGCTCCATGCATTCCTTTCAGGGGAAGAATGTGTGCCCAGAGATACACAGAAGTGAGATCCACAAAACTTTAGTTGATTTTAATTGTGTAATGAAAACTTCTCCCCTGCACTCCAGGCTTTGAAATTACTGAGCCCTCAACTCCAGCTCTACCTTGTTGCCTGTTCTTCCCAACTTGTGGTCAGGGAGGTCAAAATAGCAGCTTACTCTGCAAAGGGACAAAGCAGTACCACACACACACACACACACACACACACACACACACACACACACACACCCTCTTCTGGCAATCTTGTAGAAGTAGAGAGAAGTAAAAGGAAGGTAAGGAGATTAGAGGAATCTTAAGGTCCAAGTGATGAGTATAGAAGCCTGACTTCATTGGATTCCTTCTTTGTTGGTGCCTTAACTGTTCCATTTGATCTAGATCCCATGCAGCAGTCTACCACATGGTATAGGCAAGAGTCTTGGTGTTGGCAGTATAGACCAAGAACTTTCAGTGGGAAACCCTAGATCAACAACTACTGTTTCTGTGACTGGGTTCAGGATAGGAAAAGGGAACCTATGGAAAAGTAGCTGTGGAAACAGTGATTGTTGGTCAAAGGGTTCAGCCCTTTGGGAATGACCAAGGTTCATGTTTTTAACTAATGCTAGGAACACTGGAAAGGTTGACCAAGACAATACCACTCCCATATCACATTAAAGATACATACGATGTCCTTCTCCTAAATTAGAATGAATCTCTATAATGGCAAGAGCCTAAGTCCATGGTTACCAAAGAAAAGAGGCTGCTACTACCTAAATTAGGTTCAAGTTTGGGAAAGAATTATCCAGTTCTGAAAACATAGATCAGGGAGTCCTTTCTTGTAAACATACATAGGATTTCCTCAATAAAAGAGTCCAAGAAGTAGAGAAGACCAAGGCAATAGACTGCCATTTTAAACATAAATGTAAAATGTTTTATTGGTGCATTTAGAGACCTCTGTCACTTTGCAATAATCCAACCTTTCATCAAAAAGAACGTTCCCTTTTAACAAAGAAAAGCAGTTGAGCCAAACAAACTATGTTTGCCAAGGCCTCTTGGCAGTTTAGGGAGCATCTGACTTCTGCCATTAATCCTTTACCTTTCTACCAAGAGGAAAGAACCAGGTTTTATTATCTGTCCTCAGCCACCAAGACTGGTAAATGCACTAGACTGAATTCTGTTGTCTTTTAGTGCTGTTTTCATTTACATAATTGTGGTCATTGTGCATATTGTTCTCTTGGTTCTGCCCTGGCTGTCCTTGGCCCCATTCAGTGTTTTGGGAGAAAGATAGCCTAAAGGGACAATAGTTAGGAGCTGGGGGAAAAGATGAAACCAAAGAAATCTTAGGAGGCGTTGTCTATGTTAATAACTGGAGCAGAGAAAGAGCAGGAGATTCAAATGGAGAACAGAGTATCAAAAGATGTATAAGAATAAAAGGCTTAAACCAGGGCTCCACAGGTCCATGGGAAGATTTCAAGGAACCTGTGAATTTGGTTCTACTGCAGTTGTATCTGGCTCTTTGCGATCCTGTTTAGAGTTTTCTTGGCAGGAATACCAGAGTGGTTTACCATTTCCTTCTCTAGCTCATTTTATAGATGAGGAAACTGAGGTAAACAAGGTTAAGTGACTTTCCCAACATCACTCAGCTAATAAATGTCTGAGGCCAGATTTGAACTCAGGAAGATGAGTCTTCCTGACTCCAGGCCTGGGACTCTATCCATTGTGCCACCTAACTGGCACTTCATGAACTTAGATGGGAAAACAATTAAATCATATCCTTTGGCCATTTATCAATTGGAGGAATAATTTATATTCTTATAAATTTCACTTATTTCTCTATATATTTGAGATATGAAGCCTTTATTAGAAACACTTGCTATAAAAAGATTTCTCCCAGTTTTTTGCTTTCCTTCTAATCTTATCTGCATTGGTTTTGTTTGCATAAAATTTTTCTTTTGTTGATTGTAATCAAAAGTATTCATTTTATATCTCATAATGCCAGCTATGTCTGGTTTGGTCATAAATTCTTCTCATTTCCATTGATCTGATGGGTAAACTATCCCTTGCTCTTTTAATTTGTTTATGGTATCACCCTCTTGGTATGTGATATAAGATGTTGGTTTATATCTAGTATCTACCATACTGTTTTCCAGTTTTCCCAGCAGTTTTCGTTAAAGAGTGAGTTCTTTCCCCAAAAGCTTGAGTCTTAGGGTTTATCAAAAACTCAATTACTATGGTCATTTACTACTGTATAGTATGTACCTCATCTATTTCACTGATCCACCACTCTATTTCTTAGCCAGTACCAGATTGAGCATCTATATTTGAATATCAGCTTTCTGAAGTCCTCTGTAATCTACCCAAGGAAATAGATTGTGCCTCAGGATAAAAGGAGATGGAGAACTTAGGACATGAGAGAGATCAGCATGACTGTGTCTAAGAAGTCCCCTGAGAGTTAAATTGGTTTTGAAGCAGGCAGAGAAATAAAACCTTGCTGTGACAGAACAGTGCAGTTTGTGGCACGCATCACATTACGCATTCCTATGTGTATGTGCTTGCAATTACTTGTATTGGGTGTGTGTTCCTGGGAAGGGTCTTATGCGTTTGAGTTAATAGACCCTGAATTTGTCTAAAGGCTGGAATAGTGACTGTGTCAGAAGGTTACCAGTTGTAGCAATCTAGACAATAACTTCTTTTTCCTTTTGCGGGGAGAGGGGAAAACATGGCAATTGGGGTTAAGTGACTTGCCCAAGGTCACGCAACTAGTAAGTGTCAAGTGTCTGAGGCCAGATTTGCACTCAGGCCCTCCTGACTCCAACACTGGTGCTCTATTTACTGTGCCACATAGCTACCCCCTAGACAACACCTTCTTAGTCTTTATTCTGCAAATAGAATCCTGAAATTAAGCACTTATTAAAAACATAAAAGTACTTATTACTTCAATACCTTTGCATTTTTCATGCATTACTCACATGTTAATATGATGTGATTTATCTAGACTTTCTGCTTATGACTTATCTTATGCTACATCTGCATACTGAGTTTTGTAAAGTAGCATTTCACAATGAGACCTTTCATTCCCCTTACTGTATATAGATTTATATATGGTCTACATGAATTAAAATGGGAAAAGAGGTTGTGTAGGTGCTTATGAGTCCATTTATATGCTTTTCAATTGTACCAAATATACCCAGATAGTACTCAGTTCCAATCAGTCTAGAGAGATAGTCATGTCATGTTTTTATGCATTACAGATATGTTTATCTAAGAACCAGTGTCACCCCAAATTTTGCAAGAAGTGGAGTTAAACAGAAGTAGAACAATTTATACAGTAACAATATTGTAAAGACAGACAATTTTTAAAAGATGAACAATGATTCCAAGGGCTTATGATGAAATATGATGTCCACCTTCCAATAGAGAAGTGATGAACTCAGGTGTAGATGGAGACATATTTTTGGACATGGCCAGTGCAGGCATTTATTTTAATTTACTATACATTTTGTAATGGGGTTTTGTTTTTCTTACTTTTTCAAAGGGGCAGTGGAAAAGGTGGTGGGCTTTGTTTGAAAGAAAAATAAAATTTAATTTAAATAAGAAAAACTGAGTATGAAGTAGAAGAGGACTTAGTATGGTACAGCATGGTAGACCAAAAATCACTGGCTCTGGAGTCAATAGACTTGGGTTCAAATCCCATCTCTAATCTCTTTGACCTGTATGACTTTAGACAAGTCACTTACATTTCCTCAGGTTTCAATTTCCCCATTTGTAAGAGGAGGCAGCTGGACTAGATGGTCTCTGTGTGCCTTTTCAGCTCTTACTCTGTGATCTTATCAGCCTAGGACGAGTGAAAGAATGTTGAGCTAGAGAATAGAAAAGTTGGCAGGGAAGGAAAAGGCAAGGACAAGCTATCAATAATCAGAGCCAAGAAGAAATAATATCAAGGAGCATAACGATAAGAGATGCACATGGATGGTTGCCAGACAATGGAGCAATGAAAGAGTTTTGTGCTGTAATAGTCTGGGTAAGGAAGAAAATTTGAGGACTAGGAAGTAGTGTAATCATGAGATAGGAAAGGTAAGTTGTATACTAGATGGAGAGATGGCCATGAATCCAGGAACAAATGCGTTCAAGCCCTTCTTTGATAATGGATTGACCATGGGACCTTGGACAAGTCATCTAATCTTTCAGTGTTCTAGACCACTCTTTAAGACAATATAAATTGTAGAGAATGTACCAATATGCATTGGCAAAGGGAATTTCCTTATCTAGGAGTTCCCTCTACTGTTGAAATCATAGATCCAGTCCCATCTCACTTTGCTGTCTCCCAGAAGGCAATTTCACTATGTATCATATGTAGCAAAATACAACCCCCACTCTACATTGTTACATAAAATACCATTTGCCACAGATACTTTGGATTTCTTTTCACTTTCACAATTCTTCAAAATGATCCAAGAGAGGGGTGGAGCCAAGATGGCAGAGTAGAAAGATACACATACGCAGGGTCTCCCCACACAGCCCATAAAATACCTGTAGAGAGGGACTCTCAACAAATTTTGGAGCAGCAGAAGTGGAGAATAACAGAGTGGAGGAGATGTCCAGCCCAGGGTGATCTAAAAGGCCCATGGGAAATGTCCACAGAGTGGAGTGCAGAGCTCAGACCAGCCTTGGCTGGGCAGCAAGGCTCTCAAATAGCCCTTGGGGGCAGAATCTCCAGTCACGGAATCCCCAGTGCCAGCAGCAGCAGGTCCTCAGATCCCTCAACCCACAGGTGCCAAACGTCAGTGACAGGGGTTTTTTCAACTGGAAAGGAAGGGAGAAGGGCCTTCTCATAGCTCCAGCCTTTGGCAGCTGCCACAGAGGCCACATGGGCAAGCAGCGACATCAGCAGGTGGCAACATCGGCAGGTGACAGCATCAGCAGGCACAGCAACCAGACCATTATTAGAGCATAAAAACCCCTGGGGGAATTGAAGAGCTGAGTCTTGCCTCGGCCCTGTGTGGAGGCCCTGGGGGAGTTGGTCTTTGGCTCACACTGAATGGCAGCCCTGCCCATCCAACTTATCTGAAAATTAACCCCCAGTGCTGCCTTTTTAGAACTGGAGGCCAGGTCACTGTGGAGAGGAAACTGCTAAGATTCTGGCCAAAAAAATCCCTCTCTATGCCCAGACCAGTACACACTTGATTGTGCCACCTTGGAGGAACTGAGATCTTAGAGATTCCCAGAGTATACCCTACTCTTGACAAAGGACCCAAAAGTCAAGTAACTGGTTGGGGAAAATTCCCAAAAAAGGGAAAAAAAATAAGACATAGAAGGTCACTTTCTTGGTGAACAGATATCTTTTCCCATTCTTTCAGAGGAGGAAGAACAATGTTTACCATCAGGGAAAGACATAAAAGTCAAGGCTTCTGCATCCCAAACATCCAAAATAAATATTCAGTGGGCTCAGGACATGGAAGAGCTCAAAAAGGATTTTGAAAATCAAGTAAGAGAGGTGGAGAAAAAATTGGGAAGAGAAGTGAGAGAGCAAGAAAATCATGAAAAGCAGGTCAACACCTTGCTAAAAGAGAACCAAAAAAATGCTGAAGAAAATAATACCTTTAAAAATAGGTTAACTCAATTAGCAAAAGAGGTTCAAAAGGCCAATGAGGAGAAGAATACTTTAAAAAGCAGAATTAACCAAATGGAAAAGGAGGTTCAAAAGCTCACTGAAGAAAATAGTTCTTTCAAAATTAGAATGGAACAGATGGAGGCTAATGACTTTCTGAGAAACCAAGAAATCACAAAACAAAACCAAAAGAATGAAAAAATGGGACATAATGTGGAATATCTCGTTGGAAAAACAACTGACCTAGAAAATAGATCTAGGAGAGACAATTTAAAAATTATGGAACTACCTGAAAGCCTTGATCAAAAAAGAGCCTAGACATCATCTTTCATGAAATTATCAAGGAAAACTGCCCTTACATTCTAGAACCAGGGGAAAAAATAAATATTGAAAGAATCTACCAATCACCTCCTGAAAGAGATCCAAAAAGAGAAACTCCTAGGAACATTGTGGCCAAATTCCAGAGTTCTCAGGTCAAGAAGAAAATATTGCAAGCAGCTAGAAAGAAACAATTCAAGTATTGTGGAAATACAATCAGAATAATACAAGATCTAGCAGTTTCTACATTAAGGCATTGAAGGGCATGGAATATGGTATTCCAGAACTCAAAGTAACTAGGACTAAAACCAAGAATCACCTACCCAGCAAAACTGAGTATAGTGCTTCAGGGGAAAAAATGGTGTTTCAGTGAAATACAGGATTTTCAAGCATTCTTGATGAAAAGACTAGAGCTAAAAAGAAAATTTGACTTTCAAACACAAGAATCAAGAGAAGCATGAAAAGGTAAACAGCAAAGAGAAGTCATAAGAGACTTACTAAAGTTGAACTTTTTACATTCCTACAGGGAAAGACAATATTTGTAACTCTTGAAACTTTTTTCAGTAACTGGGTAGTTGGTGGGATTACACACACATGCACACACACACACACACACACACACAAACACACACACACAGCCCAGGGTCAAAATAGAAGAAATGGGGGGCAGGATAGGATGGAGGGAAATATAGTTAGTCTTACACAACATGACTATTATGGAAGTCATTTGCAAAACTACACAGATATGGCCTATATTGAATTTCTTGCCTTCCCAAAGGGAATGGGTGGAGAGGGAGGGATGAAGAGAAGCTGGAACTCAAAGTTTTAGGAACAACTATTGAGTACTGTTCTTGCAACTAGAAAATAAGAAATACAGGTAATGGGGTATATAAATTTATCTTGCCCTTCAGGACAAAAGAGAAGATGGGGATAAGGGAAGGGAGGGATGTTAGAAAGGAGGGCACATTGGTGATAGTGCTAATTAGGATGCTTGGTGTATTGGGGTGGAGGGGAGGGGAGAAATGGGGAGAAAATTTGCAACCCAAAATTTCGTGGAAATGAATGTTGAAAACTTAAATAAATAAATTTAGATACAAAAAAAAATAACAAACATAAAAATGATCCAAGAGATATCAAAACAATCTATAAAGCATAGGTTGAGATGAATGACTAGTCAAAGAGATGGCAAGGGTCCATATCTCAAAAATGAAAAGAGGAAGAATTGTCATGCTACTCATTTAGCAAAGGGCTACTTCTGCCAATAGCACCCTTATATATGTCTTCTCTCAAAAATGTGAACTTTAGAAAAAGTAGTAATGATTCAGGCATTTCCCATATAGCCAATGTCATTTTGTAACAATAATATAGCCAAATAATAACGCAAAATTATGTTACAGTCTTGCTGTAAAATGATTCTGGTAATTTCTTTCTCATTTCCCTTTTAAATAAATGTTTACTGATCTTTTCCCAATGACTTCTATACCACCCCTCAACCACCATCCTCTCTTGAAGCAGTGAAGTATAGATAAGCAAACAAGCCAGTGTATTAATCATGTCCATGCCTGTCAAGAGGAAGAAAGAGTATTTCAAATTCATTCCTTTATAATCAAACTTGATTACTTTGATGATCAAAGTGCCGGCGTCTTTCAGTACAACTTATTTTACATTACTGTTGTCATCATGTTCTTTGTTCTCTTGGTTCTGCTTCCTGTGTTCTGTATCAGTTGATGCAGGTTTTCTCAGGATTTTCCAAATTCATCAGTCATCATTTCTTATATCACAATATTATCATTGTAATCCTAGTTTGTATATATGAAGTACAGTTTATTCAGCAATTCACAAATTGAGAGTTTACTATATTTTCAAATTTTGCTATCAGAAAGAAAAAAAGTTGATTTATTTTGTTTTCTATGGGCCTTTCTTTCTATCTATGATCTCCATAAGGCATTGTATTCCTGGGTCAAAGATGGTATGCATTCTAGTGATTTTTCTAATATGGTTCCAAATTATTTTCCAAAATAGTTGTACCAATTTACAGCTTCTCCAGTAGGATATTAGTTTGTCTGTCTTTCCATAGCCCTTCAACATTTGCTGTTTTTAACATTTTTCCATCCTTGCCAATTTGATAGGTTCTAAGTAAAAACTTTAAAGTTATTTTACTTTGCCTTTACTTTGCCAAATCACAGTAGTGATTTGGAATATTCTTTCATATAGTTTTTAATAATTTGCATTTCTTCTTTTGAAAATGTCTTTAACCAATTTCCAAATATTAATTCCCCTTATTCCTTGGGTTTAGAATAAATCCTACTCTGAAACATACTGGTTGTATGACCCTGTATGGTTCCTTTAAGAGAGGGCATAATTTGGAGAGGAGGTGACAGTCTGCATTGGTAGAGGGAATGAAAGTTGCCTATAATAACGAAAGCATAGGTATGGTTAAAAATAATATTAGATGTCTGACTTTTATCAGAACTGTATACTAAGAAGATTTTTTTCCCCCAATTAACCACTTTTCTAATTATTCTAGTTATTCTGATATTGGTATTTGGTATTTGCATTAACTTGACAATGTTCCATCACAGTTTTAGAAAAAAAAAAACAAATAGGGCTTACATATTGATAAAATACAGTCAATCCTCTACTTCTCTTGGGGTAACATTCCTGTAAAATAGCACAAAAGTCAAAAATACAAATGTTGGTACATCAAACCTATGAGAAATAGGGGAGTAGGTTTCCATGAACACCAGAAACTATAATCTTTTACTAGAGGTTGATCACAATACACTTTTCTGCAAATAATTCTTTGTAACAAAACATTAACTCTGATAAATATGCATTTTTCCAAACAGTAAGCATGAAGTAATCCATAAAATTCAATACACAAAATAAAATTGGTAACATGCAATAATACATTTTTCTCACTCCACTAGAATTCTGTGACCTTTTGTACTAACATTTCAAAAAGAAAAACATTGATTTTAGATAATATTCACTTTTCATTACACATGAAATCTATAGTACTATACTGTATTGCAAATAAAATTCTTAAAATTAAAAGATTTTTAAAATTGAATCTTACCTTCTGCTGTGTCACATTGTAGTGTGAGGGTATTGTACTGTATGCTATACTGCTATAAACTTCTCTACCTTAGACACCCTCTGAAACCCAACAGAGAGGTTACTGAGACCTAAATCACTGTTGTCAGAAGACACTGAGACTGGTGGGGTCTCAACAATACACACACACACACACACACACACACACACACACTGTCCTTCACAATTGGTAGATGGTGTCGGAGACCAATAATCCATCAGTGACTATTTCATGAACCATTGCATGGCAAAGGTGAGTAGACACTTTACCTTGATATTGTGACTAATGATGGCACCAGCAGCCCCAATTTCTCTGGTTGATCATACCAAGTCACCCTTCAGTCTTGGAAACTGTTAGTGACACAGTCTTCAAAGCGCATTTGTGTGCATTGCTGTACTGCACGTAGCTGAGAATTTGCATGGTTGCCAACGCAAAAGTGAAAATGAGGTTCCTACCAAAATCACACAAATGCTTGAAGTCATGAGAATTAAATGCTCTAATGTTGAGGATTGACTGTATTTACAAATGGGATAATTTATACTCCTAATGATGTCTATTCTGATAGCATTGATTCCAATAAGTATAACAAAAATATAGGAATTCAGATCACAGGGAAGGAACTAAGAGGAACCATGCTCATCAATCTGGGATCTTGTGGTCAGAGTCAGATGACAGCAACAAGAAGTCAATCAAGTGTGAAGCAAGAAGCCATATATTCTGGTTAGTCGAGGGTGATACCATGATAGATGGCATCTGCCATGAGCCTGGCATAAGACGTTCCTCATATACAAGTTTTAGGACAGCATTCATAAGCTAAACGTTATTCAGTATATCACTGTACAAAACAAAGAAAAGAAAGATGACTATTCATAAAACACAGGTGATTATACCATAAGAATAGTATACTTGTTGGAGAAAAAATGTGTATTATTCATTACAGGAGAGAGATAAAAGAGTTATTGTCTGAGTATTGCTAGTCTAACTAAATCAAAGAAGTCTATCTGTTGGGCCAGACAGGGAAGAGAACTTTCCCAGGCTGCTAGCATCCTCCACCTTTCGAAGCTAAGTCTTTTTGTAGCAGTGAGAAGTGAAAATGAGGCACCAAAGGACATTCATGGTAGCGGCTGGTCTTGTAGTTCACTGGCAAATGATTGATGCAGCAAGATGGAGTCAGTGTGCCTTGCAGGAGGGCGGTTTCTTAGGAGGGGAGGATCTATGTGTTGTATAAACATATCAGGGAAGTTCATGGTGCAGTAATAGGGGGTTTAGTAAGTGATATTAAGACAAAGGCAGCAGGGAAGCTCACTGGAAGTTGCCAACCTCAGGAACCTTGCTGAGGTCAGTGCTGGAATTTATCTGGGGAGCGAAATTGTGTCCACTTTTCCAATACCAAGTTCAAGCAAATAGGTGGATTTTAAAGTATATTTAGAAGGTAAAAAATGTCATTGAAGTATAAAGATATTAAAGATGGCATCATTGTAATCAACAAAACAACACACAACCACTGAGGATTACTGCTCACAAAGTACTGTGATGGGTGCTAGGACTACAAAGAAACAGAAACAGCATTTATGCCAAGTACCAAATTATTCGTATAGAGAATAAATCCACTAAGACTTCAGAGGAGGGATCTATGAGTGTATGGTATTCAAAGGTCTCATAGAAGAGGTAGAATATATACTTATTAAAGACATACTGAAGTCATAATCTACCTGTGTACCATGTCTGAATATTTTCTGTCCCAATAGTGGGACATAGAAATGGCAGGAAGGACTGAAGAAGTAGCTCTATGCACATATTAGTTGAATGATTCTGAAGACCCTTTCCCTGCTCAGGTAGGGCAGCCCGGCCATTTTACTCCAAGTAGTAGGAAGACATGTTGCATAAATGGGCAATTCTAGAATCAATCTTTGTGCAGAATCAAAACAGTATTAAAAGAAATGGAGTCCAGAAAAACTACATGAGGCCAGTCAATAATTTCCAGACCAAAACAGAGCAAAAAGGTACTCCACAGTCATCCCCTACAGAAGTTCCGTCCCCAACCCTTACTTTCATGAGCAGATTAGACTGGTCCTTAAAGAAGATCTTTTTCACAGCTTTCTACTTACCGTGTATATTTAGAGAAGAATCAGGTGGTTAGCAATATCAGACAGACCAAAACAAAAAAATATATGCTTGAAAAAGGAAAGTACTACGTGAATCCCTACCATCTAAGGAGTTGTAAAGTTAATGATATATATTTCAGTTTGAAATATTTATATATGTGCGTGTATGTATGTGTATGTATATGCATAGAAGCAAATTTTTTTCATTCTATGTCCTACTGATGTTTATTTTGAAAAACCCTTGGAGCTCTGACAGCCTTTATTCTTTCTCTCTTCCCTGTCCCTGTCTCTAACTTTGTCTCTGTCTCTCTCTCCTCTTTGCTTCTCTCCTCCTTTCTTTCTCTTTCCTCTCCCTCTCTTTTCTCTCTCCCAAATGCCCACAAGCCCAAGAGAGTCACAGAAATTCTTTTACTTTCATTACTTCCACAGGAGCTTTTAACACGCCCCAGCAAGAACGATCCAATGGAATTCTGGGAAAGATAACTTTATTGCTCTGTACCATCTTTCCAGATGTACTTTCACTACAATCTTCAGGCTCCACACTATTCTCAATCTGTATGTGTTTGTGTGTGCACACACGCACACACATGCGTGTTCTCCCCCCTTTATGAATCTTAGCCCCTTTTGTCTCCAATGTATATATCTTCTCTGCCTGTGATTTACTCTTTTATTTAGTTGTTCTGTTATGTCCATTGACTCCATTTGGGGTTTTCTTGACAAAGATACTGGATTAGTTTGCCATTTTCTTCTCCAGCTCATTTTGCAAATGAGGAAACTGAGGCAGACAGGGTCAAGTGACTTGCCCAAGGTCACATAGCTGATAGGTGTCTTGAGGCAGGATTTAAACTCAGAAAAAGGAGTCCTCCTGACTCCAGGCCTGGCACTCTAAGTACTGTGCTACCTAACTGCCCTAGATTTTACTATTATAAAATTCTAAAACTAAGTTTATAATGCAAAGTAGTTACTTGATTGAACTAATTCAAATTTTAATGGATGATGATTTATATTTTTTCTGCTAAAATTTCCCCAATGTGATAGTGTATATTTTAATTCTAAATACTTAATGAATTTACCCTCCTACTTTTAAAGATCTGTGTAAATGTAGGTTATTGAGTACAATTTGCCAAGACATGCTATTGGCAAGGCTAAAAGATCTCAAGCTCACAGGACTCTTGAGACATGTGCAAAAGGACAATATAGCCAATGAAAAGTAATACTACCACCATGGTGACCCATGAAACAAATTAAAATTTAAAATACCCTTTGGAGCAATTGTCACTCCTTATGCTTCCAAGTAATGGTAGCAATGAAAAAGGGGAGTAGAAGAGGCTAAAAATCATGGTTTTGAGAATTTCTATAAATATTGGTCTGTCTTTTGATCCTGTCCCTCCCTGAGTGTTAACTTCAAATTGCTCCCTCCTCCCATTGCCCTCCCTACCATCATCCCCACCCCCCTTGCTTATCTCCTTCTCCCCCACTTTCCTGTATTGTAAGATAGGTTTTCATACCAAAATGAGTGTGCATTTTATTCCTTCCTTTAGTCAAATGTGATGAGGGTAAACTTCTTGTTTTTTTCTCAGTTCTCCTCTTTTTCCCTCCACTAAAAAGTCTCCTGCTTGCCTCTTGAATGAGATATAATTTACCCCATTCCATTTCACCCTCTTTCCTGCCATTATATTTCTCTCTCACCATTTACCTTAATTTCTTTTTTTTTAAATTTATTTATTTATTTTTATTTATTTATTTATTTAGCTTTTTACATTCATTTTCACAAATTTTTGGGTTCCAAATTTTCTCCCCTTTTCTCCCCTCCCCCCACCCCAATACCCCAAGAAATCTAATTTTCCCTATCTCCAATCTGTCCTCTCTTCTGTCATCCCTCCCTTCCCTTGTCTCTATCTTCTCTTTTCTCCTGTAGGGCCAGATGACTTTCTATTCCTCATTAACTGTATGTCTTCTTTCCTAGTTGCAACAACAATACTAAACAATTGTTCCTAAAACTTTGAGTTCCAAATTCTCCCCATCCCTCCCTCCCCACCCATTCCCTTTGGGAAGGCAGGCAATTCATTATAGGCCATATCTGTGTAGTTTTGCAAATGACCTCCCTGATAGTCGTGTTGTGTAAGACTAACTGGATTACCATCCCTCCTAACCTGCCCCTCATTGTTTCTCTTCTGTCTTTTGATCCTGTCCCTCCCCAAGTGTTGACTTTCAATTACTCCCTCCTCCCTTTGCCCTCCCTTCCATCATCCCCCACCCCCGCAATATCTCCTTCTCCCCCCGCTTTCTTATACTGTAAGATAGGTTTTCATACCAAAATGAGTGTGCATTTCACTCCTCGTTTAGTCAAATGTGATGAGGGGTAAACTTCTTGTTTTTTTGTTTTTTTTCCCTCAGCTCTCCTCTTTTTCCCTCCACTAAAAAAATCTCCTACTTGCCTCTTAAATGACATATAGTTACCCCCTTCCATTTCCCCCTCTTTCCTCTCACTACATTTCTCTCTCACCATTTACCTTAATTTCTTTTAAGCTATGGTCCCATCCTATTCAGTTCAATCTGTGCTCTCTGTCTCTGTATGTGAATGCATGTGTGTATGTGTGTGCATGCGTGTACATGTGTATGTGTGGTCCCACCAACTACCCAGATACTGAAAAGTTTTAAGAGTTACAAATATTGTCTTTCCCTGTAGGAATGTGAACAGTTCATTTCTAGTAAGTCCCTTAATACTTCTCTTTGCTGTTTACTTTTTCATGCTTCTTCTCATTCTTGTGTTTGAAAGTCAAATTTTCTTTTCAGCTCTGGTCTTTTCATTAAGAATGATTGAAAGTCCTCTGTTTCATTGAAAGACCATATTTTCCCTTGAAGTATTATACTCAGTTTTGCTGGGTAGGTGATTCTTGGTTTGAGTCCTAGTTCCTTTGCCTTCTGGAATATCCTATTCCACACCCTTCGATCCCTTAATGTAGAAGCTGCTAGATCTTGAGTTATCCTGATTGTATTTCCACAGTACTGGAATTGTTTCTTTCTAGCTGCTTGCAAGATTTTCTCCTTGACCTGGGAATTCTGGAATTTGGCCACAATGTTCCTAGGAGTTTCTCTTTTTGGATCTCTTTCAAGTGGTGATCGATGGATTCCTTCAATACTTATTTTGCCCTCTGGTTCTAGAATGTCAGGGCAGTTTTCCTTGATAATTTCATGAAAGATGATGTCTAGGCTCTTTTTTTGATCATGACTTTCAGGTAGTCCCATAATTTTTAAATTGTCTCTCCTGGATCTATTTTCCAGGTCAGTTGTTTTTCCCATGAGATATTTCACATTCTCTTCCATTTTTTCATTCTTTTGGTTTTGTTTGGTGATTTCTTGGTTTCTCGTAAAGTCATTAGACTCCATCTGTTCCATTCTAATTTTCAGAGAACTATTAAATTCAGTGAGCTTTTTTGAGCCTCTTTTTCCATTTGGCTCATTCTGCTTTTGAATGCATTCTTCTCCTCGTTGGCTTTTTGAACCTCTTTTGCCAATTGAGTGAGCCTATTTTTCAACGTGTTAATTTCCTCAGCATTTTTTTGGGTCTCCTTTACCAAGGTATTGACCTGTTTTTCATACTCTTCTTGCATTTTTGTCATTTCTCTTCCCAGTCTTTCCTCCACCTGTCTAACTTGCTTTTCAAAATCCTTTTTAAGCTCTTCCAAGGCCTGAGCCCACCCGACACCCCCCTGGGTTGTCTGGGGTACTGAGGCCCCGCCCTCCACGTCTTTCCCTGATGGCAAGAGTACGTTCTCGTCCTCGCCATCAGATCCGAAGGTCGGGATCATTTGCACTTGTTGGAAAAAACTCTCTATAGTCTTATTTTTCTTCCCTTTTCTAGGCATTTTCCCAGCCAGTTACTTGACTTCTGAGATTCCTTTCCACCTCCGCCTGGATCCACCCAGCTAGTGCTTGGCCTCTGAGATTCAAATGCACTTTCCGGCAGCAAGCTTTAGTTCTGGCGCAGGGGTGGGGGCAGGGCCGCCTCCCAAACCCAGTCCCTCAGGGGATTTCTGCAGAGACTTTCAGGAACGGAGCGGGTGGGAGCGGGGTGGGGGGTCCGCCTCCTATGTTCAGCTCCCTCAGGGGTTTTATTCAGAGGCCTTCAGTAGTAGAGCGGGGTGGGGGCAGGGCTGTCTCCCCAGCTCAGCTCCCTCAGGTTGGAAAGACCTTCAGTATTGAAGATCCTGCCTGCTGCTGGGGGATTCCTGAGTCCTGGGCCACTGCGCCTCAGCCGCCGCCCACACCTCTGCCTCCACCGCTTCCTGTCCCCGACTCTGCTGCCGCCGCTTCCTCCCGAGGGGGCCCGAGTCACGGAGACGCTCTGCTCCCCTCCCCTAGCCCAGCCTTCTTTCTCACTGACCTGTAGCTTCTGTGGGCGGAGGGACTTTCCCGGCTGCTGGAGCTTCCCCCGGAGCTTTCCTCTCTGAAGCCTGCTCGGGTCAGCTTCTCTGGGGCCGCGGCCAGGGGTGGGGGTGGGGTCCGCTTACCGGGGCACGATGACCCCGGGGATGGCTCTCCAGGGCTCAGTGGAACGGAAATCTCTTCCCCTATGTTTATGCACCCCCTGCAGTGATTCAGAATTTATGGGGATCTCCTTTTACCTCAATTCCATGGGTTGTGGGCTTGGAGCTCGCAAATGTGCGTCCTTCTACTCCGCCATCTTGACTCCGCCCCTACCTTAATTTCTTTTAAGATATGGTCCCATCCTATTCAATTCACTCTGTGCTCTCTGTCTCTGTATGTGCGTGCATGTGTGTGTGTATGTGTGTGTGTATAATCCCACCAACTACCCAGATACTGAAAAATTTTAAGAGTTACAAATATTGTCTTTCCATGTAGGAATGTAAATAGTTCACTTTTGGTAAAGTCCCTTATGACTTCTCTTTGCTGTTTACTTTTTCATGCTTCTTCTCATTCCTGTGTTTGAAAGTCAAATTTTCTTTTCAGCTCTGGTCTTTTCATCAAGAATGCTTGAAAGTCCTCTGTTTCATTGAAAGACCATATTTTCTCCTGAAGTATTATACTCAGTTTGGCTGGGTAGGAGATTCTTGGTTTGAGTCCTAGTTCCTTTGACTTCTAGAATACCTATTCCATGCCCTTCGATCCCTCAATGTAGAAGCTGCAAGATCTTGAGTTATCCTGATTTTATTTCCACAATACTGGAATTGTTTCTTTCTAGCTGCTTGCAATATTTTCTCCTTGACCTGGGAATTCTGGAATTTGGCCACAATGTTCCTAGGAGTTTCTCTTTTTGGATCTTTTTCAGGTGGTGATCGATGGATACTTTCAATATTTATTTTGCCCTCTGGTTGTAGAATATCAGGGCAGATTTCCTCGATAATTTCATGAAAGATGATGTCTAGGCTCTTTTTTTGATCATGACTTTCAGGTAGTCCCATAATTTTTAAATTGTCTCTCCTGGATCTATTTTCCAGGTCAGTTGTTTTTCCCATGAGATATTTCACATTCTCTTCCATTTTTTCATTCTTTTGGTTTTGTTTGGTGATTTCTTGGTTTCTCAGAAAGTCATTAGCCTCCATCTGTTCCATTCTAATTTTGAGAGAACTATTCTCTTCAGTGAGCTTTTGAACCTCTTTTTCCATTTGACTAATTTTGCTTTTGAAAGCATTCTTCTCCTCATTGGCTTTTTGAACCTCTTTTGCCAATTGAGTGAGCCTATTTTTCAAGATGTTATTTTCTTCAGCATTTTTTTGGGGTCTCCTTTACCAAGGTATTGACCTGTTTTTTCATGCTTTTCTTGCATCTCTCTCATTTCTCTTCCCAGTTTTTCCTCCACCTGTCTAACTTGATTTTCAAAATCCTTTTTGAGCTCTTCCATGGCCTGAGCCCACTGGACATCCACCTGGGATGTCTGGGATAGAGAGGCCCTGACCTCCACATCTTTCTCCGATGCAAGCATTGTACTTTTCATCAGAAATGAAGGGAGGAAGGAACATCTCTTCCTCAATAAAGTAGCTCTCTATGGTCTTATTTTTCTTCCTTTTTCTGGGCATTTTCCCAGCCAGTTACTTGAGTTCTGAGATTCCTGTCCACCCCCGCCTAGATCTGCCCAGCTAGTGCTTGGGGTCTGAGATTCAAATGGGCTTTCTGCAGCAGGCGCAGCTGCTATTCAATGTGAGCTTAAGTTCTGATGCTCAGGTGGGGGAAGGGCCGCCTCCCAGGCTCAGTTCCCTCAGGGGCTTTATGCAGAGACCTTCAGTAATGGGACGGGTGGGGGCAGGGCCATCTCCCAGGCTCAGTTCCCTCAGGGGCTTTATGCAGAGACCTTCGGTAATGGCCCTGAACTTCTGCCTGCTGGTCCGGGAGTGCCAGGGACCGCCACCACTGCCTCTGCCGCTGCCTCTGCTGCTCCCTCTGCCGCTGCCTCCCGAGGGGGCCTGAGTCACAGAGACACCCCGCTCCCCTCTTGACCAGCCCAGAAGTCTCTCTCACTGACCTGTAGCATCTGTGGGCGGAGGGACCTTCCTGGCCACCGGAGGTTCCGTCCCTGAAGCCTGCTCGGATCTGCTCCTCTGGGGCTGTGCGGCCAGGGCAGCACAGGGGTGGACTCCACTGTCTGGAGCGCGACAGACCCCTGTGGACGGATCTCCAGGGCTCTCTGGAACGGAAATCTTTTCCACTGTGTTTCTGTGCGCCTTGCACTGATCCAGAATTTGTGGGGAGTTCTTCTTGCAGGAAATATACGGGCTGTGGGTTTGGAGCTAGCATACATGAGTCTTTCTACTCTGCCATCTTGACTCCACCTACGGACCATTTTCATAAAGATTTTATAGAGATGACAAAGTTCTTCCACCAGATCCCTACTCTGATGCCTCATCATGGTGTGAGGTGAACCTGAGGACTTTAAAATTATGCTAGCAAGCAAAAGCTCTGGCAGGTCCAACCAAGCTGGAAAGGCTTTGAATATGACCTTAGCAATAAACTTTGTTGTTTGGAGATTAGCCTAATTCAGAAAAATTTATAGCCAGGTTGACTTTCTTTCCTTAACTTTTCTTTTGGGTGTAATAGACTTGGCAACTTCTTTGCTCTCTTTGCTATTGTTTGATTCCCTGATTTCCAAGAAATGGTAATCTTATAAAATCTATCTGCTATCTGTTCCATGTAAATCTGCTAATTAGCTCTTTGAATCCTATGGAACATCATTCAAGTGAGAAGGTTTGTTATTAGTAAGCCCCTCTGCTTAATGAATCTCTTCTATTCAGGACTAGATTATAGCCCTACAACTTTCCCTCCTCATTTTCTCTAATGTGTTTTGGTTTTTTTTTTTAGAGAGGAGAAAGACAAGAAGCAAGAAGGCCAATTAGGAAGCTATTGTAGTAGTAGAGGGGAAAGTTGATAAGGACCTGAATTAGCATAGGAACTGTGGGAGTGCAAAGGAGAGGACAAATTCAAGAGAAATTGCAGAGATAGAACAATAAAGATAATACCTAGTTAAATAAAGGAGTAAGGGGGAAGAGCCAAGGATAATTTTAAGGGTACAATCCTGGGTGAGGGCTGGTGGTAACTCCCTGCAAATGTTTTTGTCATATCTTTTGGTAAAAAGTTATTTCAAAACCTTCTTATACCAGCTATTCCCAATGGATAGGCACCTATTTTCTTTTTAGGTTTTTTTATAACTAGGAAGAGTACTGATATCAATAATTTGATTACATGAGACCTTTCCCTCTGTTTTTGATGTCCTTAGGATGGAGATATATATATGGATTCTACTACTACCAGTATTATATATATAATACTGGTAGTAGTAGAATCTCTGGGTCAAAGAGTACAAATGATTTGGTCCATTTTTCACTATAGTTCAAAATTGCTTTCCATAAAAGTTATCCAAAAATAAATCACATTTTCACTAATTGTGTAGAATGTTCCCATCTTCCCACAGTCCATTGAACATTGACAAATTTTGTCTTTTATCATTTTTGCCAATTTGGTGGTATGTGGTAAAACTCCATAATTGGTTTATTTTCCATTTCTCATATTATCACCAATTTTAGAGCATTTCCTCTTTGGTCGATCATTTGCATTTCTTCTTCTGAAAGTTGTTCATATTCTTTCGCTAATCATCTACTGAGAAATATCTCTTGCTTTTCTATATGTATTAATTCTTGGATCTTAGACCTTTAGTTGAGATATTTGATGCAAAGATTTATTTTCTCAAGTGAAAGATTTTTTTTCTGTTATATTGATTTTATTCATGAAAAGTTTATAAATTTTGTACAACTGAAATATTTTTTGTCTTTAGTGATCTCTTCTAATCATTATGTGATTTTGAATTATTCTGCAAGATCCAACTTCTGTCTTTCTCATCTTTTTCTTTCGTAAATTATAAGGTCTTTTATATTAAGATCACTAATCCATTTTGTGTTCATTTTAGTATATGTTTTAAGATGCTGATTTAAACCTAGTTTCTACAAAATTACTCTCCAGTTTGCCCTGTAGTTGCTATATAACAGGGAATACTTTCTTTGAAAGTTATTGAACACTGAATTACTGTATTCAATTGCTTCTGAGACTGGTTTATCTAGCCTTTTCCACTTATCTAATTTTATTTTTCAGCCAATATTAAATAGTTTTCATGATTGCCACTCTATCATTTAGTTTGAAACATGGTGATCTTAGGCATCTTTCATTTCTACTTTTTTTTTTTTGTTTCCCTGGAGCATCTGGACCTTATGTTTCTCCAAATTAATTGTGTTATTATTTTGCCTGGTTCTACCAAGAAACACCTTGATAATTTTGTTAGTATGGCACTAAATGTGGGGGGAAAATCATTTCGATATTATGTTGTGGTAGCCCAACCATGAACAGTTAGTATTTCTAATTAATTTGTCTTTATTTTTGTAAAAAGTGATTATAATTATATCACACAAGTCCTGAGTGTGCCTTGGTTAGTTAGCTTCCAGATGTTTTCTAGATTTTGTAGTTATTTTGAGTGTACTTTTTATTTTCATCCTTCTTATATCTCTCACAGCCACTATTAACCACCTCACTTCAAGTTTCCTTAAGCCACAATAGAGATAAACAAAACAGCTAGTTTCTGCTAACTTTCTATCAAGAGTATTTTTCAATTTGTGTATCTAGTGATCCTCATTATATTTACAGCCAGTTCTGGATTATCAATGGGAAATTGTCTCTATTCTTGGCTTCAAATTCTTATTTTACAGGAAAAATATAATCTTTGTTTATCCTAATCTAGCAGGACCTAAGAGCAAGAGAGAGAGAGGGAGGGGGCAGACAAAATTAAGCTTAAACAGTGTTCTACCTGCCCTAGAAGTGGATAGCTACAAACCAGCTCTACTTTAGGCACTTTACAAAATTAGTCTGATATAGAATACTTCCAATGTTCATTAAGGAGCAAGGAAGGAATTAATATAGGGCAAGTATAGTTAAGGTAGACAATTGTACTGTTCAAGTACCATCTTGGCAGAACTTTCATGATCTCCCAATTATGAGTGCTTTTCTTCCTCTTCAGATTACTTTGTGTATATGGTACTTCTTTTAAATACTCATTGAATATATTGTATCCCCTTAGTAGGATATAAATAAGCTCCTTGAAGGCAAGAACTATTTCATTTTCAATCTTTGTAGTGCCAATACATAGTATGCACCTAATAAGTGGCTGGTAGATTTAATTTAATTTTGTTCCACATAGAATAGATTCTCAGAATATAAACTTCTGTGATTTTGAATTATTCTGAAAGATCCAACTTCTGTCTTTCTCATCTTTTTCTTTCATAAATTATAAGGTCTTTTATATTAAGATCACTAATCCATTTTGTGGATCCATCGAAGACTCTTCCTCTATCAATGCAGTACCATCTCTAAGAAACTGATGTTTACATATATGTATCTAAATTCCATCTTAACAGAAATGTTCTCTTTAAACTATACATCTTCTAATATTTTACTTTACCCAATTACATGTAAAAATAAATTTTAATATTCTTTTAAAAAAAGTTTTGAGGGGGTGAAGCCAAGATGGTGGAGTAGAAAGACACACATACTCAAGCTCTCCCCACACAGCCCATACAATTCCTGTAGAGAGGGATTCTCAACAAATTTTGGAGCAGCAGAAGTGGAGAACAACAGAGTGGAGGAGATTTCCAGCCCAGGGTGACCTGAAAGGCCCATGGGAAACTTCTGTTTGGTGGCCCTGCCCCCACAAGTTATCTGAAAATCAGCCCCCAGTGCTGCCTTTTTGGAACTGGAGGCCAGATGGCGATGGAGAGGAAACTGCTAAGATTCCGGGCAAAAAAATCGCTTCCTACTCCCAGACCAGTGTATACATTTGATTGTGCCACCTTGGAGGAACTGAGATTTTACAGATTCCCAGAGTATACCCTACTCTTGACAAAAGACCCAAAAGTCAAGTAACTGGTTGGGAAAATGCCCAAAAAAGGGGAAAAAATAAGACTATAGAAGGT
Organism: Bettongia penicillata ogilbyi; assembly: GCA_023548195.1. Classification (NCBI taxonomy): domain Eukaryota; kingdom Metazoa; phylum Chordata; class Mammalia; order Diprotodontia; family Potoroidae; genus Bettongia; species Bettongia penicillata. The sequence continues at coordinate 2,447,554 of JAJHZJ010000455.1, read as the reverse complement.
CACTTTCTTGGTGAACAGATATCTTCTCCCATCCTTTAAGAGGAGGAAGAACAATGTTTACCATCAGGGAAAGACATAAAAGTCAAAGCTTCTGTATCCCAAACATCCAAAATAAATATTCAGTGGGCTCAGGACATGGAAGAGCTCAAAAAGGATTTTGAAAATCAAGTTAGACAGGTGGAGGAAAAACTGGGAAGAGAAATGAGAGAGATGCAAGAAAAGCATGAAAAGCATGCCAACCCAAAACTGAACCCAAAAAAATGCTGAAGAAAATAACAACTTTAAAAATAGGTTAACTCAATTAGCAAAAGAGGTTCAAAAGGCCAATGAGGAGAAGAATGCTTTAAAAAGCAGAATTAACCAAATGGAAAAGGAGGCTCAAAAGCTCACTGAAGAAAATAGTTCTTTCAAAATTAGAATGGAACAGATGGAGGCTAATGACTTTCTGAGAAACCAAGAAATCACAAAAACAAAACCAAAAGAATGAAAAAATGGAAGAGAATGTGAAATATCTCATTGGAAAAACAACTCTCCTGGAAAATAGATCTAGGAGAGACAATTTAAAAATTATGGAACTACATGAAAGTCTTGATCAAAAAAAGAGCCTAGACATCATCTTTCATGAAATTATCAAGGAAAACTGCCCTTACATTCTAGAACCACGGGGCAAAATAAATATTGAAAGAATCCACCAATAACCTCCTGAAAGAAATCCAAAAAGAGAAACTCCTAGGAACATTGTGGCCAAATTCCAAGGAGAAAATATTGCAAGCAGCTAGAAAGAAACAATTCCAGTATTGTGGAAATACAATCAGGATAACACAAGATCTAGCAGCTTCTACATTAAGGGATTGAAGGGCATGGAATATGATATTCCAGAACTCAAAGAAACTAGGACTAAAACCAAGAATCACCTACCCAGCAAAACTGGGTATAATACTTCAAGGGAAAAAATGGTCTTTCAATGAAATAGAGGACTTTGAAGCATACTTGATGAAACGACCAGAAGTGAAAAGAAAATTTGACTTTCAAAGACAAGAATCAAGGGGAACATGAAAAGGTAAACAGCAAAGAGAAGTCATAAGGGACTTACTAAAGTTGAATTATTTACATTCCTACAGAGAAAGACAATATTTGTAACTCTTGAAACTTTTTTTCAGTATCTGGGTGGTTAGTGGGATTACAGAGAGAGAGAGAGAGAGAGAGAGAGAGAGAGAGAGCACCCAGGGTGAATTGAATAGGATGGGATCATATCTTAAAATAATGAAATTAAGCAGTAAGAGAGAAATATATTGGGAGGAGAAAGGGAGAAATGGAATGGGGCAAATTATCTCTCATAAAAGAGGCAAGTAAAAGACTTTTCAGTGGAGGGGAAAAGGGGGAGGTAAGAGAAAAAACATGAAGCTTACTCTCATTACATTTGACTAAAGGAAGGAATAAAATGCACACTCTATTTGGTATGAAAACCTATCTTACAATACATAAAAGTGGGGGAGAAGGAGATAAACAAGGTAGGGGGGGGATGATGGAAGGAAGGGCAGTGGGAGGAGGGAGCAATTAGAAGTCAGCACTCTTAGGGAGGTATAGGATCAAAAGAGAAAATAGAAGAAATGGGGGTAGGATAGGATGGAGGGAAATATAGTTAGTCTTACACAATACGACTATTATAGAAGTCATTTGCAAAACTACACAGATATGGCCTATGTAGAATTGCTTGCCTTCCCAAAGGGAATGGGTGGGGAGGGAGGGAGGAAGAGAAGTTGGAACTCAAAGTTTTAGGAACAACTGTTGACATTGTTCTTGCAACTAGGAAATAAGAAATACGGGTAATGGGGTATAGAAATTTATCTTGCCCTACAGGATAAAAGAAAAGATGGGGATAAGGGAAAGGAGGGATGATAGAAGGGAGGGCAGATTGGTGATAGTGGTAATTAGAACGTTCAGTGTCTTGGGGTGGGGGGAAGGGAGAAATGGGGAGAAAAATTGGAAACCAAAAATTTTGTGGAAATAAATGTTGAAAATTTAAATAAATAAATTTAAATGCAAAAAAAAAAAGTTTTGAGGAGTGCTCCCTCCTCTCCTGGTACATAAATCATGGCCCTCCAAACACCCTTGCTGGGTCACAGCAGGGGAGTGGAGGCTGCTGCGGGGTGTTGAGCTATCAGGGTGAGTGAGCAACTGGCACCAGGTGCAGCTACAGCCATGAGGAACATGAGGTGTCCCATAGCCTTGATAACCCACTCTTCCTCAAAAATGCAGATGGAGAATACATATCACCATTTCACGACATACAAATTTACACAGACAAGAATGTGTTCTACAAGGTTGTGGAGTACCCCAGGGGACAAGTGCAAAGATGGAGATCACGGTAAAGGATCCTTTAAATCCAATTAAGTAAGACATCAAAAAGGGAAAACTCCACTATATTGCCAACATTTTCCCTCACAAAGGTTATATCTGGAACTAGGGGGTCATCCCTCAGACTTAGAAAGATCCAAGGCATAATATAGAGTAGCCTATCAGCTGCTGTGACAAGCAATGACAAGATTGAGGTCTGCAAGATTGGGAGCTCAAGAGAAGTCATCAAAGTGAAGGTTTGGGGCATATTAGCAATGATTGATGATGGAGAAACTGACTGGAATGTCATTGCAATCAACATGGATGATCCCAATGCTGTTAGCTATAATTTTATTTAGCTATGGTCAGAAAGCTGAAACCTGGTTATCTAGAAGCCACTGTAGAATGGTTTAGAAAGTACAGGATACCTGACGGGAAACCAGAAAATGAGTTTGCTTTCAAGGCAGAATTTAAAGATAAGGACTTTGCCATTGACATCATTAAAATCACTCATGATCACTGGAAGGCAATGGAGGCAAAGAAAACAGATGGAGGAGGAATCAACTGCATAAGCATGACCATGGAGGACAGTCCCTTCAAGTGCAGCATGGAATCTACCAAAGCAATTGTAGATATCCTGCTGCCACCTTGTGAGTCTACCTGTGTCATCCCCACAGATGTGAACAAGTGGTTTTATTACCAGAGCAACTACTGGCCCTTCAGGAAGACCAATCAGCATTGCTTCATTCCCTTGATCAGGAAATCCTAGATTCCAAAGTCATAGATTTGAAATGGAGAGCTTTGAAGAGGCAGCTTTATTGGAACCAAATCCCATGTAATTACTTGGGTCTATCCAGAATGTTCCATCCTCCTGAAAGCAGTTTCTCCCTATCCCTGCCTACATAACAGTCCAATGCATCCCCAGGGCCAGGCTGGGGATAATTGGAAAGCCGTTTGTGGAGAGCTAGATGTGCAGAAACAAGCATGCTTTGAGTATATGTATTTACCATATGGTAGGAAATAAAATTATTGTGCCAAAGCTAAAAAAAAAATTTTTTTTTTTTTTGGCATTCCAAATTCTCTCCTTCCTGGGCCCTCCTCTCCTTCCTCCATTGAGAAGGCAAACAATTTGTCACTGGTTATAAATGTGCTGTCACACAAAACATATTTCTCTGTTAGTCATGTTGTAAAAGAAAAGACAGGTCAAAAAAATCCAGGAAAAATAAAGAAAAAGTGTGTTTCTTTCTTCATTCAGATTCTATCAGTTCTTTCTCTGGAGATTGATAGCATTTTTCATCATAGTCTTTCAGAACTGTCTTGGATCAATGTATTGCTGAGAATAGATAAGTCATTCCCAGTTTATCTTCATACAGTACTGCTGCTACTAGATAACGTTCTCATTCTGCTCACTTCACTGTGCATCAGTTTGTGTAATTTTTTCCAGTTTTTCTGAAATCCAACTGCTCATTATTTCTTATAGTATAATAGTATTCCATCACAGTCATATGCCACAACTTCTTTAGACATTCCCCAATTGATAGACATCCCCTTCATTTCCAGTTCTTTAGCACCACTGAAAGAGTTGCTATAAATATTTTTGTACTTATAGATTCTTTTCCTTTTTTTTATCTCTTTGGGAGATAGATCTAGTAGGAGTCTTGCTTGATCAAAGGCTTTGGGGCATAGTCCTAAATTGCTCTATCGTTAAATCAGTGTAAAACTTCACCAACAGTGCACTAGTGTCTCAATTTTCCCCTATTCCCTCCAACATTTGTCATTTTCCTTTTCTGTCATGTTGGCCAATCTAATAGGTATGAGATGGTACCCTTGGAGTTGTTGCTTTCTCTACTCAATAGTGATTTAGAGTATTTTTTATTATTCATCTGAAAATTGTTCATATCTTTTGACCATTTATCAGTTGAGGAATGACTCTTATTTCTATAACTCCATTCTCCATATATTTGAGATCTTTATCAGAGAAACTTGCTGTGAAGATTTTTTCAGTTATGATTACTACCTATGTATTTTCCTCCATTCTATTTTCCCCATTTCTCTCTCTCTCTCTCTCTCTCTCTCTCTCTCTCTCTCTCTCTCTCTCTCTCTCTCTCTCTCTCTCTCTTTTCACCCTCTCTATTCTCAAAAGTGTTTTGTTTCTGATTTTTACCTTCCCAAATCTGTCCCCCCTTCTGTAAGCTTGCCCTTCTCTTATCCCCTTCCCCTCCTACTTTCCTGTAGGGTAACACAGATTTCTACACCCAAATGATTGTGTGTGTTATTTATGAGGCAATTTTGATGACAGCAAGGTTCACACATTTCCCTCAACACACTATTTTCCCATCTTCCCCTCCACTGTAAAAGTTATTTCAAAATTAAAACAAATTAATTATAAAAAATAAACATTTTTAAAAGTTATTTCACACCTTTTTCATGTCAATTAATTTACCCCATTCTACCTTTCCCTTTCTTCTTCTCCTAATGCTTTCCTCTTTCTCATCCCTTAATTTTGTTTTTTTAGATAATCCTCCCATCATATTCTACTCACACCTGTGCCCTCTGTCTATGTCTTTTAACTGCACTAATAACGAGAAAGTTTTTAAGAGTTACAAGATCATTTTCCCATGTAGGAATGTAAACAGTTTGACCTTATTAAGTCCCTTATGATTTCTCTTTCCTGTTTACCTTTTTATGCTTCTCTTGAATCTTATATTTGAAAGTCAAATTTTCCATTCAGCTCTGGTCTTTTCATCAGAAATGCTAGGAAGTCCTCTTTAATTGAATGTTTAATTTCCCCCCTGAAGGATTATACTTAGTTTTGGTGGGTAGGTGATTTTTGGTTGTAATCCTAGCTCTTTTGCACTCTGGAATATCACATTTCAAGCCCTCTGGTCATTTAAGGTAAAAACTGCTAAATCTTGTGTTATCCTGATTGTGGTTTCACAATATTTGAACTGTTTCTTTTTGGCTATTTGCAATATTTTATCTTTGACTAAGGAGGTCTGGAATTTTGCTATAATATTCCTGGGAGTTTTCATTTTGGGGTCTTTTTCAGGAGTTAATCAGTGGATTCTTTCAATTTCTATTTTATACTCTGATTCTAGAATATCAAGACAGTGTGCCTTTATAATTTCTGGAAAGATGATGTTTAAGCTCTTTTTTTTAACCACAGCTTTCAGGCAGTCCAATAATACTTTAACGATCTCTCCTGGATTTATTTTCAAGGTCAGTTGTTTTTCCAATGAGATATTTCACATTTTCTTCTAGTTATTCATTCCTTTAATTTTGTTTTATTGTTTCTTGATGTCTCATAAAGTTATTAGTTCCCATTTGCTCAATTCTAATTTTTAAGGAATTATTCTCTTTAATAAGCTTTTGTACCTCCTTCATTTGACTAGTTCTACTTTTTGGGGTTCTTTTATTAAATGGATTTTTGTGCCTCTTTTTCATTTTTCCAGTTTTTCTTTTCAAGGCAGTCTTCTCCTCATTGGATTGTTATGTTTCTTTTACCATTTGGCCAATTCTGTTTTTAAGGTGCTATTTTCTTCAATAGTTTTTGTGCCTCCTTTACCAAGCTGTTGACTCTTTTTTTATGATTCTCTTGTATCTCATTTCCCTCTCCAATTTTTCCTCTACCTCTCTTACTTGATTTTTAAAATCCTTTTTGAGCTCTTCCATGGTCTGAGACCAATGCATATTTTTCTTTGAAGTTTTTGATATAGCAGTTTTGATTTTATTGTCTTCTGAATTTGTCTCTTGACCTTCCCTATCACCTTAGTAACTTTCTACAGTCAGGATCTTTTTTGCTGTGGTTTTTTTTTTTCCAGCTTCATTTGTCTGCTCATTTTTCCAACCTATTTCTTGACTTTTAAGTTTATGCTAAAATAGGGTTCTGCTTCTGGTATGGAGAATTCCCTGTCCCAATCTTCAGATTTTTTGCTTAGCTGTTTTCAGAGATAATTTTAGGGTTTTGACTCCTCCAAGGTGGTATGATAAAAGTGGTTACTACTTTGCTGGCCTGTGTGCAACCACAAGCACTCTCTTCCACCCTGGAGCTGTGCCCAGGGTCTCAGTTCCTCTGCAGACACAATCTCTGTTGTGCTACTTCTTCTCCTCACCCTGGGACTGAGACCCAGGACTGGGACCCAAATCCTAGTATGGGCAATGCATCAAAGTCCTGACCCCAGTGCCAGCAAAGGGGCCCCTGAAATCTCCTTCTGACCAGTTACCATCTGTTAACTGAGGGGTTCAGAACTTGCCACTGCCACCACTGATTCAGTCTCCCCCAAAATCTCCTGCCAGTTTTCTGGGCCACGGCCTGTGCTTAACTGAACTCTACTCTTACCTTGGCACAACAGACCTTTCCTGCTGACCTTCTAAGTTTTCTTGGACTGGAAATTCACTTCATCCTATCCTTTTTTGAATTCTGCTGCTCCAGAATTTGTCTGGGAGCACTATTAAAAGTTGCTAAAAGAGTTTCAGGGGAGACCTCAGGCAAGTCCCTGCTTTTTCTCAGCCATCTTGACCTACTGCACCTTCATTAGCAGAGAGGATTGGAAATCCAGCTTTTTTCGTTAGTTTTGGATATGTAACTCACCGTAGCATCCATCTATAAATGTAGATTGACATTTAACATAGCTGCAACTAATGTGGACTCATGCAAATGGTAGTTAATTTGGGTAGGATTCTAGGAACAAATAATTCTCATTTCTATGATTGGATGACAACTTGCTTAGTTTTTAAACACTATGGCATAGTTAGTAATGTATTATTGATGTCATTTTATACATGAAGAAACTAAACCTCACTCAATTAAATGACTTATCTGAGCTAAGAAAAGCCATCTAGTAAATACTGGAATTAAAATATTGACCCAAGTCATATAAGATTTGTCTATAAGACTACACAAGTCTGTCTCTGGATACAGAGGCAAAGAAGGTGCTAGAGTTTCAAGTGAGACCAACTCTTAGCTCAACTACAAAGAGTTAATTTTAAAACACTGCTCACTGTAGTGTTTTCCATACGTTTAAAGATAAACCTACTTCTGAGACAAGGTCACATGCTGAGAAGGATAAGTCTTCTTTCCCAAATACTGAGATTCTATCTTTCCATAAAGCAGTTTGGGGTTTTATGGTTATATAAATAAACTGCTTCTGACAAAGCTCGTTCCTTTGGTGTAGCCCATTTATTGGACTTTGTTTGGATCCAGTGGCTCTCAGCAGTTGGGTTGGGAACTTAGTGGTAGCCAGATCAAAGTCACTGGAGCCAGTAATCCTGGTAAGATTCAATTCTTATTCCAATCATTAAGTTCAACTATTAGCTTTTTATTCACTTAAAAGCAGTTGAGATCGTCTTTGTTTTAATTAAAAACAGAACCAAAATTTGCCAGTTTGATCTGGGAAATGGATTTATTTTAGGGCTTATTGTTAATGACAAATATTAAGAATGTGCCATGAAGGAAGTTTGAGTCTCTAATTTATTTTCACAAAGAATGGAATAAAGCACAAAGCCAGTTTCTTTGTTCAGTAGAGAAACCTGACTTACAGTAAGTACTCTGATTGAAGGTTTTTGGTTAAAGGGTGGGGAGCGGACACTGCGTCACCATGGCTTTTGCTAATATTTTTCCCATTAGAACACAATGGGTCTAAACAAAGAGAAAATGATATGGGTGAACCACAGCACCCTCCATTTAACATTTATACTTAAAGTAAAAAAAAAAAAAAATGACCTGTTTTGAAAGTTTTCCTCATCACCATTTTACCCTTTCATCCAAATTTATGACCATACATATATAGTCCCCAAGATAAAAATATATGATGGCATTCCTCTGATGTCAATTCTCTCTATCCTTATATTTCATAATTGTAGGCTTTTAATTTTTTATAGAAAAGTCCCTAGATTGTATTCTTCTGCTGTACTGTATGAGTGTATATTTCTCAACCACTTTTCCCTACTACCAGAGTCAGAAATCAGGGAAAATCTATCCCTGATATTATTATGAATGAACTTATAAAAACCTCTGGAATCCTGGAGAGAAGTTTTCAAATTCCTTCTTGAAAATAAGAGAAAGGCATAATTGTTTACAGAGGCTGGTGTGTCCTTTTACAAGCAGTTGGTGAGGAAATGGAAATTATTTTATCATAGAGTAAGGAAGGATACATCCATCATGGTCCAGAATGGTTAGGGTAAGTGGAATGATCTAAAATTTGAACAATGGGTAGTATTTAGATAGGCTGAAAAGAAAGGGGTAGACATTCCAGGTAAAAGTATAGATGATAATAATAAAAAAAATCAGGGTAATATCAAGGACTTCTTGGCTAGAGCAGAAATGGGACTTGGCCATTTTTACAGTTAGAGAGTAGAGGAAGGACAACAGGGGAATTAGAGGAGGTGTGGTAATACCAGGTAAGTATCTGTTTTTTGAGTGTTGAAAAACAATTTGTGGGATCATAGAGGGAGGTTGAAATAATTGCTGGTTATGAATTAATGTTATGAATTAAAATACTTTAACTTAAAACACAGCAAATTATTGAACTGTTGGGCTTTGTGAAGCCATTAATAAGCCTATTCCTGTAGGATACCTGAGAGCATCTATATGATACTTCGTGTGTATACCTTGAAACATGTTTAACGTTTTTAGTCTCATAAAACCCTTCTTGGCTATAGAGTGACAAAGTTTTGTTTCGTCCCTACAGCTGATGCAAAGTTCATAATGCCCTGCTTTTACACAGATTTCATTCCTGTGAGGGTGGGAGTTTATTAGATATAAAAAATAATTTAAGGCAAAATAGTAAGGCCTTCTACATGGAGATCTCTGCCTCAGTCTCCCCAAACTGCTCCCAATTAATCTCTCCATTGTTCAAGTGTGTCTGAGGAATTTCTAAACTTTACTTGACCACAGATTGTGGAGAGGGAACCAAGGGAATGGGTCCCCAGTTCTAGGCCCCAGGATATTGAACAGAGGAAGGCAGAAAAGTGTAGAGAAGGACATCTGTCTTCCTATCTCTGGTTCACCAATTTACAATTGCTGACAATTATCTCTGGTTCTCTGGATCTCCTCTCATTCCAGCCTTCGCTTCTGCTCCCAGGTCTGGGTTACCTCTACCTCACTGGTCTCTGCACACTAATCTCAGCTTTTCGCCATCTGGTCTTGGTCATTGTAGATGGAAGCTTGGACAGCAGCATTTCATGCCACCTATTACTCTCTAATCCCCAAATCTAAATCTGTTTAGACTTAATTAGCTCCCTAATCTCTGTCTCTCATCTGGAAACCCAGAAGCCTTTCTCCCCATGTCAACTCCCACTGGCCTGCAATCTTAAAAGACCTAGATCTCTTTTCATATTGAACATTTAAGATACAATCTGAATCAAAAAGAGATAACATTTGAAGCCCAGGTATGTATGGTGGCTTCTTCACAATGATAATAGAAGAAAAAAGCCCAGGTCAATAAAATAGCGCACAACCATGTTTTCTGAAAGCTTTGTAAGAATGGGAACCAGATTTATCAGTTCAGTTTTTGATGCTTAAGTTCCTATGCTTTTGCTTTGGTTCTTTTGGGATGGATGTGGGTCCTAAAAGTATAAAAGAACAGTCCTACTACACCTAATGCTTGGTTCCAAGAAAAATAGGGCATTAAACCAATGTATAAGGAGTCATTGGTTCCACAGGAGCAGTGTTAGAGAGGGAAGGATGATAGAGTGGAGGAGGAGGGAGGGGAGGGAGCCAGCCTCTTATATAATTTTATTAATAGCATTAAGGAGGAGTAAGGTTGGCAAGAACCATGTTATAACAGTCATGTTTACACTCTGTTCCTCTGTAACGTTGCCAGGAAGAGTAGCTGGGATCTTAGGAAAAGTAAGAACTGAATGTGAGGAAGAGAAAAGGCCACTCAGTAGGATGGGGTTCAATACTAGATGTAAAGTTAGAAGATCTGGGTTTGAATCCAGACATTGTCATTTGCCATAAACACACCAATGGACAAATTACTTCCCTTCTCTGTGCCTTAAGCTTCCTCATCTGCAAAATAAAAAGTTGATATTTAAGGTCCCTTCACGCTCTAAAATCCTAAGTAGAAAATGTTGAAGAGGACAATGAAAGCTAACCTCGGAAAGAATTCAAGGAATTTAGGCAAAAAAAAGACTGAGAAGAGAAAGGGAGGGAGAAAAAAAATATGCAATGGTGTTACTTTTTCACAATTTGACCTGAGCTTCTGGACTTTTGAATTGGATCTTAATCAAGTTAACACTGGCATCAAAATCAGGTAACTGCCCAAATGTAATGTGTCCAGTGCCCCACAAAGACTCATGTACTGTGACACTGCTTCGGCTGTGATGACCAGTAAAGTCAGGCAGAAAGCATATGTTAAGCACCTACTACTTAGCAGGCATTATGCGAAACAGGAAACAAAGAAAAGCAAATGACAGCCCCTGCCCACCAGGAACTTAGAATCTAAGGGAAGAAACAACATAGAAACAACTACATACAAACAAATGACCTTAAGGTTAAATGGGAAATAATCAACAGAAGGACGGCACTGGAATGAAGAGGGATTGAGATTTTAGCTGGGATTTGGAGGAAGCCAAAGAAGCCAGGAAGTGATGAGGAAGGAGAGCGTTCCAGACATGGGAGACAGCCGGAGAAAAGGCTGGAAAGGTGCTAGCGGTGAGGAGGTTAAGATGGACTTTGAACACCAGATAGATGATCCCTGGGGTGACGGAGTTTATTGGCCGGGCATGGAGCGAGGATTGTAACATGGTTGGACCTGTAGTTTAGAAAAATTACTCTGGTGACTGAAGGAAGGATGAACTAGAGTGGGGAGAGACTTGAGTCAGACAGGCTCACCGGAGGGCCATTGGAATAGTCCAGGCAAGAGATGATGGGAAGATGAAGGGGGAAAGGAAAAGAAAATAGGAATCATATGCTCCTAATAAATTTAACTTTAATTACTATTGTTAAACTACTATTCTTTCTCCCTCCAAAGGCTGACCTCCTTTTACACATTCTTGAGTGGTTCTAAATAGTTAACACTTGTACTTCTATTCTTATTTTTTTCCCCTTTTATTATACTTTTATAAGTATAGGATATCCTAAAAGTCTTAGTGCCATTTTAACAATTTAAGGTGTTAAAATGTCACTAAGACTTTTGGGACACCCTGTATGTTATAACAGCAAAAAATATCTTAGCTCCATATTATATCCAATATATTTTGTGTGTATATATTTCAACATAGGTGGCCAGGTGGCGCAGTGAATACAATGCTAGGCCTGGAGTCAGGAAGACTCATCTATCTGAGTTCAAATTTGGCCTCAGACACATACTGGCTGTGTGACCCTGGGCAAGTCACTTAACACTGTCTTCTTCAGTTTTTTCATCTGCAAAATGAGCTGGAGAAGGAAATAGCAAACCACTCTAGCATCTCTGCCACAAAAACCCCAACTGGAGTCATGGAGAGTCTGATACAAATGAAAAACAACAAAAATTTTGACATAATTGGAATTCAATGCATTTTATTTTATGCATTTAAAAATATTCTGCAAAGTACCTAGGTTTTGCCAGACTGCCAGTGGAGTCCATACCACAAAAATGGATAAGAATACATTCACTAAAACATTTGTCTGACTTCCCCTTTGCTCCCTTAATGCCCTGTCCTGTAACATGCTTCTCTCTGTTCTGTCACATCCTTCTGGTAGAAAGCAAGTTTGTGGGCCACGCACCATGTGTTGTTTGTTTTTTACTTTGGTTCCCCACTGGCTCGTCCAATACCATGTTCATGGAAAGCACATGATAAATTATTTGCTGAATGATTTTGGCTGATTACCATAACTGATTTAAGTATTATATAGTTCTAAAACAAGTTACCAAAAGACCATAAATCCTCTCAGGAGGGCATCCTCATGCATCCTGATGCCATCTAGGGAAGATAAAGGCAGTAAAAAGGTTAAATGCCCCCTTGGATGAATGTAGGCACTATATCTTTGGTCAGGGTGAACTCCATACAAAAGGTCAAAAAACTAAGCAGAGTCAGAAAGCACTATGGTAATACTAGTGAGGGGATGCTTGGGGCTCATGCTTTTCAGGTGGGGCATAGGTACGTGACTCCTACTATGGGAAGATCACCTATTCCAGGGTCTATTGGTTCTGCCAGATGCACTGTCCATAGCTTGCCAGGAGCAAAAGAAAATAAAATCAATATCAGTTTCAACGCAGGTGGTCACTGTAACTTTCTGAACTTCTCTCCATATCCATTCCCCTCCACATGCCAGAAAGAAATTTTATTCCTAGGAGAAGGGTATGAACTTGTTCTCTTTTTGTGAATGGGAAATCTTGAACTTTAAAAATAAGAATTTTATTTTTATTTTAGATATGGAATTTAACTTGGACAAACTATTACAAGAAACCCAAAACACACTGCTTCTAACACCTGATCAAGAGACAAATATAATCCAAAAAAAGGTTCGTGACACATTTTTTGCAAATTATGGTCCCACTAGTTAATTTTGTCAAATAGCAAATGTGTTCATTTTAACATAAATAATATTGTAACTTACATGTCTGATATATGTATGTTGGAGAAATTCAACTGATCAGAAGAGGTTCTTTTCAATTTATATTAACAACAGCTGATATGTATATAGTACTTTAAAGTCTGCAAAACATTTTACATACATCATTTCATTTGATCCTCACAGAAATTCTGCAAAGTAGGAACTACTACTATTCTTATTTTACAGATGAGGAATTCGAAGCTCAAAGAGCCTTAGGACTTGCTCATCTAGTTAGTAAGAGACTGAAGCAAGATTTGAACTTAGGTCTTCTGATTCCAAGTTCAGTTTTCAATTCACTCAACCATGTGGTCCCTTTGCTCTGAACTTTAAAGATTCTGAAAAGTCAACTATTCCTCACTAAAAGCACATACTTTCTAGTTCTTTCATGTATAATCATTCTTATTTTTAATTTAAAGTTCCATCGATGCCTCTTATTCTATTATCATTGTTTCTAGATATACCTCAAGCCCACCTACCCAGTGAACCTTCCTTTGTAAACAAAATAAAAGTTTAGACAAAATTAATCTACATAGTACACGTTGTCTGGCAGCACAGACAATATTCTGCCCTCATAGTCCCCCACTGTTCCAAGGTGAGAACATTTCCTCATTTCATCTCTGGAGCTGAATTTGATCATCATAATTACACAATATTTAGCTTCATTTTAATTTGCTTTGCATTTACATTACTATGGTAATTATGTATATTATTTTCCTGGTTTTATTTATTTCACTGTGCATCACTTAATATGAACCTTCTAAGTTTTCTCTGAATTCTTCATTTTTGCTATATCTACAGCAGTCATGTATTCTATTATATTCATATATCACCATATGTTCAATCATTCACCAACCTATTTTGTCTCCAGGTTTTTAATGGCACAAAAAAGTCAGTCAAAAAGCATTTATTAAGTGTCCACTATATGCCAGGCACTGTACTAAATGCTGGGGATACAAAAAGGAACAAAAAACATTTCCTGAATTCAAGGAACTCACAATCTAGTGGGAGAAACAACAAGCAGCAAATGTATACAAACAAACTATAATACTGGAAAAACAGAGAATAATGAAAAAAGGACAGCACCAGAATCATGATGAGACGAGAAAGGCTTCCTTTAGAACATGAGATTTTAGTTAGAACTTCAAGCAAGTCAGAAAAGCAAGGAGAGACTATTCCAAACATAGAGAATAGATAGAGAAAATACCCAGAGCAGGGAGATGGAGAGAAATCTTCATGGTACAGTAAGGATGGATGGAACAGTATGTGGCAAGGAGTAAAGTGTAACAAGACTAGAAAAGTAGGAGGAGATCAGGTTATGAGGGTTTGTGTACCAAACAGAATTTTATTTGATCCTAGAGATGATGATATGTTAGTATGTATAAGACTATATATACACATACACACACATATATGTGTATGTGTATCCAACCTGTATATGTCCAAAAGTGGGACTTCTGTCCCACTGACCTCTGAGGCAGAGCATATGAATAATGTAATGACTTTCCTCATATGATCCCAAATTCTTTTCCCAACACATTAATCATCTTTTTAAGACTCATATGATGAGCTTCCCTTATTTTGACAGTGGGATGGTCATGATGGCCTCCATGTTGGTCCAAGAAGTTTATTACTTCCTGAAAAATTCTACTCAATCTTAGTACAGCAGGTGACAAAGAACATGGCTACACAGAAGTACTAAGAAGATCATAAGCAATCAGCATTCCCTAACCATATCTTGAATTCTATATTTCCTTATGAAACACCATCTTAGAACAGATTGATCACTTTCTTGCTGTTAGGACCATTCAGTTCTGAAATTTGGTTTTGAATCATTCCTGGATGTAACTGTTGCTCCCCAGAAAAAGTCAACAGAATTGCCACATTGAATTTCTCTATCCATGTTTTGAGAATGTTAATGACCTAATAAGCCCCTAAGTTAAGCTCAGAGATATTTATTTTATCTGTTAAGCTCTTCATCTCCCTACTTACGGTATCTGAAAACAAACTTAGGGGTTTTATTAAGACTGCCTAGTGTGAACAAGTTTGATTTTTACCAGATTTGCAAGTGTGTCTCAATATTAAGAAAGCAATAATGTAACCATACTAACAAGGACTTCCAAAACCACATGATTATATCAACAGATTCACAAAGTCTTTTACACTGTACAAGATTCACTTCCACTAAATTTAAAAACTGACAAAGCATAGGCAAAGAAAGACCTTATCTTAACATTATTTTTAAAAGTATCTATAACTAAAATCATGCATTATGTTCAATGGAGAAACACTAGTTTTCCTCAAAGTAAAGGAGAAAAGCAAGAATATCCCTTCCTCACTTTTATTTCACCTATCCTAGATATAGGATATATCTAGCAATACATCTATCATATATACATACATATATATATATATATAGGATATATCTAGCAATACATCTATCATATATACATACATACATATATACATACATATATATATATATATATATATATATAGGATATATCTAGCAATAGTAGCAACAGTAGTAATAAGAAAAGGCATAAAAATAAGTAAAAATGAAATAAAACTGTCCCTATTCACTGATGGCATGATAGTTTACTTAGAAAATCCTAGTGAATCATGACAGAAACTAATTGACATACTGAACAATCCCAGTAAAGTAACAAAAAGTACAAAAACCTCCAAAAGTTAATATTCAACAAACCTAACAATAGATAAATTGGCAAAGCTTATAAAAAGTGAAATAGTTAATTTTTGAGAGGTTGCAGAAATAAAACACACTAAAACACTATTGGTGGAGCTGTGAATTGACCCAACCATTCTGAAAATTAATTTTGAACCATGATAATAAAGTGTCTAAAATTTTCATACCCTTTGACCCAGAGAATTCACTACTCACTTTATACCCAAGAAAGTCAGTGATAAAAAGAAAGGTCCAAATACTCTAAAATCTTTATAGCAGCACTTTTTATAGTAGCAGAAAACTGAAAACAAAGAAGATGCCCTTAGATGGAGGAAATGTCTGAACAGACTATGGTACATGGTGGTACTTAAAGGCTCTTTGCCTTTTTCCTCATCTGTAAAATGAGAAGTCTGACCTCTAAGATCCCTTCCAGCTCTAAATCTATGATCCTATAATCCTAGTGGGAAAAGAATGTAAGAAATGATGAATATGGAGAATAAGATTTATATGAACAAATGAATAAGAAAATTAGTGTTTACTATATGCCAAGCTCTATGCTAAATATTAGGAATAAAAATTTAAAAATAATCTCTGCCAACAAAGAGTTTATATTAACAAGGGAACATAATTCCTAAAAAGGAGTGGTGGCCAAGGAGAGGCATTATGGTTTGGAAAGTGGTAGGTGTGGTGAAAAGAGCAAAAAGGGAGTATGTGCTCCCTAATACACCCACTCCTTAGTACACCCTTGCTAGTTGTTTCTGCTGTTGACCCTTAATTATAACTTCATTTCGGGTTTGCTTAGCGAAGATGCTGGAGTGGTTTGCCATTTCCTTTTCTAGCTCATTTTGTAGATGAAGAACTAAGGTAAACAGGCAAACTGAAGCAAGTGACTTACCCAGGGTCACATAGGTAGTATCAGAGGCAAGATTTTCCTGACTCCTGGCCCAGTGTTCTGTTCATTGCACCATCTAGCTACTGTTTCTAGTAGAGATTGCAATTCTGATCTAATTATAATTCCTTAACTAGAAACCAGGTAGGAAGGTAAGCGAGTTGTTAAGCCCATCAGAGCACGATCTTAGGCCTGGGTGGCAAATTATCCACTGAGGAGAAATCTAGGGAATATATGAACTGATATGGACTGAAGTAAGCAAAATCAGGACAACAGCATACACAGTCACCAAAACAATGAAAATGAAAAAAACAAGAATAACAAACCACAGAAATCGAATGCTCTGCCTTTCTCCTCCCAATATATTCCTCTCTCACTACTTAATTTTATTTTTTTTAGCTCTCATCCTTTCTTATTCAACTCATTCTGTGCTCTCTGTCTATATGTGTGTTTGTGTGTGTATATGTATATATATATATATATATATATATATATGTGTGTATGTATGTGTGTAATCCCTCCAACTACCCAAATACTGAAAAAAGTCTCGTTACAAATATTATCTTTCCATGTAGGAATATGAACAGTTCAATTTCAGAAAGTCCTTTATGATTTCTCTTTCCTATTTACCTTTTCATGCTTCTCTTGATTCTTGTGTTTGAAAGTCAAATTTTCTATTCAGATCTGGTCTTTTCATCAAGAATGCTTGAAAGTCCTCTGTTTCATTAAATGACCATTTTTTTTCTCCTGAGGTATTATACTCAGTTTTGCTGAGTAGGTGATTCTTGGTTTTAATCCTAGTTCCTTTGACTTCTGGAATATCATATTCCAAGGCCTTCCATCCCTTAATGTAGAAGCTGCCAGATCCTGTGTTATCCTGATTTTATTTCCACAATACTCAAATTGTTTCTCTTTAGCTGCTTGCAATATTTTCTCCTTGACCTGGGAACTCTGGAATTCGGCTGCCATATTCCTAGGAGTTTCTCTTTTTGGATCTCTTTCAAGAAATGATTTGTGGATTCTTTTAATATTTATTTTACCCTCTGGTTCTAGAACATCAGGGCAGTCTTCTTTGATAATTTCATGAAAGAAGATGTCTAGGGTCTTTTTTTGATCATAGCTTTCAGGTATTCCCATAATTTTTAAATTGTCTCTCCTGGTTCTGTTTTCCAAGTCAGTTGTTTTTCCAGTGAGATATTTCACATTATCTTCTATTTTTTCATTCTTTTGGTTTTGTTTTGTAATTTCTTGGTTTCTCATAAAGTCATTAGCTTCCATCTACTCCATTCTAATTTTTAAAGAACTATTTTCTTCAGTGAGCTTTTGAACCTCCTTTTCCATTTGGCTAATTTTGCTTTTTTTAAAGCATTCTTCCCCTCATTGGCTTTTTGGACCTCTTTTGCCAATTGATTTAGCCTATTTTTTAAGGTGTTAATTTCTTCACCATCTTTTTTGGGTCTCCTTTAGCAAGCTGTTGACTTGCTTTCATAGTTTTCTTGTATCACTCTCATTTCTCTTCCCAATTTTTCCTCCACCTTTCCTACTTGGTTTTCAAAATCCTTTTTGAGCTCTTCCATGGCCTGAGACCACTGAATATTTATTTTGGAGGTTTTGTATGCAAAAGCCTTGACTTTTAGGTCTTCCTCTAAAGACCTAAATTGTTCCTCTTCATCCAAAAGGATGGAAGAAAATACCTGCTTATCAAGAAAGTAACCTTCTGTTGTCTTATTCTTTTTCCCTTTTGGGGGCATTTTCCCAGCCAGTTACTTGACTTTTGAGTTCTTTGTCAGGGCTGCCACTCAGGGCTGAGATTCAGATATACTGCTCAATTCCCCCAGGGGCTCTATGTGGGGGGCTCCAAAAATGGAAGCTGCAGCTGCAGTGGCTGTTGCTGGGGTCCAGACCACGCTCCCCTCTCCCAGATGACTGAGCCCTCCCACTGACCTTTGAAGCTGTCTGTGGCATTTGTGGGTTGAGTAATCTGGGAACTGCTGCTGCCAGTGGCTCCTTGAAGTCTGTTCAGGGTCCTGTCCCTCCCACATCGGGCTGTACTCCACACTTCCTGGGCTGCACTCCATGCTTCCTGGGCTGTGCTGCATGTGTGAAATTGAATGCTCTGAAATTGTAATGACAAGCTTGGGCCCAAAGATGAGATTTTAGAATATACCTTATTTCCTTTTTGTAGAGTTAGGAGACTATCAGTGTGGAACACTACATATAATGTCATACTTGGTTGATGTATTATTTAGTTTTGTGAACTATTTTCTTTTTTATTTTTTGTTATAAAAAATTACTCTCTGGAAGAGGCACAGGGGAAGAATATATTGAGAAGTGTAAATGATATTAAGACAAAAATAAAGTAAAGGTTATTTTAAAGAGAAAAAAAGATTTTTTTAAATATATAGTATGGTCTAGTATGTGAAATTTTAGCCTTGGAGATAGGAAGATCTGGGTTTGAATTCCCATTTCTAATATTTGACAACTTTGTGACCTTAGGGAAATCACTTAATAACCATGTGCCCTAAGCTAAGTTTATTTACCAAGACAATTGATATAGGAGAAGGGAGTTCCCACACAGAGTTTCCAAAGAATCCATCAGTGTAATTGCCAAGATTACCTGTGTTGTCCCTACAAGAAAGGATAGGTCTGAGTAAACTGGTCATTCAAAATGAGCTTGTTTTTATGCTCCATGAATTCAGTTATCTCTGTGCAGACGTGATTCCCAGATCTATATATGTACAACTGTCATCTCTCTTCTGATCTCTAGTCTTACATCACCCATTACTTAATTAACATTTCAAATTAGATGTCCAACATCTAATTTAATGTTAACATCTTAACATGTCCAAAAAAGAATGCATTGTCTCTCCTTCAAAACTCTTCCTTCTGAATTTTTCTATTCCTGTGGAGGGTGCTACCATCCTCCCTGATCAGGCTCACAACCTCAATGTCATCTGTAACTCCTCATACTTACTCATCCCACATATTCAGTTAGCTGACAAATCTTTCCATTTTTACCTTCAGAATATCTCTCCTAATTACAAAGTTATGACTCTAGTTCAAACTCTAAACCCTTCTCACTTTGACTGTTACAACATCTTCTAATTGTTCCCCCAACCTCAAGCTTCCCCACATGTCAATCCATCCCCTAGTCATCTAATGAGGTGATTTTTCTAATGTGTAGGGATGCTCACGTCACTTCTCTTACTCAAATTTCAATGACTTTGTCACGTCCCATTTCAAATGTTGAGTGTTGGGTTTTGGTTTTTTTTTGCATTCAAAACTCTTCAAACTCTAGCTCCTTCCTACCTTTTAGTCTTCCTGTATTCTACTCTCCCCTAAGTCCAGCCATATTGGCTTATTTTCTGTCCCTTACACACAACAAACACACTCTCCATCCCTCTGCCTTTCCAGTAGTTGGCTGTTCCCACTCCACATTTTGAAAGTTCTTCCTCCTCCACCCCTCTCACAATCCCTGGTTTTTTTCAAAACTCAATGAAAATCCCTTTTTCTCCAAGAGACCTTTTCCAGTTCTCCTAGTTTCTAATTTCCTCCCCTAAAATTATCTTCTATCTACTCTACATATATCTTGCATCTACCTTTTAATTTAGATGTATTCTCCTCCATTAATTTGTCAGTTCCTTGAGAGCAGAAGCTGTTTATGCTTTCTTTGCAGCACTTAGCACAGTGCATGCCAGTACTCACAACAACTGATCACCCACATAAAAACACCACCAGTTCGGGAGTGAGACAACCTGGGCTAAAAGTCTCAACTCCATCACTTACTACTAGAGGGAAGGTAAGAATAAGCATTGACTAAGCACCTACTGTTTGCCAGGCACTTTGCTAAGCACTTCAAAAATGTTATATCATTTGATCCTCACAGTAATCCTTTGAGACAGGTGCTATTATCATCCCCATTTTATGGTTGATGAAACTGAGGCAGAGGCTAAATGACTTGCTAGTAAGTTTCTGAGGCTAGACTTGAACTCAGGTCTTCTTGATGCCCGGCCCTGCATTCTAACCTAACTACTTTAAGCAAGTCACTTTACTTCCTGGGTCTTCAGTCTCCTCATCTGTAAAATGAGAGAGCCAGATTATATGACCCCTGAAATCCATTTTAGCTCTAAATCTATGATCATCAATGCAAAGATTTCCCACAGTAAATTCTGGGTGGGAGAAAAGGAATATGACCTTTTGGGTTCAACCCCTCAAATCAGATCCAGTCATTAACCCAGAGTTTTTTGTCAGAGAGGGAGGCCACTAGGTTATGCATTATTTACTTAGAAAATGAAAAAAGATATATCTATAGGAAAATATAGGTTCGTGCCAGTCTAACCTTATGTCTTTTTCCTGATATTAGATATTCCTGACATAATTTCTCTGACTTCGTCGAAAATTTCTGAACATTCTTCAGAATACCTAATTTTTTTCTTTTCACACATATTTGCTCTCCTTCCTTTTTAAAATTAGTACTTTCAAAGTCTCCAAAGAAATAACAAATGATGTTTTTGTGTGTGCATTTATATGTAAAATACCATCCAAAAGGAAACTTAGAAATACCAGGAGACTGTTCAGTATAAATGCCTAAGCCTTTCCATGTCTTTTCAAATAGCCTGTATTTTAAAAATATTTTACCCATCTGATTACCAGAAATTTTTCTGTTGTTTAATCCATATAATAGTTGCTTTGGTTCCTATTCATGTATCTTCCTTTATAACAAGGGTCCCTCATTCATTCCCTTAGTTCTGCGAGCAGAGGAGCTGTGCGGTAGTTCAGCTTTTTATAGATTTCTTGTTCCACTTATCCCTGCCTTATATCAACCAACAAACCAAACATTTAGCCTGCTTCCTAAAATGGTCAAACAGAAATGAAACACGGGAAACACAAAAAGACCAACACTGGGGGAGCAGGAAAATTGAGTTCCCTCTGCTTTGTTTAGTGGACCTGTTTTTTAACTTGCCAATACAAGATGCTTCGTAAGAATGTAATTTCTCATCACCTAAGCTTGCTGATGACTTTCTCAACAGAATAATCTTGTGTGCGTCCACGGTGCTCTCCATAACGGGTTTTGCCCAATACAAAGACTCTATTAGTCTGTTATTTCTCTATATTTTTAACAAAAGCTGTCATAACTTTTTTACTTTGGTTTTACTTTTCATAATAAACTGACTGGTGAATTGGTATCACCTTTAATAAAAGGTGTTCTATAATCATATTGTATATTGAATCATGAAGAGCGAAAGAGGTCTTGTAGCAGATGCTCAGCTAAGGGGATTATTTAGGTATTTGAAATAATGAAGAGATAGAAAAATAATCCTACTGGAAATGACCACTCAATAACTTATACTTTAATAAATAATAAATTATTTTTCTCTAATTTGAAGAATATTTTCAAACTATTGCTTCCAATTTGTTATGATTGATATTTGATAGTGATTCCAACTGTAGATATATTGTATTTATCTTGTTGCATAGAATTTGAGAAATTACATAAAATCCTGCCTGACTTTTTCCCCCTTATAGTCTCATAATATTGGCCCTGGTCCAGAATTTTGCCGGTATCTCTTCAGAGTTGCAGGCCAGAGTCCTCTGGTATCATATTATCTGAAGATGCATGAAATTGCAGCAAATCCAAGGCTCCCATGGTCTTGCAGGATTCACATGACTCAAATTTTCCGATGGCCATATCCTTTTGAGTTTTGTTTCATATGCCATTTGTAAAATATTCTAATGTTATTTAAATTCTCAGCCAGTGAAAGATACAAAACTTGTATTTCTCATGAATTCAGTTATTTCCCTTTTCATTAAGTTCAAGAGACCACTTAGAGCACTTTTTCTTCATTCTCTATTTAAGGTAGTGTTTATATGAGAAACGAGTGAGCAGGCATGTGCAAAAATGATAGATTCAATTGTCTTTAAGTCACATTAAGAACCACAGCAAATTATATAATTGATTTGAACTTCTTATCAATACATTGTTGATAATAAGGAAATCTATGGTGTCCTGCGGGCTTCTTACTCAAACCCAGAGTTCTAGTTACCTCTAATGTCTCCAGAGCTTACCTTTTTCCCTGTCAAAAGAAGTCCCCCTCCCCCTCCCTTGGGAGGATCCCAGGACTACTCATAGAGCATTAAAAAATAGGCAGGCATTAATGCTAACCTCCTCTGCTGTGAGACAGTCCTGTCTTGTCTGAAAAATAGGATATGATCATCTGTCATTTCTTACGCTTGAGTGTGATGATGATGATGATGGTGATATTAATGTTATTACTATTAACAACAACAAAAAATGACATTTACATAGCATTTTTAAAGTCTACAAAGTACTTTGTATTCATCATTTCATCTGAGCCTCACAAGTCCATGAGGCAGATACTACAGCCCAACTTCACACAGTAAGTTGTGCCCAAAACTTTCTTTTAACAATTTGCTGACAACAGAGGACATTATTTTTTATTTTATGACCATGTGTCCAAGACAATTTCTTATAAACCCACATTGCGCGCGGCGCACACACACACACACACACACACAAGCAACTTCTGAGATTTTGTATCCCCTAACCAGTTTTTTATTAAGGCTAACTCCAGTTCTTAAACAAATGCCTATTGGTTGTCTAATCCAGGTTGTGTAACTAATTTACTTGAAAAGAATAAATAAACTGGAAGATGAATGTCTGAAATAGCTTTAAAAACAAAAATTGGGGATGTTTTCCCAATAAACATAAAATGAAGTGTACCTTTTCCCATATTAGACACACAATCCTTCTAAAAAATGTTTCAGAGAAAAGGTCTAGCATGTTAAATATATAGGATTTCGTCTTTTCTTCATACGTATTTGTTCAGTAGGTGAAAAAGTATCCTAAGAGGATATATTCTATGTTTTATAAGACTTTAAAGGCACTTAGATTTTCACCTTGCACTATTTTAGCATATAGACATCTAGGGATATAGGGGTTCAGGGAGGACTAGCACCTCTGGTGTGAGGGCTTGCCACGCCTTTTCAGAGCTGCTCATCCACCTTTGGCGTCTACTTTTCCCCAACTCTCACCTGTGACTCTGAGAAGCTGTAATATGTGCAGTGACCATGTTCTGGTAAATCTGTCTCAGGAGACCAGCTAAACTTGGTTGAGGGTAACCAGTGGGCCTAATACCCATCAGTGAGTGAGGGGGATATCTACCCCAAGTATGGGTAAACTTTTCCCTACAAAATGGGCAAAGGAGAACAATTTGTTCCAATGGCCATGAAGACAGATAAAACAGGTACTATAGAGCATTTGGAACTTGGTCAGACCATTGAAGATGCCAAGGTCATCTGCTGCATCCCAAGCCATCACTAGTTGTCCTGAATTTATCTTGCCCCTGGACTTTGACTCTGGAAGAAAGAGTGAGGTTGATAACTTTGTGCAACTCTACCTCACTTAAATCTAATTCACGCACAAGTCAAGACATCCCCAATGATGTCATTGGTCCTCTTTGAAAATGAAGGATGAACAATGAGGATGTTGAATTGAGCTAAAACACCTACTCTTTCATCTCTTTTACCTTTTGTTTTAGGCCCATCAGGGAGAATCTTCTCATCACTCCAACACTATCTGTGTGAGGGGAAAGGAAGGATGAGGAAAAAGGTCCCCCAAAAGGTTTTGCATAGTCTTGGCGATAGGGAAAATTAGAATGCTAGGTGTATTGGGGTAGGGGTAGGGGATAAATGGGGAGAAAATTTGGAACCCAAAATTTTGTGAAAATGAATGTAAAAAAGTTAAATAAATAAATTTAAAAACTAAAAAAAAAAAGAAAGAATTGGAAAAGGAATTGACAACTTTGCACAAGAGATACAAAACTTTGCCTAAGCAACATACTCTATGAATTCGAATGGACCAGAAAGAAGCACAGTACTCCATGAGACAACAAGAAATACTTAAACAAAGTCAAGACTAAAAAAAAGTAGAAAAAGTGTAGAATATCTCATACTAAAAACAACTGATCTGGAAAATAGATTGAGGAGGAAAAAAATTAAAAATCATTGGAATACCTGAATGCCAAGAACATAAAAAGAGCTTAGATATCATATTTTATTCTTAAATGGTCTATAAGCATCTCATTTTATTGCATTTCTGAATCTGAAAAATTAACCTGACCTGTTCCCCCAAAAGGTCTTACATAGTCACAATCAAAGATTTAATAGGAATTAAAATGAATTGCCTAACCACAAATCAGGTGGTTTCCGAGGAGCTGAAGACAGCATAAGGAAATAAGTGGTCAAAAGAATAGACTTGATCTTACCTTGGGTCCATTTGTCTAACTACTGTTGTCTATCCAGCAGAGTGGCGGTTCATAGCCTTCGGCTATGCATTAAAAGCAGTATACCTCTCCCTCTCAGGGAGAAGCTTTCTAAACTATTACACCTAATAGATGATAGCAACAGATGACCTGAAATAGCTTAAGCTCAGCAGATAATAGCAGAGAGCAACTTGATGACCAGGAGAGCAAGAAAAACAGTCAGGATATATCCGGAGGAGAGCAGCAAGAGGATGCTGCTGACAATGAAGGACATTGGCAGTTTTATGGTATTAGAAGTGACATTATCAGAGGACACTGAGAGCTCTACAGCATCAAAAGGGTGAGTTACCCTAGCTATGCATGTGCTGTGATGATATATGGGACCCTACATGAAGACTTTCAATATATGTATGCCATGTTCACATGACATCAACCATAAGGTGCCCTTTACTTATGTTTCCAGCCAGAGGAAATGTATGTGCCCCACCATGTTTTTAGTTACATATGTTCCTTGTATGTGTGTATACTCTTCTCCGTTGGTGGTGGAGTGACCTGTAGGACTTGTCATTTTGGTATGCTGTTTGAGGATTCTTTTTGTTGTGTTTTGCTTTGAGTTCTCTGGTTATTGGTGTGGATGTTTGCCCAGAATCCCTTGAGCCTAGGGCAGCTTTTCTGAAGGGAATCCCAGGAACCACAAAAGTAGAACTCAATCTATCAATAAACATTTATCAAGCACCTCCTATGTTCTAGACACTCTGCTAAGTGCTAAGGATAAAAATACAAAGAATGAAATAATCTTTACTTTCAAGCTTACAGTCTGACGGGAGAGAAGTATATAAATATGTATGTAGATATATGTATATAAATATATAAAGAATAAATCTAAATAAAATAAATGCAAGGTTGATTGGGAGAAAGAGCAATAGGAGTTGCAAGAATCCACAAATAATTCATGTAGAAAGTGGCTGTTGCAGACGAGACTTAATTCAGGTCAGGTTAATTTTTCAGGTTCAGAAATGCAATAAAATGAGATGCTTATAGACCATTTAAGAATATAACATGATACCTAAGCTCTTTCTATGTTCTTGGCATTCAGGTATTCCAATGATTTTTAATTCTTTTTCTCCTCAATCTATTTTCCAGATCAGTTGTTTTTGGTATGAGATATTCTACACTTTTTCTACTTTTTTTTAGTCTTGACTTTGTTTAAATATTTCTTGTTGTCTCATGGAGTACTGTGCTTCTTTCTGGTCCATTCGAATTCATAGAGTATGTTGCTTAGGCAAAGTTTTGTACCTCTTGTACAAAGTTGTCAATTCCTTTTCCAATTCTTTCTTTTTTTTTAGTTTTTAAATTTATTTAACTTTTTTACATTCATTTTCACAAAATTTTGGGTTCCAAATTTTCTCCCCATTTATCCCCTACCCCTACCCCAATACACCAAGCATTCTAATTTTCCCTATCTTCTATCATCCCTCCCTTCTTGTCCCCATCTTCTCTTTTGTCCTGTGGGGCCAGATGACTTTCTATTCCCCATTAACTGTATTTCTTATTTCCTAGTAGCAAGAACAATACTCAACAGTTGTTCCTAAAACTTTGAGTTCCCAAATTCTCTCCCATCCCTCCGTCCCCACCCGTTCCCTTTGGGAAGGCAGGCAATTCAATATAGGCCCTATCTGTGTAGTTTTGCAAATGACTTTGATAATAGTCATGTTGTGTAAGACTAACTGTATTTCCCTCCATCCTATCCTGCCCCCCATTGTTTCTATTCTGTCTTTTGATCCTGTCCCTCCCCGAGTGTTGACTTCAAATTGCTCCCTTCTCCCATTGCCCTCCCTTCCCATCATCCCCCCCACCCTGCTTATCTCCTTCTCCCCCACTTTCCTGTACTGTAAGATAGGTTTTTCATACCAAAATGAGTGTGCATTTTATTCCTTCCTTTAGTTGAATGTGATGAGGGTAAACTTTCATGTTTTTTTCTCAGCTCTTCTCTTTTTCCCCTCCACTAAAAAGTCTCCTGCTTGCCTCTTGAATGAGATATAATTTACCCCATTCCATTTCACCCTCTCTCCTCCCATTACATTTCTCTCTCACCATTTACCTTAATTTTTTTTTAAGATATGGTCCCATTCTATTCAGTTCACTCTATGCTCTCTGTCTCTGTGTGTGCATGCATATGTGTATGTGTGTGCATGCACATGTGTACATGTGTGTGTGCATGTGTGTGTGAGTGTGTGTGGTCCCACCAACTACCCAGATACTGAAAAGTTTTAAGAGTTACAAATATTGTCTTTCCATGTAGGAATGTAAACAGTTCACTTTTGGTAAGTCCCTTATGACTTCTCTTTGCTGTTTACTTTTTCATGCTTCTTCTCCTTCTTGTGTTTGAAAAGTCAAATTTTCTTTTCAGCTCTGGTCTTTTCAATCAACAATGCTTCAAAGTCCTCTGTTTCATTGAAAGACCATATTTTCCCCTGAAGTATTCTACTCAGTTTTCCTGGGTAGGTGATTCTTGGTTTTAGTCCTAGTTCCTTTGACTTCTGGAATATCCTATTCCACGCCCTTCGATCCCTTAATGTAGAAGCTGCTAGATCTTGAGTTATCCTGATTTTATTTCCACAATACTGGAATTGTTTCTTTCTAGCTGCTTGCAAGATTTTCTCCTTGACCTGGGAATTCTGGAATTTGGCCACAATGTTCCTAGGAGTTTCTCTTTTTGGATCTCTTTCAGGCGGTGATCAATGGATTCTTTCAATACTTATTTTGCCCTCTGGTTCCAGAATATCAGAGCAGTTTTACTTGATAATTTCATGAAAGATGATGTCTAGGCTCTTTTTTTGATCATGGCTTTCAGGTAGTCCCATAATTTTTAAATTGTCTCTCCTGGATCTATTTTCCAGGTCAGTTGTTTTTCCAATGAGATATTTCACATTCTCTTCCATTTTTTCATTCTTTTGGTTTTGTTTGGTGATTTCTTGGTTTCTTAGAAAGTCATTAGCCTCCATCTGTTCCATTCTAATTTTGAGAGAACTATTAAATTCAGTGAGCTTTTGAACCTCTTTTTCCATTTGGCTAATTTTGCTTTTGAAAGCATTCTTCTCCTCATTGGCTTTTTGAACCTCTTTTGCCAATTGAGTTAGCCTATTTTTCAAGGTGTTATTTTCTTCAGCATTTTTTTGGGTCTCCGTTACCAAAGTATTGACCCATTTTTCATGCTTTTCTTGCATCTCTCTCATTTCTCTTCCCAGTTTTTCCTCCACCTATCTAACTTGATTTTCAAAATCCTTTCTGAGCTCTTCTATGGCCTGAGCCCACTGGACATCCACCTCAGATGTCTGGAATACAGAGGCCCCGACCTCCACGTCTTTCCCTGATGGTAAGAATTGTTCCTCATCATCAGAAATGAAAGGCAGGAACATCTGTCCCCCAAGAAAGTAGCTTTCTATGTTCTTATTTTTCTTCCCTTTTCTGGGCATTTTCCCAGCCGGTTACTTGACTTCTGAGATTCCTTTGCACTCCCACCTAGATCCACCCAGCTAGTGCTTGGGGTCTGAGATTCAAATGCTGCTCCCCAGCCTCAGGGCTTTCAGCAGCGGGCGCAGCTGCTATTCAATGTGAGGTTAAGTTCTGGTGCTTGGGTGGGGGCAGGGCCGCCTCCTAGGTTCAGTTCCCTCAGGGGCTTTATGCAGAGACCTTTGGTAATGACTCTGGGCTCCTGTGTACTCCAGGAGTCCCGGGCTGCCACTGCCTCTGCCGCTGCCTCACAAGCGGGCCAAGTCAGGAGATACCCCATTCCCCTCTCGGCCAGCCCAGACGTGTCTCTAATTGACCTGTAGCGTCTGTGGGTGGAGGGACCTACATGGCTGCTGGAGGTTCCATCCCCGAAGCCTGCTCGGATCTGCTCCTCTGGGGCCGCATAGCCAAGGCAGCGCAGGGGTGGGCTCCACTGTCCGGAGCACAACAGACCCCTGGGGACGTCTTTCCAGGGCTCTCTGGAATGGAAATCTCTTCCACTGTGTTTCTGTGCAAGTTCCACTGCTCCAGAATTTGTGGGGAGTTTTTTTTATAGGAAATTTATGGGCTGTGGATTTGGAGCTAGCATACGTGAGTCTTTCTACTCCACCATCTTGGCTCCTCCCCCTTTTCCAATTCTTTCTTTCAGAACTCTCATTTCTTTTCCATTTTTTTCCTCAAGCACTCTCATTTCATTTATAAAAACATTTTTGTCTCATTTTTAGCCCTTGCCTCATCTCTTCTAGAAGGGCTAAAAATGAGATGGAAAGTGAAGTGAGTTCTGGGAAAAATAAAATGAATTCTCTTTTAGACATTTTCAGTTTGTGATGCCTATGGGACAACCAGTTTGAAATATCCAAATGGTAGTTGGTGATGCAGGATATGAGATCAGGGGAGAGACAGAAATAGATATAAATGATGAAGGGAGGTAGAGAGGAAGCATTTATTAAATGCCAGGTTATTTTCCAGGCACTATGCTAAGTGCTTTATAAATATTTCATTTGATACAATAGCCCTGTGAGTTAAGTGATATTATTGTCTTCATTTTACAGTTGAGGAAACTAAGGCAGTGTAACACTGATCATGGTAGCACACTTGAAGACTGCTGTTGTGAATAATTTAAGGGTCTAAATCACATAGTATAATGAACTCTCTGTTCAGCAATAAACTCAACATTGTTTAATAAAGTAAAGCATAATACATAGAAACTTCCTTAAGCAAAAAATATCATCTAATACATATATGTATCTCATAACACTCAGTATATCATGTGGTGCATAGTATGTATTACATCCCCAAAGTCAGGGTGTCCCAGGCTAGGAGCTTCCCTAGCATGATGCATCCTTAAGGGGTAGCAGAAAATACAACACCATCCACCCTAGGTCACTGTAGAACAATTTACTTAACCAATACACAATGTCCAAGTGAAGTCCTTTTCATCTGGACTCAAGGTTGAGTTCCAAACTCCATGGCTCCTCCTCCATGGGCCGACCACTCCCAGCTCTTGCCTGGGTTCACACACAAGCAGCTCTCTGCTCCTGCTCCTTGTCTCAACTTACAGGGACTGTTCCACTCCAAACTCTTCTTGGTTCTGCCTGACAGTAGGCTCCAGGGGCTCCTGCTTGCAACTTCTGTTTCAAGGAAATCAAAGCATAACAAGGCTATAACAATATTTATACACAGCAGCACCATCATCTCAATTCACTTTAATAGCTCTTTAGAGGGGACTTAAGCTAAGCTCCTTCATATGGTTGGATCAATGCTCTTCAGCTCAATTCACTCATAAAGACCAACATATAGCTTCGGTCTGAGAAATCAGCACAGATCAACAGACAGGGCTTCTATCTGAGGAATTAACACAGATCAACAGACAGGCCTTCTGTCTGAGGAATTAACACAGATCAACAGACAGGCCTTCTGTCTGTCACAAATCAATAGAGGGAGTGCTGACATCACCAACATCCTTCCTGTAAGCAAGTTTCCCTGGCCTGCTCATTCTCGCTTCTCTCTCTACTTTCTCTTCTCTCTCCATATATATATATATATGTATGTGTGTATGTATATATGTATGTATGTATGTACATATGTATATACGTACATATGTATGTATGTGTATATATGTATGTATATGTATAGATGTGTATGTATGTATGGATATATGTGGATATATATGTATATATGTATGCATGTGTATATATATGTATGTATATGTATGGATGTGTATGTATGTATGGATATATGTGGATATAGATATATAGATATAGATATAGATGCTATTTCCAATCAGTGACTCTTGATTCAGTTGAGGGCTCTTGATTCAATCAAAGGCAAGACTCAGTCAAAGGTGCTTGATTGGCTAAAACTCAATCCAGAAAAACAGCAAAAAATCCTACTTTGCTTGCCATTATAGTCAGACAGTGATTAAGTGTTTTGTCTAGGTAGGGCTTAGTTTTTCATATAACTATTAAGTGTCTGAGGCTGCATTGGAATTTAAGTATTCATGATTCCAAGCTACCTATTGCATTACATAGCTATAGACCTAGGATTAATCTATTCATTAACGATAAGTGAGCTCACCAAGCTGAGGTCACCAAGGGGAAGAGGAGAGAGAAAAGAGAAGAGGACCCAGCACAGAACCTTGGGGGTAAAGCCATAGTTAGTGGGTTTGACATGAATGATGATTCAGCAAAAGAGACTGAGATGGAGCAGTGAGGCAGATTGAAGTAACATCAGGAGAGAGATATGTTGTTAAAAAAAAAAAGTATCTAGAAATCTAAAATGATCAATAGTGTCCAATTTTTCAGAATCAGAAAGAATAAATTAAGACAACCCTGGTAAAACTGGTGATGAGGTTGAAAGCCTGACTACAGTAAAAGGACTGCCTTAATTACAGTGCCCTCTTGGTTGATGCTAGAGAACATGAATTTGTAGCAAACTCAGTGAGCATGGTTATGTGACTTCTTGTAGCTGTAGTCAGCAGCATGTGAATAGGAATGGAGGGGGTGGACGGTGGGAACATACAAGGTTGGATTTGGGCAAAGTATGAGAAGAACAGAGAGTAGCATAGGGTGGAACTATATCACTAAGATATCAGTATTGGGAAGGGAGGAAAATATAACCAGAGTAGGGGATGATGGCCTGGGAAAGTACTAAAGGGTAGCAGGATTAAATGTCATGGTGAATGAGGAATGAGTTGGGAGGAACAAGGTATAGGGAAAGATGGAAAGATAGGGGCAAATGATTGGTTAAAAGAAGTTCTTAATCATGGAAATAGAAGAGCTCTGGCTGATGGCAAGACCAAGGTGTAATTATTACTGTGTGTAACTGAGGTGAAGTGAAGAAACAGTGTGTGTGTGTGTGTGTGTGTGTATTCTTCCCTCTTTGAACCAATTCCAATGAGAGGGAAGTCCAAGCATTGTCCTGCCCCATCTTGCCCCACTTCCAATGTAAAATGTAAATGTAAAAGCTCTTTCTTGCACAGCTCTTTTATGAGAGAAAATTTTTCCCATTCTACTTCTCCCTTTGTCCTTATCCTAGCACATCACTCTTTCTCATCCTTTAATTTTGTTGGAGATCATTCCAACATAACTGACTCACACGTGTGCCCTCCATGCATATTCCTTTTAACTGCCCTAATAATGATGAATTCTTAAGGGTTATCTGTATCATCTTCCCACACAGGAATGTAAACAGTTTAATTTGTTGAGTCATTTACGATTTCTCTTTCATGTTTACCTTTTTACATTCCCTTGAGCCTCCTGTTTGAATGTCAGATTTTCTATTCCGCTCTGATTTCTTTTATCAGGAAAGTCCTATATTTCACTAAATATTCATTTCCCTCATTGAGGTTATATACTCTACTGGTAGGCAATTGTTGGTTGTAACCCTAGCTCCTTTTCCTTCTGGAAATTCTGGAATTCATATTCCAAGCCTTCTGTTCCTTTAATATGGAAGCTGATAAATCTTGTGTGATGCTGACTGTGCCTACCTAGCATTTCAATTGTTTCTTTCTGGGTCTCCTTGACCTGGAAGCTCTGGAATTTGATGATAATAATCCTGAGAATTTTCATTTTGGGATCTCTTTCAGGAGTTGATTGGTGGGTCTTTTAGCTTCTATTTTCCTCTCTGGAGTTAAGCTCTCAGGGCAGTTTCCTTTAATAATTTCCTTAGCTATGCTTTCTAGGCACTAGTAGTCCACTAATTCTTAAATTATCTCTCCGTGATCTATTTTCCGGGTCTGTTGTTTTTCTAGTGAGATAGTTCGTATTTTCTTCTATTTTTTCATTTGTTGACTTTGTTTTATTGTTTCTTGATGCCTTGTGGAGTCATTGGCTTCCAGGCACCCAGTTCTAATTTTTAAGGGTTCCTTTTCTTCAGTGAGCTTTTGTACCCTTGCTTTTTGCATTTGGCCAATTCTGCTTTTAAAGTTCTTTCCTTCAGTGAATTATTGTACTTCCTTTTCCATTTGTCCTATTCAGCTTTTTAAGGAGTTCTTTTCTATCAGAAAAAGAAATTGAATGAGCCATCAATGAACTCCCTAGGAAAAAATCTCCAGGGCCAGATGGATTTACAAGTAAATTCTATCAAACATTTAAAAAACAGTTAATTCCAATACTATGTAGACTATTTGGAAAAATTGGCAAAGGAGTCCTACAAAATTCTTTTTATCATACAAATATGGTTTGGATACCTAAACTGGGAAGAGCCAAAACACAAAGAAAATTATAGATCAATTTTCCTAATGAATATAGATGCAAAAATTTTAAAGAAGATATTAGCAAAAAGATTACAGCAATTTATCATGAGAATAATACATTATGTTCAGGTAGGATTATACTAGGAATTCAAGGCTAGTTCAATATTGGGATGTGGGTAGCTATGCCTTTTAGGAATATATATTTCACCCTGTTTATGTTTGCATTTCAAAAAAGGAGTTGCATTTTTGTGAGAGGAAAAAAGGAAGAAGGGAAGGCAGGGCTACAGGGGAAATTCTGTTAATTCCTACCTGTGTAACTTACAGCAAGATACTTAGCATTTCTGGGCCTTAATTTCCTCATCTGTAAAATGATAGAGTTGGACCAGAAAATTTCTATGTTCCTTCCTCTTCTAGATCCTATGATCAATTTAATTTTATGATCAAAGAAAAAAGATCAAGTAAGAAAATTGTGCTAATTTTCCTATTAACCACACATGGAAAACTTAGCTGTTTGGACCATGAGATCTCAAGTAAGGCACTAATGTTCACCTAATGACAGGGCAACCTAATTACAGGCAAAGTAATGATGAGGAAATAGTCAGAATAGTGAGTGTTTTAAGTACTATAGTTGCAAACCTAACCAAAGCATTAAAGTATCATCATACTCCCCAGCAAGCTTATAAACATTGAGGGCAGGGGACCATATCATATGGTTATTTTTTTTGTATGCCTACAATGCATAGAACTGAGTTTTGGAGTAGAAAATCTACTGAAGATTTGGGTTTCTTTTTTTTTAAGACTCAAGTTGCATCACAAAGGTCCCTTCTAGCTCTTGAGTTTATAAAAATTACCAGGAAATTCTATATTTTTATATTCTGAAGTTCATGAGATGCTGATCATTTTCAATTAATTCAAAAACTGCATCGAAGTAGCCATAATTTTCCCTATTATTGTAGTAAATTTTCCATTTGGAAAGCTTTGATGATAGTAGTAATCCAATAACTGGATTTCCCTGACAACAAACTGGGCTCTTCACTGGTCCACAGTGAATGTGCCCAGCTTTATGCCTTCTACCCTAGACCAAAGCTGTATGAGATCCCAGGGTGAATTTCAGAACAAGAAAGACCCTCTTCTCCACCCCAACATTATCAATTATAGGCAACTAGAGTTATTTAAAGTAGTCATTGCACACTGACCCTGCTGTTGGCCAGCCTGGAATGTACCACAACCCCTTTCCCTCATTAGTGTGCAGTCACTGATTAGCGGTGGCAACATGTGAAATGCAAGCTTTGCTGACAGATAACCAGAATCGAGATCAAATTACCTTGGGTATAAATATTCAAACTCCACAATAAAAAAAGTAAGATAAATGGGAATACACTAGCTTTTACCCGTACATGAAAATAAGGGCTTTACGAAGTCAACATCTGTTTTTAATTATCAGTTATGTGGGGGAAGCAGACAGGCAGCACAGAAATTAAACCCCCTCTGCTCATAAAAGGTTGCCAGCTGTGGTAATAAGTCAGCCCATCTTCACACAGAAAGTTTGGGTGGAAGGGGGTTAAAGGGTGTGGAATATTTTATGAGCAAGTGCAGCCTTTTTTCACAATGTTTTGTTTTAACCAAGATTTTCAACATTCTTACGTACACCAAGATGCTACGGTTTGGTTCCAATTTGACCAACGTGATTTTTTTAACCCCACATTTAAAATT
This sequence comes from Bettongia penicillata ogilbyi, assembly GCA_023548195.1. Classification (NCBI taxonomy): domain Eukaryota; kingdom Metazoa; phylum Chordata; class Mammalia; order Diprotodontia; family Potoroidae; genus Bettongia; species Bettongia penicillata. The sequence continues at coordinate 2,412,901 of JAJHZJ010000455.1, read as the reverse complement.
TTTGTTAAGGCTATGCCTAATTCAATTCAAAAAGTAAATAGGCCTATTCACAAAAAGATAATAAATCTCTTAAAAGATAGATTCTAAATAGGCCTGCAAAAAGAAACTTCCATCTGGTCTTTCCTAGCAAAGATATGATAAAATATAGTTTTTTTATCAGTAGACACACATTTATTTAACTCCTACTATATGTCAAGGATGTATAGCCTCCTAAAAATATGCTAAGGAAAAAGTGTCCGCTGTGATATTGATATAGGTTGTACATGTTGGGACCCAAGCCATCACCTGCAAGGGGCAACAGATTTGGGGGAAAGGTTCCAAAGAAAGGCGACATGGCACAAAGAATACTTGATTGAGAATTAAAGGAAGTGAGCCATTATTGCTATTTCCTACCTGTATATCTTTGGGAAAAATCATTTAATCTTTCAGAACCTTGTTTTCCCCATTTGTAAAATTACATGAACTCTGAATTCCCTTCCTGTTCTAATTCTTTGATGCTATGACTCAAGGTCCAACCCTTCTGTTCCCAGAAACCAGTACTGATAAACCCTGAAGGTATGGATTCCCAACTGAGTCTAGTGTAGCTCTAACTTCAGGGAACATCGACTTAGGTGGTAATTCTGTGCTTGAAATGGATCACATTCAATTCGAAGAATAGCTCTTATGTACCATGTGCAAGGCATAGTGTAGTGCACAGAGGCCTGGCCTCACAACCAGGAAGACCAGATTCCAGTGGCATTTTTGGCATACACTGATTGTATAACCCTGGTCAAGCCCTTACCCTCTCCATGCTAGGCAGTTCTAAGACTGTAAGTTAGAAGGTGCTGACCTGAATTGGCAGAGGAAGATTCCTCACTTGGAAGGTCCCTATAACAATGAAATCAAAGGTTCATTCCCTGTCTACCACCACCACTAGCACCCAGTCCTACAAGGCAGAACCAGCCAGATTTGAGGAGAGAGAAGTGGAAACCTTGAGATAAAAAACTTGAATCCTTCTCCAAAACAATAGAACATGTGGTGAGCATTTCTTGGTCTTCACTAGTGCTTAAACTCAGCTTACTGTTGACTTGTTGATCTAGGATTACCTAAGTGCCACTCACCTAGTTCACTGCTCTCCCCAATCCCTTCCTGCTCTCTACTGGTTTTCAGTTACCCAGTGAACTGAAGCACTACTTCTTCCCACGCTTGAATAGGTGGCTTGCACTTTGGTTAATGATTTTCATTGACTGATGGTGTCAAGAAGTCAGACTTCTGTAATTGTTGAGACTGAAGTGCGGAATGTGCTTCACTGTTTTTAGTTCATGTTGCTACTTTTCCTTATTTTGTTTAAGAGAGAAACTTCCCTTTCATTTAAGGCTTTTAAAGGCATAGACAAGCATCCAGGTGGTTGCCGTTTCCAGCTTTCTGGGGTGTGCAAGTCAAGGCTGCAGAAAAGCTTTTCAATCAAAAGTCCTACCTCACAATTTATAAGAGGAGAGCTGTCATTTGATCTCAGACACTCTCCCATTTAGCTAACAATGCCTCTCTCTTTTGCTTCCCCTTACATATTTCCACATGGTCTTTTTTTTTTTACTCCATCCAACAGAGCTCTAACCAAAAGAAAAGGGGGTGCCAACCCATGCACATTCACTGCTTAGCTGTGCAACTTCCCCCAAAGCTACATAAAATAGTTACTGACTTTTTCCAGTGCAGAGATTTCTGACCTGACTAAACTTCTACGCATATCCTTGCTTTTTGAATACAGTATCTTGTAAAAGTTTCTTGGCATGATTTCTTAATACATTCTACATACATTCAGCACAGTAGTAGATTCCCAAATTTTAGAACCTGATTTCTACCTGAAACTCCAGCACAGTATTCTTTCATCTCTCCTTTCTCCCTTTCCTTCCCTCCCTCTCTCTGTCTCTATCTCTCTGTCTGTCTGTCTCTCTCTCTCTCTATCTCTCTCTCTCTCATATACACATTCTTTCACTGGGGGCATGTATACACTTCAATCCATACACATAACATACACCCACACCCACCCATGTCTATATAGACTGACTTTCTAATAAGGGCATGATAGAACAAGACTGAATAAACCGAAAATCAGGTCTGGCAATTTTGTTCTAGAAAAAAAGGTTTGGATTTATTTTTAGAATATTTGTAATTGAAGTTGTTTGGAGCCATGTTGATGAGGCTGCTAAGCCTTGCCTTTTCTCAAACTCTGCCAGTTGCCTAAGAGGCTGCGACCAAGGAAACCAGGGGCAGAAAAGGCAAATAACACTTTTTCTCAAGAACACGGGGAACAAAGGAGCTTTGTTTCACTGCAGTGGCCATGTGCGTGAGGAGTGTGACCATTTTTTTTCAGCCACCTTGAGCCAGACACAATTACAAAATTGCTCAGAAGATCAAGCCCCTTTTTACTCAAAGGGCTTGGTTTAAGTTCCAATTTGGGTTATTTTATAAAGTATACAATACTCAAACCACAACTCAACAAAGTTGTTATTAAAGCAACTAATGAGATAAATAGAAGACTTCAGTTGCCTGAGGAAATCAGGTTGGGGAAAGGACATTGTATCAATATTTTTAACCACAATTTGGACTTCGGATTATAAACATGGTTTATGGAATGGGGTGTGGAAGGAGGGTAGGTTGGGGAAGATAATTTCATCATGAAAATGGGTTTTCTCCCCTTTTGTGGAAATTCAGAATGAATGTGTGGATACGTTAGAGCCAAAATTGTATCAACTGGGAGAAGAAAATGGTTCAGAATAAAATTGTTCTAAATGATCCACAAAAGTTAAAATACACACACATATGCATCCGTGTACACACACGCATGCACGCACACACACTCCCATTAACCCTTTTGTTTTCATTATGAGCCAACTCTTGAAAGCTTAGGATTTCTTTGAGAGTTGAAAGCAACATTTTAAATAAAAACAAAAATTTGACCAGACTATTTAAAACAAAAACCACCACCCACTCATGCTAGGAGAGACACAAAGAAAAGTAAACAAATTCATCATTTGTTACCGCTCATTCACCCAGCAAAAGGGACTAGACTACTACCTGCCTTGGGCAGGGGGCTATTTACCTCTATCTGGTATTTAAGAAACCAGAAGTCTTATTCTAATTTTTAAATCTTGTCTTTAATTTCCCATGGAAAGCCAATACTTCAGAAAGAAAAAAAAAAGAATCCTGGTTCTAGGTATGACACATATATCCTACACGGCTATTTATATCATCTTTCATAACCTGTGATGTTATATCATAGCCAAATGCCTATTTATGTCAAAACCTCCCAGCTTTCCTTTTCCTTCTGCCTCTGTAATACATCTCAACAAGTCTCCTATTTCTGTTCTCACTTCCTGTGCTTTCATTTTTCTTTCTCTCATTCTTCCTAAGCACTTTCTATTCACTCACCACCATCTCTAGTGACTCTCCCTGTTCTATGCCTCCAATACTGCTCCTCCTCCTCCTCCTTAGCAAAGGACTTCTCTCCTACTTTGCTAAGAAAATTGAGGCCCACTATCACATTCCTCCTTCTTCCCTGCTCCATGTTTCTGAATACTCCATCACTCTCTTCTCATTCGGTCTAAATTCTGAGAAAAGAAGGGACTTTTCCCTTTGTCTCTTTTGCCAACTACTCTACTGTGCCCTCGATCGCATAATTGCCTGTCTCACTGGGAACTTGGCCTCTCCTTTCACTTTTGTCTGCAGTTTCTCCCTCTCCATGGCCTCCTTCACTGTTGCCTGCAAGCATGAGTGGTTGACTGTCCTTAAGAAACCTTTTCTGACTCTGCTATCACCCCAAACTGTTATCCTACATCTTTCTTCCCTTTCTCATCCGGGTTCCTGGAAAAAAGGCATCTCCACTCATCGTCTCCACTATCTGGCCACTCAGTCCCTTATGAGTCCCTTGCAATGGGACTCACTGCTCCACTGAAACTGACCTCTCCAAGATTACCAGGGATGTGCCAACCACTGACTGTGCCAGTTTTATTTGTCCCTGTTCTTCATCATTCCTGATCCCTGAGAAGCTTTTCACACTGTCCACCACCCATCCCTTCTGGTTACTCCCTCTTCTCTCTATTTGGTAGGATGCATTCCCCTGATTTTCTTCTTGCCTGATTTTCCTTTGCAAGACTTTCCTTTCCAGCTGTGGAGTCCTTACTAAAGTTTTGTCCTGGGTCTTCTCTCTCTGTATCTCACTGATCTCATTAGCTCCCATGGATTCAACTATCACATCTACACAGGGGACTCAAAAACCAATCTATCTACTTCTAAATTCTCTCCTAAACTCTAGGACTGTAGTAATTGACTGCTAAATATAACTACTTGGATGCACCACAAGGCACCTCAAAGTTGGTATCTCTTTCCCCTAAATCTGCCCCACCTCCAAACTTCCCTATTTCTGTTAAGGGCACCACCATCTTGCCAATGGAGTTCACAAATTCATTATCATCCTTGACTCTTACCCCTTTATCACCCACCCACATCTTGACAAAGATCCTGTTGAATCTACCTCACTCCCATATCTCTCTCATCCTCTCCCCCTTTTTACCACTCCCATGGTCACCCACACTCATTCTGACCCTCAGTCATGTGATATGTCACCTGTGTGATTTCAGACAAGTTATTTCATCTCTGGGGGTCACATTATCCTCATGTATAAAATGATGGAATTAAATCAGATAGCTCCTAAAGTCCCTCCCAGTTCAAAATCTATGAGGCTATATTAGTCTCCTGAATGGTCTCCCTTCTCCAATTCATCTTCCATGCAGCTACAAAAATAATCTCCCCAGAGCATAGGTTTCACCATATCACTTCCTTACCCCCAAATCCTCAGTCTCCCCTTTGTCTCTTGAATAAACTATGAGCTCTTAAACCTTCCACAAGCTGGCTCCCAAACCTACCCTTTCACATTACTCTCCTTTTTATGTTCAACCTTCTGGCCAAAATGACCTACGTGTTGTATCCCAAACTTGTCATTTCCTTTCGAGCTTCCCCCTCCCCATAGACCGTGCCTGGAATGCATTCCTTCCTCACATATGTCTTGGAATCCTCTTCCTAAAAGGAATCCTTCCTGAAGTTCCCTGCAGTTGTCAGTTCTCTGTCCCTGCTTAAATGACTTTGAGATATCTGGATACAGATTTGTCTGAGAGCCAGCCTGGTATAGCAGACAGAGTGCTGGGCTTAGTGTCACGAAATGCCTGTCCTCTCTGGCTAGTTGTGCAACTCTGGGAAAGTCCCTTCCCTCTGTGCCTCAGTTTAGGACTTAGCTACTAACTGGCAGTTGCTGCAATGGATTCCACAGATTCTTTGGATATAATTTCTGGAGAGCACGCCAATATTGTATTGTATCCTCAGGACTTAGCATGGTGCCTTGCACAGATAGGTGCTAAATCATCAGGTTTGTTTTTGTTTTTTATGAAATACATCTGTTCAGATTTGGTTGGTCACGAGAATACATCGTGATACCCAAGGAGATATGACAACAAGCACTGAAGGCTATAATTCTTAACTAAGTTCATTTTATCAGGTATTGCCAGGGAATGAACTGTTCCACATAATTAAATTTCCATATAAAAGAAACTTGCCTCTTTAAGCAGCAAGACTGCTTTTAACTATGATAGAAATCTTTCTAAACCCTCTTGCACAATTTTCTCTTTTCAAAAGGAATAAATGGAACATGATTTAACCTTTCTAGATGACTCAAGGGACGTCGGGATAAACACTGGGTATTGTGCTGCCCTCCGGGCCTAGGAGGGATGGAGGATTGCTTGTCCTGCCACTAAATGGCCCCAAATTGTTTTATTTTCTAGTGATTGCGCCTGCTTTTTCTCATTCTTGCTTTCTCTTGCAATGTCAAGGAATATCAGTTATCATTTGTCATTGCTTTCGCTGCCTCTAAGATGTCCACCCTTCACAACCTCCCCACATAAATCTATTGCTTCTCATAAACAGTAAATTGGGAGCCAGATGGCCAAGCCTATTAAATCCAGAGTACTAAGTTCCTAAAGTTGTGAGGAAAGGTAGCTCTTCCATGGAGTAAAATACATAAACTTTACGTCAGTTATTTTTCTTCTTTGCTTATTTCTCAGGTCATAGTGTCATAGACTAGGAGCTATAAGGGACATTTTATAGAGGAAATGTGAGCAGCTGAATGAGGGAAAATTTGAATTCAGGTCTTCTAGACTCCAAGTTCAGAGCTGTCACCACCTAGCTGCCCCATAGAGGTGTTCTGGAGATCTGAAATCTCCAGTAACCTAGTTTCTAATTACATGGCAGAAGTGGGAGTGGGGAAAGAGGAGAGGCTTGTGTTGTGTATCAGTGTCTGGGCATGTGGGAAGGCGACCAACATCTCGGTAAGAGGATGACCTTGAGAAAATGGGCGTGAGCCCTATTGGGACCCCAACTTAATCTGCCAACAAATGATCTCATGAACTTTGTTGTTTTTATTCCAGTCAGCATTTTTACTCATTTACAAATTAAGCTTAGGCTAAAATTTCTGGCTATCATGTACATATCGTCCAAATTAAATCAGGAGAGAAGCATTTACTAAGTACTTAATATATACTCTAAGTATGTACTCTTAAGGACTTACTAGATACACTAGGCAGCTAGGTGGGGCTCAGTGGGGCCTGGAGTCAGGATGACCTGAGTTCAAATGTGGCCTCAGACACCCACTAGCTGTGGGACCCTGGACAAGTCATTTAATCTTTGTTTGCTTTGACACAGTGGAGGAGGAAATGGCAAACCACTCCAGTGTGTTTGACCCCCAGACAGTAGTGGTGTGCTGTGCCCGTGGGGGTCATGAAGAGCTGGGCACAACTGAAAGACAGCACATTTACTAGGCACTATAAGTGCTGAGAATACATTTAAAAAAACCAAAAAACCCTTCCCCTCACAGAGCTCTCATTCTCTAGCACCGTAAACATGAATCAGTGATAAATATAGAGCAGCTGAAAGAAAACCTTAGAGGGAGAGGTACTAGCACCTTGGTGAGGGGTTAATGGGCTGGCTGGCAAAGGCCTCCTGCAGGAAGTAGAGATAGAGCTTGAGCTGTGATTTAAAGGGAGTCAAATGCAGAGAAGGAAGAGGAAGAGTATCAGAAATGCTGGAGAGCCAATATAAGGTAAGGAAATGAAAGGGGGGGTCTTATGGAAGGGAAACAGCAGCCAATCTGGTTGAACCATAGATTACATGGAAGGGTGGACTGTGTTAAAGACTGGAAAGATAGGAAGGGTCTAGCTTGGGAAGATGGTTAAATATCAAAAAGAGGAATTTTATTTGATCCTAGACTTAATAGGAGCCAATGTAGTTTATTGAGTGTGGGATCAGGAAAAGGTGACATCCTCAGTCCTGTGCTTTGGGAAACTCACTTTAGCCATTGTAGAGAGAATGTATTGGACTGAAGAGAGCCTGGAGACAGAGAGTTCAATTAGAAAGGTACTGTAATGGTCCAGACTATACTTTTTAGATTGGCAGTACTGTAGGTGGTATGGGGATATCAGTCCTACGTCTAGAGATTTCTGAAACCAATTCAGGGAATATTTCAAGGAACTCACAGAAATGGGATAGATAACCAAGCAGCCAGTCATATTTTAAACCCAGTTCTGACACTCTGAGGAACTTCCTTATTCACTATTTTAAAATGTTGCTCCTAGGGCCAGTCTCACAGAATTAATTTCCCTGAGTGAAACTTAAGATGCTTCAAGACAGTTCATTTCTTTGGTTCTTTATTTACAGATTAAATAGATTGTACTGATTCAGCAGTTTTCAGTAATTTTTTTTGTCATAGATCCTTTGGCAGTCTGGTGAAGCCTATAGACCCCTTTTCTGAATAATGCTTTTCAGTGCATAAAATAAAATATATAAGACAAAGGAAACTGATCATATGGGAAAAGAATTATCAAAATAGTTTTAAATAAACCAGTCCAAGTATCCCAAGTTAAGAATTCTGGACCAGAAGACTTCCAAGTTTCCTTCAGTCTCTCAGAGCTGGGATCTCTTTGATACCTGCAAGTCCCTAGGACTGGGACTATAGTATTAGAATACGCAGATGTTGCTAAGTCTTAAAATGGAACGATAACTAGGATTTGTCCCCAAATGATTCCCTTTCATTTTAGATGTGTAACACATATTCGTTCACCATAAGAAATGCAGAGGTTTAGGGGAGATACAGGGGGAGGGGAGCTCATTGCCAACTCATACAATACCACGGAAACATATCTCCCCATAGCCATCTTCAAGTAATAGTGTTTAACTATTCTTCAGACTTTACTAGCATTAAACCTTCCATTTCTCTCTATAGTTGGAACCAAAACAAAAAAAGGTCCTTGAATGTCTTGACACAATAAAAATTACTGTATTCATTAATGTGAATTAACTAAAGTCTTCTGAAAATTCTATTAACAATGAGCAACATAAGGCAATGCTGAAGTCTAAGTCTGTACGGACCATTATACTACATGACACCTCACGTAATAACTTCAGTGCCCAATAATGACTAAAGCTTTGTGCAAGCTGAGAACACATTTACCAAAGGATGTATGCCAATTCGTCACCCTAATGTCATATGTTCAAAATTAATATTTTATAGGGAGAGCAATGAAAACATAACTCTTTGTTTCCATTCATCAAGATCAAGGAGAGGCTATACAACTAATGTGCAAGGCAAACAAAATTAAATTATTTCCCACCAAAAAATGTCATCTCATAAATACTTCCTAGCATGAAAAGTCCAGTTGGGAAGAATAAAATCTTTGAAAAACCAAGTAAATATTCTCAAAGAGAACTTAAATAATAGCAGGAAGTAGCTGAATGCAAATTGTATTTAGACAGTACAAGGACCACCTACACTTCAACAGCTTCTGCTAATCCAATCTCTGCGTGAAACAAAATTCAGCTCGTGCTTTTTGCATTCTTAGAAAAGCTTTACTGTAATGGAGGAAGGCCCAGGAAGGCTAGTTTTAATAGCCTGAGTAAATAAATGAATGTTATGTAAAAATTAATGGCAACTATAAAAATAAGAATTTTAAATTAGCCCTTGGTCTTTCCTATCAAATTGACCTTAAGGAGATCTTAGCATTTCCTTCCTTGGAGACTGGATTTTCAATACAATTTCTCTAGCGGGAAAACAGAAGCAGAAGAGCCAGACCAAAGAGATGTTTGGCTCAATTTAGACTGGATGGTTCTTACTCGCATATTTAATGTGATTAACACCTGTTTTGTAGATCACTTAAGTCCCTCTCAATTTCATCTTAATATGTAAAGTACATAGAAAGCTGCCTGTTCATACCTATCCTTTGATCACTTATTTTTTTAAAAGTGAAGTATCTATTGAAAACCCAGAATCCATAAAGACAGTGTGTGGGATAGGATTACTGTGACCTCAGGATTAAAGTGACCTCAGAAATTATGTCCTCTGAGTGCCTCATTTTACAAATAAGGAAGCTGACACCAAGAGAAACAAAGTGGAATATATGAAATTCTCCAAAACTCCAAAGGATAAAAAAAAAATCTTTTTTTTTTTTCTGTTCCATAAAATATAACTCAAACAAAACTTCTACCATTTTCCTTATTGGACTATTCTGATGATCATATAAGCTCTGAGGATCCTAATGCCAATTCCCGTTCCTATTCAGGAGTTCTGTAGAACCAAGGTGTCTCTCAGGACTCTAGTATTAACTTAACATGTAACATCATTAGCTTAAGCCCCCACCAGCATGCTTTCCCCCAAGATTATTATTTGAGAATCATTTATTCTAGGAGCTTTGAGTAATTTTTAAAAAGGGTTATTTAAAGGCAACTTTAAATAGAGTGTATAGTGGATAGACTGATGCTCCTGCAGCCAGGAATACCTAAATTCAAATCCACCCTCAGATATTTACTGTGTGACCTTGGGAAAGTCATTTAACCTCTGTTTGCTTCAGTTTCCTGCCGAATAAGGATAATAACAGCATCTACCTCACTGTTGTTGTGAGGACCAAATGAGATAGCATTTGTAAATGTTATGTAAAATATTATATAAATAGTATTTTGTAATTATGTAAAATATTATGTAAATGTTAATGTAAAAACATTTAGCACAGTGCCTGGAACTATAGATAAACATTTATTCATTTCCTTGATTCTCTCTTTTCTAAGGTAATACAATAAGAATGATAGATTGAAAAGTCTGTGACTTTCCCCCCAACAATAGTGTCCAAAGGAAAGTGGGATTAGAATTTAGAAGCATATGTGACCCAAGGGTCACTTCCCACTCCTGACTGCTGGAAGTCCCTTCCTCATTCCTGGGGGTGTTCAAGAAGTTTCTTTCGCCCATTTTGTTGTCTCTTTGCTGGGCTTCTTATTGAACCCCGAGTCCATTCTGTCCTTGGTTCCCCTTCATGCAGACACTGCTGCCAACTGATCAAGGGGCACTAGTTAACATACCATTAGGAAGATGGGAAGTCCAACATCCCCTGGAACCTTGAAGCTGGAAGGTCCTCTTGTGCTCCAAGCCTGGGGGAGGTGGGGTGGGAGACCTGACCTGTTCTCTTTTCCCCTCATGGTTCCTCCTTGGGGGATGTGCTGGGGGATAGATAACTTGACATTTCTATACAATATTCAGAAATTAGAATTAAATCCCACAGCCAACTAGATCTGTTTTCTTCCCGGAATCTTTATCAAGTGACTTTCAAAGACTTTTCACACTTAGCCTGAGATCTTAATTATCACTTTTTTAGCTTATTCTCCCTAGTTATCAAGGCTAAAATGAAGTGGGATGACTTTGACCCCCCTCTTACTTTAGCAATGTCCTTAGGTTTGAATAATCCCCAGAGTTTCTTTGGTAAGATAATACTTACAAATCAAAATACTTTTAAATGGCCTGAATGACAGGATACCTAATCGATCAATCAATAAACATTTATTAAGTACCTACTGTGTTTCAAGCATTGTACTAAACCAGGGATAGGGAACCTGCAGCTTCAAGGCCACATGTGGCCTTCTAGGTCCTTGGGCGCAGTCTTTTACTGAGTCCAAGTTTTACAGAACACATCCTTTTGTTAAGCGGATTTCTTCTGTGAAGTTTGGATTAAGTCAAAGGGCCACACTTGAGGACCTAGAGGGTCACATGTGGCCTCGAGGCCTCAGCTTCCCCACCCCTGTACTAAGTAATTGGGATACAAAAAGAGGCAAAAGACAGTCTCTGCCCGCCAGGGGCTTACACTCTAAAGGGGAAACAACATGCAAAGAAATGTATACAAAGCAAGTTCTATACAAGATAAATAGGAAATGACTAATAGAGGGAAGGCCCTGGAATTAAGAGGAGTTGGGAAAAACTTCTGTGGAAGGTATACCTTTGAGAATTGGCCATTCACTAGGTAGAACCCTAATTATATCCACCCATTTTAAATCAATTTAGCAAATATTAATTAAGCGCCTGAGGGTTATCACAGATTGGTAGAGTAGGACACTGGGCTTGGGAGTCACAAAGATCTGGATTCAAATCCTGAAAATAATTTAATCTTTTTATGCCTCAGTTTCTTCATTTGTAAAATGAAAAAGTTAGACTCAACCTCTAAGGTCCCTTTTAGCTTTAAATCTATGATTATCATCCTATGACCCACCATATTTAAGGAAGCTATGAGTCAGTGTTTAGACCATTTATAAACATTAACTTAGCAGCTGGTAGCTGAATGTTTAACCTAAAAGCCATATTACTGGAGAAATCTAATCATATCAGTCTTGTGACATTTTAACCATGAACGAAACGAAAGATAAAATGAAGCCACAGCTAAAATGAAACCTGGGTTGGCTCACAGGTTCTTCTCAGAGAGGCAATAAAGGAATCGGTGGAGTTGGTTCCAATTATGTGTCAAAAACTATGTATCAAAAGGCAACAAGAAAAAAAGCTTCTCAAGGGACACTTGGTCATGTGGTATTATTGCAAGGTTCTTGACAAGCATTGGCAAAAAGAGTCATCAGGAAAATAATTGTTGTCTACATGCCAGTGTCTATTGCATAGGATGAAGGAGAGAAATTATACAAATCGTTAGGCAATTCTGTCCACCTTAAACTAACATATATTTTAATGTTCAGTGACTTCAAGGCAAATAGGCACAGAGGAAGACAGTGAAAAAATAAGTAAGATTCAGGAGTAAAAAGTAAGAGAAGTCAAAAGATTGTAGAGTGCAGCGAAGCCTAATGCCTTTCTATCATGATGAATTTTTTTTGGAAATAGGAGTCAAGGAGTTGGGCATGGCAAGCACCAAACAGCACCACAAAATCTGAAATTAATTATATTTTACCAGACAAAAAACTACTGATGTGGGGGACCTTGCTGTATCAGTTGTCAGTTTATCATCAGAACACCAACTTGTTAGAGCAAAGATAAAAATCAATGTCATTTGACACCATTGCGCTACAACATATCACTCCGTTCTTCTTGAAACGACTTCTATGGCTCCTGGACACATCCTACAGAGTCTCCTACCTCTGGCTGTTCCTCCTCACCCACCTTTTCTGAATACTTGTTCTCTCTCCCATCCCAACCCTACCTTTGGCATGTTGTCATCATGCCCCAAACTTCCTTCCTTGGTTGGTCTTTCTGCACACTCATCCTTCATCTGCTTCGATTATTTCAGTCTTTATCTGTAGATAAAGATACAAATATGTATCTCTAGTACTAATCTCACTCGAATTCCTTTTTTTATTAGAATCAATTTTTATTTATTTGTATTGTTAATAACAATTCAAACTGAAAAAGAAACTTTAAGTATACTGAAATGATACAGAAGAAAACTATTTCAGCAATGAAAGACAAGAGGAGTGAGGTAATTCAATATAATTTAAACATTTAAATAGAAACACTATATACGGTGGGAAAATTCTAAATTATTTACCTCTTATTCCTATTCCAGAGAAAATTGGAAAAGCCAATATCAGAAGAGTATTATCAGTTTCATTTTTATGGCAAAGAAATCCTCTGAACAAGTTGCCACTTTCTGTTTGTCCTGGTATAGAGATTTTTCTTTGCCTCTTCAATCTTATAGTCTACTTTCCCTTTTTTTATAAGAGAGTTTCCTTTTATAACATTTAAAAATTTTTAAACTATTTTTAAGATTTTGAGTTCCAAATTTTCTTCCACCTTTATGACCCTTGCACACCCATTGAGAAGGCAAGCAATCATGCCCATTATAAATGTGATCATGCAAAATATATTTTCATATTAACCATGTTACCCAACAAAAGCAAGAAAAATAAAATGTGAAAAAAAATGCTTCGATCTCCACTCCGATTTTATTCACCTAGAGCTTTTTTCATCATGAGCCCTTTGGAATTATTATGGATCATTTTGTTGATCAAAGTAACTAAGCATTTCACAGTTCGTTACCATTACAGTGTTCAATTACTGTAGTCAATGCTCTACTTCTATTCACTTTCACTCAGTTCATACAAATCTTTCCAGGTTTTTCTAAAACCATCACCTTTGTCATTTTTTACAACACAATAGTATTCCATCACAATCATATACCACAACTTGTTCAGCCATTTCCCCAGTTGATGGGCATTCCAGTTCTTTGCCACCACAAAAAAAAAAAAAGAGCTGCTATAAAGATTTTTGTACCCATAAATCCTTTCCATTTTTCTTTCATCCCTTTGGTATACAGACCTAGTGATGATATTGCTGGAACAAAAGGTGTGCACAGTTTTAGAGCCCTTTGGTCACAGTTTCAGTTTGTTCTCTAAAATGACTGGACAAGTTCTTAACTCCACTAACAGTGCATTAGTGAGCCTATTTTTCCGTATCCCCTCCAACATTGATCATTTTTCTTTTCTGTCACATTCACCAAATTGATAGGTCTGAAGTGGTGCCTCAGAGTTGTTTTAATTTGCATTTCTTTAATCAATAGTGATTTAGAACACTTTTTGATGTGACTGGTGTAGCTTTGATTTCCTCTTCTAAAAACTGCCTGTTCATGTCCACGTAACCATATTCATCATAAATGCAAATAGTTAAAAAAAAAAAAAAGCACATTTATCATTTGGGGATTTGATATGAAATAGATGTGGCTCATTTTCCTCTATTTCTGTGAAACAAGACCCTTTTCAGAGAAATTTGCTGTAAAATAATTTTCCCCGCTTTCCTGCTTTCTTCCTCATTTTGGTTCCTAGATCCCTGTGGTCATTTGGTGCTGTGTCTTGTGCACCTAACCTATTCCACCGTTAAACTGCTCTGTTCCTCAGCCACTGTCCCATCACTTTGATGATTGCTACTTTGTAGCACAGTTTACAATCTGTCACGAGCCCATCTTCACTTTTTTTTCATTAATTCTCTTGATATTCTTGACCTTTTGTTCTCCATTTCATTTTTATTTTTTCTAGCTTTATAAAATAATTCTTTGGGAGTTTGATTGGCACTGAATAAGTAATTTAACTGAGGTAGAATTATTATATTGACTTGGCCTATCCATGAGCAATTACTATTTCTCCAGTTGTTTAGACCTGTCTATTTATATGAAAAATTTTTTATAATTTTGTATCATTCCTGGATGTGTCTTGGCAGGTATTTTATACTGTATTGATTAGGGCAGCTAGGTAATGCAGTGAATAGAGCACCAGTGCAGGAGTCTGCAGGACTTGAGTTCAAATCTCACCTCAGACACTTGACACTCGCTAGCTGTGTGACCTTGGGCAAGTCACTTAACCCCAGTTGCCTCATGCTGGGTCATCTCCAGTCATCCTGATGAATATCTGGTCACTGGATTCAGCAGACTCTGGAGGAGAAGTGACGCTGGTGACCCGCCCAGCCCTCCCTCATTCAAAACAAAGTCAAATGCAGGTCACGTCATCATGTCTCTGATGGCATGGTCTTCTTCGGCAACAAAGGATGAACACGCTCGTTGTCCTTCATTCTCGAAGAGGATCAAAATGACATCACCATGATAAAGTCAAGTTTCAATGTGTCCAACCATGACCGATCAGATCAATATGAACTCGGAATGTTCTACCACAGATTGGGCACGGATCGTCTGTGTGAACATTTGGGGTGGTTACTCCAAATTTGCACATCTTATATTTCCTTTGTTCTGTCTCAATTCTGCTTTGCTCATAGAGCGCAGCACTCTTTCTGATGTAGGCACACCATGCTGAGGTCTAGATGTGATCTAGTCATCTGGAGAAAGGGTCTAAGGAGGATCTTGATGAGACTGGGGTAACTAGTGATGTATTTTCAGTAGAATGTATCTTTCTATCTCTTTTGCCTGGGTTTTGTTGGTAATATCTAGAAATGCTGATGATTTATGTGGCTTTATTTTTTATCGTGCCACTTTGCTTAGTTGGTTAATTGTTCTAAGGAGGTACAGTCTCTGGGAACCTCCTTGGACTCCCCTTGAATCTTCCCACTTAATCTGGCCTTTCATACTCAAGTCTATTACCCTTAAGCTAGCCTGGCCCCTCCTTGATTACTTCCCACCCTAACCCTCTATTGTCTGATACCTCCCAATTGCCTACAGTTGTTTCCCACCCTTGATTACATCACTAGTTAGCCCAGTTTCATCAAGATCCTCCTTAGACCCTCCTCCTAGATGACTAGACCACCTCTAGATCTTTCTCATGTTCTTTCTGTATATAAATTCCATCTCCCCTCCATGGAGGGGCTCACATTCAATCCAGTTCCCACTCTATCTAGCTGAGATTCTATTTGACTTGCTCGCCAATGCAAGCATCCCAAATGGCAAGTCTCCTTTAGAGTCAACGTAATATGGTAAACCTTTTTAATAAAAAGTTTGTTAACTTTTACTTTGACTGGAAGTAGACTTGAGTCGAATTCATTTGGCAGGACCTGGCATGTCAGTATTTGGGGTGTGGTTCCCACACCTCAAGAGTTTCAAATAATTTTTAGTTGATCATCAAGATTTCTCTAAGTATACCATCATATAATCTGCAGAGTAATAGTTTTGTTTCCTCATTGCCTATTGTCATTCCTTCAATTCCTTTTTCTTGTCTTATTACTACAGCTAGTATTTCTAGTAAAATATTGAGTAATAATGGTGGTAATGGACATCCTTGTTTCATCCTTGATATTAATGGGAAAGCTTCTAGTTTATTCCCATTATAGATAATGCTTGCTCTTGATTTTAGATAAATACTACTTATCATTTTAAGAAAAAGCTCTATTTATTCCTGTGCTTTCTATTGCTTTTTCATAGGATTGGGTGTTGTATTTTGTCAAAAGCTTTTTCTGCATCTTTTGAAGTAGTTGTATGATTTTTGTTGCTGCATACCTAGTACAAAGTCCATCTATTGTATGTTTTTGCGCTATATGTAGTCACCTTGCTAGCATTTCATTTAAAAATTTTGCATCAGTATTCATTGGGGAAATGGATTATAGGGTTTTTTCTCTTTTTTTACTCTTCCTGGCATAACTATCAAAACCATATTTGTTTCATAGAAGGAATTTGGTAGGATTCCTTTTTCACCTGTTTTTTACAGATGATTTATATAATA
The DNA here is from genome assembly GCA_023548195.1 of Bettongia penicillata ogilbyi. Lineage (NCBI taxonomy): Eukaryota > Metazoa > Chordata > Mammalia > Diprotodontia > Potoroidae > Bettongia > Bettongia penicillata. Next base: position 2,396,416 of record JAJHZJ010000455.1, on the reverse strand, counting down.
CTGGAATTAGTTGTTCTTTAAATATTTGGCAGAATTCTCTTGTAAATCCATCTGGTCCTGAGGTTTTTTTTCTTAGCAGGCTTACTTATGACTCATTCAACTTCTTTTGTTAGATAGGGTCATTTTGTATTCTATTTCCTCTTCTGCTAATCTGGATGATTTTAGTTTTGTAAATTTTCATTCATTTCACTTAGATTGTCAGTTTTATTAGCATATAATTAGACAAAATAGCTCCTCACAATTGCTGTAATTTCATCTTCATTAATGATGCATTCACCCGTTTCATTTTTGATACTGGTAATTTAGTTTCCTTTTTTAAAAAAATCAAATTAACCAGTGGTTCATCTATTTTTTGGTTTTTTAAATATAATTAGCTCTTAGGTTTGTTAGTTCAGTGGGGTTTTTTACTCAATATTATCTTTTCTCTGACTTTCAGGATTTCCATTTTGGTTTTAGTTAAAGGTTTTTAATTTTTTTTTTTTTTAGTTATATGCCCAATTCATTGACTGTTTTATTGAACATATGCATTTAGAGATAGAAATTTTCCCCTAAATACTGCTGAGGCTACATTCCACAAATTTGAGAATGTTGTCTTATTATTGTCATTGGTCTTGAATGAAGCTGTTGTTCATTTCTATGATTTGTTCTTTGACCCACTCATACTTTAGGATTAGATTTTTTTCCTTTTAAAAATTAGATTATTTCATTTTCAATTAATTTTTAATTTATGCTTCCAATTCCCTTTATGGAATGTAATCATATTGCATTATTGATGAGGTACAGACTCTGGGGACCTCCTTGAATTCCCCTTGACTCTTTCCATTTAATCTGCCCTTTCATACTCAAGTCTGTTACCCTTAACCTAGCCTGGCCCTTCATTGTCTGTTACCTTGGTTACATTGTCTGGATTGCCCCACCTACTTCCCACCTAAACCCAGCTGTTTCCCATCCTGGATTACATCACTAGTTACCCTAGTCTCATCAAGGTCCTCCTTAGACCTTCCTCCCAGACTATGGGACCATCTCTAGATACTTCCTACGGTCTCTCTGTATATGAGTTTGTAAGGGCAAGCAAAGTAGGATATTTTGCTGTTTTTGTTTCAGTATAATCAAGAAGTATTATGCCTCTCATTGAGTCTTGCCTTCTTTACTAGGAGTAAATTACAGAAACAAGAGTTTCTTTAACGAGAAACAGTGTATGTTAGGTGCCCATTAAGGGGAGTTTGATTAGGGAAGGTTTGTAGGAAGGCCCACCCCTTTTGTTAATGAGGCACTGGTTCTCTACAGTTGGGATGCCCAAATACTCTGAGGGTGAGGTTTTACTTGGGGGCTTAGTTTTTGGAAGAAGCTTTATGTGCCAGACAAGACTCTGGGAAGCTGCCAAGAAGCATACACACCCCCACCTTGGAAATCCAGATGTTGGTACTGCACTCTCTGGCAAATATGGTCAAACAGCTGGACCTGTCTGTGGATTTGTGATAGACTTACTGCTTATGTCAGACAGTTTGGAAGTGCTGTCTGTAGATTTCCTGAACTAAGTGAATGATATATGTGCTAGATTAAAGGAGATTGTTAACCGTTCAAAAGTTGCCTTTCTTTTTAGAGGTGTAGATCTAAGAACCTGTGATAGCAGCCCACCCCCCCACCCCCCTGTGCAGCATATCAGGGTGCTTACTGATACAAAGTTCTATCTCACCTCCATGAAGGCACTCAGATTCAATCCAGTTCAGAATCTGTCTAGCTGAGATTCTATCTGGCTCACTTATCAATACAAGCATTACAAATGCTTAGGCTCCTTAAGAGTCAACTCAATATGGCAGATCTTTAATAAACTTTGTTTTATTTTGGCTGAAAGAAGGTCAAAATCATTTGGCAGGACCCAGTGTGTTGGTATTTTGGGATCCCAAGCACCCCAAGCCTCATCACTATGGTTCCCAGAACTCAACATTATGGTCTGGAAAGAGGAGGAGGTACATTTAATATTGCTGCTTTTCTCCATTTGGCTGTGAGGTTTTTAAGCCCTAATATAGGTTCAATTTTTGTGAAGGTAACATAGACAGCTGAGAAAAAGGTATATTCCTTTCTCTTCCCATTCAATTTTTTTTCAAAAGCCATTCAACTTTTCTAAAATTCTATTCATCTCCATAACTTATAATTGAGGTTCTCCACTAATATAATTTTACTATTTTCTCCCACAACTCATTTAACTTTTCCTTTAAGAATTTGAATATTATGCCATTTGATGGATATATGTTTAGTATTGATACTATGTCATTGTGGTACCTTTTAGCAAAATGTGCTTTTCCTGGTTATCTCTTTTACATCTATTTTCACTTTGTCTGAGATCATGATGACCATTCCTGATTTTTTATTTTTTGCTTCAGTTGCAACATAATAGATCCCTATATTTTAATTCTGTGCGTGTCTGTCTTTCTCTTTCAAGTGTGTTTCTAGTAAACAGCTTAGAAACAGGTTTCTAATCCATTCGGCACAGAAGAAATTTCCTGCAGATCGATTTTAGGTCACAGGCGACGAGAAACAATAAAAGGTAAATTATATAGCTCCAGGAATTGTTTGCAAAGCCAAAGAAATGATATGAGAAATGCACACCTGGACCTCAGGCTTGACCTTCACGACTGGCCCACTAACCAGCTGACCTGAACCATCACCCCAGGCCCCGCACTCCAGAACCCTAATGCTGTATTTCCTACTGCCTATTCACTGCTTTGAAAAAATTCAATTTTTTTCTAATACAAGAAGCAAGAATGGAATCGGGAAATTGTCAATAGCTGAACAACTGGCAGACAAACAAGGCAGGAAGGTTGAGATGGTGTGAATGGTACTAGTTCAAGAAATACCTACTCAGTTCTGCTATAATGCTTCTTCTGAAAATCCAAATTTGTTCCAACGCGATTGATATATTAGGGAATTATTTGAGCATAATTCAGATTTTGTGTTTTCCTATGTGCAATTTCATCCACAAGAATCAGTAAGAAAACACAAAAAAACCACATCACAATTCCTAAGCTACAACCCAACATCCACTTCCCCCAATAAGCTTCAGGTCTTTTTCAAGGTAAGGTGCTATTTGCTGTATATTTTCTAGCACAGAAGGATGTTTGACCCAAAGATTAGTCTGTTCCCCACCCTCCACCATAGTCTAGGCCACTGGTCTGGCATTTCTGCCTATTAAGGCCATGCTCTCAATCACGGGGACCTGACTTTGCTAACCTGTGCCCTGTGAAAACAAGGGCACTGGCTGAACAGTGGCCCAAGGACTTGGGCATTACAACTATTTATTGTAGTACTGACATAATTTTTGACTTTATAACATGGATAAATTTGTACTGTTGTTTTTATTCGGTTCCATTTTGTGTGCATGCATGTTACTGAGAAGTTATTGAGTGCTGTGATCCTATCTTCATAGGTAATTTTTAGCATGGTTATTTTTAGGAATAGATGTCAGGTTATAATGTAACTGAACGTACATTGGCGAGAAACATAGACACATTGATTTATTGAAATTTTGTTAAACATATGCAGAGTAGGGGGGTGCAGAGCCAAGATAGCAGAGTAGAAAGATGCACCTACTCTAGCTCTTCCCCCACATCCCATAAAATATTTGTAAAAAAAGACTCTAAACAAAATTCTAGAGCTGGAGAAGCCAGAAAAGGACAGTAAGACGTTTCCAGCCCAAGGCAGCCTAGAAGGTCAACAAGAAAGGTCTATCACATGGTGCGTGGAGCTCAGCCCACAGAGCCTACCCAGCCTTGGCCACATATCACCAGCAGAAACAGGACTGGAACATTGGAACCATTCCCAAATCCTGCAACCCACAGGTTCAAAGGTCAGTGAGAGAGCTTTTTCACCTGGGTGAGAAGGGAGCAGGGTTGTCCCCCTAGCCCTGGCCCCAGGCAGCAGCAGCAGCAGCATCCATTTTTGGAGCCCTCAGCCTAAAGACCATGGGGGAATTGAGCCACTGATCTGGGTCTCATCCCTGAGAAAAGCAGTCTTGGGTTAGAAAGAAAGCTAGCTTGGTGTAGCTAGTGGTGGCTCTAGAAAGGGAATTCTACTTGCAGATCCTGGGCACAAAAGCTTTGGTAGCTCCCAGACCAGACTGCAGGCCAGGAGAAGAGTAAACTCTTTTCCCTTCATTGGAAAAATAACTGACCTGAAAAATAGATCCAGGAGAGATAATTTTAAAAGTAAGAGACTACCTGAAAGGCATGATCAGAAAAAGAGCCTAGACATCATCTTTCAAGAAATTATCAAGGAAAACTGCCCTGATATTCTAGAACCAGAGGGCAAAATAAATATTGAAAGAATCCACCAAGCACCTCCTGAAAGAGATCCAAAAAGAGAAACTCCTAGGAATATTGTAGCCAAATTCCAGAGTTCCCAGGTCAAGAAAAAAATACTGCAAGCAGCCAGCAAGAAACAATTCAAGTACTATGGAAATACAATCAGGATAACACAAGATCTGGCAGCTTCTACATTAAGGAATTGAAGAGTTTGGAATTTCTAGAAGTCAAAGGAACTAGGATTAAAACCAAGAATCACCTACCCAGAAAAATTGAGCATAATACTTCAGGGGAAAAAAAAAAGGTCATTCAATGAAATAGAGGACTTCCAAGCATTCTTGATGAAAAGATCAGAGCTGAAAAGAAAATCTGACTTTCAAAGCCAAGAATCAAGAGAAGCATGAAAAGGTGAACAGCAAAGAGACTTAATAAAGTTGAACTGTTCACGTTCCTACATGGAAAGATCACATTTGTAACCTTGAAACACATATATATTCTCAGAGGGTACAAGGTGAGTTGAATAGTAAGGGATGATATCTAAAAACATAAATTTCAGGTGTGAGACAGGAATATATTGGGAGAAAGGGAGAAATAGAATGGGGAAAATTATCTCTCATAAAAGAGACAAGAAAAAGTTTTTTCAATGGAGGAGAAAAGGGGAGAGGTGAGAAAGGAAAAGTGAAGCTTACTGTCATCACATTTGACTTAAGGAGGGAATAACATGCACACTCAATTTGCTATGAAAATCTATCTTACACTCCAGGAAAGTAGGGGAAAAGGGGATAAGTGGGGTGGAGGGGATGATAGAAGGGATGGCAAATGGGAAGAGGGAGTAATAAGAAGTAATCACTTTAGAGGAGGGACAAGGTCTAAAGAGAGAAGAGAATAAATAGGGGGTAGGATAGGATGAAGGGAAATACAGTCTTTTACAACATGATTATTATGGAAGTCTTCAGCAAAACTACACATATTATAGCCTATACTGAATTGCTTGCCTTCTCAGTGGGGATGAGTGGGGAGAGAGCAAGGGAGAGAAGTTGGAACTCAAAGTTTAAGGAATGAATGTTGAGAATAGTATTTGCATACAACTGGGAAATAAGAAATACAGGTAATGGGTTATAGATATCAATCTTGCCTTACAAGAAAAGAGAAGATGGGGATAAGGGAGGGGGTGATAGAAGGAAGAGCAGATTGGGGGAAGGGGTAATCAGAATTCAAGGCAGTGGGGGAGGGGAGAGATGGGGAGAAAATTTGGAACTCAAAATCTTGTGGAAATGTTGAAAACTAAAAATAAACAAAGATAAAAATGGGGGGAAAATAAATATATGCAGAGCAGAGAAGCTGACTATCAATACTAACCCCCCCTAATATTTATGAAGATATTTTGTAAAAGTGTGATGGCAAGGAATACATTATAGTGCCCTGCCATCATATTAGGTCATCTTGTCAGATTTCAATTTTTGTAAAGGTACAACAGACAATTCCTTAATTTCCCAACAATTTTTCAATGCTGTATTTTCCTTCTTGTGTGTCTTTCTGTTAGATTTGTACAGCTTTGAGAGACAGATATTAAGATCTCTTGTTATTAAGTGACTATTAATATCCTTTTCCCAACCCATCCAGGTTTTTCTTTTAATAATTTAACCTCTATGACATATAAAATAGTTTTAGGTTTTTTAATTTAGCTATGGTATCTTTAAACATAATGTAGTTATCAATTTGTAGTATTGCTTTTTCAGAGATCATGATTTTAACTCCTGCTTTTTTAAAGTAGCCCAAAATATTATTCTATTCCATCCTCATTTTCATTCACTTTGTATCCATTTTCTTTTGACATTTCTATCATTTTTAGCAAATAGTTGGGATTCTTAATACATTTCTCCAAACTTTTTAATTCATATGGCCAATCTTTTTATTTAATCTATTTACTTATAGGAAAATAATTGAGTTGCTTTTGTTTTTTCCATTAATACACTATGTATGGACGATACGTGTCTTTGTATCTGATTTGATGTTTTACTTTCTCAAAATCTCTTGGGTACGGTATTAAGATTTCTTTTAGGTTCAAAGAAAGAAAATCTTAAAAAAAAGATGCCCCTATTAATGGCTTTTTCTTTAGCCACATGAAAACAAATGATTCATTTCTTACATTTCATAGCTATCTGAAAAGTATTTAACCTTTTCTGCTTGGTCAGTGAGGACACTGAATTTCTTGCTCACCTCTGGGTTCTTTGGAAGGAATGCTTCAAATCTTTGCTTTTTAAAAAAAAAAAATCAAACATTCAATTATTTTCTTAGGTTCTTAACCTCAGCTTTTCAGGATGTTATTTTAGATACTCATTGTTTTTGCTCTTTGAAATATCATATCATATTCCGGTTTTCCTTCTATCTCTTATAACCACAAAGCAACGTCATGCTTCAGATTGGTTCTCTTTGAAAGGCAATGGTTTTTTTTCCTTTGCTGTTGACAAAATTTGTATTCAAATTTGACTATTATACTTCTTCATGAATTATACTCTCTTTTTATAGATGTTTTGGGGATTCTAAATTTAGACTTTGCCACCTACATTGTGTTGAGTATTGGCTATACAAAGAAAGGCAAGAACAGTCCCTTGAAGACTTCACATTCAAATAGGGAGACCACATACAAATAACTACGTATAAAGATGATATATACATGTTAAATTGGAAGTAACTTCTGTGGGAAGACATTAAGAGGGACTGGGAAAAGTTTCCTGCAGATGATGCAAGTTTAATGTATTTGACATTCAATTTTATTTTATTTTCAGTTCTGAGTTCTTTGCCTCCCCTACCCATTGAGATTAAAAAAACCCATAAATATACACATGCATATATGTACATTCACACATATATGTGTGTATATATGCCTACATACAAAATATAGTCATGCATAACAAATCCTTCATTGACCTTATTCAGAAGGGAAAAAAGAAAAAGAGAAGAAAATATGCTATAATTTACACTCTGGGTTAATCTTTCTTTCTGTAGGTAGATAGCATCAGTCCTTTCTATCATCAGTCCTTTGGAATTTTCGTTGGCCATTATATTGAACACAGTTCCCAAGTCTTTCAGATTTATTATTTTTACCATATTACTGTTATATAAATAGTGCTCCTGGTTCTGCTCACTTCACTTTGCACTCAGTCTTCCTAGATTTTTCTGAAACCATCCTTGCCCTCATTTCTAATAGTACAACAGTATTCCATTACATTCATGTAGTATAACTTCTTCAATCATTCCCCAATTGATAGGCATCCCCCCAATTTCTTGCTACCACATAAAGTACTGCTAAAATATTTTTGCACACATGAATCCAGTTCGTCTTTCTTTGATTTCTTTAGAGTGTAGATCTAGTAGCAGTATTAATGCATTAAAAGATATACACAGTTTACTAGATTTGGGTGGCATATCCCAAGCTGCTTTACAGAATGACTGGACAAATTCATGACCCATCAATATTGTCTTCCCATGGTCTCTCCAACAATTGTCATTTTCATTTTTTTTTTTTTTGTCATCTTGGCCACTCTGATGAGTGTAATGTACTACCTCAGTGGTTTTGATTTGGCTTTCTCTAAGTGACTTGGATTGTTTTTTTTATATGGCTATTGATACTTTGGATTTCTTCTTTTTAAAACCACCTTTTCATATACCTTGACCATTTACCAATTGGGGAACAACTGGGGAATTCTTGTAAATTTGACTCTGCTCCCTATTATTTATTAGAAATAAATATTATTTCTTAGAAATAAGAACTCTATTAGAGAAACTTGTGGAAAAATTTTCTCATTTCCTGCTTCTTTCAAATTTTAGCTGTATTGGTTTTGGTTGTACAAAAAAACAATTAATTTTGGGGGACAGAGTCAACATGGCAGAGTAGAAAGATGCACATATGCTATCTCTCCCCGCACAGCCCATAAAATACCTGAAAAGAAAGACTCTCAACAAATTCTAGAGCAGCAGAAGCCACAGAACAGAGTGGAGATTTCCAGCCCAGGGTGACCCGAAAGGCCGATGGGAAACGTCTGTCACACCGGATGCGGATCAGAGCCCAGCCTAGCCTTCACCACATGGCTCACATTTAGGGTTAGGTAGGGCATTTAGGGTTAGGATCTCCAGTCCCACTAGCAGTGGTTTGAACATCCCTTAACCCACAGGTGCCAAAGGTCAGTGACAGGGTTTTTTCAGCTAGCCGAGAAGGGAGACGGGCCTTCCCATAACTCTGGCCACAGACAGCAGCCCCAGAGGCCACATTGGGGGCAGCAGTTCCCACAGCACCTCCTACAGCAGCCAGCAGCCATTATTGGATCGTAAAACCCCTAGGGGCATGGAGCAGCTGATTCTTACCTCAGCCCTATGTAGAGCCCCTGCAGCAGCTGATCTTTATCTCACACTGAATGGTGGCCCTGCCCCTGCAGCTTATCTGAATCTCAGCCCCCAGTGCTGGCTTGGTGGAACTGGAGGCCAGGTGGTTGTGAAGAAAACTCTGCTAAGATTCTACACACAAAAACCTCTACCTGCTCCCAGACCAGTGTACGTACTTGATTGTGCCACCTTGGAGGAACTGAGACCTTACAGGTCCCCAGAGTATACCCTGCTCTTGACAAAGGCCCCAAAAGTCAAGTAACTGGTTGGGAAAATGTCCAAAAAAGGGGAATAAATAAGACTATAGAAGATTACTTTCTTGGTGAACAAATATCTTCTCCTATCCTTTCATATAAGGAAGAACGTTGCCTACCATCAGGGAAAGACATTAAAGTCAAGGCTTCTGTATCCCAAACATCCAAAATAAATATTCAATGGTCTCAGGCCATGGAAGAGGTAAAAAAAGATTTTGAAAATCAAGTAAGAGAAGTGGAGGAAAAATTGGGAAGAGAAATGAGAGAGATGCAAGAAAATCATGAAAAGCAAGTCAACACCTTGCTAAAGGAGACCCAAAAAAATGCTGAAGAAAATAACACCTTTAAAAATAGGCTAAAATCAATTGATAAAAGAAGTCCAAAAAGCCAATGAGGAAAAGAATGCTTTCAAAAGCAGAAGTAGCCAAATGGAAATGGAAGTTCAAAAGCTCACTGAAGAAAATAGTTCTTTAAAAATTAGAATGGAGCAGATGGAAGGTAATGACTTTATGAGAAACCAAGAAATTACAAAACAAAACCAAAAGAATGAAAAAATAGAAGATAATGTGAAATATTTCACTGAAAACACAACTGACCTGGAAAATAGATCTAGGAGATACAATTTAAAAATTATGGGACTATCTGAAAGCCGTGACCAAAAAAAGAGCCTAGACATCATCTTTCATGAAATTATCAAGGGAAACTGCCCTGATATTCTAGAACCAGGGGGCAAAATAAATACTGAAAGAATCCACCTATTGCCTCCTGAACGAGATCCAAAAAGGGAAACTCCTAGGAACATTGTGGCCAAATTCCAAGGAGAAAATATTGCAAGCAGCTAGAAAGAAACAATTCAAGTACTATGGAAATACAATCAGGATAACACAAGATCTAGCAGTTTCTACATTAAGGCATTGAAGGGCATGGAATATGATATTCTGAAGTCAAAGGAACTAGGATTAAACCAAGAATCACCTACCCAGCAAAACTAAGCATAATACTTCAGGGGAAAAAAAATGGTCTTTCAATGAAATAGAGGACTTTCAAGCATTCTTGATGAAAAGACCAGAGATGAAAAGAAAATTTGACTTTCAAACACAAGAATCAAGAGAAGCATGAAAATTTGACTTTCAAACACAAAGAATCAAGAGAAGCATGAAAAGATAAACAGCAAAGAGAAATCATAAGGGACCTACTAAAGTTGAACTGTTTACCTACCTACATGAAAAGACAATATTTGTAACTCTTGAAATTTTTTTCAGTATCTGGGTAGTAGGTGGGATTACACACACACACACACACACACACACACAGACAAACAGAGAGCACAGGATGACTTGAAGAGGATGGGATTGTACCTTTAAAAAATGAAATTAAGGGGTGAGAGAGGAATATATTGGGAGGAGAAAGGGAGAAATGGAATGGGGCAAATTATCTCTCATAAAAGAGCAAGTAAAAGACTTTTAAGTGGAGGGGAAAAGGAGGGAGGTGAGAGAGAAAAAACATGAAGTTGACTCTCATCACATTCAACTAAAGGAAGGAATAAAGTGCACGCTCATTTTGGTATGAAAACCTATCTTACAATACAGGAAAGTGGGGGAGAAGGGACAGGGTCAAAAGAGAGAATAGAAGAAATGGGGGGCAAGATAACATGGAGGGAAATATAGATAAGCAGGGTGGAGGGGATGATGGAAGGGAGGGAAAAGGGAGGAGGAAGCAATTAGAAGTCAACACTCTTGGGGAGGTCAAAAAAAGAGAATGGAAGAAATGGGGGGCAGGATAACATGGAGGGAAATATAGTTAGCTTTACACAACATGACTATTATAGAAGGCATTTGCAAAACTACACAGATATGGCCTATATTGAATTGCTTACCTTCCCAATGGGGATGGGTGGGGAGGGAGGGAGGAAAAGAAGTTGGAACTCAAAGTTTCACAACAACTGTTGAGTATTGTTCTTGCATACAACTAGGAAATAAGAAATACAGCTAATGGGGTATAGGAAGGTATCTTGCCCTATAGGACAAAAGAGAAGATGGGGATAAGGGATGTTACAAGGGAGGGCAGATTGGTGATAGGGGTAATTAGAATGATTGGCATTTTGGGGTGGGGGAGGGGAGAAATGGGGAGAAAATTTGGAACTCAAAATTTTGTGCAAATGAATGTTGAAAACTTAAATTTTTTTTAAAAAATTAATTTTATGCAATAACATCTACTTTACCTTTTGCTATCTTCTCTATCTCTTGTTTGGTCGGAAACTCCTCCCTTATCCACAGATCTGGCAAGTCATTTCTTCCACATTTCACTAAGTGACTTATGTATGGCATTTCCCTTTACGTCTAGATCATGGATCTGTTTAGAATTTTTCTTGATACATGGTATGACTTGTTGGTTCATATCTAGTCTCCCAACAGTTTTTGTCAAATAATGCACTCTTGCCCCATTAGCTGTGATCTTTGGGTTAAGCAAACAGGTTACTCACAGATGCTCACTTGCATCTCTATGTTGCATGCCTCATTAGTTCCAGTGATCAGTTTCTGTTTCTGACCTAGTACCAAATTGCTTTAGCAACTGTAGCTTAGTAGTACAGTTTGGGATCTGTTACTGCTAGGTCTGATTTCATCCCATTTTTTAATTGCTATTCTTGACCTTTTGTTCTTTCACATGAATTTTGTTATTATTTTTTCAAGTTCTGTAGATTGTTCTTTGGTAGTCTGATAGGTTTGGTAGTGAGTAAGTAAATTAATTTAGATAGTATTATCATTTTAATTAGCAAGGGCAGCTAGGTGGTGCAGTGGATAGAGTGTTGGGCCTGGAGTTAGAAAGACTCATCTTTTTCGGTCCAAATCCAGCTTCAGATACTCACAAGCTGTGACCCTGGGCAAGTTACTTAACCCTGTTTGCTTGAGTTTCCTCTTACATAAAATGATCTGGAGAAAGAAATGTCAAACCACTCCAGTATCTTTGCTAAGAAAACCCCAAATGGGATCACAGAGAGTCAGACATAACTGAAACAAATGAACAACAAACCTATGAGCAATTAACATTCATGCAATTATTTCGGTCTCTCCTTATGTGAAGAGTGCTCTGTAATTGTGTTAATATTATTTGTGTGTGTGTCCTGGCACATACTATGTTATCTTTAGTTATTTGAAAGAATGTTTCCTTTTACTTCTTCCTGCTGAATTTCATTAGTAATATACATAAATGTTGATTTATACAGGTTTATTTTATATCCTGTTGAAGTCTGTTAATTGTTTAAGTTCTTTTAATTTTCTCTCTAGGATCCTCTAAATAAACCATCATATCATCTGCAGAAAGTGATAGTTCGGTTTCTTCTTTGCCTATGCTTATTCCTTCAATTTATTTCTTTTCCAGTATAACATCTAGCATGCCTACTACAACATCAAATAGTTATAGTAATAATGGACATCCTCACTTCACCTCAGAACTTATTGGAAAAGTTACCCACTTATTCTAGTATGTTCTTTGGTCATTGTTGTAACAGGGATTGGTATTTTTTGGCAAAAGTCTTTTCTGCATCTATTGGAAGTCATATGGTTTTTGTGTTTTAGTCTGCTATACTTAATAGTTTTCCTAATATTGAAACAGACTCACATTCCTGACAAAATTCCAGCCTGATCATAAATTATTTTGGGATACAGTGTTGTAGTCTTTTTGATAATCCTTCATTTAGTTGTTTGATTGGGGTTTTTTTACATCAATATTCATTAAGGATCATCAATCAAGACCACCAATTGAGTCATGGATTCAACCAAGTTATGTAGCATTGGTAGAATCTTTTTTAGGATTCGCTTGTAAATTCATCTCGTGCTGGTGTTTTGTTCTTTGAGAGTTCATTTATGACTGGTAAAATTTCTTTTCCTGAGAGAAGATGATTTGAGTATTGTATTTCTTGTTCTGTTCATCCACCAATTTGCAGATTTTTATAACTAGTCATCCACAGCTCTGAATTATTGCTTTTTTACTTTTTCAATCTTATGTTAAAACTTTATTTCCTCCCAATTGCATGTAAAAACAATTTTAACATTTTTTTTTTCAAATTTTGAGTTCCAAAGTCTCTTCCTCCCCACTCCATTGAGAAGGCATACAATTTGACACACACACGTGAAGTCATGCAAAATACACCTCCATTCTGTGAAAGAAACACAGACAAAAAAAGGGAAAGATAAATACCAAGTATCTTTGGTCTCCATTCAAGTTCTGCCAGTTTTTTCTCTGGATATGTCTGAGCACCTTTCATCATAAGTCCTAAAGACTTGTCTTGGATCATCGCATTACTGAGAATGGCTAAGTTGTTCAGAGTAGATTATCATACAATACTGCTGTTACCGTTACTTGCCTTTGTTTCTTTAACAGTTGTGAATTTACCCTTTTCATTTTTGACAATTTGATTTTCTCCTTTTTCTTATTTCTTTTTAAAATTTATTTTTAGTTTCAACATTCACTTACAAGATTTTGAGTTTCAAATTTTTCCCCATCTCTCCCCTATACCCACCCCAAGACAACCTGCATCCTGATTACCCATTTCCCCAATCTGCCCCTCCCTTCTCTTGTCCCCATCCCCTCTATTTTCTTGTAGGGTAAGATACAATTCTATACCTTGCCTCTATGTCTTATTTCCCAATTGTATGTATAAACAATTTTTAATATTCATTTTTAAAATTTTGAATTCCAACTTCTCTCCCTTGCTCCCTCCCCACCCATCCCCATGGAGAATACAAGCAATTCGATATAGGTTACACATGTGTAGTCATGCAAAACAGTTCTATAAAAGTCATGCCATGAAAAACTAATGATATTTTTTATTTCCCTCCATCCTATCCTGCCCCCCCATTTATTCTATTATCTTTTGATCCTGTCCCTCCTCAAGTGTTTACTTCTAATTACCCCCTCCTCCTATTTGCCCTCCCTTCTATCATCCCTTCCATACTCCATTTATCTCCTTCTCTCCTATTTTCCTGTAGAATAAAATAAATTTTCATGCCAAATCTGATGAGAGTAAGGCCCATTCTTTCCCTCTCAACTTCCCCTTCTTCCCCCGCATTGAAAAAGCTTTTTCTTGCCTCTTTTATGTGAGAGATAATTTACCCTATTCTATTTTCCCACCCTTTAATTTTATATTTTTAGATATCTTCCCTTCATATTCAACTCTCCCTGTGCCCTCTGTCTATATGTGTATAATCCCTCCAACTACCCTAATACAGAGAAAAGTCTCAAAAGTTACAAATAATATCTTTCCATGTAGGAATGTAAACAATTCCACTTTAATAAGTCCCTTATGATTTCTCTTTCCTGTTTACCTTTTCATGCTTCTCTTGAATCTTGTGTTTAAAATTAAATTTTCAAGGAGGGAGGGGGCAGAGTCAAAATGGTGGGGTAGAAGCGCAGACCAGCTCTAGCTCTCCCCACATAGCCCATAAAATACCTGTAAAAAATGATTAAACAAATTCTAGAGCAGCAGAAGCCACAAAACGACAGAGCGAAACAGATTTCCAGCCCAAGACAGCCTGAAACGCTGACAGGAAAGGTCTATGTCACTGGTCTCAGAGCTCAGCACAGCACAGCCTTGGCTGCAAGGCAGGGCATGAACAGAACTGGAGCAGGCTTCAGGGCACAGAATCACGGGTAGTAGCTGTGGTTCCCAGATTTCTCAACCCACAAATGCCAAAGACAGCTTGAAAGGTTAGTAAGAAAGCTCTTTCACTTTGGTGAGAGGGGAGTGTGGTGAGCCCCAGGCCCAGCTCCAGGACAGCAACAGCATTCACTTTTGGAGCCCTCACCCTAAAAATCTGGGGGAATCAAGCTGCTGATCTGGGTCTCTGTTCTAAGTGGCAGTCCTGGGGTGAGGAGGAACAGTGGCCTGGCAGAGCTGGTGGTAATTGTGGAGAGGGAATTCTACTTGCAGATTCTAAGCAGAAAAGAGCACTTGTGGTTGCTCACAGACCAGAGTGCAGGCTTATGTAGGAGGAAACTCCCCTCCCTTGATTGTGCCACCTGAGGAACTGAGGACTTATAGGTCCCCAGAGGATATCCTCTACTTAACAACGGACTCAGAAGTCAAATAACTGGCTGGGAAAATGCCCCCAAAAAGGGGGAAAAATAAGACTATTGAAGGCCACTTTCTTGGTGAAAAGATATTTTCTTCCATCCCTTCTGATGAGGAAGATCAAAGCATATCATCAGAGGATGACATCCAAAACCTCCAAAAAAATATGCAATGGTTTCAGACCATGGAAGAGGATTTTGAAAATCAAGTAAGAGAAGTGGAGGAAAAATTGGGAAGAGAAATGAGAGCAATGCAAGAAATTCGTGAAAAGCGAGTCAACAGGAGACCCAACAAAATGAAGAAAATAACATGTTTAAAAAACAAACTAACCCACATGACAAAAGAGGTCCAAAAAATTTATGAAGACAAGAAGACTTTAAAAAGTAGAATTGGCCAAATGGAAAAGGAGGTTCAAAGCTCACTGAAGAAAACAGTTCTTTAAAATTAGAATGGAGCAGATGGAAGCTAATGACTTTATGATAAATGAAAAAATTATAAAACAAAACCAAAAGGATGAAAAAATAGAAGACTGTGAAATATCTCACTGGAAAAACAACTGACCTGGAAAATAGATCCAGGAGAGATAATTTAAAAATTATTGGTATACCTGAAAGCCATGAACAAAAAAAGAGCCTAGACATCATCTTTCAAGAAATTACCAAAGAAAACTGCCCTGATATTCTCAAACCAGAGAGTAAAATAGAAATGGAAAGAATTCACTGATCACCTCCTGAAAGAGATCTGAAAAGAGAAACTCCTAGGAATATTGCAGCCAAATTCCAGAGTTCCCAGGTCAAGGAGAAAATTTTACAAGCAGCCAGAAGGAAACAATTCAAGTAATGTGGAAATACAATCAGGATAACACAGGATTGGGGGGAGGAGCCAAGATGGCAGAGTAGACTCACCTATGCTAGCTCCGAACCCACAGCCCATAAATTTTCTGTAAAAAGAACTCCCCACAAATTCTGGAGCAGTGAAAGCCACGCACCACTGCAATGGAGGAGATTTCCGTTCCAGAGAGCCCTCAAAAACCGACCCCAAAGGTCCGTCGCGCACCGGATTGTGTTTTCACAATACTCAAATTGTTTCTTTCTGGTTGCTTGCAATATTTTCTCCTTGGCCTGGGAGCTCTGGAATTTGACTAAAATATTCCTAGTTTTCCTTTTGGGATCTCTTTCAGAAGGCAATAGGTGGATTTTTTGATTATCTATTTTATTTCTAGAATATTAGGGCAATTTTCTTTGATAATTTCTTGAAAGATGATACCTAGGCTCTTTTTTTGGATCATGGCTTTCAGGTAGTCCAGTCATTTTTAATTTAATTTAAATAGGTCTTTCCAGGATCTATTTTTCAGGTCAGTTGTTTTTCCAATGAGATATTTCATATGGTCTGTATTTTTCATGCCTTTGATTTTGTTTTATAATTTCTTGATTTTTCATAAAATCATTAACTTCCATCTGCTCCATTCTAATCTTTAAGGAATTATATTTTTCAGTGACCTTTTGAACCTCTTTTTCCATCTGTCCAGTTCTGCTTCTTAAGGCATTCTTCTCATTGTCTTTTTGGATCTCTTTTGCCATTTGGGTTAGACTATTTTTAAGGTGCTATTTTCTTCAGGATCTTTGGAGTCCCCTTTGGAGTCCCCAAAGAACTGACTTGGTTTTCATGATTTTCTTGCATCACTCTCATTTCTCTTCCCAATTGTTGCTGTACTTCTCTTACTTGATTTTCAAAATCCTTTTCTGGCTCTTCTAGGGTCTGAGACCAATTCATATTTTTCTTGGAGGCTTTGGATGTAGGAGCTTTGACTTTGTTGTCTCCTTCTGTTTGTATATTTTGGTGTTCCCTTGTAACCAAAGTAAGATTCTATAATCTCTTTCTTTTTCTGGTTTTTACTTATTTTCCCAGCCATTTACTTGAGCTCTTTATCAAGGTAGTTATCTTCTTCCAGTGAGGATAAGGGGTACTGTCAGCTACTTATTCCCCCCCAACAATCTCTGGGCGTAGAGCTCCAGAAATAGCTGCTGCCACTGTCCCTGCTGTTACTGTGGCTGTCATGGACTCCTCCACCCACTCTGCTGCCCTGGTGCTGGGGCCAGACCACTTTCCTACACAGGTCTAACAGGTTTTATTCACTGACCTTCCAATTTGTTATGAGTATTTTGGGGTTGTGAAGTCTGGAAATTGCCACTGGTGCCAGAGTTTCAGGGTCCCCATCCCCCCCCAGTCTGCTCAGATCCCATCTGTGCCAATGTGGCCCATACTAGACTGTGCTCTGTTCCCAGCATGGTATCATAGACACTTCCCATCGACCTTCCAGGTTGTCCTGGTCTGGAGATTTGCTTCACTCTGTCATTCTGTGGGTTCAGCAGCACCAGAATTTGTTTAGTCATTTTTTACAGGTATTTGACTGGATTTGGGGAATTATAGTAAGTCCATGCTTTTATTCTGCCATCTTGGCTCTGCCCCCCCACTCTCCTTTTTTTAAAGTACTTAAGGGATTACCCACTTTTTCTTCAAAAACCAAGCTCCTATTAAGTCAATGCTTTAAAAAATTTTTCAATATTGTTAATCCCTTCAGAATTTCTGTTTTTGTGTTTATTTGGGGACCTTTAACTTGTCAGTTTTCTACTTTTTTTTGGTTGCATGCCTGACTGACATAAAGAAACAATTAGACTCAGGACTTCTGTCTAATTAGACAGGCTGTAAGTGGCAGAGTAGAAAGAGTATTGGGCCCAGAGTCCAGAAGACTCCTCATCCTGAGCGGCCTCACACACTAGCTGTGTGACTCTAGGCAAGTCACTTGACCCTGTTTATGTCAGCTTCCTCATCTGTAAAATGAGCTAGAGAAGGAAATGGCAAACCACTGCAATATCTTTACCAAGGAAACCCCAAATGGGGCTACAAAGAGGTGGACATGACTAACAACCTGACCTATGGTAATGAGAAAGTCTACCTTTGTTTGGTCCCTTGTGATTTCTCACTCCTATTCACCTTTTTATGCTCCTCTTTACTCCTGTAGTCAGATTTTTCTGCTCAGTTCTGACCTTTTCACCAGAAATGCTTGCAAGACCTCTATTTCATTAAAGTTCTGAAATCTGTTGGGTTTTTTCCTCTCACTGTAGACTTGCACTCAGTTTGGCTGGGTAAATTATTGTTGGCTGTAAGCCTATATCCTTTGTCTTCTAGCATATTACCTTCCAGGTTCTCTCCTCCTTTTAACAGTGGTAGTGGCTAAAATATTTCGGATCCTAATACTCCTTGGTAGTTTCATTCTTTCTTTTTGGCTGCTTACATTTTGCCTTTGACCTGAGAGCTCTGGATTTTGCTCCATCTTCTGCCTCTGTGCCTCTAATGACTTCCCCCACACCTGGAAGGCACTACCTCTTCACCTCTGCCTCTTGGAATCCCTAATTTCCTTAAAGACTCAGCTTCTACAGGAAGCCTTCTCTGATGCTCCACCCTCCCCAAACTACTTATTCATGTCGACAATTTGTATATACCTATATGAATATATGTTTCTTACATTCCTTAAGGTGGCATCTGTTTTACTTTTGTTTTTGTGTCACCAAAAGCTAGCTCCGTGCCTGGAATCTAGTCTGTAGGAAGCAGAGAAGCAGTGAGTAAGACAGAGAAGGATCGAAGATCTGGGAGCATGGGGTGAGGGGGAGGACTGGGCAGTGTAAGCAAGGCTGGAGAGTTTTAGAAAAGCTGCTTTGGTGAATGGGATAGCAAATCAAGTAGGAAGATGTAAAAGAATCACCTTGTCCCAGGGAGAGCCAGCTGAAATTATGTAGCATAAATTTGTAATAGGTCCAGGTAATACAGCTTCATGATTTTCTTTCTAGCTCTGTTGAGTAGCACAAGAATAGAAGCCAATGAAGGGGTGATGGCCTGGCAAAGCATTGAGAGCTGGAAGTCACAAGCCGAATGAAGAACATGTTTAGAAGTTAATCGTGTAGCAGGAAAGACATAATGGTAAAAGAGTATGATGAGATAAAGGAATTTTAGAATTCTTGAACATGAAAACCGAACACATGTGGGTGATGGCAAGATCAGAGGCATGTCCATATTGGTATGTAGCTGAGGTGGGTGGAGGATGAAATGGTGGGAAATTCATAAATTGAAGAACTAAGAAGTTAGGATGTCTGAGAGAGTATCAAATAGACATGTTAAAGTGTCCAAGTATGAGGATAAGAATTGAGGACAAGATGAAAGAACATGAGCCAAGAACTGAATTCAATGAGGAAGGAAGGATAGTGTCCTGAGGCTTGGTAGATAACACCTACCAGAATTCTGACTGGAGGATAAATAGGAATTGAATGAACCTCCAAGAAGAAGTCCTTACTGAGTGATTGGTAGGAAAGGGAAAGACTAGAAATGGCCATGAGAGCAAGGAATATTCCAATTCAAACATGGCCAATGAGTATATGGGGGAGATATGAATGAAAGTACAGCCAGTACTGAAAGCGGGGGACCAGGGAGGACAGAGACTATCAATCTGCCCCCAGGGCTCCTAGCAGGAGCCTGCAGCCCCCAGCAAGGAAATCATAACATTGTTCCCAGGATTGTTATGATCTCAGAGTTGGTAGCAGCCCAGCTAAACCTGCACTTGTAAGCCTTGAAGGACACAGGGCTTAATACCTGAAAACAGTGGCAGGATCCCAAATAGGACAGGCCAGGATCACACAGGGCCAAAACAAAAGAACTGAGACCAGTCCCAAGATAAAGTCATAATATGGGAAATAAGGCTGGAAGGATGAGTAAACAAAATAAATGATGCCAGAGATACCCAAAACATTTACAAATCCATGAGAAAACACAAGCAATTCAAATGTCCTTCCATGAATGTTGGCTCATTTCTCCTCAGCTTCCCCCCGACTTTCTTCATCATTCTGTTCATGTTTTGGGGTTTTCTTTTTTTTGTGTGGGGCTCCCGGTGCTTTGTACTGCTCCATCCTGCCCTTTTGAAGGCCCCAGGGCTACTCTGCCTCTCCCGGGAGTCCTTGCTGTTTGTTCTGTGTTCCCTCCGCTCACCAGAGTTGGATTCTGTCTAAGTCACTCAAGAAGTGAAGATGTCTCATTGAGGTAGAGAAACAAAGCATAAACACAGCAGCAAATGACATCTCAGGAAGGAGACATCCACACTGGTTTAGTTCTCAAAGGTAGAGTATATTTAGCCATAAAGTGTGATGGCAGAAAATGGCTACCACCCAGTGTTACTGCTGTTTCCAGTGCCACCGAAAAAGCAAAGGTTAGATTAAAAATACCTTCTTGGTCCATGATTGAGGATCTGAGGACGACGTTTGTTTTTGAGCCTGTAAAGCATTTCAACATCAGGTAAGTCAAGATAATAACTGGGGTGTAACTGTAGAATTTAGGACCGCAAATGGCTGGGTCACTATACATGCTTAACCAAACAAAATATAATGAGAATGGTCTGAGGCAGAAGGGAACACTTCTCTTTTTTCTTCTTAAGGGGCTGGTTAACCTCTCTTTTAAGGACATGGCATTTTGGTGACAGAAAATAACTGGCTAATGTGACCATGTCAGCACAACATCCCACAAACAACTGGAGCCCTTTTCTCACTGTTACTCCCCACCCTACCCCCAAATACATGCAGACAGTCCTAAGCCCCCATTCCTTGGAGGAAGAGTCCCTCCTTTGTGCAAATCCCCCACAGAAGATCCCCAATTTCACAACATAACCAAAATGTAGAGGCTTACTTCACAGACCTGCTCTTTTTTGAGGACACAGAGGAGATACCCTTATTGACTAAACATTTCCGTAAAGGCACACAGCAATTCAGAGACTTGATCACAATGGCAATGTGCTCATTTGATCTCCAAGGTATGGGTTGCAACATTTGGTTTTGTAGCCTTCTTTGGACAGCAGTTCCCAGTTTTCATCCTTTTGCTGTCTTTCTGTGGGGTCAGATATCCTTCAGATAGGACTTTTTTCAGTTTTTGTATCTCTATCCCCAGCTTAACACAGTGCCTAAGAGGCACTTACGTGTTTGGCATTTGGTGGATCCCTCTGATCCACAGGGACATATACTTCTAACTGTTTTTCCAATAGGATGAATGCTCTCTTACCTTGTCTCTCCTGCAACTAACACAATATACATTTTTGAGAAGTAGTCAAGGAAGAAAGTGATGGAAACCCGAGACCTTGATCTCATAGATAATGTAATGTTGCCACACGCCCACACACTAGCAAACGAAACCTCCCATCTATTGCTACTTCCCTTCTACAGGCAGCATACAGAAACAATATTATCTATGATGTATCAATTACCCTTCTTTTAATCTTCTAAATCAGAGATCTTTAACTATAATTATACAACAAACATAGGTCCAACATACCGTGAAGTTGCAGCAGAAAGCAGAAAAATATTTGCCAGGAACAAAGCTGCTTATAATGCGTAAGTTTGCCTGCTCCTTTTAGGATGTTAGAACAAAAAAAAAATCTAGGACAGATGTTCTTAACCTTTTTTGTGTCCTGGCCCCCTTCTCAGAATGTTTTTAAATGAAGTGAAATACATAGGATTACAAAGGAATTAAATTATACTGAAATAAATACAGGTTAGCCAAGAAGTTCCCAAGCCTCAAGTTAAGAGCTTTTGAAATAGGTCAGCTCCTCATTTTATTGATTTGTAGGCTGACTCTTTCTTTGGGTGTCTATTACTGGCATAAATTCCCTTGAAGAAGATACTGTAATATTAGGTGGGCATATGAAAGAGGGGTACCAGTTCTTTTATCTGAAGGGCTACAGCCCTAAAAAAGGATGTAAGGAGAAATTCAGAGAGAAGAGGTCTGGCAGCAATGACTGAAGTGTGCTGGGACTGCTGTGGTCTCCATTGAGGCAGAAAAAAGGAGAAATTATACTGGTACAAAAAAGGCCAGGTAGGGAGGACTTTTCTAAAATGCATGCTTTGGGGCTTAGATTTTAAACCTGAAGTTTTAATTTAAATAGCTGTAAATGAATAGTCTTGGCAATCAAATGTGAAAGACTTAGATAACAGGAAGCCAAGTTGTCCATCTCCCTGAGGTTTTGATTTGAAGTAGCCCTATGGCCCAAGAGTACCACAGCCAGCCCCTACAATAGAAGCCAAAGAGCCACATCTATTAGGCAGGAGAAAGGACAGGAGCTTTAAGCATAGTCCTTCCCAACGGGCTAACAGGACAGAAATGTAGAATGAGTCTACTGATTTGACTTGTTCTTTTCCGTACTCCCATTCCCTCCCTGTACAGCAGTAATAAGGTCAGGAAATTCAGCCCTGACTATTTAGACTCTTAAGGAAGGAGTACAGATATTAGTGACAATGGTAGGCATAAGGTTCCTGGTACAGGAGGTGAACTTAGGTAACGTTGAAGGAACAAAGTTTCTATAGAAACAGATTTCCAAAATGAATCTGCTATCCCGTTTGTTGCTAATATTCTTCCCCAATTATTTACTTTAAAGCTTAATGCTCCCCCCCAATTTTTTTTTTATTTTACAGAGAATCCAAGATTATTAAAGATGAGATAAGAGCAATAAAAAATAAACAACAGGAATACAGAAAGAAGTTCCTAAGGTTTGTTTTGCATTCATAAATTTATCAAATACTGTAAATAGAACTACCCAGTCACTTGATAAGATATTATCTCTTCAACTATTAATTTAAGGTGAATCTTTCTATTTCCTTGTCTGACACTATCACCTACTCTGCTTACCTACCTTTTTTACGAATTTCTTTACCCCTCTTCTCATTGACTATCTATGATAGGAACAAGAACAGAAGTGTTTCTCACAGAGTGAATGACTTCTCTCTACCTCCTCCAGAGGAAAAAGCATACAATCCCTTTGAAAGTGAGAAGGATTTGAGTAATTGCTTTTCATGTTTAGAGTCATAGGAGGCATGACTAGGAAGTAGTGAAACTTAAGATAAAAAGCTCTGAATGACATAAGAATGCTGATCAATTCAAGAGCCAAGTCCAACATGGAGTGACTGGTGGGGTGTGTTACTCACTACTTCCAAGAGAAGTCCTAGAGTAGGGAAAGAGCAATGGCAGAGAAAGAAAAGGAAGGGAGAAAAGAAAGAGAATCACCAAAGTAACGTTTGGAAACAAAAGCAATTTTATCAGGAAACAGGCAAGACAACTCTGAAAGGGGCTTAAAAGGAAAAGCAAACTGTAACAGATCAACAGTTTCATGTACACCCTTATTATCTGCTCTACTTTATATATGGAAATAAATGCCCCTTCTATTTGATCTTTATTCATTTCAGAATTTTTTACAATAAAAAAATACTGATTGGCAAGCAAAATTCAGGCGGATTACCATTTTTTCATCTTCCGAATAAAAAGCAGAAATATCTCACAGTTCACATGAAATTTTCTAGACTTTAAATTTGAAATTGTGAGTCTGTTTGTCCTTGTCTTCAGTTTCTACATATCTTCTCGGCTATCATCTCACCCCTTATCTTGTCCCGAGTTCTTCCACACATCTTCCTCACCCACCATCCTTTGTACTCACTTCCCCATCCCCCAGCTTTTTATTTTGTCTATTTGTCCAATTTCTCTCTTTGTTCACTCTCAGGCCTGTCAAGAATTAAGATAGTATGTTAACACAGAAGTGGTTCACTGCTATGAAAAAGCACACAATGTCAGAATGATGCCATTGAAATTTATTATTCCATTTTCTTTATCCTGCTATTAGTATGGAACACAAAGCCCGATGGAGACCAGAGGAAGCTATGAATGACTGCATAAAATATCTAGAGGAGCTGGTATGTTTCTTTTTTTATATATAGGACGGGGGATTCCCTCTCCATTGTTTCCATATAATCTACTCAAAATGGGGATAAATCTGAATTATTTCCTTTTCAAAAAATACATAATTTATTTTTCAGTTCTCAACATTCACTTCTATAAGAATTTGAATTCAAAATTTTCTCCCCATCTCTCCCCACCCCAGGACAGCATGCACCCCATCCACCCTTTCCTCCAGTCTGTCTTCCCTTCTATTACCCACCCTTCTTCCATGCCCCTGCCCTCTATTTTCATGTAGGGAAAAACAGATTTCAATACCCCATTGCCTGTACATATTATTTTCCAGTTGCATGCTAAAACAATTTTTAAGATTCATTATTAAAGCTCTGAGTTCCATATTCTCTCCCTTCTTCCTTCCCTACCCACCCTCATTGAGAAAGCAAGCAATTCAATATATGTCATACCTGTGTAACAGTGCAAAGCACTTCCATAATTATGGAAGTTATAACATAGTTATATTGTAAAAGATGAACGACATTGCCCTCTGTCCTGTCCTGCCCTCCATTTATTCCATTCTTTCCCTTGACCTGTCCTCCCACAATAGAGTTTGCTTCTGATTATCCCTTTCCCCAATTTGCTGTCTCTTCTATTATCTTCCCTCTCCTCTCCCCTTCCCCCTTGCCTTCCCGTAGGGTAAAAGAGATTTTCATATCCAACTGAGTGTGTGTTATTCCCTCCTTAGGCCAAATCCAAGGAGAGTAAGGTTCACTTATTTCCTTTCATCTCCCTCCTCTTTCCCTCCACTGTAAAAGCTCTTTCTTGCCTCTTTTATGTGAGATAATTTACTACATGCTACATCTCCCTTTCTCTTACTTCTAGTACATTCCACTCAACAGTAAATTTTATTTTTTAGGTATTCTCCCTTCATATTCAGTCCAGCCTGTGCCCTCTGTCTATGTACACATATGTATATATATGGATATATATACACCCATGTACACATACATACATGTACATATATAATATACACATACATACATACCCATATCCATATATCCATGTATATATATATATATATATATATATATATATATATATATATATATATATATATATATATATATATATATATATATATATATATATATATTCCCTCTAACTACCCTAATACTGAAAAAGGTCTCATGCATTACAAATAACATCTTTCCATTTGGAATGTAAATAGTTCAACTTTAACAAGTTCCTTAAGGTTTCTCTTTCCTGTTTACCTTTTCATGTTTATCTTGATTCTTGTATTTAAAAGTCAGATTTTCTGTTCTGCTATGGTCTTTTCAACAAGAATGTTTGAAAGTTCTATTTCACTGAAATTCCATTTTTTTCCCCTGAAGTACTATACATAGTTTTGCTGGGTAGATGATTCTTGGTTTTAATCCTAGCTCCTTTGACCTCTGGAATATCATATTCCAAGCCCTTCCATCCCTTAATGTAGAAGCTGCTAAATCCTGTGTTATCCTGATTGTATCTCCACAACACTTGAATTTTTTATTTCTGGCTGCTTGTAATATGTTATCCTTGACCTGGGAACTCTGGAATTTGGCTACAATATTCCTAGGAGTTTTCCTTTTCAGATCTCTTTCAGGAGGTGATCAGTGAATTCTTTCCATTAGACTATCAGGGCAGTTTTCCTTGACAGTTTCTTGGAAGATGATGTCTGGGCTCTTTTTCTGATCATGGTTTTCAGGTAGACCAATAATTTTTAAGTTATCTCTCCTGGATTTATTTTCTAGGTCAGTTGTTTTTCCAATGAGATATTTCACATTGTCTTCTATTTTTTCATACCTTTTCTTTTGTTTTATAATTTCTTGGTTTTTCATAAAGGCATTAGCTTCCATCTGCTCCATTGTAATTTTTAAAGAACTATTTTCTTCAGTAAGCTTTTCCTGTTGGCCTTCCAGGCTGTCTTGGGCTGGAAATCTCTTTCATTTGGTCATTTTGTTGCTTCTGCTGCTCTAGAATTTGTTTGGAGTCCTTTCCCATTTGGCTAATTCTGCTTTTTAAAGCATTCTTCTCCTCAATGGCTTTTTTGGACCTCTTTTGCCAATTGAGTTAGCCTATTTTTAAGGGTGTTATTTTCTTCCGCATTTTTTTGAGTCTCCTTTAGCAAGCTGTTGACTCACTTCTTATGATTTTCTTGCATCTCTCTCATTTGTCTTCCCAATTTTTCCTCCACCTGTGTTACTTGATTTTCAAAATCCTTTTTGAGCTCTTCCATGGTCTGAGATCATTGCATATTTTTTTGGAGGCTTTGGATGTAAAAGCCTTGACCTTGCTCTCTTCCTCTGATTGTATGCTTTGCTCTTTCTCATCCGAAAGGATGGAATAAAATACCTTTTCACCAAGAAAGTAACCCTCTAGTCTTGTTTTTTTCCCTTTTGGGCATTTTCCCAGCCAGTTACTTGACTTCTGAGTCAAGTGGAGAGTATACTACCCTAGGCTTCAGAGGTTTTGTGCAGTTGTTCTCTAAAATATCTCTAGGGACCTGTAAGTTCTCAGTTCCTCCAAGATGGCACAATCATGGGAGAAGAGTTTACTTCTCTCCTGGCCTGCACTCTGGTCTGAGCAACCAAAAGCACTCTTTTCGGTCCTGGAACTGTGAGTAGCATTCCCTCTCCACTCCTGTCACCAGTTCCATTCCACCATGCCAGCACACCAGGATCACCACTCAGGACTGAGACCCAAATCTGTAGCTTGATTCCCCAAGGGTTTTTAGACCTATGGCTCCAAAAGTGGATGCTGCTTCCCAGTGGCTGCCACCACCCTGTGACCAGGGTTGTGGCTAGATTGTGCTGCTCCCCTCTCACCCAGGTAAAAGAGCTTTCTTACTGACCTGTGAAGCTGTTTTTGGCATTTGTGGGTTGAGAAATATGGAAAGTCACAGCAGCTACCCATGATTCAGCACCCTGAAGCCTTCTCCATTCCTGTCTGTGCCACATGGCCCATTCTGGGCACTTCCCTCTGAGTCCAGTACAACAGACCCTTCCTGTTGGCCTTCCAGGCTGTCTTGGGCTGGAAATCTGTTTCACTCTGTTATTTTGTAGCTTCTGATGCTCTAGAATTTGTTTGGAGTCATTTTTTTTTACAGGTATTTTAAGGGCCGGCGTGGGGGAGGCAATGAGCTAGAGCAGGTCTGTCCTTCTATTCCATAATCTTGGCTCCACCTGAATTATTTCTAATATACAAATTACAGTTGGGTGATGTGGCCAAATCTGGGTCAGTAAAAAGCCTCAATCTCCCTCTATGGTCTTAGAGGGGGAAAAAATTGACTTGCAACTATTCTTGTCTTACAGTTGCCAACCTAATTAGATGTAGAGTTTCGGTAGCTCTAAAATATCCATCTGAAATCCTATTAAATGCAACCAGGATTTTCAAGTGCCTATCTTAAAGCTGCATCTTTCTCACCTTGACGTTTCTTTCTCCTCCCTTCTCCTGTGCTCAATCACAGTAATTCTGAATGACACTTGAGTTCCAACACCAAAGAAACTTAAAAACAGAGAATATTGTGTCACATATTATCAGGAAAGGGCAAACTTTAGACATCATATACATCAAACGTCTTTCCCTTAGGCATAGAACTAAAGACCAGCTTCCCACTGCTCACCTTCATCAAATCTAAAACGTGGCTGGTTGTCGGGACTTTCTCTAATCTGGCTCCAGTCAGGCTGGTCTGTGTTATCAGTCTACCTAGAATGCTTTAGTTGGGGAAAGGCCCAGTTCCTGTTGACCCTGGATCTACTTTCTGTCCCCAGTGTTCTAATCACTGAGAGAAGTACAGAGATTCAACATATACCCAAATACAATCCCTTTCATCCATAATACCAATAGATATACCCCTTATTGAGCCGTAGATGCAAACAGATAATCAGATGCACATAACCAAACATATTCAAAAGAGAATTGAGAAGAGGGTACTGATAAGGAGAAAATAGAGCTGTCCAGTACAAATGTGCTTACAGAGTTGTTTCTGGAAAGGTAGGTAGGAGGCAGATTATAAATGACTTTCAGTCTTTATAGATTCTAGAGCTAACAGACAAGCAGGAGAGTGACCCGGTCAGATTTGTACAAGAAGAATAACTGGCCACTGAGCCAGTGGAGTAGGAGGGGACAGACTAAGAAGCAGGGATACCATTTAGGAGGCCAATGCAAGAGTTATGATGAGGGCCTGAACCATAATGTGACCTTACATATGCATGGAGAAAGGGGGATGATGGATGGCAGAGATAGCAGGGCAGGGAAATCAGTAACAACTGGCAGATGATGACTGGATGTGGGGGAGAAGAGTCAGCAGAGGAGTCCAGGATGATTCAGAAGTCGCAAACCTACACGACTGGAAGGACAATGGTGTAGATAGAAATACGTACATGCAGATAATTACCTCAATTTCCTACCTTCCCCGGATAATTGGAGAGTATCTCAACCAAAAGTCAAACCCTTCTTTGTCAAATGACATAGACAGCAGTGCAAATGACAGCATATCATAAAAACAAGTCCAGGGAAGGGCCTGTCATCTCTTGATTCCTTAAATCTCACCTGTTCTCCACCAGGCTACATGTTAAAGAATTCCATCTACCCTCACCCTAATCTGGAACTTTTTTTTGGGGGATAGGGAGGAGGGAGAAGCATAATCTTACACTGACGTCCTCAATGTCCAAGATGACCTTCTGAACGTTTGCATGTATTTCAATTCATTGTCTGAACAGCGTGATACAGAAAGGTCACGAAAAGCCATATCAACAAGGTCACCATCCGCCGTTGCTGCTGCTGCTGTAGCCTCGGTTCCTGCTTTTGCTTCTCTACTTGCCTGTGAGGCTAGTTATTCCGAAGACGAAGAACATGAATCTTAATATGAGAAAGAGCCAGATGATCTCGAGCAATAACGTGCATATACACACAAAGCTCAACCATTTCATGGCCTCACTTTAATTATAATAAATAAATTTAACTCAGTTTCTAACACATCTTGGTGTCCATGGTAGAAGGGAGAAAACAAAAACATGAGAAATGCATATTTTTATTTGCAGCACTGATCTTTTAAATCTCGGACATTTTCAGATTGGTAAGATTCACTTAATCATCAGTCATTAAAAGGTCTATCCCAGCAATATCTTGGCCATTATTTGTAACAAACATTTTTAAGAGGGAAAAAAGTGTTCGTTATAAAGCGTAGAAAGCTTTCAACAATTTCCTTGGAAATATATCTTGATAATAGCAAACATTCATCATAATAGAAAACAGAGAGGGGATTAATTTACCGTGGCACAGGAAGGCCTGCCAGTTCCTAAATGCCCTAAATAGTTTCTCTGCAATTCTTACATTGTTTAGGCCTCAAGGAAAACCGAAGCCCCTCCTCCAGGTTTGGTAGCGAATAGACACTGCTTCTCCACAGCGAACCTTCCCTTGTTGCTTTGGTAATAAGTTTCTTGCACATTTGCTAGAAGGTCAGGCAGCTTGTCAGTGGGTACCAATGATACAGCACAGCCTCCCCATCCTGCTCCGGTCAGTCGTGACCCTTGAGCCCCAAACTGCCTACAATAATAAGGAGAAAAATTTAGAAACTGTCGATTAAAATGAGAGTGATTTGTCTTCATGCATGAGGGCATCTATGGCTGGCCAAGTTCTCAAGAAAAACATATATATGCATTTTCAGCATTTGGGAAAGGTTATAGAACTTGAGACCTTTTAGTTGCTGATGTGTAACTAAAGTTAATCCCTAGTTCTGCCTGGCACTGGCTGTCCACAAGGCCATGGCTTTCATCAGCTCCAAAAAAGTCTTCATAGCCTTAATATTCTGTAAGCTTGCCATCAAAGCGCTATAATGGAGTGACAGGGGAGAGAACAGATATAAGAACACTCATACCTGGATCAGCTAGAAGGTGGCTTTAAGTGATGTCAAATCTCAACTTAAAGTCCATATGCCTAAAAAAAGATTTCTTCAGGGAAAGGTGAATTTTTTTCATTACTCTATATACAAATTCAAATACAAACTCCTATGACATTTAAAGATCTTAACAAACTAACTCCAACCTACCTTTCCACTATTAATATTATTAACCACAAGTATTTATTAAACCTAAACTATATGCCACATCCTGTGCTAGGGGTATAAATCAATAAAGGAAGCTCCCCTTCACACCTTTCAGACCAGCCCTTATTGATCCACTGAAATGCTTTCAATGAGGATGAACATGGCATCAAGGTCAACCACCATACTGAGTTCTTCAGTTTGAAAAGGCTACAAACCAAGACCAAAGTGGAGGGAGAGCTGGTGCATAATTTTCTGTTTGCAGATGACTGTGCACTCTGTGCAACCTCTGAAGCTGAGATGCAACAAAGTATGGATCAATTCTCTGCTGCCTGTGCTAATTTTGGCCTAATAATTAACACCAAGAAAACACAGGTGCTCCATCAGCCACCACCACACCATCCATATGTGGAACCATCGTTTATAACAAATAGAGAACGTTAGAATGCTGTGGATAAGTTCACTTACCTTGGTAATGTACTTTCCAGGGAAGTACACATTGACAGACACATTGCCAGAGCTAGCTCAGCATTTGGGAGGCTCCAAAGAATAGTTTGGGAGAGAAGAGGTATTGGACTGACTACCAAACTGAAGGTCTACAGAATTATTGTGCTGACCTCATTGTTGTATGCTTGCGAAACATGGACAGTCTACCAGTACTGTGCCAAGAAACTGAATCACTTCTATTTGAACTGTCTTAGGAAGATTCTGAGGATCACCTGGCAGGATAAGGTACCAGACATTGAAATCCTGGCTCGAGCTGAACTGCCAAGTATTCAAACTATGCTTCAGAGAGTGCAACTCTCATGGGCTGGCCATCTTTTTTGAATGCCGAATGTATGCTTGCTAAGAAGACTATTTTATGGAGAACTTGCACACTCAGGTGATCACATGGTGGCCAGAAGAAATGATACGTGAACACTCTCAAGGTCTCTCTCAAGAATTTTGGATTTGACTGTGCAACATGGGAGACACTGACACAGGACCACTCAGCATGGCGTACCCACATCTGAAAAAGTGCTGTGCTCTATGAGCAAGGCAAAATTGAGACAGCACAAAGTAAACATAGGATGTGCAAATTTGGGACATCCACCCCAAATATTTACATGAACTCTCTGTGCCCAACCTGTGGTAGGGCATTCCAAGCTCGTATTGGTCTGACCAGCCACAGTCGGACGCAATGAAACTTCACTCTATCATGGTGATGTCATTTTGGACCTCTTCGAAGACGAAGGACAACAACCAACCAGCTGATCCTCACAACATTTCATGCTTTTGCACTGGCTGTCTGTCATCCTGGAATGTACTCCATCTTCACTGTTGCTTTTTTAAATCCCTAGTTCCCTCCAACAGTCAACTCATGTAATCTTCCAAAGGAGGCTCACCCTGTCCCCGCCACCTGTGAGTAACCTCCAATTACTCTATATTTTTTCTCCGTATAATTGTATGTGTACATATTGTCTCCCCTCCTAGGACTACTGAGTTTGTCTAATACAAAAGTCCCCAGTGCCTAGCACAGTGCATAATAGCTGGACTTGCAGTCAGGAAAACCTGAGTTCAAATTCTACCTTAGACATTTATTTTTAGTTGAGTGACAATGGGCAAGTCATTTAATCTCTCATTTAATCTACCCTTCTCATTCATACAATAATGACAATAACAGCGCCTATATCATAGGATTGAAGTTTTTTTGAGGACCAAATGTTAAACATTTTGCGAACCCTAACATACCATATAAATGCTGTTGTTACTGTTATTTTCATTTTTGACATGTAGCCAACAATCCTGTAATGCAGATGACCCTGATTCATGCTGAGAAAATCTGTCATAAAGGCAAATATTAGTAAACTTTATCATTTTACAGAAAAAACTCCTTCAAGGAAAATTCAAGTTTCCCTTTATATGAAAATCCCTCTAGTGAGAAACTAATAGGCACAATGCTTTCATACCTTTACTCCCTGGGGCCTCCTGGAGTTGGCCAGACATTGTATAGGCACTGGGTACCACCAGACAAAATACCACTAACTTGGATGGCAATTGTCTATACGAGAGCCAACAGTCATAGGCTGGTTCCAGTTACCATCAGCTACATGCTGTTTCAGACCTGGGAGCTAAGTTGAAGTGACAGGCCCCAATACAAAGCATGTGAGGTTTATTTCTCCCCTAATGGGCCAACTTGCCCTGACAACAAAACCCAACACAGATTTGCTATCCTCACTAATAAATTTTTCTCCTAATTAGTAGCAGATTAAAAGCTCCACCACCAACATGGTTCCCCCACCCCCCTTCCTCTGCTTCTAAATAAGTTACTTTATACTTCTAGTAAAATATCAATGGACCATTTCCTCCCCACATTATAAATCTGGGATTATTGCACAGTGGCAATTTTCTGCACCTCCAACTCACCTACCCTCTCCAGTGATCTCTTTAATTTACTTCTTTCCACCATCCATTGTATTCACTGAAATTTTATTCTTCAAAAGGAGATGCACAAGGGAAGACAAAAGCTCACCAAGAGATGAAGGCCAGCTTTCTTTCTGTGCTGAAAACATTCATCTCCTCCTTCAGTAGCTGCCCTACTCTGTTCCTCTCATTCTGGAGCCTAGAGTTGCCCTTTGTTTAAAGCAGACACCTTAAAACCACAGCTGATCCAAGAGGGCCAGTGTGTAGCTCCCATCACAGTGATGGCATGTCCAGGCCGAGCTCACTGCGGAGGATGATGCAGGCCCCAGAAAGACCCTGAAAGGTTGGCTCCCATCTACCTGAATTTAGATCCCAGTCTTCCATTTAAATGTTCTGCCCTAGTCCTGTGAGCTCTCCAGAACCAAATCTACAACCTCCCACATGGGGAGAATCTGGGGGAATCCCCTGACATAAGATGGAAGGAAGAGGAGCAGGAGGTATCTCATCCAGCACCAGGCAGATGGCACATCCCGACCCTGGCAATGAGACAGGAGAAGCCCCATTTTCATTACCAGACCCTCCTTGAAGGGTGGATCACAGGGCAGGGATGTGATGGGTATGGTTGGAGTTAAAGTAGTTGGCAGTGACCAGGTACCACCCATAAGAGAAGGAAAAATCAAGCTCAGGCAGCCTTAAAGTTCCACCTCTCTTCTGTCCCTTCCAAGTTTGATGGGCAGGTAGGAAGAAGCAGGTTGGTTTTAGACCCACTCCTGCTCTTGGAGTCTGACAGTGACAGGGGACTGCCCTATAAAAAAGCACCGAAGGTTAAAAAAGGGAGAGGGGAGAAGTTAGATGGTGCGGTGAATACAGCTCTAGCCCTGGAGTTAGGAGGGTCTGAGTTCGAAACCAGCCTCAGACAACTGGCACTTAACTAGCTGGGTGACCTTGGGCAAGTCACTTAACCCCAATTGCCTTGCCTTTCCTCCACCCCACCCATACACACTTATTTTTAATGGTATGATTTTCTCTTTCTTATTTGAGTTATATCTCAACGCTTGAGGCTACAACTCTCACCAAAAATAGTGTTTTCATGTTATTTTGAACCTGGCTGAAACTAGAAACCAAAGAGATTGATTAGGAGGTCTGTTCTCTTGTGATGCATGTGCCAGTTTTTTAAACAGAAGGTTGAAGATGTTTCAGGTAAACACAAACTCCTGACTGCTTTCCCAAGCCCCTTATA
Organism: Bettongia penicillata ogilbyi; assembly: GCA_023548195.1. Taxonomy (NCBI): domain Eukaryota; kingdom Metazoa; phylum Chordata; class Mammalia; order Diprotodontia; family Potoroidae; genus Bettongia; species Bettongia penicillata. The sequence goes on along the minus strand of JAJHZJ010000455.1, from coordinate 2,362,932 downwards.
ACTGATCCATGACTGCCCTGTAAAAGACTTAAAATGGGCTAAATGGAAGGCAAGACCGCATAACCCCAAGCCATCAGGAATCAAATTTCCAAAAGCAAGCATGGTAAGTGTGCCTATAAATATGACGAGCGCACTTCAACTGCTGGCATTTGCGTTCACAAATCAAGAGGCTGCCCCAGCAGCTGAGGAGCATGAGCATGTGCACACAAATGCCCAACCAAATATATTCAAATCCCCTATCTTCAGTATCCACTCTGGCTTAGTGAGTCCTTCAGGAAATATATAAAGAGTACTGAGAGAGACCACCAAACAGAGAAACAAGGAAGATGTATTTTAAGACCAATGAGCAAATCACGTCTTAAGATTACTGGAAGGTTTATTTTCCCCCCTGTTAGAACTATAAGATGTTAAATATATCCACTGGGCTACTGCAAAACAGGAAGGCAAGGTAAGAACTATGAAAATCCAAACCATAAACCTCCCCCCAAAAGCTACTGTGATGTTGGTGCTGGCTCAATGGGAAGTAATGTAGAAGAAGCTGGCAAAGGAGCCCACAATGGCCTGTTTCTGAAAAAGCACCATGAAGACACCATTAAATCAAAGTCTGGGGGAAGTGAGGCTACAATGAATGATACCCTCCTCCTCCTACCATCACAAGGCACTGCTAATGATTAGCTGTTGTTGGCAGCCAGTACAAACAACCCCATGAAAAGCTCCTAGTTTTCAGTCATGAATGCCATTTGTTGTGCAGTGGAACGCAAAGAATGTTGGATCTGGAGACTCCAGATCATAGAATTAGAGTTCAAAGAAACCTGGAAGGATATCTAATACAATCCCCTAACTATTTTATAGATAAAGAAACTGATACTCAAAGAGATCTAGCAAGCTAAGCAAGGTCCCTCTGGTAGAAAGAGCAGTGCCTGGTCTTGAACTCTGGTCCTGAGACTTGAGCCCCATATCTCTTTCCACTCTACCAAGAGTGGGAGTCTAGGTTTGAATCGTGGATCTCTCTGCTAACCTGTGTGATGGTAGGGCCAGTCACTTAACTGCCCTGTATTCTTTAATTTGTCTGACTGTATAGAATACAAAAGGTAAAATGATGGTCAACCATTACATCTCCAAAAGCATAAAGCAAGCTCTCCTCATTTGAAAACTGAGAGAAGCCGGACCAAAGAGGGGCAAACAGTGTCCGTGCCCCCAAAACATGACCAAGAGGGAGCCTGTCTTCTGGGCAGAAGAAAATGAACTTTCAGCTCCAAATGAAATCAAGTACTTGCGACGATACAAATTGCCCTTCTCAGTTCAAAAACGGAGGGCTGAGATGATTCATGGAGGCAAAAGAAGGCTACAAGATTGCTCTGCAGGCTACATAGCAACTTAACTCATGTAACCTTTGCTGGCCCAGTACTTGAAATGGGTTCCATAAAAAATTTGTCATTCAACTTCCTTAATAACTTAGGAAACCATGTGGTAGTAAATCTTCTCTAATTTCAACAAGTATCAAAACGGATATTAAATATGTGAATGTATTTCTCAAGTAAAACCAAAACAATTCTTTTCAAGATGGGATTGAAGTAACCATTAAGTAGTGGTGAGGATGTAATTGTCTTAGCTTCAAGTTCATTTTGTTTTGTCAGTCAATTCTGCTTTAACATTTAATAATTCTTCCAAAATCTTACATGCCTTTTGTTTATTTAAAAGAGATCACTTATAATTCAGGCATTTTTTTTTCCTTCATTAAGTCAACTTTGTAGCACATAATTAAAATTTTCCAATAAAAAGTCAAACTCCATTGTGAATTTTTAATCTCTCTGTGGACCTTTCTTTGAATTCATTGTTAAATAAGTTTTTCTTCAAGGTGGTAAAAGGCTATCCTAACAAATATGGAAAATACTTGCCCTTCTCTAATTTTTATTTTCTTTCTACTAGGGTCATAAAACAGGTTTGCTTAGGTTTTGCATTTGTGGGAGATCTCTTCTCCGTATGGTCTACCCAGGAATTAGTCAATCCTATGCAACTCCAAAATGATTCCATTTCTTTAGGCCTTGTTTCTGTACTGTGGTCTAATCTCAGTCCTGGGGTAACTCATTCATTCCAACAAGAGCACCACCAAAGAGAATGAACTTAAGCCACACAACTGGGATCCCTTCCACTTCTGATTTTAAGACCAAAGCTTCAGCCTGGAGACTGAAGGCCAGTTAACAAAGATGGCAGGGCCACCAGTTATGGGGGTGTTGCATTCCCAGAGGGATTTAGAAATCCTTCCCACTATCAATTGCTGCAATGATGAACCCACTCAGGAGGATGATAGCACTCAAAATGAATAGCAAAGAAAGGCACATGTTTGTACAATAAATGCTAACGGTAGATTATGAATTTCAAATGTCTGTGGCAGGCTAGTGGTGCACAGTTTGGGCTAGGGCCTTCAGGGCAGACTGGGTAGGGGACGATAGGTTTGTTGAGTTGAGAGAGACCTAAGAGATCATCTGGTCCAGCCCCCTTCTTTTACAGATGAAAACTAAGGAACAGAGAGGTTAAGCTCATGAAGTGATCTAGTGGAAGAGGCAGAATGGGAACCCAGGTCTTCTGACATGAGCCAATGTTCTTTCCATGAGACCAGGGATTCTTAACCTTGAGTAGAAGAACTTTTTAAAAAAATCTCATAAGTGTATTTCAATATAATTGGTTTCCTTTGTAATTCTATGTTATTTTATGTATTCACACATATAAAAAGATTTTTTTTTCAGAAGGGGTTGTAATGCTAATGAGATTAAAGATCTTCCCCACTCATTAATGGGCCTGCCCATTAAGGGGAGTTTGATTAGAAGAGATTTGTAGAAAGGCCTACACCTTTTGCTAATGAGGCACTGGTTCTCAAGGGTTGTGATGCCCTCTGGCTCTGAAAATGTATAAATACTGTGAGGTGAGATTTTATTTTGGGGCTTACTCATCAGAAATGTTTGTTTGGGCTGACAAGACTCTGGGCAGCTGCTAAGGAGCCCCCTGGCTTTGAAAACTCAGGTGTTGCTGCTTCTCTCTCAGGTAACTATGTTTGCATGGAATGGTCAGACAGATGGAGCTGTTGATCTGTGATGCATATATTGCTCGTGGTCAGGCAGTGGAAGCCCTGTCCATTATTATTTCCTTGTATTTTCTCTGAAGTGCAGGGTGTTGACTTTTTCCCCTGAACCAAGTGAATGATGATATGGATTTGATTAAAGTGATTGCTGACCCCTCAAAAGTTGCCTTTACTTTTAGAAATGCAGCTCTAAGAACCTGTGATGGCCGGCCCTCCTATAGGGAGGACCTCTTATAGGGGTCCCCAGGTTTCACCAGAACGCCTCCCCTTCACCAGACTTTACCAGAGTCCTCGATACAGAAAAGGCTAAGAGCCTTCGTCTCAGACAATGACCAGGGAGGAGGCTGGTGCGGAATAGTGAGAGAATAATGCCTTGAGGAGCCTTGTCTTACTTTAGTGTTGGACTTGTGGCTGGAAAGACAGGACTTCGGAGCTTCCAGGTTCCCTGCTGTATGTGTCAATATGAACACGTGACTTAACCTCTTGGAGTTTCCTCACAATAACACTTGCCCTTCCTCTCAAACAAGACTATGAAGGAAACTGATTTGTAAATTATAAAGCGTAACTCCCCACACGTGAGTTATTGTGCCCAACCTGCCTTCTCCTTCTCTGCCTGTCTTTGTGTCCCTAATGCCTCCCACCATACCTTGCACACAGTAGGGACACCACAAATATTTCCTGTTAAATGAATTTTTCTTTTTCGTTTCTTCACAATCCTTTCATCTCCCTCACAATCTCTTCCCAATTATATATTAAATGATATGCTAAGTGCCCTGAGTTGTTTTTTTTTAAAGTGTTTGCTGCAGCCTGCCTCTTTCACATGTGATACAAATTCCCCTAAGGGACATGTGTTTTGTCACTCAACCCCTCACTGCTTTTCCACTCTGCAAGTGTGTCTGACACTCATGTCTCTTCTCTGAGAAACATCTGATGTGCGTTCAGGCTATACACATACCAGGAGCGCTGAGCTATCACTGACTGATGACCATGGTGACAGCAATGAGGCCATTAGCTCCCCCAGAAATAAAAGGGTCAGAGGGCCAAGCCCGGCCAAAGATATCAGACCCTGGACAGTAAGTCTTTATAGGTTCACCAGAAGAGAGAGTTAAAAACTAATTTTGGTACTCAGTAATTGGTTTTCCAAGCCAAAAAATAATGGGAAGGAACAATTTTCCCCCTTTTTTCCTTTAAACATTTTTTTATTTCTCTTTTCTTAACACTGTTCATTTTCTTCTAAAGAAAATCGCTCCTTTTCCTCCAGTTAGTTTTATGGTTTTCAACTTCCACTCTTTAAAAAGTGCAGGGGGCATTTTCTAAACCCACCTCTCTGGCAAAGGCCTACTTCACTTCCAAGACTACCGACGGTGTGTGTGACACTGGTAATGCTGGCAGTTATATCGTAACAGATGCTTCATAAATGCCTGCTGAGTGACTAACTGATTCATCCCACAAAGGTCAGGAGAGGTTCAAAGAAATGTACATTTGTAGATACAACTCATTTGTAACTCAGAGAAGTTTCATGTTTATATTTTTCTAAAGGGAAATGGAGGGAAAAAATCCGAAGAGTAGGTTGGAAAGATTTTGAGTGACAGAACTCAATCAGTATTGATTCCAAGTCTCCTATATGTCAGGTACTGCGCTAGGCACTGGAGATACAGACAATAATGGAAAGTCCCTGCTCTCAAGGAGCACATCTTCTGTAAGGGGAAACAACATGTACACACATGAGTAAATGCAAAACATATATGAAGTTATACAGCAAGGTGACTACTGTTCTCAGAAGAGAGAACCTCAGCAATTGTAGTGGGGAAACCAACTCTGCTTAGACCATTTCTAAAACTACCAACTACTCAACTATGTTTCATTAGAAACAAAAGGAGATAAAACTTTCCTCACCCCTGCCCCCCCAATCTGTCCAACTGAAGTAATGGGCAAAGTCTTTCACATCTTTTCTACAAGAACTGAAATTATTTCTCTCTTCCCATTCCTATGCCCTCCATAGTTTCATAAAATAGTCCTTACAATAAAACAAACTCCGGAAGCTTCTTCTGCAATTAAAGAACAAACACTGACGTCAGCAGAAGGGCTAATTAACACTGGGCAAATTCTCTCAACAGGTTGTTACACATATGGTTTATGAGCATCAGATGCATTCAGTGTAATCTTTCCATGCTGGCTCTGTGGCAACGGACAAGGCAAACCACCGGCGCCAAGTGGTTAATTGTATTTTCCTTATTAATTACATGAAGCATTTTATTCTGTTCTCACAATGGAAATGACATCTACCCAGTCATTTGAAAGCTCCCTGGATTTCACTTTCCATTCTCTCCGGGTCATTTCTATCTTGCTTACTTACACGTCCAACTTGTATACGTTAGTACCCCACTGCCTATAAAGCACAAAGCAATTCATGAAATATTCTGATTTTTACAAAGTTCAGTATCTTAACAAAACCCTTTCTAAGTTTACTTAGAAAGTAAATTTACTTTCTTACTGTTCGCTCCATTTCTTCTCGGCCAAAGGGTCTCAGCTTTAAACAGAATCTCAATCCCTAAGAGAACAGAATATTCCAGTCATGCCATGATCCTCTACTACTTTTACAAAAGAACTTCAGAAACACAGTGAAAGCCAATTAGCTTGAGGGCAGCCCAGAAGTTGTGCAGGCTAAGATACACTTAGCCCAAAGTCATCAGAAAGCGAACTGAGAAAATATCTGAAGAAAGTTACTACTGCCTTCATGAAAGATCTAAACACATGAGAATAAAGAGTAATTTATCGTAGCAATTTCAAAGAAGAGTTGATCCTGGGCCGGGGGAAATTATGGCTGCCATTGAAGGAATCTTCCATTCTGTAAACACTTGTCAGCTGTTAAGAGACAACCAGTCTTAGCTGGAGAATGTCCCAGGAAGCCTTTCATTAAGCATGAGATTGGGAATCACTTGCCTTTGAAAGATAGTCAGACATTTTAAATTTATTCTCAAGACGCTCCATCTTTTCCTCCCCGCCCCCAACAGACTTACCGACAGACCTCCACCAGCCGATCCAGTTCGGGACAGCTGCACTCATACAAGTTCCTACAGCTCACATGACTCTGGTTCATTAGGTCTCCCAGCAGCTGGATGGCATTAGCAGGTGCTTCCTCACATATCTTCTTAAACTGCAACACCCTGGCTGCCTCGCTGAACACATGCTTGGCACGCTGGTACAACTTGAAGAGGAGTACTTGTTAAAAAAGAAAGGGGGGGAACGTGGTTAGAAATAGTCCCAGAATCCCACCCCAAAGGCCCATAAAAATACAATCATCAGAGGCAGCTATTTCTGTCCTATGACTCTACCAACCCTTGTGTTGGTCTCTGTTTTACCAAGGAGATTTTTCCTAGCCTAAGCCGATGTTCTTACAAACTGACATTCGATTCAGCAGAAAACCCTAAATGTATAGATTTTGAAAAACAAAAAAGACACCTTTTTCCAAATTATTCCAAAGTGTCATTTTCTTCCTGTCTGGCCTTGGATAGGTTAATGCATCTCCCTGGGCTTCTGAAGCTCCTTCTAAAAGGGGTTGTTGGACTAGATGACCTCTTAACTCTGAATCTGTGATCCTAGAATCTTACTTAGAAGGCACAGCAGGTACTATTGATTAAATGCCTATAATGTGCCAGACAGACAAGCGGCAGTGTGGTACAGGGGAGGGAGGGCTAGCCTCAAAGTCAGCAGGACCTAAAGTCCTTCCTCTGACATACTGGCCAGACCCCAGGTCAGCCTCTCAGACTACCACAGGAGAACCGAGTTCACATTCAATGTTCCTTACACTGATAAAGTTAAAGTCCAGACGGTTCCCTCCACCTCTCTCCCTACAATGCTAGGCATTGTGCTGGGCTTTGGGAATAAAATGGTAAAAGGGAAACTCTCTGACCTCATGGAGGTTACATTATGTCAGGTAACAAAAACGAAGTACAAAGAAATGGAGAAGACAGTCTCTGCTATTGAGCTATATACTTCTGTAGGATAAATTGGAAATACTCAAAAGAGGGAAGGTCCTAGAACTAAGAGGGATGAGGGAAAGCTTCCTGTAAAAGGTGGGATTTTAGATGGGACTGAGGGGAAGCCATGAGGCAGAGGTGAGGAGGGAGGGCATTCTAGACCCAGGAGAATGGAGGAAGGGAATGCCCAGAGTTGGAACATGGAATACTCAGTGAGGGAGCTGGTAGGGACTAACCTGTTATTTGACTAATATAGGGAATTTCCTTGGTGAGAAAACTCCTTCTACCATTGAAGTTTGGCTCTTCCTCTGCAACTTCTGGTCTCAGAGAGCTGCCTAGAGGACTGAGAGTTTATATGATTTACCCAGTTGCATAGCTAGTCTTACCAATTCTGAGACCAGGTCTCTCCCTACTATGCCACACTGCCTCTAGTCATATGTACATATGGTGGAACCTCCGTTTACAAGTAACCTGGTTTACATATGCTTCGCTGGATGAGGAAAAATGTTTTGCAAAATTTTTCTTGCAGGATGGACAAAATTCACAGTACAAACATCATATTTGTACTTGAATGGCTCTTGAGGGGATGATGCTCAACTAGGGCAATTTTTTTTTGAACCCATATAAGATTGCTTGCTGTCTCAGGGAGGAAGGGGAGACAGAAGGAGAGAAAATTTACAACTTATGGAAGTAACTGTTGAAAAGTGAAAACAAATAAATTAATTTTTTAAAAAAGTCAAAAACAAGAGTCATTAGATAGACTCCTAGTCAGAAGATAATGTAAAGAAAAAAAAATTATTGAGTCAAAACACCAAAGTGATTCTAAAAGACAAAAAATAAGTGAAGGCAGTAGCAATAGTCTTGCTTTCAGTGAAAGCAGCATCAGAGAGAACACTTCTAATGTTGAAATCCCGGATGTTCTTATAGAAAGAGATTTCCCTTCCAAGCAATAACCCTTCCTCCTCCTCCACCCTCATCTCCCTCATGCCAGGCAAGACTCTTCTCAAAGGTAAAGTGCAGGTTAGTTTATTTTATTTTCAGTTTATATTGCATACTAATCGTTGCTATTGTATTTTGGGCACATTAGGGACAAAAAATTTACTTAAAATTATAAACAATTATTTTATATGACTATTTTTGGGGATGTGGTATCAATCGTCCTACTTTACATTATTTCCTATGGGAAAATTCACTGCAATATGAACAAATCGCAGGATGAACAGAATCTCAGAAAGAATTAAATTCATAAACTGAGGCTCTATTCTATTTAAATATACTTAAAAAATCTCATTTTGCATGTATTTAAGTATGTAAATATTATATACATAGTTAAGAGTATACAAAATGACTCTAAGGTCATGGGTGAGGGCAGAGTATGGAAGCATTATCAGCAGTGGAAACAACATATTCTGCTAAGTTATCTTGCACATCCTCCACATCTCTAAGAAGTAATTGTCTTTAATTCCTTTTGGGGGAAATGAGGGAGGACTGGCTCTGCCCACTTGTCTCCTACGCCTGATCCTAATACTGACCAGCACGGAAGCTTTAACCTGTGCCAGGCTGACCAGAACTGGTTTGCTCATTGTTAGGCAGCTTTTCCCAGGGGTCTACCATACTGATGCCAGACTTAGTGCATGCATCCTAATATTTAGCCTCCTGCAGTTCAGAACTCTGAAATTCAAGCTATCTGCTATCTTCAGACCAAAGGCATGAGTGGCCATGCCTGGCAATGGTCATGTAAGCACTTTCAATGATCCTATTTCCCTATGGCAAGGCAGTGTCTCGTTCACTTCTTACAGGCTTTTAGTCCAAAGAATAGGATGCTGTGGAGTTAGATGAAGTACGATATGTTATAGCAGACTGTCCTGGCACGCAGCTGCGACGTGTCTCCCTGGGTTAATGGTAAGTGCATACATGACTCTGGGACTCCTTATTGATGAAGACTGCAAATATGTAGCCTCACAGGGCTGCTGTGAGGATCCAGGGACAGAATTTCCATAAAGCATTTTGCAATACTAAAGGTGCTAGATGACTGTTGGCCATTATCATCATCATCATTATTTTCACTTAAGCCAAAGTATACAGAGAAGTTGCACTTTTAACATAAAGGGCCCTGCCCATTTAAACCTTCTTGAGTCTCACAAACAATTAACATCCTCTAGCACTCCACTAAATACATCAGGGCCTTCTGTTCCACTGGTTTCTACTGGCAGCAGCTGAGCCTGCCAGGCCTCAGGAAACATGTCTGACTAATTAAGCAGTTTACTCTCCTTTACATATCATAACATGGATGGTTCACATTGCCATGGACTTTCAGGCCTAATCCAAAGGCATAAATAAGTAATAATGAGTCAGGAGGGAAAAAAGCAACTCTTGGCCTTAGGTGAACACTGCAGGCAGAAGAGTTCTAGGTAACAGGAAAGCCATCCCCCAAACCAGGACTGCCAGTCCCCAGCTTAGAAATGAGTTTCATTCTGAAAGTTTCTTTGTAAGGTAACCAATTATTGGAATTCTAAAGGCATCCCAGCCCACCCCACCAACAGTACTATATATGGTTACCAGAGAGGGCAAGCTAGTGGGCTAGGCCAGCCCATGGGAGCCTACATAACTGAGAATGTACATTAAAATTGTACAGTTTTGGCCTGAGGGCAGTGTCCTGGGAGCCTGGGTCACAGGTATCACAGGCTTAGGCAAAGGATTCTCTAAAAGTCCCACTTATTCATAAGGTGTTCATGGCAACAGAAGCAGGGGAGAGAGGCGGAGAGGAGGGAAAGAGTGAAGGGGGCAGTCATTTACAAAGGCTACTTTGGCAGTTGATGTGCCAGGGAAGGCCTGCAGTCAAATAGCATTCTAAATGACATGACGCAAGGGCAAAGAGATAAGTAAAAGGAAGAACTACTCACAATGACGGCAAATACTTGCAACACTGAAACGTAGGTGAACTGGCAATGACTTTTCCAGCTCTCTTAGAAGAAACCTCCACCATTCCTTAACCTGGAATACGACTTCACTAGAGCTTTATCTCCTGTCCTCCTTGGAGTGGACCCTCCACTCCTGCCAACAGGCAGCATGATAGAGTAGGGTCAGACCTCAGCCATCTACTGCTAACTCTGTGACTGCACTGTCTCAGTTTCCCAGCACCTCCCTCCAGGGACTGTTGTGAGGACCACATGAGACAATATTTTTAAAGCATTTATCACAATGCCTGGTATGCAGCAGTTGCTATATAAATGCTATTACTGCTGTTGTTACTTGGATTCAGGGGACTGGGGTTCAGGTTCTACCTCAGACACTTACCAGCAATGTCACCCCAGGAAAACCACTTGGTTTCTCTCAGTTTCCTCACCAGCAAAATCGCCCTTATTTCTCAGTTTTGTTGTGAGGATGACATAACGTAGAGAAAAAATCTGGCAAATGTTAAAGCATTCCATAAGTACCACCTATAATAATATTACTGTTTCCTTCAAGGTACCGAGGCACTTTCTCACCTCCACCCAATCATTACCACCCACCATCAAACACTCTCCTCTGCCTTCTTTAGTTATCAGAATCCTCCCAGGCTTTCAAGATCAATCTGTCTATCTATTTCTGTCAGTCTCTCTCACTGTGGCAGCTCAGACTCAGTCAGTCAGGAGGCATTTATTAAGCACGCACTATGTGCTATGCATAGGGGATACAAAAGGTAAAAGACAGTCCCTGTCTGCAAGGAGCTGACTCTAATGGGGCAGACAACCGTGCAAACAACTCTCTCCAAACAAGATATAGGCAGGATAAATGTGGCTGGAAGGATGCTACTGCAGACAACATACACAAAGTGGTCTAAATGGAAAGGAGATGGCTTCCCTGAATAGTTACCACTAAAACAGTATGTGTGGGTTTTCTGCTTCCTGGTCCTTTTTTTTTTTTTTTTACTTAAGCTCAGTTTCACGCTAAATATATAAAATGCCAACTTTAAGATTACATATGTTTCAGTTTACTCCTAAATGACTTTACCTCCCCTAATCAAAGGCTGGGCCTCAGAGTCAGTGGTTTATTTGGGGGATTTTTTTTCCCTTAAAAATTCTTATGGATGAAGACATCAATTCCAAAGTCTCTGATTAGGACAGCCACATAGTTCCCAAGACACTGTAAGAAAGTGACATGTTGCTTAGCTAAGAGTTATGGGTTATATGTGGCGGGGGAGATGGTACTATGTACCCTCATGACACAGTTTTGGCCCCTGAACTTAGAATACTACACACAAGTAAACTTTAAGATAACAGCTTCGTATGCATTTCCAGTGAAGAGTAACCCTCTGGTTTTCATTCAAAATTCCTTATGTTTGAGACTCAGCTGTGACTAGCGTTCAGACCTAAAATTCAACCTAGACATGGAACGTATGGTTTCCTCAGAGCTATTAATAGCACCTCACAGATAAAACCCCAAGGTTTTATAGGAACATCCCAGCTGATCTGATATAGGAAGAGACCTTAGAGATCACCAAATCCACGCCTCCTCACTTTACAGGTAAGACATTCAGTCCCAGAGCAAAAAAAAAAAAAAAAAATGATTAGTCCAAGGTCACACAGTTAATAAGTGGGGAAGCCAGGACTCAAACATCTTCTCTTTCTCTAACCAGTGCTGCTTCCACAGCACCATGCTTATGACAATACCCTTTTAAGCATACTATCCTCACAAAGCAATTCTTTCATAACAAAAAATTTCCAATAAGAATGCTCCCAGACCTAGGGCACATCTGAAGGTGCTGCTGAGATTTCCACAGTTTACCCACTCTGGTAAATCACCACTGAACAGTAGTAACTCCAGAATAAGCTGAAAAAACACTGTTTTCAATTGTGATGTAAAGCTCTTGCCAGGGGCTACAGCTGATCCTAGGGACTACCCTTTGGGAAGCAGCTTTTACTTGCCTGTTACCTTACAATGCTTTGGGGTCTGTCATTCTGGCAGATGGACATACATCAGGAAGTCTCAAGTCTGAAGCAGGGTCCATGATAATTGTTTACAGCTCTGACTTGTTTACAATCTCACAGACTCCTGGAGAGCAATCGTGTCATACCTTTCCTTGCTGATGTGACCCTATCCCAACAAGCCCAACCTCAAGAATCGGACTATATACAAGATGGCTTCCCTAGACCCCGACACATATACACAATAATGAGTGATCTAGCCATAGGAAATCTGAAGCCCTGATCTGGAAATAGGCTAAATTATCAAAAACTGGAAAACACATTGGGTTAAAAGCTGGGAGATTCGGGTTCTAGTTCTGACTGCCACTTATGAGCTGTGCTACTATAGGCAAGTTATTTCTTTATTCATAAAATAAGGGAGTGGGACTTAACTTGATGATCTCAAAGGCATTTTCCAGTTTGAAAATATTATGCTTTGAATATAGAGAACTTTCTTGGAAAAGTCATGTGATACTCTGTAAAAGTAAATTTATGAGATTGGTATTTTTATGTTGTTGCTCAAACGCTGACAGCATGATGACCTAAGATGTACCATGTCTATGGTGACAACCCATTGCTTAAATGAAATATCAATGACGGCTTCATTTTATCTCTTGAAGAATTTTCATAGTCAGTGAATTGGACTCCTTTTATAGATCAAAATGTTTCTTTTTTCAATGGTATGTAGTAGAGCCCATGAGGCTAGGCTATAGATTATTAATAAAGTCAAAAGAAGACTTTGCAGATAAGGGACTTTTGTCCTTTTTAGAGATATCCAGACCCATTCCTGACACCTCTCTCTAAGACAAGATTTCTGTGTGAGTGTGTGTGTGCGCATACATGTGTGTGTATGCGTGCGTGTGTGTGTGTGTGTGTGTGTGTGTGTGTGTGTGTGGAATCCATTCATATGGCCTGGGCTCCTACATAAGGCTTCCAGAATCAACCACCAAACATTCACTGAGCACACATTCTGTGTAAACTATGATGCTAAGAACTGTAGAAGACTCAGAGAGGTACCTGTCCTCCTTGTATCCATTGAACCGATTTAACAGCATCTCCAGTGGGAAAGCAATGATGATAGCAGACATTTATGTAACGCTTTAAGGTTTAAGGTTTGCAAAGCCCTTTCACAAACCTCACAGACAGCAAGGTGGGCATTCTAGACCTCATTATCCCTATCTTATGGATGATCAGACTGAGGGCCAGAAGAAAGAAGACACTGGATTCAAGGAAAACTTTTAGAGGGTGTTACTCTAGGTCAGAACTAATGAAAGTCTAATGAAGGGCTTACGGCAGTGGGAGTGGAGATGGGACAAAAGTGAGAGATTATACGGTGGAATCAGTAGGACTTGGTAATAGTCTGAATGTGAACATTCAAAAACAGCAGAATTACAGTAGGTTCTAAGGATGTCGATTAGTATCCAAGCAATCAAGAAGCACTTATTAAGCACTTACTTGGTACCAGGCACTGTGTTAAGTCTTAGGGATATAATGAAAAGTAAAAATACAGTTCTGTTCTCAAGGAGATTACGTTATAATGAGGGAGAGAACATGAAAATAACCAGATACAGACAAGGTATAATAATATTTATATATCATTAAAATATGCAAAGTGCTTTTCAAATATCACCTCATCTCTAATAAAAACCCTGGAAAATAGATGCTATTATTGGAGATAATTTTAAAGGAGGTAACTGAGATGCACAGAGGTTAAGTGATTTGCCCAGGGTCACCTAACTTACTAGTAAGAGTCTGAGGCCAGATCTCAACTCAGGCTTTCCAGATCCACACACTGCACCACGTAGCTATCCAATATACAAAGATAAAAGGTAATCTTAGAGAGAAAAGCTCTAGCAGCTGGGGGGACCAGATGGGTATTTTGCGGAAGGAGGGATCTGAGCTGAGTACTGAAGGAAGCTAAGCCCCCTAAAAAGCAGAGGTGAGGAGCATGAACGTTCCAAGTATGAAGGACAGGCTAGAGCATAGGCAGAAAGATAGATGAGTGATGGAACTGTCCTGTTTCAGGGATGGCAAGTAGGCCAAAATGGCATATATAAAATGTGTAAGAGACGCTGGAGAGGAAGGAAGGGTCCATATTGTGAAGAGTTTTAAATGCTAAACAGAGGAGTTTATACTTGATCCCAGAGACAACAGGCAGCTACTAAAGACTGTTGTGTTTGGAGAGGGGGTTGGCACTTTGGCAGGTATGTGGTAGATACATTTGCATGGAATGTGACAGGCACAAATAGCTGTAGTACCAAAAACTCATAAGGAAAAGGCAGGGCAAAGAATAAATGGCAAGAAATGGCTATTAGGGATTGCCTACACTTCCAGGAACTAGATTTACTTCATTTAATATAGACAATCTGTCTACAGACCTCATTAGTAGATATTTGGAGGTTCTCATGCCCAGAAAACTCTTGCCTCAGTAATCAACCTGGTGATGACCCTCCTCTAATTTAGCCAGACTTGTCTTCAGATGGCAGGCAGAGAGTCTGTCACCAGATCCATATTCAAAGCCTTTATAGCTTACTAAGATTTATATTCTACTGGTCTAACCTTGGAAGATCCAAGGTCAACTCTGGGCCATGAAGTGTCATCAGAGAAGGATATCAGACAACTGTGCAACAGGGAATAAGAAGTGACTATGCACCCAAGGCCACAATTCCCTGGGCCTATTTAATGACATCAGGAAGGAGAGTCAGGGCTGGTATTTTCCTATGATAATTAGAAACCAGCCTGTGTGGGAAAGAAGGAATGTGAATTCCGAATTAGAGGGCATTTGGTTGAGAAAAGTAGGGTGGAAAGAAGTCTGGGAGTCTGGCAAAACTGGGTGGAGAATGAGTTTGAAATGAGAAGATTCAGAAAGAGAAAGGGAGTAAGAGTCAGGGCAAGTGTGGAAAAGAAGGAATGTAGGCCAAGAGTTTGAGGGCATTGGGTGGAGGAAATAAGGTGGAGAGAAGTTTGCAGATGCTGCAAAGAGTGAGAAGAGGATGAATTTGAAGTAAGATTCAGCAAGAAACAGGGCACGTTTGGATGGACATACGTGAATCTGGGGAGCCCCAGCTGTTCGCTGAGCGCGGATCTGAGAGAGTCTGTGTCTGGAAATAAGAAGAACTGGGTGTTGGCACGTCCTTTACAGAGTACGAATGCCAACTTGAGGAGACAAGAGATGGGAGGAGTCTTGAGCTTCTAGCACATGGGGTCTCCTACGACTCCTTTGAATCATGCATTTTCTGAGTTCTTCTTTTCCTATTTTGGGAAGAAAGTGTTATGGAAGACAAAAGCAGCCAACAGGTGTATGCCTTTGAATGACAACTGTTTGACTTTAGCTGGAATAACACAGCTACTGCAGTTTGACACTGGGACCATAGTTTCATTGGTATAGGAAACTCCTGGGTAAGGAAGTGAAGGGCAGCAAGGTGGCACAGGAGATAAAATGCTATACCTGAAGTCGGGAAGACTCATCTTCCCAAGTTCAAATCTGGCTTCAGACATTTACTAGCGGTGTGACCCTGAGCGAGTCTATTAAACCTGTTTGCCTCAGTTTCCTCATCTGTAAAATGAGCTGGAGAAGGAAACGGCAAACTGCTCCAGTACCTTCACCAAGAAAACCCTAGGCAGTGTCACGAAAAATTAGGCACAACTGAAACGCAGAACAACCACCAAAAAAACTCTCCCAGGGCAGGTCAGTACCTTCTCTGCTGCTTAAAGCACTGAGAAATTTAAGGGACTTATGTCTGTGGTAAGACTTGAACCCAGGTCTTCCTGGCTTTGAGACCTGCTCTCTATCCACCACAACATGCTCCCTCTTATCAATGTGGACAAATTATGGTCACACGTAAGCACAGCTTTTCTGAGTGGTGGAAAGGAGAAATTGAAAAGAGGAGAGGGCAAAGACTGCCGTTAGGAGCTCATGGAGAAGAAGGGAGAGATCTGATAGCCATGGGGAACCAGAGGTCAAAGGAATTAATAACTGATTGGCTGGGACAGGTAAGGAGAAAAGAAAGAATGATAGCTATGTGGTTTTAAACATGGGAGACAACAACACTGGCAAAAAATGACATTAAAAATGAAGCAAGTTTAGGGAGAAAACCTATGAGCTTAGTTTGGGATGCTTCTAAGTCTGAGGTACCAGTGAGACATTCAGATGGTTATCTTACATCAGAAGATGGTGAAGTGGATCTGGAGCTTAGAAAACACATCGGTCTGAAGGCATCAATCTGAGAGTTAGCTGGGTAGAAGTGAGATCTGAAATCATGAGACTAAAAGAAACTGTCAAGGAGACAAAGTAGAGAAAGAAAAGGAAAGGGCAACAGACAAGATGCTGGCAGGCATCCACCTCAAGGCATCAGGAGGAATACATGAAAATAGAGTGAAAATGAACAGCAGGTCTAAGACAGGAAATGGACTCTCAACCAAGGCTCCATGGACAAAGGAGCATCAGAGTTGGCCTGAAATAGTCAGCAAAGCCATCAAGAAGAAGCTTGAGTTGGCTTTTAAGATACTCCAGGATGTGGGAGCAATAAGAATGGAGGAAATATGTATGCAGAACAGTGAAGAAGCTGTGTATTAGAGAATAGTGGGAAATCAGGTGGGACAGATAAGAAAGCAGGGGAGTGGAATTCACCATGAAGAGTACCAGCTTTAAAGTCAGGGGACATGGGTTTGAATACTAAACCTGATACTATCTATGAGAATTTGGACCTTGGTTTTCCCCATCTGTAAAGTGAGGGAGACTTGGACTAGACTGTCTAGGGAGTTCTATGCCTAAATGGTCTCGTCTTTTAAAGTTTGAAGCCTCAAGGTGATAGCGCTCCATCAGCCCAGGTAAAACAATGAGGATGAAGCATGAGACACCTTTAACAACGAAATGGAAATTCCCCAGGGTTTTACCCTCTAAAATGTGTTTGCACAGTCTGGGCCAGGGCCTGGTAAGGAAAGGAGCATCACCAAGGGATATTTTGGACATAAGAACTCATAAATATCCACTGCCAAGGGGAAGAGAGGGCTCATGATCCATATCACTGGAGGAAACACACTGATGAACCGTGGGTGCTGGAAGTCACTTCGATCTGAGTTATCTGTGTAAAATGGTCAGTTTCACTCATAGCACATCGCTCTCTCTAGGCTAGAACAAGGTTTGGTTTCCAAGAACAGATCGCCAAAGTGGGGGTGGTGGGAAAAACCACTTCTTAATCCGTTTAAGGGTGCTCTTTCCTTGTGCAACAAAGCTATGGTAAGTTTTTGCTCTGCGGTCTAATTCATAGTATTTTGGGGCATTTGTGCAGAAGATGGAAAAACACTATAGATACCCCATTGAAGTCATTGTGGTTGCATATTTATTTTCCCAGTAAAATTATTTTTCACAAATGTGAAGTTTTGAAATGGTCAAAGCCACAAAAATAAACTGCTGTTTTAAGGCACATTAGGAGCCCATTCCCATACTAAAAAGACAAAATTAAATTACCATTTTTCATTTAAAAGAACAATCTCTACCTGCTTTTTAACAGCCAAACCACTCAGAAGAAAAGGAAGGGAAATTAATTGGTGCTTTCAACACTGACCACATTAACTCATGAAAAACTGAATTTCAAAGGAATTGATGAAAATCTAAGCATCTGCCACACCAAATTACCATGTGACTAGATATAACATTACTTCATGAATTTACAGTCTCTCTTACTTAGATTTTCAAAAGAGCCAAATGAGTCAAATGTCCCCTTCATGTAAAATATGGAAGATATAAGGGGCCAAAGGCCAACAGCACTGTGATTATTTCTGATTTTTCTCATCTAAAATACTTTTGATCCAATCAAATGTCCCTGCCATTTATGTTGTAGAAGTTGAATTACTCAGGACCACAAGAGTAAGGGATTTTAAGTTGGAAGTAATCTTAGAGGTCTTCACAATTTAGGGGAAGGGATTTACGTATCAGGCAGACAACTAAGCTAGAAGAGCTTTCAGGTTCCTTAACAACGTTGAGGTGTTCTGACCCCAGCCAACTCTATCACAATTTATCTATCACTCCCTAAAGACATGTTGGACTTCCTCAAGTCAAGGTCTTGCTCATGCTGTGTACACTATGAGCAGCATCCTCCACCTTCCGCTATCTTTCAGTAACTCAATCCAATGCCATTTTTATACGATATCTCATCTCCTCGAATTAAGAAGAGGTCAATTCCTTTCCCCTTATGCTCATTTAGAATTTAGTGTGTTACAACTCATTTGTCATTTATTGAATGGCTTATATTATAGTTGTGTCTACATCACTTTTTTGAACTAGACCTATGACTTTATGGGTCTGTAAGGGCACTAAGCTGGGAAAATGCACCCAACCAATGCCCTTCATACCTTATCTGAAATGTATTCCCTTAGAGAGTTGCCTAAAACGCTGAGAAGTTAAATGACTTGCCCGTGATCCTACATTTAGGCAGTGCCAGAAGCAGAACCTGAACATAGGGTCTTCAGGGCTCCAGGACTACATAGTTCTCTACGTCGTATGCCAGAAGTGTCAACTGTCAGCCTTCAGGCCCTCCAGAGTGGAGCAGGAACCGGATTCAAAAATAATCGAGAAAGGGTTAACAAACAAATAAAAACCCAATGGAACATAAATAATGTCAGTTTGTGGTTTTCCACGTCAATAGGCATCCCCACAGGATTTGTTCTGAGTCTGACCCTGCTTTCTTTGCTACGCAGACCCTGTGTCTTATCTCCTCAGCTGTCTCTGCTCACTCATTTTCCACAGTTGTATCTGACTCCTGTGACCTCACTTGAAGTTTCCTTGGCGAAGACGCTGGAGTGGTTTGCCATTTCCTCTTCCAGCTCATTTGGCATATGAGGAAACTGAGACAGTGATTTGCCCAGGGTCACATGACTACTAAGTGTCTGAAGCAGAGTCTGAGTTCAGGAAGATGACAGCCTAGCTCCTAAGTCCACTCTTCCACCCATTGTGACACCCAGCGCCCCCTCATCTCTTCTATTAAACTATAAATTTCTTTAAGGGGGGGGGAAGTTTTGTGCATTTTTGTACAACTCACATTACTTTGCACCTGGTAGGCACGCAATCTCTGTTTCTTGAACAAGTAAATCCATTACTCTCCTAATCTCTCATTCCCACTAGTTCACCCAATTCTTGGGCCTGAGAGGAAACCCCAGCTGTGCACACAGAGGACTTTATTTCCCATTTCACGAAGAATCTGATCATTTCCCTTTCCTCCACTTTACAATATCCCCAAAACTAGTTTCTTAGAGAAAGCTAAAGAAAGGAGGCAATCCCATGACAGGTCATACAAATAAAAAGACTTGTAGTCTTAAAGATCTGGATTTGAAGGCCATTTCCCTCACCCCTGACTTACTGGCCTCACTCTCTGACCTCAGGCAAGTTCATTTAACTTTCTGGGAATTCAGTCATCACATGTGTAAAAATGGGGCTAATCACACTTGCAGAACTTACCTCACAGGGCTAAAGCTTTATTTTGTGAAGTGCATTTTATACAAGTAACTGTTCTTAATTTAAAATGTGGATGATGGGAACATTTTCTAATTTTCTCATTTAAAATTGAACTAAATTAAGTTTGTGGTTCTTTTTAAAATTTTTATTTCCATGACTCCCAAATAATTCATTTCTTCCTGTGAGTTAATGGTCCTTGATAGGCAAAAAAAAAAAGTTCCCTGCCCCTGATGTTCTAGTCAAAGGGTGTTAATTTCTTCTACCTCCTTGTGCCTCTATGCTAAAAACATACCACGAACCAGCTTACTTAACTCTTTTTGAAGTATATTATGCCCCCGTTTCTGAAAATTACAGCAGATCTCAGTTGTTCCTTATTTCAATTTTGTCACATCTAACCAAGATGAAACATGATCAGATGTGCAAAAATGCTTTGAAAAATATAAAGCAATGAGCCTGGTGGTGTAGTGGTTAAAGTCTGGATATAGAGTCAGCAGACAAGTAGGTTCAAATCCTTCTGATGCCAGTTTGTTCAGCATGGATTTAGAGCTGGAAGGGAACTTAGGGGACACCTAGCTCAATCCCTTCATTTTACAGTTGAGGGAAATGGGATTCAGGGAAAAAAGTCACAGAGAGCGAGCAAAGTACCAGAATCAGAATCAGAACCAAGGTGGTGCAGTGGATAGAGTACCAGGTCTGAAGTCAGGAAGACTCATCACCTGAGTTCAAATCTGGTCTCTGACATTTACTAGCTGTGTGACCTTGGGCAAGACACTTAGCCCTGTTTGCCTCAGTTTCTTCATCTGTAAAATGAGTTGGAGAAGGAAATGGCAAACCACTCCAGTATCTCCACCAAAAAAACCTCAAATAACACAACAAGCACCTCTGACTCCAAATCCAGTGCTCTTTCCCACTGTAATATGCAAGCCACTGTAACTTCTATATGCCTCTGTTTCCCCATCAAAGGGGATGATGAACCCACCTCACAAAGTTATTAGGATCAAATGAGAATTAATATACACCAAATATTTTGTCATCCTTAAGATGCTTCGTGAGTGCTGGCTAATTTATCTTCACTATTACTACGTGACAGAGACCCTGTCAAGATTCATTAAACACAATACCTTTCACTGAGGATAGAACAGAAGGGGGAAAATACTGGAAGAAACTATAAGCCAGAGGTTGGAAGTGTAAGAAGACTCTTTAGTAACTTTAAAGTCCTGAGTCCACTTCTCTCCCAGGAAAACCGCCATGTCTGCTCACTGTTCCTTATTTGTACTGTATATGTTGTTGAACTGTTTTAGCCCTGTCTGACTCTTCCTGACCTATCTGGGATCTTCTTGGCAAAGATACTGGAGTGATCTGCCATTTTCTTCTCCTGCTCATTTTACAGGGGAGGAAACTGAGGTCTTCCCCATTAGAGTGAGCTCCTTGAGGGCAGACTGTCTATGGCCTCCTTCTGCACTGTTAAAAGATAAACCTTGCCCTCAATACTGAAGCAATCCCAGAAAGAAAAATTTAAAGGAGTTTTCAAGGCAAAAGCCCATTGAAAGCAGTCAGGCACCAGGCTCAAGTACATGCTGTTTTTAAAGTTTAATTTCATAATAAGAGGAGATATCCTGACAGGTGCACATTTCTGAAACAGAGTAGGCTAGTGACAATCCATGTAAATGCAGATTTCTGAAAAGCAGGTCAAAGCACAAGTGGTTGCCGCCCTTTCTTCCTCTCAGGATGGCACGTGCTCTGGCCACTCGGAAAGGGTTAACACATAACTTGGAAAGGGGGATGAGGGATCATGGATTCACTTGAATTAACCTGGCCGTCCTGGCTAAAGCCTACATCCTATCTTCAGCATTTGCACAGTACCTGGGACATGGCAGGGGCTTCATAATTGTTTTTCGATTTAACTTTGGCGATTTCACCATTATCCAATCACAGCTGTAATATTGCTTACTTAGCACACCGCCTAACACATGGAGAGTGCCTGTGGACTGATTGATTAAATACCAGACCGTGTTATCGAGCAGAAAATATGGTTTCCATTGTTACTGAAATAAACTTTTCACATGCGAAAGGGTGCACCTCCACAGAACTGTGGAAAAAGGCATGGAGAGAGCGTTCCTGAGCTGATCATGATAAGCCAATAGTGCAGTTAGGGGTGAGCGGGGAGAGGGTACAGATAAAACTGCAAAATCTGACACCCTGAGAAAAGCAGCATAATGAACACATAAATAACATAAGGATAGGCTATGCTTATCAATTCTGTTGTGAAAACAAAAGGAACAATAATTACAGGCTGAAATGTCTTTATTCTAGTACACAGAATATAAATATATATAAATATATATTAGCCTACAATGCTATCACAGGTAAGTGAAGAAGAGGTATCACTGGAGATCTGGTTGGAAGGAATGCGCAGCTGGGGACGTGACAATGGAACAGACAAGCTACTCATAACTCCTCTGTCCTAAATTTATAGTTTTTGTGAGAGGCTGCAGTTGAAATATCCACTGTGAGTCCCACCTGGAACAAAAATGCTCCAAAATTAGCTATGGTGGGTCCTTGGATACGACATATACAAGCAATCCATCACCAGGATCTGCTACGTGCCCTTCTGGCTTGGCAGGCCCAGCCAGAGTTTGCACTCATTGAGCAGAGCTATCAAGAACCCAGGGTCACCCCACCCCTCCATCGAAGCATTAGTATAGGGGGTTAGTGAAGGAATAGAGGAGCAGACTTGCTTTAAAATAAACAAATGTAACCAAATGGGAAGGGGAGAGCAACGTACATATAGTAATATATATGTTAGCAATGAAATCCATTGATCAGAGCAAAATGGGGATTGGGGAGCAGGGAGGATAGGCAGCAGAGCAGAAAGAATTTAGAGAAGGATGGAAGGAGAAAGAAAAGGAAGTAGCAGGACTGTGGCAGTATTCTGTCAATCACCCAGACAGAGAGAGGAGAGGATGAACCAGGTTCTTCTAATTCAGATTACAAAATTAACACAGAAACAAGCTAAGGAGCAAGAGACAATCACCAGCCTTGTCTGTTAAAGTCTAATTCTCCTTGAGGCAAATCTGAGAAATTCTTGACTGAACTTGCTGTCAGTTTCATTTCTCAAAATAAAATAAAGCAAAGAAAGGAGCTGCTAAATGTCAGCCATTACACACACACACACACACACATACACACACACACACACACACACACACGGCGTGTGTGTATACATACAGATAAAGTTGGCTTTATTAAAATAAAAGGCACTACTTTGGGCCGAAGTAATCATGCCATCTTGGAAGCATAAATTCAAGGGAACATGAGCTAGAGTTGGACATGTAATACCTTAAACTTTAGGAAAGCAGATTTCAAAAAAATCAGAAAAAAAAAAGATAGCTCTGCTCTGACATCAAGACACACTAAAGATGGAACGTGCTTTGTGAGGGAGGGGTGACGTTAAAAAATGAAACTTACTATACTACAGTGAGATATTGTAATGAATGAAAACAGAAAAGCACACTAAAGGAAACGATGTAATTGTACAGAAAATGTGGAACTCAGATTTAAAAAAAAAAATTTATTAAAAAAAAAGAAGCAGAGGTAGGTTCTTGTAGAACCAAAAACAAGTACAAACGTGTAGCACAAACCTAAAGAATGTCCAAAAGAACAAGGAAGGGGCAGGCTCAGCACCTGGGTCAGGTCAGAGAGAAGGCTGGACTAGGAAACCCTTACCTTGCTTCTCACTTCTCAAGAACTAACTACCTTCACACTGGAAAGAGGAGAAAACAAGGTAAGGCAGGAATGCCAACTCAAGAAACATCAGACATTTGTAAGCAAGCTTAAGTGCGGGAACCATAAGAAAGAAGCCAAAAGAAACACTTGTCTGATGCGCCAAAGCACAGCTTCCTGGCTTCGCTGCCATGCTAATGGATCGCACGGCCTAGAAAACAAGCAAGTTTTAAGCCAACGACAAACCTAAACTGATAAAATGGCCAATTCTGCAAATAGCCACAGAAAATCCTGAGTCACAACTTGTCCTTAAAAGGCACCAGCACACACTCAGACCAAACAAATGCTCAGTAATTACCACTAGTATAGATGTTTAAAAATATGAAGATTACATATCCCCCGACTTTAAAAAAATAACAACGAATATCACTCAGCCACTAAATTAGTTTGCCATTTTTCACAAATGAAAATGATTTTTTCCTTTACTAAAATATTCATTTTGGAATTCCTTCAAGTTGCCAGTTTGTCTGCTGAATTTGAAATACAACTTTGTTTACAAAAATCTGATTTACATAAATTTCTCAGAAAGATATTTATTGCCTAGAGTTGAGCTCCACTTGTATGTACGAGGATCCAAGATGTTCTGTTAGATAAGTACACGCTCAAATCTCAATCCGTTTATAGGCCATTTGCTCTGAAGACGAGTTGAAGCAAAAATTCAGTTCTAAGACACATTTCATCTACCAGCATATGTATAATGACGGTAACTAGACAGCCTCGTTATAACTGATGGACAACCCAGGCACTCAATCTTTGTATTCACCTCATGTGAAGAGAAAGGGTGTGGGGTGAACATGAGAGGAGGGGGCGACCACGGTAAACTTATAGAACATAGAAATGAGTCACATGGGATGGATGGATGGATTGTGATCTACAGCTATCCTTTCCACATCGCAGGGGGCTTAGTGGGACAGTGCTACCTCCACCCCATCTGGAAAATCTACATAAAATTTTTTCATCCTCCCTTCATACCAGGGAAGAAATCTGAATTATTATGGAATTAAAAGAGAAAATATGTTGATATTATATAATACTATACATATATTTTATGCATTTCTGAGTTTCTAAACTTTTTATATATCTACTGGCCTTCCTTGTCTACAGCTTCTGAGAAAGTCCCAAAAAAGTTCCATTTAACTTCTTATGCCAACCGTTGACATATCGAAACCACAAAGGTGATATGTGATATGGAAGGGATACTTATATAATGTTGGTAGGGGTAAGAACATACGTGAGATTAAAGACCCCTCAGAGTACTAGAGTACATGTGTAAGAACTGTTCTAAATGTTAAGGTACTTCATTATATCTTATTGACTGGGCTGCCTGACCCCACCCCACTCCTACTCCCAATGACACAGATAGCAAACTATCAATGAATGCCTTCTCCTTCCATGCAGACTTTGTCCATAAATGCGTTAGAGATGATCTACCTAACTCACTAGAGACTTCCTTCTAGGTCTTTTAACATTATAAGGGGACAAGAGCAGTCCTCTGGCTGTCCACCTGATATTCCTCACGCATGATATTTGGCCATGATGCCTCCTTGGACCTACAGTACATCTCTAAGATGATGGTTTTTACATCACTTCTTGAACAAAGGTCATACGCTAAAGGCTACCTGCACCCATCATATGTCTCTCTTTTGACCTTTGCGTCATGAGGTCTTTTGATTCTTCAGACACCTGTAGTACTTCATGGCTCATAGAGACATATTGAAAACTTTCTACTCTGGATAAAAAGATAAAGAAGTTACAACCCTTACCTTCAAAATGCGGAGAGTCTACATAGGGGTATTATAGCAAGCACATCAATAAGCCCAATGCAAGATAAAATGGCATAGGAACAAAGGAGAGATCCAAAGTGGTCCAAGACAGCTGGAGGCAGGAGGGAATGTTCAAGCTGGGAGGCTCATGGAGGGATCCATGGAAGAGGTAGCCCTGGAGCTGGCCTGGCAGGAAGAGAAGGAGTCCAACAAACAAGGATGAGGAGAGGACACCTTCTACACATGGGTGTATGTAGACGATAGAGAAAAAGGAATGGCAGGATGAGATCAGGGAGCAGGGAGTTGGCCAATTTGGCTGAATGGAGAGAATATGCTAGGAGCAACTTGTAATACGGATGAAGTTAGATAAATTACAGCAGTGTCATTATAAGTAGCGCTCATGTAGCACTTTAAGGTTTACAAAGTGCTTTACAGAACTCTCATTTGATCCTTACAATAATCTTAAGATGTAGGTCATAAAGGTATGATGTCTCCATTTTTCAAATGAATAAACTGAGGCTTGGGAAATATATGTACTGGCCCACAATCACAGAGTGGCAAGCAGGTAATCAAGGTCTCTCTGTCCACATGACACAGAGGAGGAAAAGGATATTCAGGGAGGTTCATTCACTTACACATAATCACAGAACTATAAGGGGCAGGGCTGAGACTCTGACTCCAAGTACCATGTGACTTCATCATATCATCACTGCCTTAATACAAGTATGAAAAATTAAGGAGACCAGGAAGAAGAGCTGCAGGAGTTAACAATTCTCTGAGTAAAAGGGGTATTGAGTATGAAGATGTGGGTGTCACGTTAAGGAAGGTGCCTGTGATTTATAAATAATTTTTCTGAAAAATCTTAAGACATACACAAATGTCCCAGCAAATACTAAATTCTAAAAGTAGATTCAATAAATGATCCTAAGAGGAGACGGTTTCAGGCTATTTCCCTTCACATGCACACACATACACACACACACACACACACACACACACACACACACACACACATATACCATATTTTTTGACATTCTTATTTTTATTGTGGAGAGGCCTAAATGTAAAGCTTAAAGAGTTTGTATCTTACCCAGTATGCAATAGGAAGTCACTGAAGGTTTCTGAGAAGATAAATGACAGAAGAACATTTTGAAGCTCTGATGCATTCTTTTTTTTTGGTTTCCACAAGAAGCACATAAATTAACTTTAGTTACTGTTTATTATTTCCTTTGTTTCTATGGTATGGTCTACTTTAAATATGCCTAGAAGGTGATAGGGGAGCAGAGAATGGGTAAGGCCACATTTCCTCCAGTCAGTTTGCAAGGCAGGACTGAGTCAAGCAATGTTAAGGCAGAGGTGGTGAACTTAGGGAGACTGGCAAAACTCCCAGTGCTTTAAATGTATCAGGGAAAATATAAATAAAAATATAATACAACATAGATAATGTTAGTTTGTGGTTTTCTAGGTCAATATGCAGCCACAAGAATTCATTTCCACTTGAGTTTGATACCACTGTTTTAGGCATTCTCTTGGGATTCACCTCACTGTTCATGAAAACATAGTCATGACAGACTCAGGTTCTATGAAAGATCATATTGTGAGTTTGATAAACAAATACTTCAATGAGGCAAGAAAGGTTAAAATGCAAGAGGGTAGCAATGAGTTGAAGACAGCCCCTTGTTATAAAGCTCATTTTCTCCTCTTAAAAAAAAAAGAGCTGCTTTAGTGTAATAGCAAGCAATACCTCTAAAAGAATAAGCTTTTGTCCTTCCGTACAGTGCTACCAACCAACCTCCCCTTTGGAGTAGGGGAAATCCAGTCAATGAGGAGTCTGTCCTCCAAACTTCATCTGGCTTTTTTGTGTCTGCAAAAACAAGATCCAGAGTTCTGCTGTCTCACAGTCTCTAGGATTTGGGTTTTATCCAAAAATTGGACCAACCACAAACTCTTTCCAGTAAGGCATTGTGTAGGACTGGACTCCAAACTCCTGTGATTCTAAGATTATTAGTTCTCTACCCTAGCATTTCCATAAAAATCTATCCAGATTTATGTGTCTGGCCTGGAATTTTATCCAGGAAAAAAACAGCCCTGTTTATTTCTAATCTTGAATATAATCAATCCAAAATTCAGCTCATCTGAATGGCTCTGTGTCTATTTCAGCCCATGAACAGATAGGACACAGTTTGGGTTTGGTTTGGTTTGTTCTTGTTGTTGTCTGGGGGAGGGGATGGGGGACAGAGAGGCTTAGACAAGTGCTCCAGTGTCCTGGATAGGTGTTATGACACCTGGCGTCATGTCATGAAAACAACACAGAATAACATGACAAGATATGACAACAAGCAGATTCCTGGATTCTTGAGGACCTGGACTTCCCACATTTTGGTGGCCAATCTGTACTTATGAAGTGAAGGCACAGCCCAATCTGTTTAACCCTTTACCATAACACTTAGTTTCTAGGCACCCTTATTTTAATTTCTCAAGTCTAAGTCGGTTCTGGTACTCTAAGGAGAACTTAGGAGATAAGATCTTTCAGGACCACTTTAAGAGATCCCCAGAGGTCACAATTCAGAAAAACTAGATGGTTTGAGGAACATACTCTCCCATTCAATACAGAGACTTTTTGAAACCCTTTCATCCTTCCTCAAATCTCTCATGGCTCCTCCTCCCCCAACCTTCTCAGCTGAGAGCCTCATCTCATATTTTATGAAAACTATTAAGGCCATTCACTGAGAGTTCACTTTTCCTACTTCTTTGTCATCCTCCCATCATCTAGATGTCGTCTGTCACCATCTCTTCCTTCACTCTCATCTCATATGAAAAGGTGACCCTTCTCCTTGCCAAGATATACGCACAAGAGATCCCATTCCATGCTGTCTTCTTCAGAAGACTTTCTCGTCTGTAATTCCCACTCTCACTTACCTTTATCTCTCCCTGAATACTGGTTGTTTCCCAGCTTCCTAAAGATATGCTCATATCCCTCCATCCTCAGAAGAAACTCACTCAATCCACCCATTTCTGCCAGCTCTCATCCTGTATCTGCCCTCCATTCTGTAGCTCAGCTCCTTGAGGTCTTTTCCAGCAGGCACCTGCCCTTCCTTTGCTTTCGCTCCCTTACTTCTCTACGGTCTGACTCCAAACTCCTTCTTCAACTGAAACTGCTCTCTTCACGTCCTGTGGTCTTTTCTTAGTCCTCATGCTTCCTCGTGCCTCCAATCACCCTAATTCTCTGTGATACGCTCTTCTTCTAGACTTTTGGGACATTACTCTGTCCTGGTTCTCCTCCTACCTGTTGAATGGCTGCTTCTTTGCTGGATCTTCGTCCAGGTCATGACCATGAACTGTGGGCATCCCACAGGGCTCCGTCCTGGGTCACATTCACTTCTTCCTCTATACTACGCTACTTGGTAATCTCTTCAGCACCCATGGATTCAATCATCACGTCTGTCCTAACGATTCTCCAGTCTACTTATTCAGCCCTAACCCCTCTTTGACCTCTCGTCTCACACCTCCGACTGCCTGTTAGACATCTTGAACTGGATGATCTATAAACATCTTAAATTCAACAAGTCCAAAATTGACTTCCCTCTCTTCCCTACCACTCTGCTCCAAATTCCCCCATTACTGTACAGCACAACGCCATCCTCTCAGTCACACAGTATGTCAAAGCAGATCACAGAACTGAAAGGGACCTTAGAAGTCCATGCAGTCCAATGTCCTGCCCCATCCCAGAGTCCCTCCTACAATACACTGATGGATTCAGGCTTTGCTTTCAAACCTCACAGGATCACAGAACCGCCAATGTAAAGATGGGAGGAACCTTAGAGGTCATCTAGTTCAATCTCCCTATTTTACAGATGAGAAAATTGAGGCTTAAACGATGAAATGACATGCCCAAAGTCACAGGATAATAAACCCCAGATTTAAAACTTAAACCTAGACCTCTGAAGCCAAATCTCCTATTCCTTCTATTGTACCAACTCAGCTCCCAGTGAAGGTGGCTCATTCTATCAAGGGACAATTCAAATTATTGGAAAGCTTTTGCTTACAGAGCGTTTAAATGAGCCTCCCTCTTACTTTGCTTATCTACCAATTCTTTCTTCCATGGCAGAAGGGTCAAACATGTGGTTTGTAACACTACCAAATGCAGCCTGCACCAAATTAAAGGTAGTTCCTACCTTGATTTCAACGTGTTTGATGTATTAATAAAGAAAGAATTGAACGTGTGCTTTTCTGAGTCAATATGCTACCCCCTTGGAATCTTTATGTGTACTCCAGTGGCCCCATTTCTCTTTGAGTTTGACACCACAGGTTTACAATCACACATAAGAAGGTAACCTTTCCACGTAATATTCCCTAGTATACTTGCAAACCCTTAAGTTTCCTCCTCTCCTACGTTAAACTCAACTCTGTGCCTGACCTCTTCTTACAGTGTCCTAGAAAAAGCTAAAAGGAAACTGTTTTTTTTCCTAATGTGCACTTTCTGGCCCTGAGGTCTACAGACCTAGGACTTTGAGGAAGCACAGGTCAGCAGAAAACAGTAAACAATGGGCCATATTTGGAGTCAGACAACATAAGTTCAAACCCTGACTCTGACTCTACTTCCTGTAGAACATAGACAAATTATCTGCTCTCTGTGAGGCCTCAGTTTCTTCATTTATAAAATAAAAGGGGGTCAGCCTCGCTGAAATTTAAGTCATTTTCCAATTCTAAATCTATAAAGACTTTACTTTAATTTAAATAGACCAGAAAAGAGAAAATCAACCTTAAAACAAAAGCATTTTCTTACCAAAAAACAAAAACATAGGCTTTCAAAAGCAACTTAGAACAAAATGTCTTGTGTCTAAAAAAGCAGATTTTTAAAAATATATTTAGCTTCACAGGACCTTGTTACTTCATCTTTTTCCTGTGTAAAAGAAAATGAGAAATTTCCTGCACAGTTCATTTAACTGGCCTAATCACTAAAAGCCAGAATCATGAAAATCTGAAGGATTTCTGTTCAGCCAGTATCTGCACACACTGGACAGAAGCATAACTTCTTTCGAAATTTCTTATGTTTTTTTTAAAGCTGAAAAACTAGTCTTCCAAATTATTTAAAGGGAAAACTTACTTTTATAAGTCAGTTTGTTGAAATCATACAGTTTATTAGACTCTGCCTAAACAACTATCTTTGTATTTAAATCACTTCATGTGAACATCTGGCCCAGTTTTAAAGTAAAAAAATCGATTTCTGATAGGCTTTCTTCCTTATAATCAAAAAAGTCAAACTTTTAATGAGAGTGAATATAAAAAGGTAAACACCTTGGAAACTGACAGTAGAAGAGGGAAGGGGATCTCATCGACATGGATTACGTCCAGCGAGAAAACACCCTCCACCAACACAGCTGAGCACCTGCCCTGCAATCCAGAGTCAGAGGGCACTGCGTGGAACATCACGAGGTTCAATCACCTGCCCTGAGTCACAAAGACAGTGTGTGTCAAGGAGGGGACTTCCACCCAAGTCCTTCTGATTCCAAAAGCTAGAGCTGAGGTCACTAGTCTAAGATGACTTTCACAAAGTTTCTTAAAAAAATATATTTAATAAGACTTACATGAACTGATGCTGACTGACAGGAGCAGAACCAGGAGAACTTTGTACACAGTAACAACCACAGTGTGTGATGAATTTTTCTGGTAGACCTAGTACTTCTTTGCAATGCAAGGACTTAAAAAATTCCCAATAGACTTGAGGCAAAACACCTTCCATATCCAGAGAAATGGAATTAGATTGCAGAAAGAAGCAGACCATTTTCTTTTGTATTATATTTTGTTTTGTTTTATGGTTTCTCCCATTCATTTTAATTCATCTATGCAACATGACTAAGGTGAAAATGTATTTAACAGGAATGAACGTGTAGAACCGATATAAGATTGTACACCATCTCAGGGAGAGAGTGGGGAGGGAAGAGGGAAGGAAAGGGAGGGAGGAGAAAAAATCTAAGGTATATGGAAGTGATTGTACAACACTGAAAACAAAATAATTTTTTTAAAAAAATAAATATATTTAGTACTTATATCAGCTCTTTTCTGGGGGTAAAGTATCAGAAGCTGAGGGGATGCCCATCAATTCAGAAATGGCTGAACAAGTTGTGGTATGTGATTGTGATGAAACAGTATTGTACTATAAGAAATGATGAGCAGGATGCTCTCAGAAAAACCTGGAAAGTCTTGAATGGGCTGATGCAAAGTGAAATGTACTGTAAGATGATCAAACGTGAAGGATCTAACTACCATTAGTTAGATGGCTTACCGTTCCCTTCTCCTCTCATTTTCGAGAAGAAGAAACCGAGGCAAACACAGGTAAGTGACTTGCCCAGGGTCACAGAGCTAGTAAGTATTTGATACTGATTTTGAACTCAGGTCTTCTCTATCTGCGGCAGCACCAGTGCTGCACAGACTGTCAGCCTTTGTCAATTTATTGTTCCATTTGGCTTACTCATTTTTCTTGGTTACGAGGAAGGGTTCAAAGGGCAGCAGCAGGGATACCTCCCAACTGCCTAGCACAGGTATAAACTGACTTCTGACTGCAGTCGGTGCTGGGTTCCAAGCAATTACAACAGGAGCTGGAAGGGACCTTTGAGATTATCAAGAGATCCCTCCAGGAAAATGAAACCTTGAAAGTTTAGAGTCTCTCCTGGCCATGCTGTCAGTAAGTGGCAGGGCCAGAACTTAACTCCAAGTCCATATGACTACAATTTCCACCGTTCTTTCTCCTGCATCATAAATCTAGGCTGCAAAAGTGATAAAACTCGGTAACTGCATTCAAAAAGCAAATTCAGAAACACGTCATAATGTTAAATAGTACATACGAAGTAATAAAGAAGTAATATTTGATCAGAGATTCCAGGGCTAAGCTCATTTTTAAAAAAAAAACAGTCTTTGTTCCATGGGAATAATTACTGCTTGCAGAGTCTCTGATGCGTTTGGGGAAGGCAGGAAGCACATAATAGGGAAACAAGCAATGGAGTGAATAGTTTGCTTGGAGGGACACGTTAAGTTTAAGTCACTAACTTCAGCAAGATAACTGGACAGAAAATAAGCTCACGAAAATACTGGCTTTTTCTGTATATTACCCACAAAACCTGGCAGGGGGAGATGGATCATGATACGCCATTCAAAATAACTACAGAAAATATCTCATCCACAGCACATGCAAAGAATCACATGAATACACAGGAAAGCCAGGCAAGCAAAAGAAGCTGGAGAGATAGTTTTCCAGGGTTGGGGAACCTGGGGCCCTGGGGCCACATGTAGCCCTCTAGGCCCTAAAGTGTGACCCTCTGACTGAATCCAAACTTTCCGCAACAAATCCCCTTTAATAAAAGGATTTGTTCTGTAAAACTTGACTCAGTCAAAAGGCTGCAGCCAAGGTCCTAGAAAGCCACATGCGGCCTTGAGGCCACAGGTTTCCCACCCCTTGGTCATGTCAACATGAAAAAAAAATCCCACCTTAATTGACATATTCACTGTTATACCAGTCAAATTACCAAAATGTTACTTTACAGAATGAGAAAAAGAACAATAAAATTCACCTAGAGCACCTAAAAAGGTCAAGAACCTCAGGGAAATGAAAAAAGTGGGAAAGGAGGGGGCCAA
Organism: Bettongia penicillata ogilbyi; assembly: GCA_023548195.1. Taxonomy (NCBI): domain Eukaryota; kingdom Metazoa; phylum Chordata; class Mammalia; order Diprotodontia; family Potoroidae; genus Bettongia; species Bettongia penicillata. Next base: position 2,330,296 of record JAJHZJ010000455.1, on the reverse strand, counting down.
TCGGTACCAGTTCTCAAATGACACTACAAAGCAGTAATTATCAAAGCTACATGATATAATTTTTAAATAGAAAAGTTGGTCATTAGGAAACATTAGGTCCTAAAGACTGAGAAGCAATCATATATTGCAGTATAGTGCTTAGAAACCCTAAGGTTTCTAACTACTTGGACAAAGCTTTATTATGTGACACAAACTCTCGGGGAGAATGGAAAGCAGTACAGTGGAAATTAGGCTGATACCAACATTTCACACCATATGCCTCAATAAGCATCAAATGGATATGAGATCTAGACATAAAAAGCCATATGATAAACAAATAAGAGAAGCAGATGGGTAAGTGAAGCATTCTGGATGAGACTGAAGATACAAAAGATGAGAAGAGATAAAACAGACAATATTAGCTAAAACTGAAAAGTCTTTTCACAAACAAAGTCAGTGTAGTTAAAATGAGAAGCTTAACTCCTATGAGGAAAATAGGCAAGAAGGAAAAACATTTGGAGCAAGTTTTGTGTTCTTTTTTCAAATAAAGGTCTAGACATTCCAGGGGAGGAGCCAAGATGGCAGAGTAGAAAGACTCACATATGCTAGCTCCGAATCCACAGCCCATAAATCTCCTGTAAAGAGAACTCCCAACAAATTCTGGAGCAGAGCAAGCACGCAACAACGCAGTGGAAGAGATTTCCGTTCCAGAGAGCCCTGAAAAGTCATCCCCAGGGGTCCGTCGCGCTGCAGACAGTGGAGCCTACCCCTGTGCTGCCCTGGCCACTGCCCCAGAGGAGCAGATCCTAGCAGGCTTCAGGGACAGAACCTCCAGTGGCCACGAAGGTCCCTCTGCCCACAGGAGCTCCAGGTCAGTGAGAGAGACTTCTGGGCTGGCCGAGAGGGGAGCGGGGTGTCTCCGTGGCTCAGGCCCCCTAGGGAGGCAGCAGCAGAGGCAGCGGGGGAGGCAGCGGCGGCCTGGGACTCCCCGAGCAGGCAGGAGCTCCATTACTGAAGGTCTCTGCATAAAGCCCCTGAGGGAACTGAGCCTGGGAGGAGGCCCTGCCCCTACCTGAGCACCAGAACTTAAGCTCATATTGAATAGCAGCCATGCCTGCCACTGAAAACCCTGAGGCTGGGAAGCAGCATTTGAATCTTAGACCCCAAGCACTAGCTGGGCAGATCTAGGCGGGGGTGGACAGGAATCTCAGAACTCAAGTAACTGGCTGGGAAAATGCCCAGAAAAAGGAAGAAAAATAAGACCATAGAGAGCTACTTTATTGGGGAAGAGATGTTCCTTCCTCCCTTCATTTCTGATGAAGAAGTACAATGCTTGCCATCAGGGAAGGACGTGGAGGTCGGGGCCTCTCTATCCCAGACATCCCAGGTGGATGTCCGGTGGGCTCAGGCCATGGTAGAGCTCAAAAAGGATTTTGAAAAGCAAGTTAGACATGTGGAGGAAAAACTGGGAAGAGAAATGAGAGAGATGCAAGAAAAGCATGAAAAACGGGTCAATACCTTGGTAAAGCAGACCCAAAAAAATGCTGAAGAAAATAACACCTTGAAAAATAGGCGCACTCAATTGGCAAAAGAGGTTCAAAAAGCCAATGAGGAGAAGAATGCTTTCAAAAGCAAAATTAGCCAAATGGAAAAAGAGGTTCAAAAGCTCACTGAAGGAAATAGTACTCTCAAAATTAGAATGGAACAGATGGAGTCTAATGACTTTCTGAGAAACCAAGAAATCATAAAACAAAACCAAAAGAATGAAAAAATGGAAGAGAATGTGAAATATCTCATGGGAAAAACAACTGACCTGGAAAATAGATCCAGGAGAGACAATTTAAAAATTATGGGACTATCAAATAAAGGTCTAATTTCAAATAAATGTAGAAAATCAACACAACTATGCAAACAAATAGTCAAAGCATATAAACAGGCCAACCATAAGAGAAAAAAGTTTCAAATCATTAACAATGAGAGAAATTAAAATTAAAACTGCTCTGAGGTTCTTCTACTGCATACCCATCAGATTAACAAAAATAACAAAAAAGGAAAATGATAGAATCTATGGGAATATTGAGATACTAATACATTAGTAGAGTTGTGAATTGGTCATTATAGAAAGCAACTTGGAACTATCCCCTAGAAATCACAGTATATACTCACTGACCCAGTGATGCCACTACTTGGCTCATATCCCAAAAAGATAAAAGAAAGAGGAAAAAAAGACTCGTAAATGCAAAAAAAGTTTATAACAGTATTTTTGGTTGTAATAATGAAATGGAAACTACTGGGATACCAATCTAGTGGGTAATGGCTAAACAAACTATGGTATGCAAAAGTAACAGTATATTGTTATGTCATCAGAAATAATGAAAGGGATGGATCCAGAGAAACCTAAAAGAACTTGTATGAACTGATTCAGAGAGAATAGAGCAGAAGCAAAACAACATAAATTTTAAGAACTATGACCATGGAAATTACCAGTGACATCCTCCATTGCAAATTATGCTTTCTACTTCTTAGAAAAGAGTTCATAAGATTAGTCATAGTTCTTTAAAAAGAGAGAGAAACTTATTGAATCATTAAAAAGAAATAGAAGAGAGTGGTGGGAGAGGGGGCATACAGAATGGCTTGAGGCTAGGGGAGGATTTCAAAGCACGACAGGTAAGCTACAAGTGAGAAAGTACACCTTCTAGATTTAGGTATTCTAGGACAAAACCCAAGCCACCCTAACCCAGCTACAGCCCTGCTCAGCACCTCCAAATGAATAGTATATAGTCTAACTTTGTCCACACTGCTCCACATTCTGGGGGGACTGCCACCAACATATCAACGTTATTGGTTGTCTTGGCAAAGAGAGCCTGAGGAAGCTGCTTGGGAACTTCCAGGGTACAGGAGTGGCATCCACTCCTCTCAGTCCTAGTATAAGTCATCATTATTGAATTTAAAATGGCACACTCCAAAGAAATGGCCAGCCCAGGCCAATGAGTGTCAATGAGTGTCAAGATTATGGGTTACATCATTTAGGGCCAAACTCTGAAGGTTCCCAATCGCCACTGCTGTGACTATAACACTTTTTAATATCTTATTCTTTTTAAAAATGTATACCACAAATCCAGAAAAAAACCTATAAAGGTAATTGGAAAAGTGACAGAAAGTATTGTGTAAGGAATGAATCTTTTTAAAAATGGAACCCTGCTCAAATGGAAAGAATTAAGAAGCCCACAAAGTTCATATGTAGACATGAAAAACAAGTAGACCAAAATGCATTTTAGGAGCATCTTGAAAGGGATTACATAGTCAATAATAAGTTTTTTCTCACATATCAGAGACAGGAAGTTAGCTGGAGAGTCAGAGACCATTTGACTTGATTCAGTTCAACTGTTGATGAGTAAAAGGCATGCACGATCTTAGAGTGAAAAGTCAACAGCAAAAACGCTCAACAAACCCTCTGTGCATCAGTTTTACTGAGAGGTTTAGGAGACACTCCTAAACTATCTTTTGAATTAGAAAAGTCAAACACTGGTAAGCAGACAGGATGTTCTACACATAATTGACAAAGTGGAAATAAATAAATCACTGAGACTCAGTGGCAGTCACCCAAGGTTCCAAAGGAACTCAAGGCTGAAACTGTAGAAACGTCGGCCAATATTTGTGACCTGCCTTCACAAACTGTGACGAAAACTGGTAGATTGCCAACACAACTCCCATTCATAACAAGGTCATTCAGGGGAAAATAATTCAAACTATGTTTATCAAATAATGCGTGTTGAAAGCTATCTATGATGAACTGGACAAAAATCCTGGCAGCACTTGACTGTTTCTTAAACATAACAACTCCATTCACTGCACTGTGACCCAAAAGGCCAACTACCTACAGGTTATATGTCAAAGTATCTGTCCTAAGTTCTGTCCTCTTGGGGACCAGTTCTCTGTGCATTACAATTTGAATCAAAAGTGACTTATTAAGGACCTGCAGAGTACATGGTACTAAGCTACAGAAATTAAATAAGAATCAGATGAAATAAGAGGTCACTCAGGCCAAGCTGCAAGATGGCGGAGTGAGAGCAACGACTCACCTAAGCTCTCAAACTCCTCGGATAACTCTGAAAGGAGAATCTGACCAAATTTTGGAGGTGCAGAATCCAGTGGGAGACAGACTGTGATGGATTCAGAGCTCAGGTTGGATTGGAAGGTCCACAGGAAGGATCTGTTCCACGGGGGTGAGCCCACAGTGCACAGCTCAGTGCGGCCAGCGCAGTGGAGTGGAAGGGACCCGAGAAACCAGAGAGCAGCGGGCAGAACCTGCGGAGAGGCACTGAGGGCGGGAGACAAGCTGAACCGAGCCAGTGAGAGTCGCTGAGCACCAGATATCAGCGCAGCAGCTCCTAAGACCTTCAGCCTGAAGATTAAACATCGGTAAGTCACCTACTTGAACTTCTGGGAGCCAGGATGGCGGTGTAATCAGCTAATGCTCTCTCCTTCCCCCTTGATGACCGTGAAAGAACCATAAAATATCTCCCCAGAAAAATCCCAGATCAGTAGAATTAGAAGAAGGAGACCAATAGTCTCATAACACCTGAGGCTAGGAAAATAGCTAAGGGGGATTCCTCCTACTGTGGCAGAGGCAAACTGGAAGCACAGAGGACTCAGGGCGGAGAAAACTCGCACTAGGACCCAGGCAAGCCTCAGCATCAGGAGAGGAGCCCCAGGAGGGGTGGGAACATGCATTAGCATCTAGGCATGCCTCAGCACTCCAGGGGAATCAGAAAGACAATAGGGCAGCTGGGATCACCACCCCCTGAGCTTGCCTTTGCCTCAATTCAGCTGAGGAGATAGATCTCCCTTGACCAGGCCACTTCTCCCCGACACTTAACAAGCTAACCCCAGGGCTGATCAGGGAAACACCAAACAAAAACCTGCTTTTAGCTTTTTCATACATCAGCTCAACACAAAGTTGTGCAGTTTCTGACTGAAAGAACCAGAAGCCACAACACTCACTCAACATCATGAACAAGAAAAAGCAGAGGGCCGAAAGAACCATAGAATATTTCTATGGGGATAAGGACCAAAAAACAACACCAAAGAGGTCAGAGCTGAGACTGTACTTCCATCTAAAACTTCAGAAGGGACTATGAACTGCTCACAAGCACAAGCAGCTCTCCTGGAACAGCTGAAAGAGGAAATAGAAGAAAAACTGGCCAATGATTTTAAAACTATAAAAAAAGAATTCACTGATGAGAACATCTCTTTGAAAAGGAAAATTGAACAAATGGAAAAGGAAGTTCAAAAATTAACTGGAGAAAATAACTCCCTAAAAGGTCAAATGGAAAAGGAAGCCCAAAATCTAACTGGGAAAATTGGTCAAATGGAAAAGGAAGTACAAAAATTTACAGGAGAAAATAGATCCTTAAAAGGAAAAATTGAGCACAGGGAAAAGGAGATGCAAAAGTTACCTGAAGAAAACAATTTGATAAAGATTAGAATTGGGCAAGTAGAAACTAACGACTCAATGAGACAGCAAGAATCAGTCAAACAAAATCTAAAGAATGAAAAGATAGAAGAAAATGTAAAATATCTAATTGGAAAAACAACTGACCTGGAAAATCGATCCAGGAGAGAAAACTTAAGAATTATTGGCCTGCCAGAAACCCAGGTTGGAGGAAAGAGCCTGGACAATATCTTCCAGGAAATCATCAAGGAAAACTGCCCAGAAGGGCTAGATTCAGAGGGCAAAATAGTCATCAAAAGAATCCACCGTTCCCCTCCTGAAAGGGATCCCAAACTCAAAACTCCAAGAAATATAGTTGCCAAATTCCAGAGCTATCAAGTGAAGGAGAAAATATTACAAGCAGCCAGAAAGAAACAATTTAATATCAAGGAGATACAGTCAGGATTACACAGGACCTTGCAGCTTCTACATTAAAAGATCGAAAGAATGGGAATCCGATATTCTGTAAGGCAAAGGAGGTGGGACTACAACCAAGGATCAACTACCCAGCAAAGTTCAGCATAACAGTTTATGCAAGGAGAAAGTCATTCAACGAAGTAAGGGATTTCCAGAGCTTCCTGACCAAAACTCCAGAGCTTAATAGACAATTCGATCTTCAAATGCAGGTCTCAAGAAAATCATAAAAAGGTAAACGGGGGCAGGGAACAACTTGTTACTCAATTAGGGCAAACTGTTTACCTCCCTATAAGGGAAGATGATACCTGTTAATCTTGAGAATTGTGCAGCTATTATGAAATATAAAAGGGATATGCTAGAGGGAATGGGTACAAAGTAAATGATAGCATGATAAAAAATATGATTTAAGTATGAGAAGGGATTGTACTAGGAGGTGTGAAAAGGAGGAAGCAGAAAATGGCAAATTACATCACAAGAAAAAGTACAAAATCATAGTAGAGGGAAAGAGGGGAGGGAGATGAGCATTGTTTGGGAGGTACTCTTATCTGATTTGTTTAAAGGACGAAACAATAAACTTAAGTAGAAAATCCTAACTAGCTCTATAGGCAGTAGGAGAGGAAGGGGGAAGAAAGGGGAGGGAAGAAGCAATAAGAGTAAAGGGGAGTTAAAGGGAGGGGGGCTAAAAGAAGGAGGGGAAGGCGGCAGGAGGAGGTGGTGAAAAGTGAATACTATTGAAGAGGGGAAGGGAGACAGGAGAGCTAAAAGCACAAATGGTGGGAAAGAAGATGGAGGGAAATACACAGATTGTAATCATAACTGTGAATGTGAATGGAATGAATTCTCCCTTAAAACGGAGATGGATAGCAGAATGGATTAAAAGCCATAATCCAACAATATGCTGCTTACAAGAAACACATTTGAAACGGGGGGATACACATAGGATAAAGGTCAAAGTATGGAGCAGAATATATTGCGCTTCAGCTGATGTAAGAAAAGCAGGAGTAGCAATCCTAATCTCAGACAAAGCAAAAGCAGAAAGAGATCTAATCAAAAGGGATAAGGATGGAAACCATATCCTGCTAAAAGGCACCATAGACAATGAAGCAACATCATTACTAAACATGTATGCTCCAAGTGGTATAGCATCCAGATTCTTAGAGGAGAGATTGAGGGAGTTGAAGGAAGAAACTGACAGCAAAACTATACTAGTGGGGGACCTCAACCTCCCTCTTTCTGAACTTGATAAATCTAACCTCAAAATAAACAAGAAAGAGGTTAAGAAGGTAAATAAAACTCTAGATAAGGTAGATATGATAGATCTTTGGAGAAAACTGAATGGGAATAGAAAGGAATATACCTTTTTCTCAGCAGTACATGGAACATTTACAAAAATTGACCATGTACTAGGACATAAAAATCTCACAATCCAGTGCAGAAAGGCAGAGATAATCAGTGCATCCTTCTCAGATCATAATGAAATAAAAATTATATGTAATAAAAGGCCATGGAAAGATAAACCAAAACAATTAGAAACTAAATAATCTAATCCTAAAGAAGGAATGGGTTAAAGAAGAAATCATAGAAAAAATCAACAACTTCATTCAAGAGAATGACAATAGTGAGACAACCTAGCAAATCTTATGGGATACTGCAAAAGCAGTTCTCAGGGGAAGTTTTATAACTTTGAATGCCCACATAAATAAAATAGAGAAAGAGAAGATCAATGACTTGGGCATGCAGCTGAAAAAGCTAGAAAAAGAACAAACTTAAAATCCCCAAGAAAATACCAAGTTAGAAATACTGAAAACCAAAGGAGAGATTAATAAAATTGAAATTAAGAAAACTATTGAATTAATAAACAAAACCAATAGTTAGTTTTATGAAAAAACTAATAAAATTGATAAACTTTTGGTGAATTTGATTAAAAAAAGAAAGAAGAAAATCAAATTACTAATATTAAAAATGAAAGGGGTGAACTCACCTCCAATGAGGAGGAAATTAAAACAATAATTAGAAATTACTTTGCCCAACTTTATGCCCACAAAGTCGATAATCTAAACTAGGTGGATGAATATTTTAAAAGAGTTCACTCAAGAAGTTTAAAACGATAACAGATAATACAAGACAAAATGAGAATAATGCAAAATATTCCATTGTACTGAGAAAGAGGGGCAGACTCAGAAGTGAAAGTAGAAGCAGAGGCAAAAAGACAGAACAAGGAGAGGGGAGAAAGGTGGTTAGGGAAGATTCACAGAGAAGGCAGGAGTTCAGCTGGGCCTCAAGCATGGTTGATAGCTGGATAGGCAAAAGAGAAAAGGTAGGACACTTCTAGCCAAGAAGGAGGAGGAATAATGGACAAAGATGGGAATATGACTGAAATACATGATTGCATCAAGTCTGCCTTGGGCGACAGATTTGCGCGATGATATATGGAATGAATAAATATATCCACCTGTTCATTCAAAACGACTTTAGTATGATGGCCCCAAGAAGAACAAACAAAATGGCTCCTGCCCTCAAGGAGCTTTCTACATTCTATTAGAAGAAAACATCATCACATACCATATATACAAAGTAATTTTGAGAAGGGAGAGCACTATAGCTGGGGAAATCACGATAGGCATCATGGAAGAGACAACCCTTGAAAGAAGGGGCTTCAAAGAAGCTAGTTATTCCTAGAGGATGAAGAGAAAAAGGAGTGCATTTAAGGTATGGGGGACAGCCTGCACAAAAAAGAAGAGGACAGAAAAATGAATTCCAAGGTCAAGGCTAGTTGGAAAGGTAGAAGATGCAGAGAAGCAATGTGAAATAAGCCTAGAAAGGTCAGCCAGTGTCAACTTGTGAAAAGGCTTGCATGTCCAGCAGGCAGAAGGGTGCCACTGGAAGTTCTTGGGCAGGGTCAGGATAGAGTTCTGTAAGTTTCCTGCCTGGGCAGCTGGGTGGCACAGCCTGGAGTCAGGAAGACCCAAACTCAAATTTGGCCTCAGACATTTACTAGCTGTGTGACCCTGGGCAAGTCACTTAACCTTTGTCTGCTTTGGTTTCCTCTTTTGTAAAATGAGGATGGTAAGAGTACCTATTTCCCAGGGTTATTGTAAGGATTAAGTAAGTTAATTGTTGTAAAGAAGGCAGCACAGTGCCTGGCACATAAGAGGTGCTCTCTCAACATTAGCTACTACAATTAACATTTTGTTCCTATTTAGTTGTTTCAGTCACGTCTAGCTCTCATGACCACATCCGGGGTTTTCTTGGTAAGGATTCTAGAATGGTCTGCCATTTCATTCTCCAGCTCATTTTACAGATGAGGAAATGCAGGCAAACAGGGGTAAGTGATTTGCCCAGGGTCATCCAGCTAGTGAGTGTCTGAGACTGCATTTGAACTCAGGTCTTCCTGACTCCAGGCCCAGTGCTCTATCCACTTGCTGACCCATTATTAATATTACTACTAAGTAAAAACACTCTCTTTTAATTGGCATGAGACCAGTGTGAGTAAAAACAGGAAGCAAAAAAAGCAGGGGGTTTCCAGTTTTGCCTGAACCCAAAATAGGTGAAGGGGCATAAGACAAGGCCCAGATGGCAGCACGCCTGGAATGCCAGCAGAAAAGATCTTAAAAACTTTACTGAGTTGGCAACAAGGAAGCCTCTGAAAGGTTTTGAGCAACAGAAGAATGTGATCCAATACATGTGCCTACAGAAGGAAGGTAAGCCTGGCAGGATTTGAAGGGTTACTAAGCGTTACTAAGAAGTAACTGTATTCTCATGGTTTCTCCCACTGGTTCTAATTCTTCTTTACAACATGACTAATGTGAAAATAGGTTTGATATGAATGCATATGTAGACCCTATATCAGATTACATGCCATCTTGGGGTGGGGGTGGGGAGAGATGGGGAGAAAATCTGGAACTCAAAATCTTTTGGAAGTGAATGTTGAATACTAAAAATAAATAAATAGTCTAATGGTAAAAAAAAAAAAAGTAACTGCAATTGTCCAAGGGAGAAGATATGAGAAACTAAACTAGGGTGTGGATGATAGAATTAGAGAGAAGGAACCCATAGAGGGAATGACTGCATCAATATCTGCAATACAGGCAGCATGGTATTGTGGATAAAGAGGCTGCCAAGATGTCAGAAGACCTGGTCTGAGTCTTAAATTGATGGGCAGTGGGATCCTAGGCTAAATCAGGATCTTAATTAGGATCACAAGTTCTGAATGACCAAAAAGAATTGGTAGAGGAGTTTCCTCCCGAGGGGAGGAGGGATGAATGAGTGGAGAAAATGATTTCCCTACAGTAATGAAATCATAAGCGCAACCCAAGAAATAAAGAAACAAAAACGGTACGCTTTTGATTCCTCTGTGAACGGGCCATAGAACACAGCAGCATCAGCGAAGCATCGTCTCTTCAATCGATTTTCATGGCTTTCATGAAGTCTCCATTGAATGCTTTGTATGCCACTACAGCTTAGTTACTGCCTTTGAGGCTCCCTTCGGAGTCCTGTAGTCTCCATATTGATAACTGGGTGTGATCCCCATCATCTTTTAAGAACGACTTCCTTATCTGTAGCCTTGGTTCTCTGAAGTCACTCTCTCCCCAAAATTACCCACCTCACCCCATTGCCTTCCTCCTCTCCCAGAACTGAGAGCAACAGCTGCCTTCTAGAAGAGGATTTCTCTTAGAACTACAGGAAGGAAGAGAAGTCTGGCAACCATTGCAATGATGATTTGAAGGTTAGAGTGGAAAGACTTACCAGGAAGGACCAAATAAAAAATAACTGCAATAATCCAAAAGGGGAGAGAAATGAGAATCTGTATTGGGGCATGGAAGGCACCAAGGAGGAAATGAATGCATCTATTTTTGGAAGGCAAGAGAGGAATCATGGCATAGTGAGTAAAAAGCCCCAATTTGTCAGAAGAGCTGCATTTAAGGCATGACATAGTCAGACCCCACTGAAGGTCTACAAGGTCTTGGCTCAGAGATGTCTCAGTAGTTCTGCCTCCATCAAATGGACCACCCTCAGCTTCGAGGTCAAGCACTACCAAGGCAGCTGCACTATCTTAATAAGCCCACACCTCCTACCTTTATCTCCAGTTTCTGGTGCTGCCAGACAAGGTACCTAAAGAAATTAAAATAGATCTAACAAATTCAACAAAGAGATAAGAAAATATGAACCACAGGCTATGGTGGAAACCATTCAGCCTGTCACAAGTCAGTTGAATCTTCATGATCCCATTGGCTATAGTAACACATCACTTGGGAAGTATTTTTCTTACTGAAAGCACTTACTATTTAGTAACAAAATGGCCGAAGGGTGGATAAGTGTAGAGACCAGGGGATTACATACCCAGATTTTCATTCCAGAATTCTTCAAAATTGATACATGCCATTTGGGAACTTGGGCTTTAACCATGTACTAGAGGTGAAGAAATGGAAGCAATTTATCTTTAATTGGCAGTTCTTAGGACTTACCATATTGAGTGTTCTTGCAAAGGATTTGGGTCTTGAGTTTCTCCAGGCTAATGTCTAGGTAATTGCAGATTTCTTCTTGGCTATAAGGTTCTGAATGGAAGACTTCTTCTACTAGTAGCAACATTTCCTCCAGACTTAAGCCTAGTTTGATCTGCACCTCCTTCAAGCACAGGGCTTTGTTCCATTGCAGGCCTTTGTACTTAGCCAGGAACTGCAAATTCAAATCAAAAACAATGATCAATTTCTATTCAGAAATCAAAGGCCATGCTTTAATTAGCCAAATTCTTTCCGCTCAACCTACCCAAGCTCCCCACTGTTACTCAGAAATACAGAGTGGGTTCAGATGTTTGGAATTTCCCATTCTTATATGACAGACGTTCAAAGACCAGAAAAATTAAGTCTTTGTCCTCCAAGAAGAATACTAATCTCTTATTGATGTTATGTCTGTCCCTCCTTTCCCACAGGGCTACTTCCAAGGACAGTTCTGTACTTTTAATCCCTCATCACATGATTTATCCTTACTACATCCTGCCTCTGTAACATTCACAGAAAACTATTCTGATCTCACATAATGTGAGTCTGAGGGAGTCACGTTATCAATGACCTGGTTAAGACTTCTCCTATATACTAGATGTCACTTGGAAGGTAGCTAATGAACTTGAATATCTGGACACCTGAAAGGTATTTTAAATAAAAACCTCATTGGGAAATTCATGAAAAACCATTTTCATTCAACTAGTGGCATGAGAAAGTTGCATTTTCCCTTCTCCTCTGGGAGAGTACCCTAAATTACACATGTACCAAATCCTTAGAACCAGCAGGAACTTGTTGGAAGGATTTTTTTAGGGACTTCCAAACCAGGGTATGTCTCTCTCTTTCTATCCTCTCTCTGTAATCCACTGTGGTTTATCCTACTGGTCACTGCATGAGCCCTCTAAGAGGAGCTGGCATTCCAAACAGGAAAGTATGCTTGAGTACAGACAGTGTCTTTCCCCTAGTCCTTGGAACAGACATTAGGACCAGTCAAGCTTCATCTCCTGGGTCCAAGGTATGGCAAGGACAGAGAACAAACTGTGAGAAGAAATAAAGAAGGAGAAGGGAGAAAACTCCATAAGGAAATGTGCAATTGATTTACTCTACTGCAACACCAATTATTAGATTTTCCTTATTCTGTGAAGGAAGCAGGATGTACCAAAAGAGCTTTGTATTTTGGTTAAGAACATTAATTTCAGGGAAACATTAATAACAAACACTTTTATTCAATGATACTCTTAAAAACCTCAGATTGTACATTTGAAAAGAGTTCATGTTTTTAAAGATGACCTGGGAAACCAAACAATCATGTCCTTTTTATGACATATTTTACAATTCATTTTACATTCATTTTTAAAGCATAGAAATAAATGTAAGCCTTATTCTAAATGACTTTGTTTTTTCCCTACTACTCCTCTAAATCTGGCTTAAGAATCTAATGTTTATAATGATAATAGCTGACATTTACGTAGCATAGTTACTTGCATATTGCCTCCCTGTAGATTATGAACTTCTTCAGAGAAGAGATTTGTCTTCTACTTTTCTTTGTATCCCCAGTATTTAGTACGGTGCTTGGTTTAATAAATGTTAGCTGACAGATGCCACAAGGTTTACAATGCATTCTGCATATACTGTCTTGCTTGACTCTCATAAGAATTTAATGAAATGTCGTCATCACAAACACCATCACCCTCTCCCATTTTACAGATAGTGAAAGGAAGATCAGAAGAGTTACCTGACTTGCCCAAAGATATTGCTCAATCAATAAGAATTTATTAATATTTAACTGTGCTGAGCATTAGGCTAGGTACTGGAGATCTTACTTCAGGGTATAAGTTAAACAGCTAAGCTTTGAGTATAAGTCTAATCGTTTCCACATCATAAATGGAGGAATTGAGATTCAAGAAGGTAAATAACACATCTTGGGCACGTGGCTATTAAGGGACTGAGGTAGGCTTTGAGCTCATATCTTTCCTGTTCAAGTTCAATGCTCTTTCTTTACCATACAGGCTCTTTTTATAGGTGCTGCTTAGGTACAAAGTTGACAATCCTGAAGACTAAAAGGCTATTCCAACATAATCCCTGAACCCAACCAAGGGAAGCAGTCACTTCCCAAGGATTCCAAGTCAATCTATCCACATAAGTTCACACCACAATTTAAACCTTAGAAATAGTTTTGTCAGGTATTTAAATTGGAAATAACCATACAGAAGCTAGGAAAAGCATTAGAGAATCTTGGCATGAACTTGACAGGAAATGTGAGCCTTGCTTGTTCGGACATGTCAAAAATGATTTCTGGGTCCTAACTCCTTTCATTTTTCAATACCCATATCCAAATCCTAGTCCCAGAAGTCATATTTCCCCAGACACCCTTTCCAAGGTAACAGAGCCCATAGCATCTGGGTCTGTGAGATGCAAGAAAAATGGCTCCAGGGCTCAGTTTTCAAAAGCTAGCCTCTCCTTTCCTATGTGTGATTGATCTGCACACAGAGGCAGTGACTTACAGAATTTCACATTCAATCCAACTACATCCGCAATTTGCTAATGGCTAGCCCAATTGTCCACTTAGCTTTCATCTGGAAGGGCCACACAGCCAATTTGGTGTGCATTTCAATTACCAATGAAATCTACCACATGCCCTCAACATCGACTGTAATTTCCTATGAGCTGCTGAGCAGCCCGCAATTCAAGGAGCAGAACAGGGAAACCCACTTGAGGCCCTTTGAAACTTGGCTTTGGAGACAGTAAGATGATTTACAGATGAGGGAAGCAAGTAAGACTGCCATTTCTCAGGGACAAAGCATCAGTGGGAAAGTTGGCTACTTACGGGTCCGGTGCTACATGTGATTTCTTCTAAGTCCTTCTCCACTGAGAACTTGGATAAAGGAAGAAAGAACACTCTTTTCCTATTAATGTGGATAACCTGCCAACATTTAGCACCTACATTATGTGGCATGATGATTCAATTCCAACCTCAGATACCTACTAGTTATGTGACCATGGGCAAGTCATTGTCCTCTGAGATTCAGAATTTCTTTATCTGTAAAATGAAGACACTGGCCTCGATGGCCTCTAAAGCCCCTTCCAGCTGTACATTAAAGGCCATTGTGTTCCTTCTCATTTTCAACATGAGAAAACTGAGGCCAAGAAAGCTTAAGTGACTTGCCCATGGTCAGTCACCCAGCCAGTGTCTGAGGTATGTCTTCCTGGTTTCAGGTCAAAGTGCCCTGTACTCTACCCATTAATTTCTTAGCTGTTGTTGCTTAGTAATTCAGTCACATCTGACTCTTTGTGAGTTCATGGACCACACCATGCCAGCCCCTTCTATCTTTCAATACCTCTCAAAGTCTGTCCAAGTTCATATTTGTTGTTTCCATGATACTATCTTTCCATCTCATCCTCTGCCACCCCCATTTCCTTTTGTCTTCAATCTTTCCCAGCATCAGTGTCTTTTCCAAAGAGTCCTGTTTTCTCATTATGTGACCAAAGTATCTAAGTTTCAATTTTAGCATTTGACCTTCCAATGAATAGCGTAAATTAATTTCATTAAGTATTGACTGATTTGATATCCTTGTTTTCCAAAAACTCCCAAAGTCTTCTCCAGAATGATGAAGTTAAAGCATTGATTCTGCAGCACTTGCTTTCCTTACAGTCCAACTCTCACAACCATACATTTTTCCTGGAAAAACCAGTTTTTGCTATATGGTCCTTTGTCAGCGATGTGATATGTCTACCTTTTAGTATCTGCCACAGCTTTCCTTCTAGGGAGCAAGTGTCATAATTACATGGTTGCAATCACTGTCAGCAATGACCTTTGAACTCAAGGTATAAGATCTAAAACTGCTTCCATTTCTTCTCCCTCTATTTGCTAGGAAGGAATGAGACCAGTTGCCAAGATCTCAGTTTTTTTGATGTTCAGCTTCAAGGCAGCTTTTACATTCTCCTCTTTCACCCTCATCAAGAAGTTTCTTAATTCTTCATCACTTTCTGCCATCGGAGCGGCATCATCTGCATATCTGAGTTTGTTAGTTTTTCTCCCATCAACTTTAATTCCATCTTTTGATTCATCTAGGCATTTCACATGCTCTACTCTGCAGATAAGTTAAATAAATAAGGCGACAACATACAGCCTTGTTGTACTACTTTTCTAATCTTAAACCAATCGGGTGTTCCATGTTAGGTTCTAACTGATGCTTCTTCGCCTACATGCAGGTTCCCCAGAAAACAAGTAAGATAATCTGGTACTCCCATCTCTTTGAGGATTTGACACATTTTGTTGTGATTCACACAGGCAAAGGCTTCAGTGAAGTAGAAGTAGATGGTTTTTTTTTTCCTGGAACTCCTTTGCTTTCTCCATAATCTAGTGAATGTTGGCAATTTGGTCTCTAGTTCATCTGCTTCTTCAAAAACCAGCCTGCTCTTCTGGTAATTCTTCGTTCACATATTGCTGAAGTCTAGCTTGCAGAATCCTAAGCACAACTTTGCTGGTGTATGAAACAAGCACAATTGTCTGGTAATATGAACATTCCTTGGCCTTGCTCTTCTTTAAGACTGAGATGTAAAAGAATCTTTTCCAATCCAGCAGCCACTGTTGAGTTTTCCAAATTTGCTGACATATTAAGTGCTGCACTTTAACAGTATCATCTTTTACAATTTTATATAGCTCACTGGAATTCCAAGATCACATCCACTAACCTTACTGTTAGGGTTATATTAATGTAAAGTTAATGGGGGAGGAGGGAGAAGAGTTAAAGATATTCCCTGCCATTTAATAGGCCTCTACACCTTTTGTTAATTTCTATTATTATTAATTTCTATTTCACTGGATCAGAGGGTTATCCCCTCAAGCTCTAAAAAGTGTGTAAACAGTCTGAGGTGAGGTTTTACTTTGAGGCTTAATCACTGGAAGTGTTTATTTGGCCAGACAAGACTCTGGGCAGCCCCTAAGGAGTGTGCCAGTTTCTGTCTGTAATTTCTATCTGTATTTTCTCTGAAGTTCAGGGTGCTTCTTCCCCTGATATATGTGCTTGATTAAAGTGATTGTTGACCGCTCCAAAGTTGCTTTCCTTTTAGAAAAGCAAATCTAAGAACCAGCACAGCAGGCCCTCCTGTGTGTGATGGGGTCCTTGCTGATACAACGAGCAATGCTTCCTAAGGCCCACTTGGCTTCATTCTCCAGGATGTCTGGCTCTTGGTTGGTAACTACACCTTTCTTCTCTAGCTCTTCTATATATTCTTGCCACTTCTTAATCTCTTCTACTTCTGTGAAGTTCCTAACATTTCTGACTTTTCTCATGCCCATTTTTTCATGAAACCTTCTGTTAATATCTCTAATTTTCTTGAAGAGAGCTTTTGTCTTTCCCATTCTATTGTTTTCTTCTATTTCTTTGCATTGCTCATTTAAGAAAATTTTCTTATCTCTTTTTGCTATTCTCTGGAATTCTACATTCAGTTGAGTATCCCTTTGCCTTTCTCCTTTCCCTTTTGCTGTCCTTCTTTCCTAAACTTTGGTAAAGCCTCATCAGACAGTCATTTTTCTTTCTTACTCTCCCTTTTCTTCCTTGTATACTTAGGAAAAAGCATCACAACTGTCTCCTATTCGCCGTCTCTTCTCTAAAAATCCTTCAGCAAGTACTTATAGACAGTTAGGTGGCAGGGTGGACAGAACACCGAACCTAGAGTCAGGAAGACCCAAGTTCAAATCTGCTCTCTGTCACTTACTAGCTGTGTGACTAAGGATCAAGTGAGATCATGTTTGTAAAGTGCTTACCAAAGTGCCTGGCACATAGTTCATGCTGCACAAATGTGCATTCTCTCCCCCTCCTACCTAGTAAGCAAAGACCTTTGCCACACAGTCACACAAAAAGTTTAAGAAATGACCCCAATTACACAGCAGCTTACAAGGCAGTCACTAAATCAAGAATCTGCATTCTAAAACTGAACACAAAATGAAGATGAAGAATGCACGCATCCTCCAAAGGTCCGATAATGCCTTGCCTTTTGTGATCTCTCTCTTCCATCAAAAGTCCCCTACTCCCTTACCACCACGCATGGTATGATGTCATCAGGACTTCCAATAATTAAGATGACTCGTATTTCTCCCAAGACTTTGAACTCCCATCTGACTACCCCTGATTCCCTAAGAAATCTAAACTCCTACTCATTGGGCTAAGGTGATCCTTCAGTGGACCCAAGAGTTCATTGAAGTGGGTCATGACCCCTTCGTCAGTGCGGAATTTAACTCCATTCACAGCCCTTGAAGAGGATCTACTGAAGAAACAAGGTCTTTCACTGGGTCTTTTAATGTTTTATGGACACCAGAGCAATACTCCAGATATACATCTTTTCTTATCCCTCCCTCCCCCATGGCTGGACAACTACCTTCTCTGGTAAGACAGATCTTTGATGAAATATTTTGTGTGGCAAAAATGTCGTTAAGATGTGATTTTTTTTAAAAAGAAATAAACTATTTAAAAAACTCAATATGACTAAAGGTTAACTACAAACCCTCAAAGAACACCACAGATGCTTCTCAAACATACATAAATTGTCCCTCTGAAAGGCTTCTACAAAGAAATTCTGCTCCCTCTTCCATGTAAACCCTACCCGAGAAGCCAGGCAACAACAATTCATGAAGGCTTGGAAACAGAAATCAGAATGGAGTTCTGTTGGCTCAGCACCAGTGACTGGGAACCCCACTCCCTTCCATTCTACGGGAAATTCTACATTCTAGGGATATTAGGGAGAGCCAAGTGTAACAAGGTAGTGGGACAGTTTTGAGAGGGTAGGAACTGGGGAGAAGAGCCAGGTTGAGCTCAGATCATGTTTGGGAGCGGTAGAAAGGTTATTATAGTGGAAGGCTGGTGAGGAATACAAGAAAACAAGTGAGATTTAGTTTCAACACTTTGTCCTCCAAGTACAAAATCCTACTTGTGCTTCTGGTAGCATTACGCAAAAATATGTGGCATCAGAGCAATGGGAATCATGGGAAATGATGGGAACAAGAAGCCTATATGAAATCTGCATTATAATTTGCCAAGAGTTTACAAAGTCTACTACCTTTGCTGCCAGTCGACACTCCATCACCCGAGTATTGAAATGAGAAGTTGCTGCCTTATTCATTGCAACACAACTGTTAGCAATCACAAAACTTGCTTCACTTGGAAGTTGGACATCTGTTGCCCTCAGAGGATTGAATTCTATTAACTTGGCCTTTCGAAAGAAAAAAATGACAGATTAAAACCTAGAAATGGTTGAGGCACACAATCAGTACGAAAAAGATTCTTTCAAAGTCTTCTCCTAAGCCTGGCTGCCTACCCAGGCTAGACAAACCACATCACCCCGTGCGGAACTACTGTCTTCACACCCGCCACTTAGGTCCTCTTACTACAGAGCTCAAGCAATGTCTTTGTGCTAAAGAAAATCCCCTCCTCTTCTATGCCTGGGGCTTTGGAAATCTGAATTCAAGCAATGTATTTCAACAACATATATTAAATAAGAAATAATCCAGGAGTTCTTGAAGAGCAGCCAAATCGGCAGGAAGTTGATGCAGTACTGAGAACCGTAAAGGTTTAGAAGAAATGTCTGCATCTATTTTGGTAGTGGGCACTTTCTGGACAGCAACCAAAAAGTTCTGCTCTGTTTGAGGGAGCTGATAGCCAAGGGGAAGCGGCAACCAGAATAGGAATCTACTTCTGGATGACTATCAACATTTTCTTCCCCACAGCCTAGGTCCTAAAATGTTTATAGAGAGAAATATTGCTAAAGAGTAAATTATAGAAAGAGGGGTTATGAATACATGTGGTAAAGAAGCTAACATTTGGGTTTAAAAACCAACAAGGGAATTTGGAAAGAATATAAGATGGAGAGGTTGAGGGAGCTATTTCAGACAACACAGAGAATTGAGAAATCTCTTACATAAACTAGACAATGAAGGAAAATGGGTATAAAAAGAGAAGAGATCAACTGGGAAAGTGAACTGAAATAAGATCATGAAATTGTAAGAGACAGAAAGAAAATAGTGAAATAGATCAAGAAGTCAAGAGGTAAACTAGTGACACTGGGTGATAAGGACTGAGGATGAGCTTGAGTGTTGGAATGGTGTTGGAAAATGTTTAGGAAAGCCTGAAAGAGTAGGTCTGATTGGACTTGTCTGTGATGAAACATCTCGGATATGTCAATGCCTTATTCCCTATGTGGTTTCTCCCAGCTGCTACTTCTAAACAGGCCACTGTCACCTACCTTTCCTTCCTCTCCAAGAAATGATATGGACTGATCCATGCCTCCTCCTTCAGTGCCGATATAATGTTCACTCTTGGTACAAATTTCTGCCAATTCTATCTGAGGGTAAAAATAAGTTTATATTTAAATAAAGAAGAAAGCCAGTCCTTCCCTTATGTATCAGAATTCCTCAAACTGTTCTATAGAACTCTAGGACTCCACAAAATAACTGAAAGCGTGCAAAGAAACAGCTGTAACACCAGTGAAAGGCACACCCCAAACACATCTGTTTTGTTCTCTGGGTCAACTGTGTGACACTGTGTGTATGGATCCAGAAAACCATTAAAAACTGGTCTAATTACATGACGAAAACGTTGGCTTCTTAAGGGTCAAGAATCAATTACTGAATACACCCAATGATGTATTGTGCAAAATGAATACAATATAGTACTTTTCTAGCAATGTATGTATAAAATAATCAATGTCTATTTATATTTTTAGTTTTGTGAAGGTTCTCACTATGATTTTTGCACCAGCACCCAATTGGTAGACATTTAGATGAAATGTAGACAATGAAAAGACAAAAAATATCTAAACTGTTAATGATCAAAGATCTGACAATGAAACAAGGTATCTATAATAAACTTCATTTCCATACTAAACATTAAAATAAATAATGAGTTTAATAAATGAATTTAATAAAATAAATAATACATATTTAATGAAAAGCATATTGAACTGAATTGAAAAAACAGAAGAATGAAAAATATGACCTGCAATTTGACTTGACTCAATAATGGTTTTATTTTACATTATATATGATAGCACCTTAAAGATTTCTGATTGTAATCCATATGGGTACTGCCTTTACTAGAAGATCATGACCCTTCTACAACTTAACAGATCAAGAGTTTTAATCTAGGGTCCATGAATTTGTTTTTAATTTTACAACTGTATTTTAATACAAGTGATTTTTATAATCCTATGTATATTATTTTGTACACTGAAAAACATTAAAAGAATTCATAGTACTCACTAGACCATCAAAGGGGTCCATGACTCAAAACAGGTAAGAACCTCTGCACTAGACGGTCTTTGAGGATGGCTGTACCCAAAACATTCCTCCTCCCACAGTGAATCCAATGATGAAGCCTCACCTATTTTAGCTAGGCTGGTCCTACATCAACAGACACATATTATATATCCCCCTAGGCCCACAAACAGAACCATTTTAGCTTGGTGGGATTTGCTAAAGCATGCACTCTGCTGCTCACTGAGCCTTCAAAGGTCAATTCTGCACCAGGCTGAGACACCAAAAAAGGCTTTCAGTGGAAGTTGTTCCAATTTAAAAAAAAAAAAGTTATTTGGTTACCACAAAATTACAAAGATACTTACAAGCATAATATAGGAAACAGCCAAAGAAAACCCTGATTTTTTTTCCAGCAACAATGGGATAAACTAAAAAGTCCCCCCAAAATCCATTCATTCAAATAAAGAACATAAAAATTATTGTAAAGCACTTTATAAGACAAGCCATACATACAATACTTTATCCAACTGTAAATTTTCAAATAAATAAGTCTTTACTAAAAATTCAACAAACACCCACTTCAGATCCCATCTGCAATGGACAAGACTTTTAGAAAAGTTACTCGCTTTATATCTCTTATTCTACCATAACTTGGTAATATTTGCAGATTGCATACATAACCTCACATGATCTAACCTTCTACAACCCTTAAAAATCCATTAACAGAAGACATTTTAACTGTATCAGACATCCTTATTTTTGTTATAAGAACTGGGTAACCTTCCACTCCAGATACAATATGAGGTACACGCCATAATTATCATAATTTATTTTAAAGTAAATGAGATGCTACACATGATATCTACACAATTTTTCTTCATCATCAGTCCCCTAAATACGCATCTGGTAACCGCACTGACCTGAATTCTGATCAAATTGGCAAATGGATAAAAACTTAAGAAAACTTCTAAGAACTGATGCAGAATGAATCCTCCATACAAGACCCTGGCCTTACAGGAGTGACTGAGTTAGAGGAAGGCTTGACAAATGCCACCCATGACTAGGCCAACACATTCCTGAAAGGTTCAGGATGGAGAATGAAGAAACAGGAAGGGAGGAAATGAAAGTAAATCCAATAAAAAGAACAAAGCTTTGGAAAAGGAGGCTGATTCCTACTTACTGATCTAGTATAGATACTTCAGAGCTCAATTTCAGTCAAACAGCTGAACTTATTTAATACTTTTTTTATTTTAATCTTATTTTAATACTTCAGATTCATACTTGATGGTCACCTTGGTACTGGTACTTGTGTTTTTACATTCACTCTCCTACTAATTTTAATTCTGCTTCCTTTGCCTCTGATGGAGACTGCTCTTCCTATCATTTTACTCCTGAGACAGACAGACGGAGAAATAGAACACTGGCCTGGGAGTCAGGAAGACCTACGTTTAAATTGAGTCTCAGACACTAGCTGTGTGATCCTAGGAAAGTTACTCAACTTCTCTCAACCTAACTTTCCTCATCTATAAGATGGAAATAATGACAGCTTGTCTCTTTCTCTCTGGTTGTTGTGAGGATGACGGCTATGGCAAAAGAAAGATCTATACAAGTTCTGAGTCATAATTACCAATCACAAAATAGACTTTGAAAAATGGCAATAATCGTGTAGTTATGAGTACTGAGGCTACCTTTACTTTTATATCTTTAGAGCCTAAGAGCTTCTGAAATGTCAGCTATTGAAATGTCAACATACAAGTGATCCACATTTGTAAGCCTTGTTCCAGCACTCCAAAATGCTGCAGGATGCCCTTTGATCTCATTAATGTAGGCACATCTTCTAACATTGTAAATCAGTCACAATCTATCCATGCCTACTCATCCTGCCTAATTTTTTCCCCACATCCCTCCCATTACTTTGCCATAGGGAGGGCCTGCGTAATGTGTTGGAGCCTTCCTCACTTTCTCTCCAAATCTCAAAAATGTCACTGAAATACACTGTACATCACCCATCCTTCATTCTTGCCAATGCCCATCCCAGATTCGTTTTTGATCATACATTTCTTTGATGGTATAATTTATATCAATTTTTCTTTATAACTTCTGATTTGCAGTTGGTTACAATCTATCTGTGCCCACTGTGCACCTCTCTTTTCTCCTAAGGATGATTTTAAATTAAAGTGCTTGAGCTATCATGTTCCACGATTCAGTCAAGTAAAATCACCCAAATAATGCTGTTACATAAGAATTAATAGTAATAAAGCACCTATTTTTTGCTTTTCAGGACCAGTGCTCTATCCACTGTGCCACCTTGTTGCCACAGATGAACCCCAAAAGCCATTCCCCACTAGAGGACATGAACAATTAGTTTGTGAAAGAAATCCTTAAACTATTATTCACTGATCGTAAGCAATATGCAAATCAAAACAGCTCTGAGGGTTTGCCTCACACCGAGAAAGCCGGAAAAGATAACAGAAGAGAAGTTAAGACTGAAGGGGCGATAGAAAGAGGAGCACGATAATGGAAGATGAGTGCAGCTGTGAACTGATCCAACCTTTCTGGAAGGCAGGTGGAAATTACGCAAAGGAAGTGAAAGAAAGGACAACCTCCACCTGAGTCCACAGAATCAGAGGGGATATGATATCAAACTTTTTCAATGAGTTGGTTAATTTTGCTGTCATTTTTTCTATTTAAGATATGGCTTTCTGGAAAGGGAAAAGAATATATTGGGAAACATATATAAAAAAAAATCCAAAAAACCCTTTCAAAAAAAGGGCTTATGTCTTTTAGGGATGTAGTCATTTTTCTTTCAGCATTTGATCATTAAAAGAATGATGTAATTTCACATATAGGCCATATAGACTAATCTCTCCAATTTGGGGCTGAACTTGCTGTCCATCTGAATGCCTATCAAAGTTATATGCACTAAGGGTTAAGTTCTATACGTGGTACATGCAACTCTACATAAGATCCTGAGTACCAGGCATTCTTCATCTGCTTGCCCTTCCTGCTCCCACATGGATAGGAAGATCAGACTCTCTGGAGTAATTATGACTCTTATTTAAGAGGCTAGACAATTTTCTGGAGTTATCAGTACGTTATCCACAAACAGGAGCCTCTGAGGACCTCACAATTTATGAGGAATTCCTCTGACTTCAGGGCTGCAATGGATTTCCTCTGACAGAAACACCTTTGGTAAATATGTATGGATTCTTTTCCCCCATCACCCAGTTTTATGATTTGTCTAATATTAATAATTGAAGGGTCAAACAAGCATATTTCAGTTATATCTTTAAAAGATCTTGCATAATTTTGGAATATGCATGGGCGACACCTTGTGGCAAACTTGCCTTTGGGACAGTTTTGCTTTATGGAACCAAATTATTTTTTTTCCAATAGTCAAGAAAACAATCCCTAAGGTGGAATCTTGCACTCTTTGTCTTTCATTTAACTGTGCAATAGCATAAATGTCTACTATTGAATATTGCTTTGAAAAGTCTTCTTGTTCCCATCTAATACTCCTACTAAGGATGCACTCTCTATGCATGTTTAAGGTATTCTCGTAAAAAAATTATATAGACAGGAAAAGTTACAGAGAGGCCTGCACTATATCATGTCCTGAAGTCCCCTCCAGCTCCTGATCTAAGCTCCGAGCACTCAAAGGTAAGTAGTTGCTGATATTCGCCTTTTGGGGGGTAATAATAAAGTCCATGATTTTTCCCCAATTTTGACATATTCCCTCTTTAAAAGCCTTGAGAATCAATCCCCCAACATCTTCAAAACCATGCTAACTTCAGCAAGGACCTCTTTTGTGAACCCTTGGCCTAGTTCATTTGATTACTGCAGGAGCAGGGAAGCTGCAGCTTTAAGGCCACATGTGGCTTTCCAGGTCCTTGGGTGCAGCTTTTTGTCTGAGTCCAAGTTTTACAGAACCAATCCTTTTATTAAGGGGATTTGCTCTGTGAAGTTTGGATTCAGTGAAAGAGCTGCACTTGAGGACCTAGAGGGTCACATGTGACCTCGAGGCCCCAGGTTCCCCACCCCTGGACTATGCCATCATTTTTTTATCCTTTGAGGGTCATTTCTACTTCCTCTGCATCAGGGGTTTGCAATCTCTTTTTTTGGGGGGAGGGGAGTCATCTTGAATCCCTCTAGCAGTCAAGTAAAGTCCACAGATCCTGTCCTAGAATAATGTTTTTAAATACATAAAATCAAATACATAGGCTTAGGAAAGAAATTATATTTAGTTATCAAAAATGTTTTAAGTTCATGGACCCCAGGTAAATAACGCCTGCTCCAGATCACACATCCAAGAGTATAATGTAGAAAATGTAAACAAGATGGTGCTTGTGAAAAAGATCCTCCTTTTAAAAGTCTCATCCATAAATGTCTATAGGATGATGTTGGCCAGTCTTTCTTTAAACTGGTTTTCCCCTTCATTACTTCTTCCCATTTTTATAAGGCAAATTCTACTCATCCTCCTCTATATTACTTTACAAAGAAACTTACACTCCAAATGACTACTGTTCATTGTCATCAATACATCTATACCTGAGAAGTAAGTCAAGGCAATCTTTCAGCTCTCAGTCTCCCTATTATAATTATTGGTTTGGACACTTGAAATTTTGCATGAAGTTATTATAGTCTCTGTCCATGTCCATTCCTCTATTCATTTCCCTTTTTTTCTAAATCAGTAACTTGTTAACCACATGAGGTTGCATTTTTAATAAGAGGCATATATTTATTCATTTTTCTTCTTTCCTCTAGCTTTGCATCAATCACAATCTTTGCTTTAACAAGTCAAGGGTTGGACAGGACACCACTGGGAATGATTCTCACCATCAGTAATGTCATTTTCTGTCTGTTAAAATATAACCAGCTTCTGTTGGTGTTATTATCTCTTTCCTCAAAGAAAGCTGACTTGACATCACCCCTGAAACCCAATTTTGACACTTCCACGGTTAGACAGGTAATGACCCAGTTATTCTGAATGGAGAAGAAAGAAGAGCAGATGGTGGGAAAATGGGGAAAGGGGAATTGAGAAGAAAAGAATAAAATTATTTCTATGATGGGTACAAAGAAAACAGGACATACATAGCAGGCAGCTGCATATTATGACTGAGAAATCATGTGATTGGCACATAAACATGCTACCTGCCCCAAGTGTAATCTGAAGACAGAAGCTATAAGATGCTTGAGGAAATGCAGTCCCCAGAAACATTAGCATACAAGAAAACAAGTCATATTTATAAATTGCTTTTAAGTTCATGAAATGTTTCCCTAACCACAGTACCAAGATTATATATGATTACATACATGTGATAATCTCCATTTTACAGATGACTAAACAAAGGCTCAGAAAGCTAACTGACTTACCCATGGTTACACAAATACTAAGTTTCCACAGCTAGAATGTGAATGCAGGTCTCCTGACTTCATGTTCAGAATTCTTCCTACTAAGCTGACACGTGAAGGAAGAAACCTTTTCTTCCTATTAAAGTCCCTAAGCCACAAAAGCAAATTTTAGGTAGCCATACCATAGGAAAGAGTCTCATGTAAAAATGCAAAAGACAGATTCAGAATTTTCTTTCAATTTGAGGAATTGTGACAGTCAATGGTGATATAAATAAAAAGTAAATGACCCCTGTCTTCAAGGGACTTAAATTCTGTAAGGCGAATGACAGGCACACATATGAATATAATACAAGGCAAGCACAGAAGGGAGCAAAGGAACATGCACGAGGAGGGAGCACCAAGAACTGAGGGGACCATGGAAGGTTTTGTGGAGTAGGTGGCACCTGAAACGATCTTTGAAAGCAGGTACGAATTCTAAGAGAGGGTACAGTCCAAGAATAAAAGAAATGCATATTTTGGACCAAAAGCAAATTTAGACCTGATTCCATATCCTAAGTTGGAGAGAAGTCACGTGGATAGAAATAATATAAGCACCTAAAGACGTGAATTAAACAGCACACAGTTGTAACAGGGAACAGATAACGCCAGTAAATTGGAGGGATATGGATGAAGTGTCTTCATGTAAGCACTCCTCCCTCCATCCAAAAGGACACAGATAACAAAGATATAGTGTTCTCATATTGCTGTAGTGCAATAAGTAGCTTGCAAAAAAAAAATGCCCTAGGAGTTGGTTTGCTTAATACTCAACCGCTATTTAAGCTATATCAAATGTGCAATAAACTTCACATGGATAACAAAGAATTGCCGTGAACACATTAACAAACTGTGGAAAAGAAATCCTTCCGAGAGATTTCCACTAAACCCTGGACCCCAACAGACCCAGAGCCATGCAGCAAAGGCCAAAGGGATCTTTCTCTTCCTAATGCAGGTGAGGGCTTTGAGGTAGGTGGGAAATAGCAGGCCCTTCCCCACTATACTGCTTCTAGACCGAAAACCTCGGGGCAAGAGAGCAATGCTTTAATAAGAAGGGGCTCTCCCTTTCCTTCTGCTCCTTGCTCAGTTATTTTAAACCTTGTTTAATAAAGGAAATTGCATCCACTCCAGCATCCCACCTTGCACCTGAGACCTTCAAGAACCTGAAAGGTGCCTTACATCGCCCAACTTGCAGCCAAGTTCCACTCCATTCTAACCCCACTTTCAAACAGGTAATCTGGAGATCATTTAAGAATATAACCTGATTTCATAAAAAGCAGTTTCCCAAAATTAGAAGTCAACAAACCACAGTTTACTGCTCTGGCTCTTTGCTCTATGGGAAGTAAGGTGAAATTGGACACTTATCAACTTTAAAGGCTACTAAATTAAAAGTGGTTAGATCCCCACTTCCAGGGTCCCTTTCCCCTAAGAACTATGGGAACCTAGGTGTGGTCAAGCTGGATATTTAATAAGCCACAATCATCCGCCAGGATGGGAAGATCAGAGTGTATGAAGAAATAGCAGAGCTAGATGAATCAGGGAGTGAAATACCCTATTGTATTGAAGTATTTATATTTCTTTAAGTCTTCACCGAATTATGTGCAAAATAAATAACTGGCATGTGTTTATGCTTAAATGCTCTCAATAATGTCATCATATATTGTTCATTTTAAATTAGAAGTTTAGAGCTGTCTAGTCCAATCCCTTCATTTTATAGATAAGATAACTAAGAATTAGAGAAGTTTTGTGAGACAACATATGCAGCGGTAAATGGTATGAAATAGGTTTTCATTTTGTTTTTTTTCTAACCACAATTAAGCAAATGAGCACACGACACTCTGCTTTCACTGACCACACCTAGAGGGATTCGGACACAAAAATGACCTATCAAATGGCAGCTGATTTCAATGGCAGGCCAAGTATGTAACAGGCAATAAGCAGCCTAGACTGCACATGTCTAAACATTAGAAAGAGTGTCACTCATTGACAAACTCAGTTTATGCTAATGTTGATAGCAGCCCCTAAGGCTAACTCTAGAACAAAGATCCAATGATCTAACAACTTCTGGAAGACATCAGGTAGGTTGGGCCCCTCAATCTGTCCCTAGAAAAATGGGTGGGGGTAGAACTTGGAGAGATTATTAATTAGTCAACAAAGAAATGGGCCTGTCATAAAGCTCCCAGGGCCTCAGTTTTTTTCATCTGTAAAATAAGGGAGATGAACTGCATGGGGCTCTTAAATCTGGGACCTGTGAACTTGGTTGGCTTTTTCATGTTTCTATAACAATATTCAAGTATAATCTGTTTCCTTTATAATCTTAGACATATAATTTTATACATTTAAAAACTTCAGACTGTACCAAAGGGGTCTATCGCACAAAAAAGGTTAAGAATCTCTGAACCAAATGATCTTAAAGTCCTGTATAAGCATAAAAGCTCTATGTATACAATAAAAGAAGGTCTAAAGCTATTAAGAAAGATATGGGGAGAAGGATGATAGAAAAAGTGATGAAAGGAGTACTTCAGAATCAATCCTAAAAACTGGATAAATTCTATAGGCAAAGAACTCTGCCATGAGAAGGCATCATCCACAAACACAAAAGCTATGGAAAACATCCACAAAGCACAGTGCTGCAAGCATTCTCCTATAAAAGAGGCGCTGGTAATAAGATAGTCCTAGGCATGAAGAAGGTTAAGAAAAAGGGGTACACGGCCAATGACTGTGCTGTGCTCCACTCCCCCTCTTTTCCAGCAATAGATAATGGGCCTTCTATTATCCCAGTTCTCTAGAGGTAAGCTTGCCCCAGGTCAGACTCTAAATTCAATACACCTTCATTAAACACCTGGTTGCTAGGTGTACTCTACAAGAAACTCAAGTTCCTATTTTTAGGGATTTGGAACCATCAGGTGGGGTCCAGCCAAAAACAGGTCTAATAAGGCAGCTCCCACAATAGTCCCCAAAAGATCACCAAGGGTTTAGTTCTGTTTTAGAACATGGCCCACGTCCAGGTTTCAAGTCGCAAACCCCCTGGGCATATGCTGGGAAAGAAAGACCTTTTTTCTCTGCAGGTTGCTGAACACAAAGATGATGTCTCCCTTGTGTTTGCATTTCTTTTTCCCTAAAAGCTGATGACCTATCCTGCCTCAAGATGAGCTGTCAGGGACACTGTAAGCCAACCCGGAGACATCCCAAAATAGGCACAGAAAAAAAAAATCATACTTGTCAGCTTGGCCCTGAAAAGTTAGTTTGGAGACCAAAGAGGAGTTACGAAAGGAACAGGGCACAGAAGAAGAGGAAAAGTTGCAAGGACTACAAAAGAAATGGGGCCGAGAAAGACACAGCAGTAATAAGTATCTGAGAATCAGTCCTAAAAATCTGCTCCATTCTAGATGCAAAAAAGTCTATTCTAGGGAGATGTCACATATAAAAACATGCACAGGGAACCCATGTGAGTGCTGGGCTTAGGGAGATGCTTTCTGCCTTCTGGAAGGGATCTGGAAAGCTCTACTTGGGGGGGGGGGGGCTATGAAGGCAACTAAAGGGAGGGAGAACTTTGGTGAGATAGCATCTTTAAGAGTACACCAACCTTCGCTAGAGGAAGACAAAAGAAAGAGTCCAGGAAGCAAGGAGAACATGAGGTCCCTAAGTTTCTGTTTTCTTCCCTCAGTGAACCTTGGTTCAGTTTTCCACAATCCTGAGCGTCCTTGTTGGCCCTCCCCAGTCCCCACCAAAATCTCAGTCACCTGTTGTCATTCCATCTGTCCTTAAAGGCCCCGCTTAAACATTACCTCCTCTGGGATTGACTTTGCTCCAACTGCTTTTTCTCCCCAATCTGATCAGTCACTTTATGATAAATATACATACTTGTACTTCAATTTCTATTGTATTTTGACCTTGCGTATAATTTATGATCTCCCTGCCAGACCACAAGCTCCTTGAGAATAGAGGTCACACCGTATTTATTTTCTTCTCTGTGCCAGCGACCAGCCTAACGTGTTACACCCAGGAGGTGCTTAATGAACCTGGATCATTTTCAGGGCCAGTAAGTATCCAACAAATATTTATCACACACCTTACTATGTGCAAGGCCCTCAAAAATCCATGTAGAATGGGACCTGCCTTCTGATCCCCTCCCTCCAAACAGACTAACACATTTCAGCCTACCCAGCTCATCAGCAAGCCTTCTTCCCACATTAATCCAAGAAACTGCTGCCAGAAGGAGGAGTACCGTCTAACCAAAGCAATCCCGAGACAGAGCTGGGATGCTGGTGAGTCCTCTGCAGTCAAAGGGCTGAGAGGGAGTCAGGGAAGATGGTCCAACTGGCCAGAAACCTGGAATTCAAGAGGTACAAAAAGCCTTCCATTCAGAGTGTGCCTAATGGGGATAATAGTACAGTTCATTCTTTTCCCTGTCTAGATTTCGTAAAAACTTACATGGGCTAAGACGTTGATGGGCATTTGGGGAGGGGGCAGAGGAAGAGCAGGGGAGGGGAAATCCAAGAAAAGCTGCTGTGGCAAGACAGCAGGAGGCAGAACCTTGGCCAGACTGATGTGATCGGACAGAAATGAGACCAGAGTCACAGCTACCAAATACCAAAGGGGACTCGGAACGCCACTGCAAGGCATGCTGCAAAGAACTGGTGTCTCTCCCATGGCTAAAAGACTGCTTGTTTTGGCTCCAACTTTTCTAAAATGTTTAAATCATGATAATAATAACGGATAAGAGGCTAGACTGCCAAACCCTGTGGTTTTGCCTTCAGTCCCTTAGTACAAAATGGCATCAGCTGCAGTCAATGGAAGCCTCCCATGCCCCACTCAATGGAGCACTGATTATCCAGAAGGCATCATATTCCTGTCCCATTCCTGAAGTCCAGTTGACAGCTGATCAACCAATAACACTAGGCATTAAACCAATCTGGACAGGGAGAACAGAAAGACATGGGAAGATTAACTGACAGGCACTAAGCCCAGGTAATTTCCCTAGCATAATAAAACAACAGCGTTATTACCATAATTAACTCCTGGTTATTTTCCTAAGGAAGTAGAGACAAAGATCCTAATCCAGCTCTGACCTAAGTATTAGTTTCCTTATCTATAAAATGGAGATATTAACATTTGTACTACCGACTAGACACAGAATGAGAGACTTAGAACTGGAGAGGACCACAGAAGCCATTTAGCCACACCTCATCATTTTACAGATGAGGAGACTGAGGCTCAGGAAGGTTAAGTGGCATGCCCAAAGCTATGTAAACAGTGTCAGAGAGGGCATCTGAGCCCACGTCTTTTAATTTCAGAGACGCCCAGACTAGTTTTTGTAAGCAGAGTGCCTTGGATTGTTAACTGGTTAAACTAGCCCTCATCCCTGTTCCACTAACTTGCACTAAAATATTCTGCCATGAGGGACACCTTGAGCATGAAGATCTGCAGCAAAGCCTTCGGTTCCCCAGAGGTATGACATGAAAAAGGATCTCTGCGTCCCAGAGCTCAAACCAGGTCACATAGAAGAAGGATTTTTTTCAAGGGTTCCTTGAAAATCTTAGAACCCTTCAAGGGTTCTAAAACTGGACTAGATGACAGTTAAATCTCTAAATCCATCTCTAAATCACTTTACCTCTCTGGGTCTCAGTTTCCTCAGATCTAAAATTTCAGGGCTGAAGCTGATAGGACCCCCACTGTTCTTTCCAGCTCTAAGTCTAGGAGTCCACCATCCATGATCCCATGCTATTTCATATCTCCAGGCCTCAGGTCCTCAGCACGGCCCTACAACAGAGAGGAAATCTTTCAGGTCACTTTCAGCTCTAAGTTCTATCACTCTAGTGGTATATACACAGTAGGCCCTTAACTCGTGTGTGCTGAAGGACGACTTCATGAGGGAAAGGTTAAAGTATAAAAGGCAACACTAAGGATCTGGCAGATGTTATTGCACAATCTCTCCTCCTTGACATAAATGCCAAAATGCCAGCCAATGTCTTAGCAAACTATTGGCAAGAGGCTTCAAAGGAAGGGCAAGTGACTTTTAATGGAACAGGAATTGGCCCAGGCCCGGAAATTTGCCCATCACTAGGGTAACTCATCACAAAACACATCCACCTCACATATTGATAGCACATGGGACTATGAGAATCTCGCATTGTCTCAAGGAGCTGGAGGGAGGCAGATGTTCACACGCAGGTGAGCCCAAAAAAACATAAAGGACTCCCAGGACCCCTAATAATCAAGACACGGACCTTACCTCCAACGAGCTCCTTTTGTGGGTGTCATTTCCAACCCTGAGGACCTGTATACAGGCCTCCAGTCAAACACCACTAACGTAAGAGTTTGGACTCCTTCCGAAAGGAAATCAGTTTGAGTTTGCTCAACAACCAACTTTTCACATCCAGTGAATTCCACTCGGGTTGATCACAAAGTCAACCCCACCAGCAACAGTCGTAACAAAGGGTAAAGTTGAGCTTGTGCTCCTCTGCATCAGCGCCATTCAGCTCTTGGGACGGAGGTCTGTCCCTGCCCTTGACAGGCCTGAGCTCTCCCACCAAAGACTCAAGGAAGAAGCAGAGTGGAGTCATGAGGCAGGGAGGGCAGTTAGCAGGCACTGTACGAGCGCAACTTGCAGAAAATGAGAGCCTGAATGAGGGCTGTGGCTCTGCATGGAGAGAAAGGGCCACGCATACCTGTTTAGGTAACCTTATCTGCCAGGTGGTCCCTGGAACACCTCCAACCTTCTAAAGGCAATGCAGGAGCTACCTACTGCCTCGCTTCCTTCACCATGGAAGAAAAAGCTGAGTAATAAAGATGAAAACCTGGAAAGCATGAGGATTTATTACTAACCAGGAAAAATAGCCCTAGCTCATAGTTACATCATGCTTCAAAGTTTACAAAACACTTTCCCTACAACAAACCAATGTAGTAGACATGGAAGAAATTACTATCCTCATTTTAAAGATGAGGAAACTTGATCTCTAAGAAGTTAAATGACCTGACAAAAGTCACACAGCCAGGTAGGGATCAGAAGCAGGGCTGAACTACAGTCAGCAGTCACTCTTTTCTACCTTATCATACTGCCTTCCTATAAATCAGGAGTTCTTAATTTTGTTTTATGTTGTGTCCCTTTGGGGGAGCCAACAGACCTCTTCTCAAAACAACATTTTTCTCAAAACAATATTCTAAAATGCAGAAAACAAAATTTATAAGATTACAAAGGAAATTACTCATAATGAAATATAGTTATCAATTTTTTTTTAAGTTCAGATACCCCAGGTTAAGAATCTCCTATATAAATTAAAAGTTAAAGAATATATTTTATCACACAGCATTCTCCCCTCCCTAATTCTTGCAAACAGTCTCAACGATCACTAGGCTCATTATTTAGTCTGTGGCTTACTACATCTCTTTAGCCATTTTTTACTTCCCTAACGGTACTTTTACCAAAGGATGTACTGGGGCCAGGATAAGCATTCAGTTTGGCTCCCCACTGCTGACTCTCATAAAAGATTTGTTGAAGATGTCAGGAGCTTGGGGCAGAAATTAGGTTTCTGATTCTTTTTTTTCTAAAAGAAGATTGTCTTTTAAAATTAAGTTGTGTTTGTTGCTATTGGCCCTAGGTGTTAGATCCCTGGGCCCCAGCAAGGAAAGTATTAAGACAGCATGAATATGATAATAAACACAAATGGATTGTCTGAAACCTTACCACCTGAAGATCTATGGGTACCTAAAAATAAGTCTCCTCTCCACCCACACCGGGAGGTCAGGTCTCCACCTACTTTCAGATAATCAAGGCCCTTCAGAGTCTCTTTTCAACAAGACAATGAAGTACTTTATCTTACTAGAAGCTGGGTCCTGAGGGTGAGGCTCTATTTGAAGTACACCCATAACAACACAGGAGAGTCTGGAAGTTATTTGAATCACAGACTTTAGCGTTGGGAAAGTACCTTGAAGGGTATCCAGTACAATCCATACTTGAACATGAATCCCTGACAAATTATAGGTCAGCCTTTCTGCTTGAAATCCTCCAGTGAGGGAGATTCCAGTTCCCCAGGAGGCAGCCCATTCAGCTTCTGAACAGTTCAAATTGTTAGAAAGGTTTCTTTACATCGGATTTAAACCTGATTCTCAGTAGGTTTCACCACACTGGCTCTAGACTCATTCTAAACCCAACAGAATATCTAATCCTCCTTTCATGTTACAGAATTTTAGTCACCGAAAAGACAATTATCCTGTTCTCCCAAGTCATTTCTCCTCCAGGTTAGACATTCTTTGCCCCTGTGGTGGCTTGGTTTCCAGACTCCTCACGAGTCTGGTCGCCCTTCTCTGGACACACTCCAGTTTTTCACGTGGCACTGCACATGATACTCTGGATGGAGCTTGACCCAGACAGAGTACAGCTGGACTGTTTACCTCCCAATTCCAGACATTACCCCTCTATTATTACGGCCCAAGCTCTCCAGCAAATCAAAATTGTGGTTCACTCAAAGGGCAATGTTAAGACATATGCTAGGTACAGATAAACTGTGGCATGTAAAAAAAAGTAGTAGAAAAAACATCCAAGAGATGTATGACCTGGAAAGGAGGTGGCAAAAGTGAAGGACAACAGATGGCCTATCCCATCCTTTAGGTCTCTCCCTAAGCCTAGGGAAGCTTCTGTGGAGGACTTATAGTAGGACATGGAAAAGACAGGATAAAAGGTATGAATGAGTTAGGGCTGCATCACCACAGGAAATACTCACACTGAATGACTTTAGAGACCAATTAATGCTGACCATCTAGACAGGCACTACCCGGGTGCTGCCACTGTCGTCCAGTGGTGTTCTGAGACATTCCAATTCATCAGTGATTTTACTGCTGCAAATCATACTACCATGGACTTGTGAACTGGAAGCATTCTTAGGAGCCACCAAGTTCAATCTGCTCATTTTACAGGAGGAAATTAGAGCTGAAAGCAATTAAGTAATTTGCCCAGCTTCAACTACACTGCCAATAGTGTCTGGGGCAGGATTTATACTAAGGTCTTCCTGACTCTAAGGCTGGTACTTTATCCACCTCGTTAGAGGTATTCCTGCCAACGACACAGACTGCGCCCATCCACAGCTGCCCACAATGGCCTACTCTGGTCCATATCCTCCCACAAATTCTCAACAGGAGGGTTCACCCGACATGCTGGGGGCCATGTCACAAAAAGTCATGAAAATATGCAGTATTAACCTTAAGATTTTAGGAAAAATTTCTGGGATTAAGCACTGCAGGATTTAGTTTTCTCTAAAGGATGGTAAGCATTATCAATTTTATGGCATTTACCATCTCTAGAACATTCCACAAAGCCCATACAAGGGTCCACTCCAAACCCAGGAAGCAATAAAAAAGGAGTAATGGGTAGTTACGAGCTGAAAAGGATTTTAGACTTCATGTAATCCAACCTGCTCTTCTCCCCCTCACTTTACAGATGAGGAAGTAGAAACCTAGGGAGGTAGAGCAACTGGTCCAAAGTCACACAGCTCATTACGAACAAGTCTGGAACACAAACTCAGGACTCCTGACTCCTCAGTGTGTGCTTCATCTCTCACCCTCGCCTCCATCCACATACCAGTCGTCAAGCCCTGTAAAATACCTCTGTACCCTCTCTCTAGGCACTGACTCCCCATTGCCTCCTGTAGAAAGTCTCAACTCCTTGGCCTTACAGTCTGGCATTCAAGTACCTCAGCACTGTCATTCACACCCTATTCTCCCTCCTAATCTCACAATATTCAGCTTTTCACATCCTTATCATCTAGTAACAGTAGTAACTCCCTGACCCCCAAGCACATCCCTTGCTTTCCTGCCTCCAAGCCTATGCCTAGAATACTCCCCCAGAAGTAAATCAAACCTTTTCCAACAGCATTTGTAAGTTTTATCATAAAATTCATTCTACTTTCCACCTTCCCTAGTGGAGAATGAAAGTTTCTTAAGGGTAGGGACTGACATTTTTATCTCTGTATTCTCTGCATCTAGAACAGTGCTTTGTACACGATAGGTACTTAATAAATGCTGACTGATTTCACTCTCTCACAACCTTGCTGCTCTGACAAGTGTAGAATACTGTACATTTTCACATGAAAGAGCAACAAAGGCCACCCTGAAAGCTGCAACGGGAGAGAACCTATCCAGACTAGTTCTGTCTAACTGAAAAATTTAGAGAAATTAGACAACGCACATTAAATAAGGGCTGAAACATTCATTTCCGTTACTAACAGCTTAGTTCAGTCCCTTAGAACATGGTGCTCATAAGACCCAGGTTGCAGACTGGCCCCTCATAACAGACCGGCTAGCTCCAAACCAGAAAAACAAACAAGGAAATCACACCATTCGTAGACCAGTACAGGAACATTGCCTACTGTCAGACGGAGACAGCCAACCACAGGACAATGTAACCACGGACACCATTATCAGCCATCCTGCAAACACAAGCTGTTGGACTGAAGCAAGAAAACGGGTAAAGGAAGGCAGGAACTTCAGTGTAATAAACCTGTTCACCTCAGCAATCCTGGGGGGAATAACAGGGCTCATCACATGATCCACCAAGTGAGTGTTGATCACACCACAGGATTTGGATCTGAAAGAGTCGTAAGGGGCCTTGCATCCAAGCTCCTGATTTCACAGATGTGAAAGGGGTGAAGCAAAATGCCCATGGCCATAGAGGAAACTAGCAGCAGTTACCGGTCATGAACCTGAAGCCTCGGAATCAACATCTACTCTGCACATATGCAAAACATGCCTAACGGGTTAATGATAACTAAAAAGGCACGTTGACTGAGGTGATTTGTCCATCATCACCCATCCAGGAAAAAAAGTTTTTTATATGAGAAAATATGATATATTTAACGTGCTAGCTGGGAAGTGAATTTTCTTTAGAAATAGAAGCTTAAAATTATAAACTGTCATATCTTCAGAAATAAATTTCTTTATTGCTAGACACTGGGAGGTAAGTACTTTCTGTCTTTCCCCTTCCCCTCATAGTTCTGTTTATAACAGACAAGGAATATATTATCTATCAAACTTATGGGTAAGAGAAGAATTTATTAATAAGTAAGAGATAAAGACATTCTAAGGTGCAAAATGGATAATTTTGATTATATCAAATTAAAAAGGTTTTATAAAATAAAACAAATGCAGCCAAGATCAGAAAGAAAGCAGAAAACTGGGGGGGGGGGGATTTTGTAGACAGTTTCTTACAAAAAGGTCTCATATCTCAAATATATAAAGAGCTTAGTCAAATCCACAACAACATGAGTCATTCCCCAACTAGTAAATGGTCAAAAGATATGAACAGGAGGTTTCTAATGAAGAAATCCAAACAATTAACAGCCATACAAAAAATGCTCTAAATCATTCTTGATTGGAGAAATACAAGTTAAAACAACCTTGAGATACCATTTTATACCTGTCAGATTGGTTAAAATAATTGAAGAGGCAAGTGACAAATGTTGCAAAGGATATGAAAAGTTGATTGGTGAAACTACTGTTCTTTGATTAATGGAAAATTCCCATGTATGAAGGAAACAAGTATCCCATCTGGATACCCCTGATCCAGGTTCTGGGAAAGATAGCAGAGCTCTTCTTCTAGTTACAAAGGATCGTAAAATGTTGTGCTATGTTTATAATATCACTTAACAATTTTAAGTAGTATACTTTATATTCTTCTAAAAGTACCCTATAACATATAAATTGGGAGGAAAAATATTTTTAAAAATAATAATAGTGACAATACTGAAGAAATCTAGTAGTCTGTGGTACAGCTAAACCCATAGAAATAATTTAAATTACTGAAGCTGCATCCAAGATCTTTGGGCAAAATCATCAATGAATAGTTGCAAAATGTTCCAAGACAGCCATTTAAATTTTTCCCCACACTAAAATAAAGAGTTTAGCCATACTATTTCAAATAGGCTGCTAGATGGTGCCATAGTGCACAGAGTACCGGGCCTGCAGTCAGGAAGACCTGAGTTCAGATCCAAATTGAGACACTTACTATCTGCGTGGCCCTGAGGAAGTCACTTAACACGTCTCAGCCTCAGTCTCCTCAACTATAAAATGGGGATTATAACAGCATCTACCTCACAGGATTGTAGGAGAATGAAACAAGACGATATTTGTAAAGCACTCAGTAAAGAGCCTGACAAACAGTATATATAACATTTGTAAAGACAGCACAATATATAAATGCTTATTCCTCCCCAACAGAACTTTACACTGATAAACACTGTCCAGCATCATCACCAACAAATACCATTCTTCTTAATCCTACATTCACTTTAATGAAGAAGCGGGAATTTTAAAAGGTCTTATAATAAAAACATAAATATATTCTGCTCATAAAAATGAGAATGGGGTAACAGAAAAATGAATATTTAAGCACTACAAAGAATCACAAATAGTCAAATCTCATTAGGAAAAAAGACTAATGAGAGCTCTCATCTGTTTACAATTGGCTTGCTAAGTTCCAATTAGCTGAATTTTGCATATGTTTTCAAGGTAATGAGACATGTTCATCAAAAGTAGGAACATATTAGTCAGATATTATCTGGATGTCATTTTAACTTCAAAAATTACGACCCAATTTTACCTTCCCTATAACTTACATAAATTATAGGTTATATATGATGGATTATGGGCTTTGATTACCACACATAGAGTTCCAACGGGCTCTGTTTCCAATTGATTTGACTTAAACACAGCCAAATTTAACAACTGGTTAATAGCCATGGAATGCCTTCTTTGGTGGGAAGTGGCCTGAGACCTTTCATAGAATTGCAGTTTCATTTGCATGATTTTTTTTTTTAATTAAACCAGCAAATTGGTACAAGAGTATCCTGGGTGGCTCACATTAAAAGCTATCATTTGAAAGCTGAAACGAGAAAGAAAACCTCCTTGTATATTTTACTTAGCATAACCTAACTGGCAGTAATATAAAGCAGGGCACCCTGGGAATTAACTAGACAATCTTTACAACTGAGGAATATCTCCTTTCAGTGTAATTATAGCCAAGAAACTTAACTTTGATCTGTAGCTCCAAAATATCTTTCTTTTTTATTTCACATTGTTAACAAAACCTTTTTTTCCTTGTCATACTTAAACCTAGTCCCTAAAGCTAGAAAGAAAGCTAGATCCATGTTCATCTAAAAACCAGTAGGTTTAATGGTCTCCCCTTAAAATGCCCTTGACCTTGTAAAAAGCAGGGGGAAAAAATCTGGATTTTTGTCAACACCAAGACAATTCTGTTGACCTCAATATTAGGAAAATAAGCAAGTCTAAGGGAGCCAACTCATTCCAAGTGAAACTTTTGATTGCCCAGATCAATGGAGGAAAATATAGCAATAAACATTATCTGAACTAGGGGTAATAAAAAAGTCATTTCTATTTGCCTTTGCATAACACTATTGTCCTTCATTTGAATATGGATATACTGGGGGAATTCACAGCAATTACTACTACCACTACTGCTGCTGCTGCGTTCTTTTGTATCCAAAGATGACTGTGATGGCAGTTCGGTATTTATATCCCTCTTTTAAAAAAAAGACCATATAGTTGATAACAGTTGTTCGATTTTTTTTTTGCCTGTAGCCTTGTGTTTAGTCTGTGACAATTTATAATTCTGCCTCTCAGACTGTCTGCTCCAACTTTTGCTCAAAAGGGGCCACCCTCCTCTTGACCAATGCCCAGCACAATGATATGCCAGGGAGTCCTGTTCCCCAGCAGTTGGCAAGTATGTCATACACAGACAAAACAACACCAACGAAAATAGTGAGAACCAGCTTCTCTCTGCTAGGGATGGATAGTACCTAAGAAAGACGAAAATGCCTAAGCACGGTGACCCTGCTTCACTTCCTCCCTTTCTATTTCCTATCCCCTCGGCCTCAGCCTATATAACATTCCTTAAGAAGAATTGTTTGAGCACAAAAGGCTTTTCTCCTTGTACCCATGTATAAATGTGGAAAACATCAACTATATGAAATAAGTGTAAATAGAGGAAGTAGCAAAAAGGAAAGATATCAAGATGGTCAAGAGCATCCTTTGCCAGAATCACTTGAAAATACTGAGGTTGTTTAGCCTAGAGAAGGAAAGGTGGAGAGAGGCAGACGTGATAGACGTCTTCAAGGTGATCACATATGTGGACAGGAATTTAACTGGTGCTGCATGGCTCCAAAAGTCAGAACTGGAAGTAATGTGTAGAAGAGGCAAGTTTGGACTTGAAGTGATGACCAACTTCCTCATGTTTGTAGCTGTTAAAAGTAGAATAGGCTGCTTCAGAAAGTAGTGGCTTCCCACCACCACCACCACCACCACCGCCACTACCTCCACCACTTCCACTTCTACCACCAAGACCTCTACCTCTACCTGTACCACTACCACCACCACCACCACCACCACCACCTCCACCACCTCTCCCACCACCACCACCACCTCCCCCACCACCACCACCACCACCACCGCCACCACCTCCACCACCTCCCCCACCACCGCCACCACCGCCACCACCTCCACCACTTCCACCTCTACCTCCACCACCTCCACCACCACCACCTCCTCCTCCACCACCTCCCCCACCACCGCCACCACCTCCACCACTTCCACCTCCTCCTCCACCACCACCACCACCACCTCCACCACCACCACCTCCTCCTCCACCTCCACCACCTCCTCCTCCACCTCCACCACCACCACCACCACCACCTCCACCACCACCACCTCCTCCTCCACCTCCACCACCACCACCAACACCACCCTGCCACTGAAGGACCTCAAGCAAAGGCTGGATGAACACTTATTGGATACTTCTCTTTCAGACAGAGTTTGGACTACAGAGCCATGAAGGCTTCTTCCTTCTCCGAGATTCTGCAATTGAGATCTCCCTCCCCCACTCCCAAACCTAGATCTGTCTAACTGGTAGGAAATAAAGATCAATGCTACTGATGGTACTTGGAAAAGAATTAATTCTATCACTACTAAACAGTGACACTGGTGGGGGGAGGTTACTCTTTATGGGTTAACAGACAAAAAAAGCCATACACGTATGAGTCTAGCATTTTTTATTTTCTGAAATCTATAAACTTTGGCCAAAGTAACTCCTGAATGCCATCTGCCAAGCTGTAGAAAAATTACACAAAGGTAAACAGAGTGCCTATATTGATGAATCTCACATATGAAAGAAATAAAACCGTACACTTAGTCTAAGAAAATGAATTGCAAAAATACAATATGGCAGTGGGGGTGGGGAGTATCAAAACATCAGTTTATATGACAAAGATCTGGGGAATCTGGCAGGCTATCAATGCTCTATGAGCCCAAAGTGCAACATGACAGCCAACAAGACTAAGCCTTGGCTACATCAAGAGTGAGGACCAGTAAGTATAACAGGGGCGTGCTACTGCCACCACAGTCAGGGGGCACTGGGAGCATTCTATTCAATTCTGGTCATGACATTTCAGGAAGACGGTAACAACCCAGACTGGCTTCAGAGAAGGGCAAACAAGATGATGAGGGGTGGAGACTGTGCCACTGGATGGCTAGTTAAAGGATGTAGGAATATTTAGCCTGGAAATCAAAGGACGTGAGGGAGCTGGAGAACAGCATGATGGTTCTCTGGATGTAGCTAAGGAGCTCTCATGCAGAAATGCATCTCTGCCAAGAAACTCCATGTGGTTAGAGAGGAAGACATGACTGAAATGACTCAATAAAAATAGAAGACCTTCATGGAGGAGCGTTAGCTTAAAAGGCCATCCCTGAGGCTCAGGTAGTTTTATCTGGTCCTAAGTAGTTATTGGAAGCTTACTTTGTGCTCTAAGTGTATTTTATGATTGCAATATAATACAAATTCAAGTTTCCTATTCTGCTGCCACCATCCCTTATACCAGATATGTATCATACCTTGAGATATATGGAATAATTCCTTACTCTTATTTCTCATTCCTGTTCCTAGGAAACATTTAAATCAGGCAAGGGTTCTACAATTTAACTTACTATATAAGAAAATTTAAGTACAAATAGATAATTAATTGTGATACCCAATGTCTCCCAAGGATACTAACATAGCAATCTATGCTACAAATTAATATTTTCTAGGCTCTAGATACTTTTTAAAAAAATTTCATCTGTCTCTTCTTCAACAGGCTTATCTCAAGAGGTCAAAGGCATCCTAACTTTTTATGTGTCCCAAGATACAAAATACTAGAATTTATATTTCCATGAATCTTAAAGAATCTTTCCTCAAAATAAATTAATTTTAAAACTATTAGGAAAATAGCACAAAATGAAAAACAAATGCATAGATAAATAGATGGGAGACTTCCAACATATCCTTTCCTTGTTATTTATTGGAAATGGGATCTTCACTCCTACTCCCAGTTTTGTTCAAAAGAAACGATGGTGCTCCATGGGAAATGGCTTCATTGAAATATACATTGTTTTAACAGGTTTCATTGCCAACCTGACAGCACAAAAGTTCTACACATAAGAAATACAACTAGGACAGAATTCCTATTGCTTATCCACACAGGAGAATTCAGGTTTGCTCTGAGAGTTACCCTTTAGAGAGACATGTTGGGGAGAGGGGATAGGAAGAGGAAGAGAGTGTGGAAAAAGGCAGGAGCCCATGACATTATCCAGGATCAGCTAAGTCATGTGATCTCAGGAGCTATAGACAGGACAATCTTCTGCCATACAACAGGGACAGGGCAATGGAAAAAAGTCTGAAAGAAGCTGTGAGATAAAGATAAAAAGTATAAATGATACTCCCCAGTGATCAAAAAAGCTGGAAATTGCCCAAAAGTGAAACTAATTTAAAGAAAAGAGCTTTCCAGGCATAGCAGATGCTGCCTGAACTAAAGTTCCAAAATTTCTTTTCTAGAAATAGCAAAAGAAAGGTCATCTTTACATTTCAATGCACTGAGAGAAGATACCCTCTTCTGTGAGATATGCATGATCTTTGTTCTGGACACCAACTGAAGGCCTTCTCATCTGTTTTATTGTTTTTCCTGATGCTAAGGCTACAATGTGGCAGGAAACTATCTACATGAGGATGACATTTCCATCGGTCCTTTAAGATAAGGGATGAAACAGCCTCAATTTGCTACGATGAGAAAACAGTATTCATTTTGGATTGACACCCGATTAAACAGATAAAATCAAACTCCACCAAATCCATTTGTGGTGACCACACCATTCAATACTTTTATGAGACTGAATCCTAATACTTGTCAAGGTCCTGTCTCTCAACCATCTAGTCATTTCTAAACCCTTTTTAGTGGAAACACACAAGTAGGACAGTAATTGAGAGATTTAGTGAATCATTTAATAAATATCTATTGAGTGCACTGTGCTAGAAGCTACATGCACTTACAATCTAGTAGAGAAGAGAATACATACACACAACTAAAGTGCAAGGTCATATAAGTTGCGAGTATACCAAAAAGAGTCATGTTGAAAATGTGAGGCAGCGATCCCACTATGGTCTGCAAAGTTCAGACCACAGCTGGAGTGGTGTCCCCTTTTAGATATCAGATTTTTGAAACAATAAAAGATATCTGTACAACTAAGTTACAATTTCCACCCATAACTCCACCCACTAGGCAGCAGTTATGTATAGCTCATAGCAGCACCAAAATAAATAGATAAAATGGTTTGGGTGCTAGTGTCCTTACCTAAAGGAGTGCTATGAGCAGAAAGGAACAGGGGAGCTTTCTCTGACAGATGATTTCCGAATGCCTGACTCAGCAGGAAGATTTCTTCTATATTCTAACTGTTCTCTACACAACTTCTCTCTCCCTTGTTTCCTTTTCTTTGCTAATGTG
Organism: Bettongia penicillata ogilbyi; assembly: GCA_023548195.1. Classification (NCBI taxonomy): domain Eukaryota; kingdom Metazoa; phylum Chordata; class Mammalia; order Diprotodontia; family Potoroidae; genus Bettongia; species Bettongia penicillata. Next base: position 2,286,457 of record JAJHZJ010000455.1, on the reverse strand, counting down.
ACAGCCACCATGGTTGAAGGTTCTCAACACCTCTAACATTGCAACAGCCTCCTAATTAATCTCCCTGTATCCAGTCACTCCCCTCCTCCAGTGCATTTTCCACCCAAATCCTCTTCCTAAAGCACAGGTCTGACCATAATAATACTCCCCTACTAAAGATACTTCAACGGCTCATCGTTCCCTACAATGTTCTCCCTTTTCGGCTAGAGCACCACTTCCTTCAAGAGGTCTTTCCCAAGTCTCCCAGTTGTTACTGCCACCCCTGCCCCAATTTAGAAATCACTTTATATTTACTTTGCATATTTCTAGTAACTTATTTCTTAGTTCCAAATTATTCTCCAGAATGGTTGGACCAGTTCAAAACTCTACCAACAGTTCGTTAGTGTAACTATTTTTCCACACCTCCAGCATTGTTCCTTTTCCTTTGCTGTCATGTTAGCCAATATGATAACAATGTGGTGATATATAAGAAGTATTTTAATTTGCATTTTTCTAATCAATAGTAACTTAGAGAATTTTTTCATGCTACTATTAATAGCTTTGATTTCTTCTTCTGAAAACTACTTACCCATATCCTTTGGCCATTTATCAATAGGGGAATGGCTCCTATTCTATAAATTTGATTCAGTTTTGTCTACATTTGAAAAATGAGCCCTTTATCAGAGAAACTTGGTGTAAAATTTTTTTTATATTATTTCATTGTCTATGGTAACTTTTAGCACAGTTTCTCTAATTATCTCTTTTAATTAGGTCTAATTTTGCATTTGCTTTGTCTAATTGCTATTGTGTTAGGGGAGGACAGCAGGTGAAAGATGAAATGAGGAAATAAAGGTATGCACTGCTTAATAAATCAATATGTTTGAATATTTGAATCTTTGTTTCCTCAGTCATTTCATCTTTCACCTACCACACTGTCCCTGCCTTTTTACTTCAGTTGAAACATATTAAGATACTGCTCCAGTCTCTCATTCTAATACTGTGCGTCTTTCTATTTCAAGTGTATCTCTTGTAAAAAAAAAAATCATCTTGTTGGACTCTAGTTTATAATCTGTTCTACTACACAGTTCCATTTTATGGGTTAGTTCATTCCATTCACATTCACAGCTATGATTCCAAGATTCTATTTTCTTCTGTTTATCCTTTTCCCTCTTTGCCCTATCCCTCCTTTTGATCCTTGCCTTCCTCAACCTGACCACCCTTTATCAACTCCTTCCCTTTTTCTCTTATCCCCTTCCCCTCCTACTTCCTGTCTCCTACCAATTGAGTCTATATGTATACTCTCCCCTCATTGAACCAGCTCTAATGAGAGTGAGTTTCAAGTGTTGCCCACGTATTCCATCTCTCCTATAAAAGCTCTTCCTTGTGCACATCCTTTATGTGATAATTTCCCCCATTGTTTCTCTCCCTTCTCCTTTCTCCCAGGGCATCTCTCCTTCCCAACCCTTCATTTTTTTTTTTTGAGATTATCTCAACATAATTGACTCATATCTCTGCCCTCTGTTTATGGGGACTCCTTCTAACTGTCCTAATGATAAAATTCTTAGGAGTCATATGTATCATCTTCCTATATAGTAATGTAAACAGTTTAACCTTATTAACCCCTTTATAATTTATCTTTCATGTTTATCTTTTTATACTTCTTTTAAGTCTTATGTTTGAATGTCAAATTTTCTATTCAGCTCTGGTCTTCTCATCAGGAATGCTTGAACATCCTCTATTTCATTAAATATCCATTTTTTCCCTGAAGGATTATATTCAGCTTTGATGGGCAGGTTATTCTTGGTTAATCCTATAATCTTAGCTCCTTTGTCTGGCATAGTCAAATAACAGTCAAAACCCTCCACTCCCTTTCCACACACCCCCAACCCCCACCCCTACTCCTTTAATATGGAAGCTGCTAAGTCTTGTGTGATCCTCACTATGACTCCACAATATTTGCATTGTTTCTTTCCAGATGCTTGCAATATTTTCTCCTTGACATGAGAGGTCTGGAATTTGGTTATAATATTCCTGAGAGTTTTCATTTGGAGGTCTCTTTCAGGAGGCAATCAGTAGATTCAATTTCTATTTTGCCATCTGAATCTAAAATATTGTGGCAATTTTCCTTTACAATTGCTTGAAGTATAGTGTCTAGGGACATTTTTTTGATCATAGCTTTCAAGTAGTCCAGTAATCCTTAAACTATCTCCCCTTGATATTTTTTTCATATTATTTTTCTGATATTTCATATTTTCTTTTTTCATTTCTTTTGACTTTTATTATTTCTTGATATCTCATAAAGTCATCCAGTTCCACTTGCACAATTCTAACTTTTAAGGAATTATCTTCTTCACTAGGCTTTTAGGCCTCCTTTTCTTTTGGGTCTATTCTACCTTTTAAGGAGTTCTTTTTTGTTGAATTTTTGTGCCTATTTTATTATTTGGATAATTCTGTTAAGGTATTGTTTTCTTCAGTATTTTCTGTGCCTCTTTTACCAAGCTATTGATTTTTTTTCATGATTTACTTACATCATTTTCATTTATTTTCCCAATTTTTCCTCTATCATTCTTCTCTTTCTTTAACTCTCCCAGGAATTCTTGTGGGGCTTATGTCCAATTTGCATTTTTCTTTGATGCTCTGCTTGTAGTTGTTTTCATGCACTGTCTTCTAAATCTGCTTCTTGGTCTTCCCTGCCACTAAAGTAGCTTTTTGTAGCTACTTTTTTGTTGTAGTTTGCACACTGTTCCCACCTATTTCTTGACTTTGAACTTTAAGTTAAAGTTGGAGTCTGCTCCCCTAGGGGTAGAAGACATTGTCATCCCAAGTTTCAGGCTTTTCTTGCTGCTGTTTTCAGAGCTAGTTCAAGGGGTCTACAAGTTTTAGGTGCTTCCAAACTGGTTTGACCCCAGGAGAGTAGTTACTGCTCTCCTGGTCTGTGCCCTGGTTTTTACCCAGGAAGGACCACTACTCTCCTGCAGTAATAAGAACTAGGGCTTCTCTTAGCCATGGAACTACTATAAGGTCCCCTGCTCTCCTACAGTCACAAATGCTAATCTTCCTCTCTGCCTTGGAACTGTGATCAAGGCCTCTATTCCCTTGTGACTAACCACAAGCACTTCCCCCTACCTTGAAACTATGACCCAGAACTGCATATGGGCAATAGAGGTGCCAAGCAGTGCCAGGACCCTCATCCAGTGTCAGCAAAAGGTCCTTCATAATAAATTTAGTATTTTGTTTTTCCCCTAGTTACATGTAAAAATAATTTTCAATGTTTATTTTTAAAATTGAGTTTCAAATTCTTTCCCTCTCTCCCCACCCCAATCATTGATAAGCAAAGCAATTTGCTGTAGATTATAGATATACAGTCATCCAAAACACACTTCCATATTAGTCATGTTATTTAAAAATATATATGACCAAAATTTTAAAAAAAACCATGAAATATAAAATGAAAAAAGTATGCTTCAGATCTATATTTACAGATTCCATCAGTTCTTTCTCTAGGGACAGATTTTATATTGTCATCATAAGTTCTTCAGAGTTGTCTTAGATCACTGTATTCTAAGAACAGCTAAGTCATTCATAGCAGATCATCTAACAATGTTGTTAGTGTGTACAATTTTCTCCTCATTCTACTCATTTATTTTACTCTGTATCAATCGGTGTTAAGTCTTTCCAGATTTTTCTGAGAGCATCTAGCCCATCATTTGTTATAGTCAACAGTATACCATCACAATCATATACCACAACTTGTTTATTCATTCCTCAACTGATGGGCATCCCTTCAATTTTTAATTCTTCACCACCAGAAAAGAGCTGCAATAAATATTTTTTACATATAGATCCTTTTCCTTTTTGTTTTTTATCTCTTTTGAAATACAGACCTAGTAGTGGAATTGCTAAGTCATAGAGTATGTATGGTTTTCTCAGTCTTTGAGCAGAGCTGCCAATTGCTCTACATAATGGTTGAATCAGCTCACAACTCCACCACCAGTGTACTAGTGTTTCAATTTTCTCGCAGTCCCTCCAATATTTGTCATTTTGCTTTTCCATACAATTAGCCAATCTAATAGATGTGAGGTAGTACCTCAGATTGTTTCACCTTGAACTTCTCCAATAAATAGTGATTTAGAGCATTTTCTCATATGGTAATGGACAGCTTTCATAACTTCATCTGAAAACTGTTCATATTTCATCAATTGAGGAACGACTCTTATTCACATAAATTTAACTTATTTCTCTGTATATTTGAGAAATGAGAATTTTATCAGAGAAACTTGCTTCAAATGTATTTCCCTTCATCCTACTTCCCTGTTTATTCTATTCTCCATCTCCTTTCACCTTGTACCTCCTAAAAAGTGTTTTGCTTCTGGCTACTGCCTCCCCTAATCCACCCTCCTTTCTATGAGCACCTCCCCCCTTCTCTTATCCCCTTCCCCTCCTACTTTCTGCAGGCTAAGACATATTTCTATACTCAACTGAGTATATATGTTATTCTCTTTCTGAGTCAATTCCAAAGAGAGTAACATTCAAGAGTACCCCAACATCTCCCTCATTTCCCACCACCTCCCTCAATTTTCCCTCCATTGTAAAAGCTCTTTTGTGCCTGTTTTATATCAGAAAATTTACCCCATTCTACCTATTCCTTTCCTTTTTCTCCCAGTTCATTTCACTTTCTCACCCCTTAAGTTTATTTTTAAAGGTATTGTCCCATCATATTGAACTCAAACTGTTGTCTTCTGTTTATATAAACTCCTTCTAAATACCCTAATAATGCCAAGTTGTTAGGAGTTACAAATATCATCTTCCCATGCAGGAATGTAAACAGTCTTATCTTATTGTCTAATGATTTCCCTTTCCTGTTTATTTTTTTATGCTTCTCTTGAATCTTACATATTAAAGTCAAATTTTCTATTGGGTGGGGGGAGAGGAGCCAAGATGACGGAGTAGAAAGACTCATGTATGCTAGCTCCGAATCCACAGCCCATGAATTTCCTGTAAAAAGAACTCCCCACAAATTCTGGAGCAGAGCAAATCGTGCACCAACGGTGGAGGAGATTTCCATTCCAGAGAGCCCTGGAAAGCCATCCCCAGGGGTCCGCCTTGCACCAGACAGTGGAGCCCAGCCCTGCACTGCCCTGGCCGTGGGGCCCCAGAGGAGCAGATCCGAGCAGGCTTCAGGGACGGAATCTCTAGTGGCTGCGAAGGTCCCTCCACCCACAGGCGCTCCAGGTCAGTGAGAGAGACATCTAGGCTGGCCGAGAGGGGAGCAGGGTGTCTCCGTGACTCGGGCCCCCTTGGGAGGCAGCAGCAGAGGCAGCCTGGGACTCCTGGAGCAGGAAGGAGCTCAGGGCCATTACCGAAGGTCTCTGCATAAACCCCCCTGAGGGAACTGATCCTGGGGGGTGGCCCTGCCCCCACCCGAGCACCAGAACTTAAGCTCACATTGAAGAGCAGCCGCACGCACCTCTGAAAGCCCTGAGGCTGGGGAGCAGCATTTGAATCTCAGACCCCAAGCACTAGCTGGGCGGATCTAGACAGGGGTGGATAGAAATCTCAGAAGTCAAGTAACTGGCTGGGAAAATGCCCAGAAAAGGGGAAAAAAATAAGACCATAGAAGAGTACTTTCATGGGGAATAGATGTTCCCACCTTTCATTTCTGATGAGGAGGAACAATGCTTACCATCAGGGAAAGACATAGAAGTCAAGGCCTCTGTACCCCAAACATCCGAAATAGATATCCAATGCTATCAGGCCATGGAAGAGCTCAGAAAGGATTTTGAAAATCAAGTTAGACAGGTGGAGGAAAAACTAGGAAGAGAAATGAGAGAGATGCAAGAAAAGCATGAAAAACGGGTCAATACCTTGGTAAAGGAGACCCCAAAAAATGCTGAAGAAAATAAAACCCTGAAAAATAGGCTCACTCAATTGGCAAAAGAGGTTCAAAAAGCCAATGAGGAGAAGAATGCTTTCAAAAGCAGAATTAGCCAAATGGAAAAAGAGGTTCAAAAGCTCACTGAAGATAATAGTTCTCTCAAAATTAGAATGGAACAGATGGAGGCTAATGACTTTCTGAGAAACCAAGAAATCATAAAACAAAACCAAAAGAATGAAAAAATGGAAGACAATGTGAAATATCTCATGGAAAAAACAACTGACCTGGAAAATAGATCCAGGAGAGACAATTTAAAAATTATGGGACTACCTGAGAGCCATGATCAAAAAAAAAGAGCCTAGACATCATCTTTCATGAAATTATCAAGGAAAACTGCCCTGAGATCCTAGAACCAGAGGGCAAAATAAGTATTCAGGGAATCCACCAATCACCGCCTGAAAAACATCCAAAAAGAGAAACTCCTAGGAACATTGTGGCCAAATTCCAGAATTCCCAGGTCAAGGAGAAAATCTTGCAAACAGCTAGAAAGAAACAATTCCAGTATTGTGGAAATAAAATCAGGATAACACTAGCAGCTTCTACATTAAGGGATCGAAGGGTGTGGAATAAGATATTCCAGAAGTCAAAGGAACTAGGACTCAAACCAAGAATCACCTACCCAGCAAAACTGAGTATAATACTTCAGGGGAAAATACGGTCTTTCAATGAGACAGAGGACTTTGAAGCATTGTTGATGAAAAGACCAGAGCTGAAAAGAAAATTTGACTTTCAAACACAAGAATGAGAAGAAGCATGAAAAAGGAAACAGCAAAGAGAAGTCATAAGGGACTTACCAAAGGTGAACTGTTTACATTCCTACATGGAAAGACAATATTTGTAACTCTTAAAACTTTTCAGTATCTGGGTAGTTGGTGGGACCACGCACACACATACACACATGCATGCACATACAGAGAGCACAGAGTGAATTGAATAGGATGGGACCATATCTTAAAAGAAATTAAGGTAAACGGTGAGAGAGAAATGTAGTGGGAGGAGAGAGGATGAAATGGAATGGGGTAAATTATCTCTCATTCAAGAGGCAAGCAGGAGACTTTTTAGTGGAGGGAAAAAGAGGAGAGCTGAGAAAAAAACAAGAAGTTTACCCTCATCACATTCGACTAAAGGAAGGAATAAAATGCACACTCATTTTGATATGAAAACTTATCTCACAATACAGGAAAGTGGGGGAGAAGGACATAAGCAGGGTTGGGGGGATGATGGAAGGGAGGGCAATGGGAGGAGGGAGCAATTTGAAGTCAACACTCTTGAGGAGGGACAGGATCAAAAGATAGAATAGAATCAATGGGGGCCAGGCTAGGATGGAGGGAAATACAGTTAGTCTTACACAACACGACTGTTATGGAAGTCATTTGCAAAACTACACAGATATGGCCTATATTGAATTGCCTGCCTTCCTAGGGGGAATGGGTGGGGAGGGAGGGATGGGGAGAATTTGGAACTCAAAGTTTTAGGAACAACTGTTGAGTATTGTTCTTGCTACTAGGAAACAAGAAATACAGTTAATGGGGAATGGAAAGTTATCTGGCCCTACAGGACAAAAGAGAAGATGGGGACAAGAGAAGGGAGGGAGGATGGAAGAGAGGGCAGATTGGTGATAGGGAAAATTAGAATGCTCGGTGTATTGGGGTGGGGGGAGGGGATAAAAGGGGAGAAAATTTGGAACCCCAAATTTTGCGAAAATCAATGTAAAAAGTTAAATAAATAAATTTATATTAAAAAAAGAAAAAAAATTTTTAAAAATTTAAAAAAAGAAATTATTTTCTTCAGTGAGCTTTTGTACTCCTCTACTTGGCCAATTCTACTTTTTAAGGAATTTTCTTCAGTGAGTTTTTGTGCCTATTTTTCCGTTTGGTCAACTCTGCTTTTCAAGATGTTCTTCTCACCGGATTTTTATGCCTGTTTTATCATTTGGTCTACTCTGTTTTTTACAATGTTATTGTCATTCTTTTTTTTGTGCCTCCTTTACCAAGCTGCTGATTCTTTGTTCCATGATTTTCTTGCAACCCTCTCATTTTTCTTCCCAAATTTTCCACACCTCTTTTACTTGAATTTTAAAATCCTTTTTGACTTCTTTCATGGCCTGAGACCAATTCATATTTTTTTTTGGAAGCTTGAGATATAGGAATTTTGATTCTGCTGTCTTCTTCTGAGGTATGTTTTGATCTTCCTTGTCACCACAGTAACTTTCTAGAGTCAGAATTTTATCTGTTGTTTACTCATTTTTCCCACCTATTTCTTGACTTTTAGGTTCTTTGCTAAAGTGGAGCTCTGCTTCCAGGGTGGAGGGTGGATTGTACAAAGCCTCAGGAGTTTTGTGCAGCTGTTTTCAGAGATACTTCTAGGGACCTGTAGGTTTTCAGTTATTCCAAGGTAAGGTGACCTAAAGAAAGGTGTATTTACTACTCCTCCTGACCTGTGCTCTAGTCTGTGAGCAAACACACGTATTCTTTTTCGGCCCTGAACCTGTGAGGAGGGTTCCTGCCCACTGTGGCTGCAAACTCTGCTATGCTAGTACTCCTCTTTGACCTGGGATTGCCACCCAGGACTGCAACCCAGATCTGAGTATAGAAAAAACAACGAAGTCCTGCCCTAGTACTATCAGAAAGACCCCTGTAATCTCCTTCTGCCCAGCTGTTTTACTCCCTTAGCATCTGTGGGCTGAGAGCTCAGGAAGCAGCCACCACTCCTTCCAATTTAGTCACTCCCAAGGCCTGCAATCTGGTTTGCTGGGGCTCAGTCTGTGCTGACACAGCCTGCACTGAAATGTAATCCACTCTCACCCCAGTGCAATAGATTTTTCCTACCAAACTTTCAAGTTGTCTTACACTGGAAAACTGTTTTACCCCATCCTTTTGGGGTTCTGCCACTCCAAACTTTATTTCAGGGCATTATTTAAACATCTTTGGAAGGGTTTTCAAGAGAACTCAGGAGTGTCCCTGCCTTCTCTCTGCTACCCCATAACCTTTTTTCTGACCAGTTGTCCAAACCCCTTACTATCTCTGGGCTGAGAGCTCTCAAAGCTTCTGCTGCCACGGTCGTGGTCACCTCCAAGGCCACCACTGGTGCTGCCACCTTGTGCTCTCCAGGTTGGTCTCCACCCTGGTGTCACAGATGTCCTCTGCCAACCTCCTAATTTTTCTTAGCCTGGAAGAACGTCTCACAATAATCTGCTGTTGGCTCTGCCACTCCAGAATTTGATCTGAGCACTATTTAAAGTTGTTCAAAGGGGAATATTGGGAGAGTTCAGCAGGATTACTGCCTTCACTCTGCCATCTTGGCTATGCCCACAAGACTAATTCTTCCAAATAATAAAGACTGTTTCTGTCTCTTCCAATATTCTGGATTCATACCTCACTATTAAGCCAAACCACTACTATCTTCCCCAATATAATCAATGTTTTATTCCTGGAAAAAACAAGTCCTTCCTGTAATTCATTCCCAATTCACTCAAGAGAAAAACAAAGCCCCTAAAGCATGCATTTGTTTTTAGGGGGAAAAAAATTATAAGTACATGGCCTTATACAAAGTTGATTGCTTACCTTTTCATTCCAAGGTTATATCTATGACACTTGAGGAACCTAATCAGCCCCAAAGGGCAATATTATCTCTGTAGTAGAAAACATGCTAGCTTTGACTTTTGATTCTGCCATTTACTACCTGTGTGATCTTAGGCAATCCATTTCAGCCTCCCTGGGCCCCACTAAATGAAGGAACTAGACTTGATAATTCCCATAGCCCCTTTCATCTATAAGTCACTCAGTCCTATGACTTTCACACATCCCAAATCAACTCAGACTTCACTGCAATCCACCTTATAGCTTTGTGTCTCAAGTAAGTTGTCTTCTGAATTTTAGGCTAAAAAAGGAATCATTTCTATTTTGTACGGTGCAACAAGATCTTTTCCCTTTGGCCTAAAAGAGAGGAAACGTTCAAACTTGGCATGGTCACCCAATGAAGTCTGCAACAATCAGGCCTCTGTCCTTAGATGCTGCTGGCTTGAAGCTACTTGGCTTCATAAGGCTCTCTGAATGTCTTAGCAGATAGAGGAATCAGAAAGGACGCTGAAAACATCCAAGTGCTGAACAGATGTATATTGTTCAAAAGGTTATGTCTTACTCTGCCAATGTGACCAGAAAAAAGGCTCTGACCCACAACATGAACCAGTCATAAGGGTAGCTTCTCTGGTAGAAATAAAAGATCTACAGCGTTGGGTTAGAGAGCACAGGTGCCTGCTTAATGGGCAAGTAGCCTATACCTATTAGGTAAAAACCCTACCTCTCAGGCTCTAAGTACTTCAAAACAAATTGAACAAAGGGCATAAAGGGTTGGCTAACTCACATTAGATAAAGTCACTGTAAACACATGGGTACCATTCTGTGAACTTCCTAATACATGAGTAGCATTACTTGTTTTCCTCTTTCTGTAGGGTGGGGTGGACTGGGGGGGGGGGTGGTTCTGCTTTGCTAGTAAAACAATGATTTAGGGAAAAAATAACTAAGAAGAAAATGGGAAAATGTTAGTAGATAACAATTTAGCAAAACAAGACATTGTGTCTATTTAAGATAGGAATATATTGCAAAAATGGATTTTTTTTTTACTTCTAAGCTAAAATAAAAATAATTCAAATTCAGTATTTCTTGCACTCAAAAGTTGAGGCTGAGACAAAAACAATGAAGACATTTCTGTTTAAATTTTTTAATTTATTTTTTATTTAAAAAAACTTAATAATTCACAACTCAAATTTGGTTATTTCAGATCTTAAGCAGACAGTGCAATTTACACAGTTTAGAATATCAGTCAACACATCACCCAGGGGACAAATCAATCCTAATCAGTCAGCTAAGTGCCAATAGACAAGTGTTTCATCCTAGAGCCAATCAATTTCTATCCATTTCCTCAAAACACAATCTTCCTCAAATCCCTGCTGTCTGACATCGCCTTTTTTCCATCAACAAGCATTTATAAAGCCCCTACTATGTAGCAGGCACTGCACTCACAGTCAGGCCTGCCCTAAAGGGTAACAACACATTTCATCTACAAAGAATACATACAAAATGAATATTCAGTAGGTTGAGGGGAGAGAAGGCTCTAGTATGTGAGGAAATTAATAGATACTTATGTTGACTTCCGAAGGAAAGAAGAGATTCTCAGAGGCAAAGGTGAGAAGGAAGAGTATTCCAAGCATGAGGGATAGATAGTGTGAAGGCAGAGGGACAAGAGAGGAAGCATTCATGCATGTAACAGCCAATCAGACACTATGAATAGAGCTCAAAGTCAATAGAAATGAATTAAAGTCTAAGAAGCCTAGAAAAGTAGGAAGGGGGCAATTGTGAAGAGCTTTTAAATGCCAGAAAAAATAGAGAGACATTGGACTTTACTATGTGGCAGGAGAAGAGGGAAAAGTCTGTGCTGTAGGTGGGAAAACCAATCTGGCATCTGTTTGGAGGATAAATGAGAGCAGGGAAAAAACATGAGACAGTGAGGCCAACGAGCAGGCTAGTGCAGTAACCCAGGATGGAGACAATGAGCTCCTTAACTAGGATGGTAGCCACGTGAGAATGGGATATATGGAAGACATGTTGTAGAAATAGAAATGATGAGACTGGGAGAGATTGGGAAACAGGAGCTGAGAACGACAATGAGGGTACCAACCTGGTGCTTAAGAAGGGGAAGGCCCTCCCCAGTAACATGGAAGTTTGGAAAAAGGGTAGGTTTGGGAGGAAAGACAAGTTCTGCTTTGAACGGGTTGTGCAGGACATCCAGTGCTCTTCAGAAATGCTCTGTCCAAGGTCACCAATGACTTCATTATATCCAAAAGCCTTTCCTCAATCCTCACTCCCCTTGACTTCTCTGCATCATGGGATGTGGCAGACTGGTCTCTCCACCCCCACCCCATCCTTTTCTTCTTAAACTCTTTGCTTGCATTCTAGTGCCACTACCCTATCTTGGTTCTCCTCTAGCCTCTTTGGCTTCATTTTCTTTTCTCCTTTCACTGGTTCCACTTCTTCACTCACTCTAAATATTAGCAAGGCCCAGTCATCGTGCTTAGCATCTTCTTTTCTACACTCTCTCCCTAGAAGATCTAACCCCTGGATATGGCCTTAATAATTATTGAATAATTAATAATAATACAATCAACAATTTAAGTATTGAAGAAGATTCCCAAATCCACATCTCTATGAGTCTTCTGATATTATAAGATTATTTCAGTAAATGCTTTGGCTTACGTTAACATTGAGTTCTTTGGCTAACAACAAAGTTAAGGTGAACACTTCAGAAGCGTATCATGAGTTTGGTTTTGGAGTATATAACGTCAGAATACCTTAAGCTCAGGACAGCCACCCCTGCTGGTGACTTGTCTTCTGAGTACAGTTAGGGAGCTGAAAGTCCAAAGGAGAGCTAGCAGAGTCCCCAAATAACATGCTAAAAAGGGGGGAAGGGAGAAGTAATAGCATAAAAGAGAATGGATAGAGTCTTTCTATAATACTTACAGCCTACTAAAGAAGGAGGATCCTTTAAATGTCAGTCCAACATGACATTTAATGGATAATCCTCTTTAACACAAGCCCTAATCGCAGGAATTCACAAAGGGCTGCCAGGTTAACCCAAGATGCTGTGCATTTTCTTTGACAAAAAGTCGGAACATATGTCCCAAAGAAAGGGATAAAAGGGTTTGTCCAACAACAGCTATCATATCACTCCTGGTGCAAAACTCTTCAATATGATATTCAAAGCCCTCCCCAGTTTGACAAGTCTACTTTTCCAACTTCAGCTCTCATTACTCTCCTATAGGTAGCCACATTTGTAAATGAACTTCACCTATACACATTCTTCAAATTCCCAAGCCCTCATGCTTTTCCTTTCCCTCTCCCTGGAATGCCCTCCCTATTCTCTCTGCCTACTGAAGTCATACTTCCCATTTAAGGCTCAGATCGAATCCCGTCTCTTCAATGAAGCACTCCCTGACTACTCAAGCCATCAAACCGGAGTCATCTTTTCTTACTATTAACTCCTACTATAACTTACTTTTTTGTAGCACAACCACACTAATCATATACAACCTTATTTCCTTTTTAGGATATCTCCTAAGCTGTAAATAGATAGAGAGTCAGGACCATGTTCATTCCTTTCCTTCTTCCTATCCCCAGAGCCTAAGCATGGCACCAGGACTGTGGCAGGCACTCAGTGAATACTGATTGAGGATAACCAGGACAGCAGTCACTCCCAGGAAACCACTGACTTCCACTGTTCGTTGAGCTCATACTTGAAAAATGTACATTTCCTTCCCCTTCTATTCCATCTCTTTTCCTGAATCTTTTCTTAATATGCTCATTACCAAAATGTTTAGAGTCACCCCAGAAGTTCTGGTTACTGTTCTGGGGACAGGAAGGAAACAGTTATTCTCTTGCTCCATTTCAGAGTGAGGAAGCTAAGGGAGATATAAGTTAAATAAATAACGTCCAGTCAGGCACAAGTCAATAGCTAGGTCAGTATAAGAGCCACTAAATTTCATCCCATAAATTACCCCAGGGAAACCTAAAACCATGAGGGCCCCCAGAAAACTTAGAAGGTGGAACTAGATACAAAGCATATTTAGTAAAGGAATTCTTTCCCCTTCGGGTTTCAGCTCTTAATCATTCCGAACCACTCTAAGCCCAACAGAACTTGCGTACTTACATGAGATGCTTAACAACGTTCCGGTTCTTTACGTGTTGACCGGCACCTACCGGACATTCTTGTAAAAGTCTTAATCTGGAGTCTCCAAAACATAGTGATTATATGTTGAGATAAAAGTCATGTGGAAGATTAATTACATTTGTCCTATTTGGCCTCAAAGAGTAGAACCCAGGAGCGAAGGATTGATGGAGCAACTAAATGCCATATAGGACAGAAGACAGAGCACTGGGTTTCTAGTCAGCAGATTTAGGATCCAAAGACCTGGGTTCAAATCTCACCTTTCACATTTACTCTCTGTGTTACCATGGGTAAGTCACAACCTCCCTGTAAGATGAAGGGGTTAGACTAGATAGCCTTTCAAGACCTTTCCAGATCTAAATCTATAATCCTATGACTTATAAATTGCAACAAAGGAAATCTAAGTTTGAGAAATGGAAAAATGTCTTAATAATCACAGCTGTCAAAAGTAGAGCAGCATATTTTGGGGGAGAATGGGTTCCCCTCACTGAAGAATCTTTAAAGCAAAGGCTGGATCACATGTTGGGTGTGTGGAGGAAAAGTTCTTAAACTGGAATCCACAGAGAGATTTCAGTGGGTTCATGAAGTTAGCTAAGAAAAAAATGTATCTTTATTTTTGCTCACCTCTAATTAAAATTTATCATTTTCAATTATTTTAAAACAATATGCAGAGATAAGAGTCCACAGGAGTCACCATTCTGCCCAAAGAATATGTGACACAAAAAAATTTAAAAACTTCAGTTACAGAGAGGGTTCTTTTTCAGGCAAATATATGACCAGTGGAATTTCTTCTGACCCTATAATTATCACACACATAAGATCATAGAAATTTAGAAAGGAAAGAGAGATCAGAGAGAGCTAAACTACCCTAATGTTACAGATGAAAAAACTAGAGCCTAGAGAGGAAAAACAATTTGCCTGAGATCATACAGCTAATAAATAAAAGAGTAAGGATGCTAAATCAAAGGGCAGAACATGCACACTCAAAACTCGCACACTTCAATTTTAATGTGCAATGTCAAAGGCCAAGTTTGCAAGCACTAGGAAACAAACACTGGCCCTCAATATTTTAATCTGCTGTTCTCTGAAGTGGACTTGTTTGCCTTGGTTTATACTAAAGGTAAACATGCAGTTAGCCTAGGAAAGGAAATGGAAAAAAAAACCAGAGGTCACCTAAACAAGGGCAGAGCAGCAAGACTTCCAATTTGCAGTCAAATAGCTTAGTCACATTATCCAAACGAAGTCAACAAGTCAACGGCACAAGATCATTAAATAAATAAATGAATGATTCATTCCCCAAGTCTGCCCCTAAAACAGAATGCTAACACAAATAAAAACACCCTCCCATACAACTGATAGAAACATGGTCTATTTGGTCTTTTCTTCTTCTTTTAATGCCCACATGAACTGAATGAATTTGGATTTTACATGTTCAGAATTTATTTTATAGTAGGATTTAAAGGTGGAAGGTACCTTAAAGGTCATCGAATCCAATCCAACCCCTTTATCACCCAGATGAGTAAACTGAGGCACAGAAAAATAATGTCATATACCCACTGTTAGAGGTAATAACAGACCTGGGACTCAAGTCTTCTAAACAGTGTAAACACTGGGCGACTATAGTATGGGGCTCTGGTTCCTAGTGAGTTGGATCACATAAGAACCCTTGAGAACAAAGCAGAATAAAGAAAGGCAAGAGGACAAGGAGAAGGCCCAGGTCAATCATGTCTTCATTCCTTTTCAGGGTGCGTTTCTTAACTCATCTCCACAGGACTTTCTCTACCATGCCACAGAAATGTCATCACCCTTGAAAACTCACTCTAGACAAAATATCTATAAAAAATGACTCTCAATGAATTTTAGAGCAACAGAAGGCACAGAACAAAAGTGAAAGAAGTTTCCAGCCAAGGGTAACCTGGAAGGCCGACAGAAAAGGTCTATCTCATAGGATGCTGAGCAGAGGAAAGCTCAGCCCTGGCCTCGCAGCACTGGCAAGATTAGGATCTGAACAGACTTCTGGGGCAGAATTCCCAGCAGGGAGGGTCCCAGATCCCTCAACCCACAAGTGACAAAGAAAGCTCCGAAGGTCAGTGTGGGAGGGCTTTCCCAGCTGGGCAAGAGGGGAGTGGGGCCCCCCAGCACTGAACCCAGGTGGCAGCAGCAGCAGAAGGCAGGCAGCTATAGTGGCCCAGGAAGAAGCCTGGGTCCATTGTCCAGGCAGCTCAGCTTAAAGCCTCTGGCAGAATTGAACAGCTGATCTTAAATGCAGCCCTCAGTGATGGCCCCACACCAACCCAAAGCAGTGGGGGGGAGGGGAATTGAGCAGCTGATTTCAATCTTCGAATCTCAGCCTTGTACCAGGGAGAGAAGAAGCACTAGGACCCTCTTCTTGACAAAGGATTCAGAAGTCAAGTAACTGGCTGGGAAAATGCCCAAAAAAGGGAGGAAAAAAATAAGACCATAGAAGGTTACTTTCTTGATGAACAGGTATCTCCTTTCATCCTTTCAGATGAGGAAGAACAATGCATACTGTCAGAGGAAGTCAAGGCCTCTGCCTCCAGTACACCCAAAATGAAAAACAAATAGGCTCAGGCCATGGAAGAGCTTGAAAAGCATGTCAGCAGCCTGCTAAAGGAGAACCAAAAAAATGCTGACGAAAATAACACCTTTAAAAAGAGGCTAACTCAAGTGGAAAAAAGAGGCCCAAAAAGCCAATGGGGAGAAGGCTTTAAAAAGCTGAACTAGCCAAATAGAAAAAAGGTTCAAAAGCTCACTGAACAAAATAGTTCTTTAGAAGAGAGAATCAATTTCAGGGAAGCTAATGATTAAGAGATAAACCAACCAAGTAGAAAACAAAACGAAAAGTTTGAAAAAAATAGAAGATAATGTGAAACATCTCATAGGAAAAATAACTGACCTGGAAAACAGATCCAGGAGAGACAATTTAAAAATTATGGTTCTACCTGCCTAGACATTATCTTCCATGAAATTATCAAGGAAAATTGCCCTGATATTCTAGAACCAGAGGGCAAAATAAATATTGAAAGAGTCCACCAATTACTTTCTGAAAGAGACCTGAAAAGAAAAACTCATAGGAATATTATGGCCAAATTTCAGAGCTCCCACATCAAGGAGAAAATACTGCAAACAGCTAGAAAGAAACAATTTGAGTATTGTGGAAACACAATCAGGATAACACAGGATCTGGCAGCTTCTAAACTAAGGGATCGAAAGGCTTGGAAAAGGATATTCCAGAAGTCAAAGGAACTGGGAATAAAACCAAGAATCACCTACCCAGCAAAACTGAGTATAATACTTCAAGGGAATAAATGGTCATTCAATGATATAGAGGACTTGCAAGCATTCATGATGAAAAGACCAGAACTGAAGAGAAAATCTGACTTTCAAACACAGGAATCAAAAGAAGCATGAAAAGGTAAACAGGAAAGTGAAATCATAAAAGACTTTCTAAAGCTGAACTGTTTACATTCCTACATGGAAAGATAATATTTGTAACTCTTGAGACTTTTCTCAGTATTTGCTGGTAGGTGGAGGGATTGTACCTACATACACACATACACACACACACACACACACACACACATATACAGACAGAGAGTACAGGTTGAGTTGAATTAGAAGAGATGATATCCATAAAAAAATAATAATAAAATAAAAATTAAGGGGTGAGGGAGGAAAATACTGGGAGAAGAAAGGGAGAGATGGAATGGGGCAGGCTATAACTCATAAAAGAGATAAGAAAAATCCTGTTCAATGGAGGAGAAAAGGAAGAAGATGAGAGGAGAAAAGTGAAGCTTACTCTCTTTACATATGGCTTAAGGAGGGAATAACATGCTCACTAAATTTGGTATGAAAATCTATCTTACACTACAGGAAAGCAGGGGAGGAGGGGACAAGTGGGGTAAGGGGGATGACAGAATGGGAGAAGGGAGTAACTAGAAGTAAACACTTTTGGGAAGGGCCAAGGTCAAATGAGAGAATAAAAAAAGGGGGGACAGGGTAGGATAAAGGGCAATATATTTAGTATTACACAACATGATTATTATGGAAGTCTTTTGCAAGACACATACATAGCCTGTGCTGAGTTGCTTGCCTTCTCTGTGGGGATGGGGAGGGAGGAAGGGAGGGAGAGAGGTTGGAATTCAAAATGTTAAAAACGAATGTTGAGAATTATTATTTCTTATAACTGGGAAATAAAAAATACAGGTAATGGGGTATAGAAATTTATCTTGCCCCACAAGAAAAGAGAGAAGATGGGGATAAGGGAAGGGTGGGATGTAATAGAAAGAAGGGTACATTGAGGGGAGGGTAATCAGAATGCAAGGTATTATGGGGAGTGGGGAGGGGAGAGATGGGAAGAAAAACTGGAACTCAAAATTTTGTGGAAATGAATATCAGAATCTTAAAATAAATTAATAATTTTTAAAAAAAGAAAACTCATTCATTCTACCCTTGAATTACTTCTTACATTAGAAATATCCTCTACTCTTGGCACCTCTCCCACTGATAGACAGGTTTCTCCAGTTTTGAGGAGGCCCAGACCAATCGTGTCTTCATTCTTCTTCTCAAGGCTGCACTGATGACTCATCTCCATAGAACTTTTTCTATCATGCCACTGCACCAGGTATTTCCCTTCCCCCACTCCTCTTACCTTTAAGCTCCCTTCTGTGTATCGGAATGCAAGCTCCTTGAGGATGGACTTTTTCTAGTGTTTCTGTATTCTCAGCACTAAGCACAGTGCCTGGCACATCAGTCATGCCTGACTCTTTGTGAACCCATCTGTAGTTTTCTTGACAAAGACACAGGAGTGGACTCCCATGTCCTTCTCCAGCTCATTTTACAGATGAGGAAACTGAGGCAAAGGTAAATGACTTGCCCATGGTCACACAGCAAGTAGGTGTCTGAGGCCAGATTTGAGCTCAGGAAGAGAAGTCTTCTTGATGCCAAGACCAGGATTCTACCCAGTGAGCCACCTTGCTGCCCAACCCGGCACATAGTAAGCTCTTATGTTACTGACCATGCTGCCCCTTGACTCAAAACTGAGGAGAACAACCAAGGCTAACATCAAACCCTTCTGTGCTTTTGCACTAGCAGAGCACAGATGGAGGTCATGTTCAATGTTGAATTTAAAAGACTGCATTTAAAGACCATATTCTAGATCTGCCATCCTATTTGTTACTGCAAGCTATTCATTACCACTCACCACCTGGCTGAGACATTTGAAAACAAATACTCATCTTTAACCATTCCATGGCTGAAGCTTTGTGTTATTCGAAGGAAAATGGCACCATGTCATTACATGGCCTTCTCTGCATAATAGCAAATGCTAGTGCAAATTGTTTTCTGATTTTCCTTACGACTTACTGAAAGGCTATTAAAAAATAAAAACCTAAAGATTTGCTCCTTCTGTATCATAACTGAAGGTCAAGTCATAATTGTTTCAAATGAGCTACATTCACATGCCAAAGTCAGCAACAAATAAATGATCATTACATACACTCACCATAGTTATTTATTCATGATAGACTCAGTCAAAAGACTTGAGTTTAGTAGAAGTCCTGACAGGTTCTCCCCTGCTCTGTGGCCCTAAGCAAGCTATTAAACCTCTCTGAGCCTTATTTGGCTTATCATAAAATATGGAATAATAATATTTTTGAGGATTCATCAGAGAAATGCATGAGTAGGGGGAAAAATGACAGGCCAGTTAGGTAGTAAGGACTGAAGAATAACGAGTGGAAAGCCTGCATGCTCTACTGGTATCAACATAACATCTTGAAGATGAAAGGGAGCCTTTGCAAGCCCACTACTACCTCCTACATGTATTGTGGATGCCCTGGGATGAATCTATAGGAAGATAAAAAGTTACACAGGATGCTTAGGCATGGATAGGTTGGGATCTCTATTATTGATATCAAGGGAATGCTCACAATGCTGTGATGAGATCACAGATACACTGGAGTATTTGGTATGATGGGTTATTGGAGTACTTACACTACCCAACCTCATGGGATTATTGTGAGGAACATACCCTAGAAACTCTAAAGCCCTATCTCAAAAGGAATTATTATTGACAGTCATCATCCTTGTTTGCTGAATAAAACAAAATGTCTCTCTTGGTAAACAGTAATTCCTTAAGGCCAGGGACTGAGTAGAATATGTACTCTTTTCATTACCCAGAGCACTATGAGCCATGTTTGTGAGGAAGCCATTAAAGAGCCTCAGACTGGAGACTCCTTGAGCTCACAGATGGTCATTTCGTTTTTCTTTTTTTAATTATATTTTATTTTTCAATTAGAAGACATCTGCCTTCTAACTCTCAAACTCTAGCCTCTTCCTCCTTCCCCCCTAGTAAGAACAAAGGAAAAACTACCCCCCTGCTACAATTATGTCCAATCTAGCAAAACAAACCTCTGTACTGGTCATGTCCCACAAGAAATATCTCAATTCTGTCCTCTAGTGAACGGCACGATTCACCGTTAGTCTTCTATCTTGGTTGGATCATTACGACGATCACTTCAGTCGTTGGTCTTAACCAAACTGTTATCGTTGTATAAATCACTCTGCATCAGTTCATCCACGTATTCCCAGGTTTCTCTGAAATCTTCCTGTCATTTCTTAATAGCAAAATGATATTTTTTTCTTGGCAAACATTCTTTGGCACCTCAAAGAGAGCCATAAATATTTTTGTACATAAGAGTTTGTTTTGCTTAAGACTAAGGATATCTCCATCTATTCTCCATCTAGTTCTCCCTTCTATCTTCTCCCCTTGTATTACTCTATGAAAGTGTATTTTGTACCCGGCTCTGTGTGTATGTCTTCTTCCCTTCTGTAACTAGTTCGGATGAGAATTCAAGTGTCAGCTGCTATCTCCATCCCCTTCTCCTTCTCTGTTCTTCTATTTGCACACCCTGATAATGTGAGAGAGAATATTCCCTAACCTTCCTTTCCCTTCTCCCCCTACTGTATTTCTCTCTTCTTTCCCTTCTCCTGAGATCGAAACAAAACAGAACCACTTCCAGGCCTCCACATTTGAATGTAAGCAAATATACCTCATTCTACCCTCTAGTGGGTATTCTTGTTTAGCCCCTTATCACGTGTTCACATGTGTTTACTTTTTTATGTCTCTCTTAACTCTCATGTTTGAAATTCAAAGTTTCTCATCAATTGGGGAATGGCTAAACAAGCTATGATAAATGAATGTAAGAAAATACTATGAGCAAGCAGATTTTGGAAAAACCTAGAGAGACTTTCATGAACTAATGCTAAGTGAAATGGGCAGAACCAGGAGATTGTACACAGTAACAACAACATTGTACGATGATCAACTTTGATAGACATAGTTCTTCTCAGCAATGCAATGATCTAAGAGAATTCCAAAAGACTCTGGATGGAAAATACTATCCACATTCAGAGAAAGAACTAAGGAGTCTGAATGAAGATTGAAGGGTACAATTTTCTTTTTGGTTTTTTTTTCTTGTGGTTTTTCCCTTTTGTTCTGATTCTTCTTGCACCATATGATTAATGTGGAAATATGTTTAATATGATTATATATGTACAGACTATATGAGATTGCATACCTGGAGAGGAAGGAGGGGGCAACATTTAGAACTCAAAATCTTATAAGAGTTAATGTTAAAAACTAAAAATAAATTAATCTAAAAAAACAAATTCAAAGTTTCTACATAGCTCTGGTCTTTTCATCAGGAATGCTTAAAGTCCTCTGCTTCATTAAAGCTTCATGTTTTTACATATAGCTTTATACTCAGTTTTGCTGAGTAAGCTATTCTTAGCTATAAATACCTATATCCTTTGCCTTCCGGAGTATCCTCTTTCAACCTTTTATAGTGGTGACTGTTAAACTGTGCATGATAATGACTGTAGCTCCCCAGTACTTGAATTATTTCTTTCTGGCTTCATATTTTTTTCTTTGAACTAGAAACTCTGAATTTTCACTGGATTTATTAAATTCCTGGGAGTTTTCATTTTCTCTTTCAGGAAGTGACTGGTGACTTCTTTCTATTTCAACTTTGCCCTATGGTGATAAGAGATCCAAGCAGTTTTAAATTTTCTTAAAACATGGTATCTCGGTTCTTTTTCTTTTTTAATCATAGCACTCAAAAAGTCTAATGACTTTTCCCCTCTTCAATCTGTTTTCCAAGTAAGTTGTTTTTGCTATAAGATACCTTACATTTTATTTAAGTTATTCCAGTCTTTTGACTTTGTTTTAATATTTCTTGTTGTCTCATAGTTTTTGGTTTCTTTTTGTTCCATTCTATTGTTGCTTAGGCAAGGTTTTGTACCACTGTTCAAAGCTGTTGATTCTCTTTCCAATTCTTTCTCATTTTTTCCTCAAAAGCTTTCTTTTCATTTAGGAAAACATTTTTGCTTTCTCGTTATACCTTCCAAGAGTTCCAGCTGAGCCTGTGCCTGAGCTATGTTTCCTCTGAGGCTTTGCTTATAGATATTTTGGAGTCATTCTCTTCTTATGGGTTCATCTCAAGAATGCCAGTCAACACCATGATAGCTCTTTAAGAGGGGATTCTACCTTGTTTGCTCATTCTTCCTGCCTGCTTCTTGACTTGAAACAATGTTAGAGTAGACTGTTCAGCATGTTCAGCACTTCTAGAGGGAAATACAATCATCTACTCTAACTCATGCCTAACCAGGAATTAATTATATGACAAGATTCCAATTCAATATTTGAGTTTAGGAGGGAGCCTGGAGATAATCTAGGTCAACCTCCTGACCTATAATGTAATCCTCTCTATAATATATGTCAGATGGCTTGAACACTTACAATGATGGTAAACTTCCTGCCCCATGGGGCAGCCCATTCCATTTTGGAGAGTTCTAATCGTTCCGTATTTTTTTAAGTTCTTCCTTATGTTGAGGCAAACCCTATTTTCATATTTCATAGTGGTCCTACTTTTGTCCTCTGGCACTAACTAGAATTATTTTCATTATTATTAATAGTAGTAATAGTAGTAGTTTTGGTTAAGTACAGTAGCCAACATTTATATAACTTTAAATTTAAAAAACACTTTATGTATGTTATCTCCTTTGATTCCCACAACATCTCTGTAATGTAAGTGCTATTATATTCCCATTTTACAGATGAGGAAACTGAGACTGAGAAAGCTAAGTGACTTGTCCAGTGTCACACAACTCAGTAAGTATGTAAAGCAGGATTTGAACTCTGGTTTTCTAACTCCAAGTCCAGCATTGTATCCATTATGCCACCTAGCTGCCCAATTAAAATTAATTACTCTTCCGAGTTGCAGATTTTCAAGTATTTTAAAACAGCAAGCACCTCCCTTTTAAATATCCTCTTCCTCAAATTAAAAACATCCATCAACTCATCAGTGCCCACCAACCTTTAAGCCCAATCACTATCCATTATGTTTACCTTCTTGTGGATAAGCTCCACTTTGTCTCTCTTAAATATAATATCAATAACTAGACATAGTACACAAGCACCCTTCCCCTTGGGATCACATGTGTAGGACAGAAATGCAAAAACCTCTAGGCATGATTAACAGATAACTGATAAAAGGGAGTTGGCTCTATCCATTATAAGCCATTATAAGCTTGAAAGGGTCAAAGTATCCATTACGTGTTTTTTGCTAAATATCCTTGTTATCGATGGCCCTCAAAAGGGTTTGATCAAGGATTATTCAATGGATGAAATAGACTGAAAAGCAGGACCTGAGAATAAAATATTTTTTATATGCAGTGTCTCCCCTACCCATGTTACTCTTCACATCACATAACCATTATTTTAAAAAGGGGGGGAAGCATCATTCCACTTCAATCCCAAAACCTGCTGATTCCTGAGCCAGGCTGATCTGATGCAGCCCTGGGTCCTCAGACTCAATTAGATTAACGGATGTCGGCTGGATATATGACGCTTAACTCCGACTCTTTTCTCTCTTGGCCATTCTTTTCCATCCTGTATATCCAGTTTCCCTACCAAAACTTTCAAACAGGATGAAAAGAGCCAAAGCACCTGGCCAACTCTCCTCCCAAATCTGACCTGATGCAGGTGTGAGCTTCCAAACTGTGTACACCGGGCCCTGGCGTTCGCATCAGGCAAAAAGAGGCTCCACGGTAAGGTTTTATTTGAACCAGAGCCCGACAGCATTAATTAAAATGAAGCACACCTGCTCTGAGCTGTGAAGCCAGAGATTTATGTGAACTAGTAAAATGCAGGCTTTTTGACCTCTTGTTGGATTTATATATCCTTTAAATAAGCATTTCCTCTTTGTAATGCAATGTTAAGGAAAAGAAAGTTTATTCCACTGACTAACCTGCTGATATAAACATACACACTGTTCAGGCCCCTTCTGGGTCTTTACTCTCCTTAAACGCTGCTCGCTCAAGTGTTTAATTTAAGGTTATGGGTGAAACTACGCAGGCACTGTTATGAGGCCTGAAATTTCTTGCTCCAAATTTAACTTGTTAATGAGGTGATAGGAAGGAATGCCAATGCAGTCAGCCCCACACTTAATCCAAGAGCAACTTAATACACTAATCACAGACAGGCCACTCATCTGGTGAGGGGCAGGGGAGGAGGGAAGAGGTAATGGCTACCTTAGGACCGCTTTATAGGAAACAGAACCTGTTAATGAAAATACTTCCCCAGAAATAGTCCTTTCAGGCCAATTGTCAAAGCACTGTATCCCGGCCCTGAGATTCAAATGTTGATGGAATTAGACAGAGAGGCACAAGGGAGACTTGAGACAAAGTGTTGTTTCTTGATAAGTTACCTTGGAGAGGCTCAGCCTGTTAGCTTTCAGCGTCACAAGCCCAGCACAACACACCAGGGCACTGGAACTGGAGAGGCCAGAACTTGGGGGGATGGTTCCATCCAACAGACAATTCATTCCAGTCAGGTTCCTGAGGTTGAAATGTTCCTAATAATAGGATTTAAAAAAAAAAAAGAACCAACATGAAATCCAAGGAGGCCCAGGGAGCACAATTTTAACAAGGTGATTTTCACACCATTTAGAAACACTGCTCAGTGTCGTCTGATCTATCAGAAATGACCATGACGCAACTGTCACGGTGCTTCACTCTGAGCATACGCAGGGCCAGATTACCTTTCGTTTTATTCAATCAAGGTGACTATGGCGAATAAAAAGAGAATGTTAGGGAGAATAGGTGGTTTGTTTTTGTTTTTTTATATTATCATGGATTCTCAGATTAGAAGGAACTTCTTAGGCCATGTAGTCCAATTCATATGTGAACAGGAATCATCTCCACATCTCCCCCACCAACTAGTAATCAAGCAGCCTCCGCTTAAAAACTCTCACAATATAGAGGTCAGAAAGATCGCTTCCGCCATTTATTAGTGTGAAGAACACGGGTAAGTCATAGAACCTGATATCTGGACCGGTTTCTTCACCTATAAAATGGAGACAATAACATTCATGCTACCTGTTCTCAGAGGAGTTGTAAGGCTTAAATGAAATCATATATAATTGTCCTACTTACATCAGGAGGTGGTCCATTCTACTTATGAACAATTGAATAAAAACAGGGATTTTTAACCTGGGTCCCACAAAGTGGTTTAAAAATAAATTTTTATAACTATTTCAAAATAATCAGTTTCCTTTTTAATAATGTGCATTTTATTTTATGCATTTAAAAACATTATTCTGAGATGGGGTTCACAGGCCCCACTCCTTTACCAAGGCTGAAGGGCACACAAAAGGTTGAGAATGAATTTCTGGATTTAGCTGAAATCTGCTTCTCTGGAACTGCTTCCTCTGGTCCTAGCTCTGCCCTCTGTGACAGCCCTTTACATCTCATGACAGTCCTACCATCCCAAAGAGCCATTGACCAATCCACAATGGCATGGGAAATCAGTAATAAGTCTAGCTGTCTCAAGCGTTGAGGCAACAAATAATGCAAATTAGAAGGGCTGGTTCTTTTCCATGTTAAACCCTTTACTACCACAGAAAGTTACCCAGAATAGAAAGTGGTATTTCTAGAGGTCCAACCAACAGAAGCTCCTCTTCAGAAAAGAACTCCAAGAATCATTAGTTCTATCTGACAAATGGAGAAATCAAGGCACGAGGAGAGGTTAAGAGACTTTCCCAGGATCACACTGCAAGTAAACAGCAGGGCAGAACTCAGGCCTAGGACTCTGATTTCTCATAAAGAACTTTTCCTCTCTAGTTAGAACCCTGGGCCAGCATTGTGTGACTGATTTAAGGCAAGTCAGACATAGGAGAAAACGCAGATTTTTTTCTAGCATTTTAAAGATACAATTGAGCCATATGGTAGCTTTCAATGGAGCCCAATTGGCCAACAGTCACAAATAAAAATGCAAACTCTAAATTATGAGGGAAACACATAAGAGACAGAAAACATAGGCTTTCCAGTTCCATGGACCAGGATATGAGAATCATACCACCTCAGATCTAGGAAGGCCCTCATCTAATCCCACCTGCTCTTTTTACACACAGAGTAATTGAGGCCCAAGACCATGAACTGATGTGCCTAAGATCCTATAAACAATTCATGGTAGATCTAGGACTAGAACCTTAGTCCCACTGATTCCCACTTGAGTTTACACTATGCCATGTTAGCTAGGCATGAGAAGTTCTAGGCTGGTTAGAACTATGACCTAGACTACAGAACTGGCACACTGGGGATTAAAAGCTACCTTTATGGCTTAGGGAGGAATATCAAGAACATTCCTTATCCTCTGTGGGACTGAGAATTAAAATAATAGTAAGTCTACCTATTCTTCAGGAACATAATGTCAATGAAATTCAATATATGCAGAAACAAAATATTATGCGAGTGGGAAACCCCACTGTATGACATACCGTCACACGCAGCAGGCCAGGGAGAGATTTTGTAAACAGCTAGAGAAATATGCCTTATTCTCTGCAAGGGACAGACCCTACAAGTTTTCCCTAAAATTAGCAGGCAAAGCTCACGTGCCCTATAAGTGAAGAGACTCAGTTACTCAGCTGGCTGGGTTTCTTCTTTTCAATTCAAATCACCTAAAAATTTCCTTTCCAGAAACACAAACAAATTATAAACAAACACTGCTGCTGCCAATACCCTTCCATGCAGAACATCAGACAGCTTGTTAAAAAAAGGTGGGAGGTGGGGGGTGGGGAGAGAGAAGAGGAAGAGAGAAAGAAAACCCTTAGAGATTTAACCAGAAACCAATCCACAGGGTGTCTTGAACGTGAATCAGGCTCACAAACTTATCACGCAATGTTTAAATAAAAATGTACTACAGTTTCAGAGATAAAAACGGGTTTTGCCAAATTCCACAACAGCTCGATTCCAGAAGGATAACATGTTCAGTTTAATATAAACAGATTATCCTCTGGACCCTCCTAGCACTTAAATTTGAATGTTTCCTAACAGCCTCACACTGAGGCAGATTTTCTGCCAGGAGTTGTCTACAAACCTGCTTTGCACATGAGCCATCAAATGAGAGATTTTCTTTAAGAACTAAAGCTCAAAAACAGACACTCTGATACATACGCTGCTCCCCCCCGCTTCCACCCCAAAATAGCTTGCTTCATGTAGGGTCCTTTATCCAAAATGCAAAGAAAACCCTGCAGTATGTTATAAAGAAGACCACGCAGCACTTGCCAGATAAATACATTCCAAATGCTGAAGTTTCCATTAATATCTAAGATTGCTTAAAATGGGCAATGGAGAGGTTTCATGTTGGCAAGGAATTCTTCATATAAGACATTTCCTTGGACCTGAGAAATAAAGACATGAAAAGAAGAAAGCAACCTCACTGGAGCATGGACCTGATGCATTTCTGTAATGGATTTGCCCCTGGAGCTTCGGTCTGGATCTCTTCACATGATGCTACACGTATTCTGTGGAGTAGTAATAGCTCGGTAACCACGCTCTTAAAAACACTTTGCAGACTCACAAGAGCAACGTCCATGGCTTACAGCCTCTCCATTATAGGGCCAGATTGGAAACAATTATTGCAACGTAAACTAGTGTTCAGCAGGGAAGTCGCCTGTCTACCTCCTGCCATCTGAATGCCTTGCTTCACCCAAGGAAACACGGTTTTCATTTCGTTTTCTTGTTCTCAAGACAAAAACACAATACCCAACTCACCTCTATAAGTGTAACACAACTTCATTGCTTCTTTAAACACTACCGAAAGCCAATCTATAGCACCAAAAATGTTTCTATACGGGACATTTATGGAAGCACATTAAGGCAGCATCAAGATAGGCTCTGAACAGAATCTTTTCAAATGAAAACATTAACAAAAATGAAAGTCACAAGAATGTATGGTGCGTCAGTTCATCACACCTCTACTCCAACTATATGGACCCTTAACAATGATTTATAGAATCCAAGCTGTATGGTAGATTAGATAGACAATCTACTGTCTGATACAGGCTCGATCTTTAGAGTCAGGAAGCCCTGAGTTCAAGTCCCATCTCTGACTCATATTAGTGAGTGACTGTGGGAAAATCCTTCGATTGCTGAACTCCTCAAGGACCTCTCTTAAGATCATAAGTAACCAGGGGTAGCCCATCCATTTATGTGGAAGGAGATCCACAATCAGCTCCCTACTCCAGTGAAATCATAGGTCTGGACCTGTGAATGTATACTACAATCCCGGAAACCCCTAATTTACAGATAGCCCCTCCTTAAAAAAAAAGGCCACAACTACCCTCCATGGCCACTAAATTAGATTAGTATCCTTCCCCCCTACAACACCTCCAAAAAAGTCCCATGGAAGCTAAAACTGCTGGCACCACTGCCCAAGCCCTCTTCTACCGAAGCTGGAATATCTGTCCCAGTCCTCTCCATTGCTGAGGCCATAGGGCCTCACTTGAGAACTTTACAACAGGAAAAGGCCTAAAGTTAGCCCAATGATGGCCAAAATCACATGAGTAACTAAAAGAATGAGGCATCTTCATAAAACACAAAATACAATTTCTGTCTTAATTGGCAGAATGTTCCTTATTTAACATCATTTACCTGAATTCCTTTAAGTCCGCATAGGAAATAGTTGTGCCACTGAGGCTTGGTTTTATCAATGTGAATGGCATCAATACTAGTACTGAAATCCCTGTAGAAACAAAAGATACATCAGTTTGTTTTTTAAGTCAGTCAGTTCGGTTCCTTGACAAACAAATGGCTAACTGCTGCCACCTTCTGACAATACGGTGACATTTTTATCTCCTCCTTGACACATTTTCAAAACACTTTACAGTCTACACAAGAGCATCCCAACATCCCAAGCTATTAGGATTAATAAATATAGTAGAGAGTAACCTGAACTACTTCCCACTGACTTCACTATTTCCTGACACTCTGTGAAAAGCCAATATATTCTACAGCTTTTTGATATTTCTTTCTGTAAAAAGTTGAACCACATGATAATTATAGGAAGATGACTTTGCTCAGTTTTACATAACCTCATTCATTCACTCCTGGCTGAAGACACAGCCAGTCCCAAAACTGCCTTCATATACCCTGCCATTCATCCATACACTCAGTTTTATTGTATACTCTGTTTAGAAAAGACTATACCAAAAGGTAAAAATAATATTATCTGTAGTATCAGAAAAATTATCAACAAGGAAACTGAGATGAGGGAGGATAAATAACTTTCCCAGAGTCACACAGGTAAGTAAGCAAAAGAGGCTTGTACTCATGGCACTCTGATACCTCTCATAACATAGATTTACTACATTAAAATACACTGACCTATTTGGGAGACACCTTGGTGTGTTTTAATAGTAATCAAAAGAGATCCCAGAAAATGGTAAAATTTTAAATGGCAAAGAGATGTGGGAAATTGGGCTTGAAAATATGAAAAACGTTGTTTTCAAATTCCAAATTTGTACATTTGTATTAAAACACAGAATAATGATTTCACATAAAAAAATGTAAAACTTCAGTAATTCTATCATTTAGCATCATCTACTGTATAGGAACTACCAACTTCAGATCCTCTTGATAGCAGGGATTGTTATAATTTTGTCTTTATATCCCCAGTCTAGCATATAGTAGGCCTTTAACATGTACGTGTTAATTGATTTATCATTTTAGACCTTTAAGTCTTGTCAGGATTTACAAATTCTATCCACTTGTACTGTATTTGATACAAATTGTAAATATATATGTGTAATATCCAGCCAACATGCAGCAGGAAAATCAAAAGATACAGAGAAAAGCTAATAAAGTATATCAATGAAAATGGAGAATTCTCCCAAATCTCATGATTTTTGAAAGGTCTCAAAGTCTGATTTGATTTCACAACTATACAAGTTAAGACTCCTGTCATTCTTTACTGGTGATGTTCAGCCCATCCATCCCCTGAAGCCATGATCCCATAAATTCACATCTAGAATAGGCATACAAATTTTGTTACTTTAAGAGTTAGGGAATACATTTGGGGAAAGAAATACCTTGTGAGCTACCTCTTCTCTAAAACGATCCCCTACACAAAAGAAATAATATTTTCCCAACCTTTCATTCATCCTCTCCATGGTATATCAGGCTAGCTTTACCTTTCCAGCCCCATCAAGACCACATGCCTCTCCAGATACTTTAGCACTAAGTACAAGGGCAACAGTCTCTTCTCCTTGCCCACCCAGCTTGGGCCAAGATCTAAGTTCAACCTAGAAGTATAGACTTTTTTTCACTCTCTTGACTAACTACAACTTCCAAAGAACTCCAGTTCACAGACAGTGAGGATTCAGACTCCAGAACTTCAGGAGGGTTCCCTTTCACCCACCCTTCTACATACACATGAAGAAGCTAAAATCTATACAAACACATATCTCTCTCATTCCTTCTTAGGTCACATCTTCATTCAGTTGAACAACTTGAAAATTCCACTATTCCATGGGGGTCTTCACCCTACTTCCATAGTTTCTACTTTGCCATGATTTGGAAAAATGGGATTCTTTGCTATTTGGCTATGTGTTCGCATTGTGAAACTAGTATTGGTGAGCATTTGGCCATACATACATATAGTTCAACAAGGTAGTTACAAATTGCCCAATGTCCTTGAGTGCTTTCTTCTTCCACGCATTTAAAAAATATTTTTACTGATGCATTTTATCCCATTTATCATTCATCCAAAAGTAAAAAACCTTCTATTGTAACCAATATGTAAAATCAAACAAAATCCATCAACACAATGGCCATTTCTGAGAAAGCCTGCCTCACTCTAGACCTCTGGTCCATCACCTCTCCAACAGGAAGTGTGAAATCAATTTCTTCAACATCCTTCTAAAGTCACGACTGGTCACTGCTCTAGTCCGAGTCAAGTCTTTCAGTGTTGCTTCCGGCATCACAGATTGCTCTCCTGGTCCTTCTCACTTCACTTTTCATCAGTTAATATCAGTGCTTCAATATTTCCCCAAGTAAATGATATTCATCTTGTGTTCTGACACAATACTACCCCATTACATTCATTATACTATAAATTGTTCAGCTATACCAACTGACAGGCATCTATTCTGTTTCCAGTTCCTGGCTACAAAAAAAAAAGGCTGCTATGAATATTTAGCATGAGTGTTTTTCCTCTGCCCTTGACCTCTTTGGGATCTTTGCCTAACAGGAATATTTTGGGGTCAAAATAGATGATTTAGTGACTTTTCTTAGTACAGGCTGGCTGAACCACTTCACAGCTCTACCAAGAGCGATCTTTCCTCCAGTTACCTTGCCAATACTGATAAGAGGTGAAACTCCATAGTTCTTAGTTTGCATTTCTATTACGAATTATAATTCATATATGAATAGATTTTTCACAAATATTCTCGTATGATTTCTGCATTTCTTCATTTGAGAAAAAGCCATTCATATCCTTTGACCACTTTGACACTGGGAATGGTTCTTATTCACGTAGATTTGTATCAGTTTTGTTATAATATATTGGATATTAGACCTTTATCAAAATTGGTCATGAAGGGTCTTTTCTGAATTCTTTTCCCTCTCATTTTAATTGCATTTATTTTGTTCATCCAGAAGTTTTTTAATTTTATGTAACTGAAATTGTCCATTTTCTCTTTTATGATCAACTCTGCTTTCTTTAAGTAAGAATTCTCTCCTTATCCATATCTGTAAACGTTATCTTCCTTTATCCTTTATTTTTGTATTTTATTTTATTACAATTTAATCTTTTATGTTTGTCACATCCATTTGTCCATACAGAAAAAAATACTGTTCTAAACCTAATTTCTCCCATGCTGCTTTATTTTCTCAGAAGTTTTTGTCAAATAGGGAGTCTTTACCCCAGTAACTGGTGTCTTCGAATTTACCTAACAGTATGCTATGTTCAACTGCTTTTAGGTCCTGTTCAACTAATCTGTTCTACTGATCAACTTCTGTATTTTTTAACAAGCACCAAATAGTTTAAACGATTATTTCTTTATATTATTTCTATATATTATTTCTTTGAGATCTGATGCTACTACTAGATTCCCTTTGTTCCTACCATTTTCATTATTTTCCTCCAGATGAATCTTGTCATTGCGTTGTGTAGTTCGATTAATAACCAATTGGTATCTAAGACGGCACTAAATCTGTAAATGAATTTTAGTAGTATCATCACTTTCATCATGTGACAAAGTCCAATAATAAAAATGTAATGTTTCACCAATTATTGTCTTCTTTTATTTTGCAGGGGAAAAGGGAGGAGAAAGTATTTTGAAACTGTTTTCATGTAAGTCCTAAGTGTATGTAGTTAGATGGATATTTAGACATCTTTAAAATTCTACTCACTTTGAACTGAATTTCTTTTTTCCATCTCTTCCTACTAGGTTAATATTACAGATAGAGGTTAATAATCATGAGGTAAAAATAGAAAAGTTTACTTGATTTATTAGAAAGATCATTAGTTTGTAGATTATGTGTAAATGTTAATTCTTATAATGTTAACTCTTAGTATTTACAATACCAATTAAAGGTATATTTGTTCCTGTGCTTTCCAGTACTTTTAACATAAATTAGTGTTACATTTTATAAGAAAAAAATTCCCTGCATCTACTATTCATAATCTCATCATTTTTAGTATCTTTCTATTAATATGATCTATTCTATTTATAGAGTTCCAGTGCTGAACCAACCCTGCAATCTTGTTCTATGAAAAAGGGTTCAATATATTGTTATAGACTATTTGTTAATATTTTATTCATCTTTTTGCATCAGCATGCATTAAAGATATTGGTCTATTCTTTCTCTAATATATCTCTTCTCAGTTTAGGTATTAAGAGTATATTTGGAAAGATATCTACTCTATTTTTGAAAATGATTTACATGGTATTATTAGATTTAGTTGCTCTTTGAATATTTGATAGAACTCACTTGTAAATCCAACTAGGTCTATAGTTTTTTTTCTTTAAGAGTTCATTTATGGCTTTTCTGATTTCTTTTTCTGAGAAGGAATTGTTTGAATTCTCTGTGTGCTATTGTGTTAACCTGGATAATTTACATTTTTTGACCTAATACTGTCTACCCACAGCCTTCCACTCTGGCCTGGGGTTGAATTCCACATGACAGCAGTAGCCTGAAATACCAGCTTTCAAAGTTTCCTCTTGGTTGAGTCTTCATGAGGCACTAACTTACAGCCCATAAATCCAACCAGCCCCAGAGGTTGGGGTAGAAGAAATTTGATGGCTATGGAAGAAGCGTATGACAATGCAGCACTAGCTCACACTAATACAACACAGGAAGGAAAAGGCTTATTGAAGGAGATTTGAACCAAATGTATAAAATGAGCCCAACTGCAGCACTCTCTTGGAGTACTGCCTCAGCAGTGTCCCAACTGGATTCTTCCTCAACCACTTAGTGTGTTGGGGCCCATAACTTCAACCACAATCCTGGGATCAGGAAAGAAAAAGTTGGCCACTGTGGAGGAAAGTGAAGCCCAGAAGTGTAGGGCATGTTACAACACTAACTCAGTGTAGGAGTAAATAATACTATTTACAGGAAGGGTCCAGTTAAAAGTGGAGAAGAGGAGAAGCTGCAGGGGCCTCTTGGAGCCTGCCTGTGGCACTGCCCCAGCAAGTTACTAATTTTACCCAACCTCAGTGGCCTAAAGGGAATAAACAGCAGTGGATGGAAAAGGGGCACACAAGGGTTGGACTCCTTTTGCTAAATGATTACCAGTAAGAAAGCAACCTGATTATAATAAAGGTACCCTGGAAAAACCAGCAGAAAAACTAAGAAATTCTGACAAATAAGAAAAATGAGCCAACTATTAGAGATAACAAGACAGGACGAAGAACAAGTACTCTGCAATGAACGAAATCTAGTCAAGAATCTCCACCAAAGGGAAAAGTCTTACAAAAAAATTTCAGCAAAGACCCTAAAAATGAAAATACAGTGACTCTGAGAATCTCCGGAATGGTTCCAAAATGCAATAAAATATTTTTTAAAGATAAATAAAATTTAAATTTAAAAAGAAATTAGATTTCTCATGGAAAATATTTTCAAAGACTGGTGGGGAGGCAGAGACAAGATGGTAGAGTAGCAGAAAACAATGCAGTGAACTCCCCTCCACAAAAAAGCTTTAAAAGAATTCAAACTCTGCTCAGTGTAATCACAATTCATGACTCTAGAAGACAAAAGTAATACATGCTGCCTAACTACTGACAGAGACATCAAGGCACATAGTGAAAAATGAGACGTTTTTATTGGACATAGTCAATGTGGAAATTTGTTT
The DNA here is from genome assembly GCA_023548195.1 of Bettongia penicillata ogilbyi. NCBI lineage: Eukaryota > Metazoa > Chordata > Mammalia > Diprotodontia > Potoroidae > Bettongia > Bettongia penicillata. The sequence continues at coordinate 2,252,111 of JAJHZJ010000455.1, read as the reverse complement.
GAATTGACTATTCATTTTTGTGTTGGGTCGTGTTTTTCTTGTCTTTCCAATTTATGGAGAAGGAGGTGCAATGAAGACGGTGTGAAGGCAGATTTTGGCTGCTTAAAACAAATAGAAAATAAAAGATAGAGAACATTATGAAGTGCAAAATGGATAATTTTGATTACATTAAATTGAAAAGTTTTTGCACAAACAAACCCAATGCAACCAAGATGAGGAGGGAAGAAGAAAACTGGAAAATAATTTTTGCAAGCAGTATCTCTGATAATGGCCTAATTTCTGAAATATATAGAGAACTAAGTCAAATTTATAAGAATACAAGTCATTCCCAAATTGATAAATGGTCAAAGGACATGAACAGGCAGTTTTCAGAAGAAATGAAAGCTATCTATACTCATATGAAAAAATGCTCTAAATGACTACTGATTAGAGAGATGCAAATCAAAACAACTCTGAGGTACCACCTTGCACCTGTCAGATTAGTTAACATTACAGAACAGGAAGATGATAAATGTTGGAAAAAATGTGGGAAAATTGGAACACTAGTTTATTTTTGGTGGAGTTGTGAACTGATTCAAACATTCTGGAGAGCAATTTGTAAATATGGCCAGGGGGCTATAAAAATGTGCATATTCACCAATACCCCTTCTAAGGCTGTATCCCAAAGAGATCATAAAAATGGGAAAAGGACCCACATGTACAAAAATATTTATAGCAGCTCTTTTTGTGGTGGCCAGGAACTGGAAATTGAGGGCATGCCCATAGACTGGGGAATAGCTGAACAAGTTGTGTTATACAAATGTAATGGAATACTACTGTGATATAAGAAATGATGAACAGGCAGACTTCAGAAGCCTGGAAAGCCTTATATGAACTGATGCTGAGTGAAGTGAGCAGAACTGGGAGAACACTGTTCACAGAAACAGTCACAGCGTATGTTGACTGATTTTGATAGACTTAGCTCTTCTAAGGAAGGCAAAGACCTAAAACAATTCCAAGACTCATGATAGAAAATGCCATCCACATCCAGAGAAAGAAATATGAATGCAGATTGAAGCAAACTATTTTCTTTTATTTTTTTCTTTCTCATAGTTCCTCCCATTTATTCTAATTCTTCTATACAACATGACTAGTATGAAAATATGTTTAATAGGAATGTATATGTAGAGCCTATATTGGATTGCATGCCATCTTGGGGAAGGGGGAAGGTGATGGAGGGGGAGGAAATTTAAAACTTATGGAAATGAATATTGAAAACTAAAAATAAATAAACATAAAAAACAAGTGGAATATTTTAATTAAAAATTAAATACAAAAGAATCCTATCAATTGTATAAACAACATATACTGAACTAGAATGAAAAAAATACAGAGGCAGAAGAAAAACTAATTAAATAAAACAAAAAGAAGTTGTAAGAATATGTAAGAGCTCTACAAGTAGTGATAATACATTACAATAATATTCAACTTGAAGCTAGCATACAAAGAGTCGGTCTAAAAGTTATAGGTTTAAAAACTTTAAAAACTGAAAAAATAAAATCCCAACTATTACACTACAGGAAATTGGGTAGGAAAATTATCCAGAAGTTAATGGAAGTAGACACCCAGCCATACTGCTACTAAGATATACCCCAATGAGATCAAATAAAAAGGAAAAGGACCCAAAGGTACAAAACATTTACAGCAGCTTTTTTCAAGATGGCAAACAATTAGAAACTGAGGGGATGACCATCATGTGAGGAATAGCTGAACAAATTCTGGTAGAAAAGATGATGGAATATTATTGGGCTACACGGAATGATGAAGGAGAGAGTTTCAGAAAAATTTAGGAAGACCTGCATGAATTGATGAAAAATGAATTAAGTAGGACCAGGAGAACACTGTATACAATAATAGCAATATTGTAAAGATAATCAACTTTGATTGATTAGTATCTGATCAATACAATGATCTATTACAGTTCCAAAGGTCTCATGATGAAACATGCTCTCCTCCTCCAGACAGAGAACTGATGGACTCAGAGTAAAGAATGAAGCATATTTTCTTCTTTTTCTTTCTTTCATTTTTTTTAATGGCAATGAGGAAATGTGTATGATTATAAGTATTTTTAATAAGTTTTATTTTTCTAGCCTTCTCACTAAGAAGGTGGAAAAAAGGAAGAGAGAGAATTTGAAACTGAAAATAAAGTTAAATAAAAAGAATCCTTAGAACACCAATAGAGAAATTCAAAATTTAATTACCAAGAATCATCATGGTCAAACTCCAAAACTACATTACGAAAAACAAATATTGTAGGCAGCCAAGATAAAAAAAAAAATCAGAATATCTTGGAATTAGTTTGTATTTATGAGAAATCAAAGGAAAAATTGGAATTATGGAACATCTACAAAGCTGAACTTTATCATCAATTTAAGAAGTTTGACTTTCAGCAAACAAGAGGCTTTCTAATTATTCCTTCAAAAGAAACTAGATTGAGCAAGGCAGGTGACATACAAACTGATCCAACAAAAGAACATAGATCAGAAAATGAATACGTGAGAGAAGCATGTATTAAATGTCTACTACATGCCAGCCATTGTGTGAGGTTTAAGGAAGATATAATCAAAGAATTGAACTTTCATGTATCCAGGGCTACGGGTGTCTTCTCAAACTTTTTCTCTTTCTAAAAATGCTCACATTACCTGAGGAACACTGAAAGAACAAAGAGTGTATCCATGGGCAAAAAGAACATGAGAACTTAGAAAAGCAAGAATTAAATGAATACTTCAAGGATAAAACAAAAGAATTACAACGTCTCATGGTAAATCAATATATTTGATTATGAGATAGCACAAAGGAAAAACTCTCAGGTAAGAAAAATGGTGAATGAGCCAGAGAAAAGCCAGAGAATCATCAACATCAGCCTAGCCAGGGCTCAAAAGCATATGTAAATAAGTTCTCAATTTTTCACCATGCCTTGAGAGGATGGCGGGACCAAAAAAACAGATGAAAAGTACGGGGCACAAAGGTAGTAGGCTTCAGAAGTGTATTTAAACCCAGTTCCTCTCACTGGAAAATTAATTCCCTTTCCTCTGTACTTTGCACATTAGAGTTAGATAGGTGTGTAGATATCATCCACTCCAACCAAGTAGAATGTGAAAAGAACTCTCTCAGTCACAACCACTCTATTAGAGAGTTTTTCTTAACTATTTTTGAGAAAATATTTGTGGAGGTTTATTTGGATGTTTCAGGAAAGTCTTTTGTCAAAACAAAAAATGCATCAACAAAAAAGGAAGAGTTATATTGGAATCAGTGATGTCCAAACTTTAGGAAATGCAAGTATATGTCTCTCTAATGCCTGTCAGGAAAGGCCATTAAATGAGAGATATGACAAGAAGTGAGAAAGAGAAGAAATCTATACTTTTAAATAAGGACAAAAAAACCCTCAAGAAAAAACTTTGAAGGGAAGTTTTCTTATTTGTTTGTTTCCTTTTCCCTGTTTAAAGTTAACTGGAGCGGAAAATGAAGGGGAAGACAGGATGTCAGAAAGTAGAAAAGACTGTTCCATTCTGCACATGTAAGCAGTCACAGAGAGTCTGGCCAAATGTATACCACAATCGCTCCTTTTCAAGAAGGAATTGGCATACGTATTGCCCAAACAATTCCTGCAACAGGAGGGAAGACAAAAGAAGGGAACCTCTCTTCAAGGTCATGTTTGTTTTCCAAAGAGCACATGATTAATATGAAAATAACAATCTCTCCAGGCACAGCTGGTAAGAGCTCAGGCTCTCAGCACTACTGGCCTGCCAACGTGGATGGAGAGTCAGTAATTCAAACGAGTGAAGGGTTAAGTAGAGTTCACAGCTGAAAGCCAGGATTCTGACATGCAGAAAAGTACCAAATCCAGGGTCTAAACAGAATAAAATGCGAAATCTCATATGAAGTCCTCCTTAGGTTGAACCCCAACTGCTTTTTTTTCAGTCTTAGTTCATATTAATTCCCTTTGTACATTCTCTACTCCAGTCACATCGGACTGTAAGTTGTTATCTGTATCTCCCCACCTCTGCCTCTGTACAAGTGGGTCCCCATGTCTGGAACACACTCATTTCTTACCTCACTCTTCCTTATAGGATCCCTAACTTCCATCGAAGGCAATGACCACTTTCCAACAAAAATAACAAGCACATCCTTAATGATACAATAAAATTAGTAATTGACATAGGAAATATGAGCAAAACACAGAGACCTAAGTGGGGATGCCAACATTTCGAGATGTTAAGACCACAGATTTAGAACCAATGTTTTTAAAATCATCTAATCCAACCCCCTCATTTGCAAAATGAGAAAAATAAGGCCTAGAAAAGTCAAATAATTCACTGAAGATCACACAAACAGTAAGCTGGGACTGAACTTTTATGGCTTCAAGGTAAGTGATGTTTCCACTGTAACAGGTGACTTTTCTTAGAAAATAAGTACTAATATTCTGAATAATGAATGGATTAAAGAAATTTTCAAGAGAATGGTAACATTAAGACAATGTACTCAAACTTAGGGGATGGAGCTAAAGTAATCTTCAAAGGAAAATGTGTTAACTAATATATATTTGTAAAAATAGAAAATAGAAGATCAATGAACTAAAACTGCAATTTAAAAGCCATAAATAAGCATAAAATAAATCTAAAGTAGATACAAAAGAACAAACAGTAAAAATTAGAGGAGAAAAATATGAGCTGAATTGAAAATAATGCTAAGGAATTGAGCAAAAGAGCTACAGGTTTTTTTAAATCTAACAAAATCAATAAACCTTTGGATAACCTGATTTTAAAAACTGATCATAAAACAAAATGAGCAATTTTTGTAAATGGACAAAGTGAATTTACAATGAATTATTAGATACTACCATGGAAAAACTCAAACTGAGAATTCTTTTTTTTAATGATTTAAACTGAGAATTCAAAGGAAATGACAGATTAGTTCAAAATTATAAAATATCCAAGGTAACAAACAAGAAATATGCACTTTTAAATAACTCAGTCTCTGAATAGGAAATCAAGAAATTCTTAAAAGAAATTTACCCCCCACCACCAAAAAAAATAAAAAGTAGCGTGTTCCAAATGTACTTACAAGTGAATACTATCAAATATTTAAATAGAAATTTATGGGGGGAGGAGCCAAGATGGCGGAGTAGAAAGATTCACGTATGCTAGCTCTGAACCCACAGCCCATATATTTCCTGCAAGAAGAACTCCCCATGAATTCTGGATCACTGCAAGGCGCACAGAAACACAGTGGAAGAGATTTCTGTTCCAGAGAGCCCTGGAGAGCTGTTCCCAGGGGTCTGTCATGCTGCGGACAGCGAAACCCACCCCCGCGCTGCCCTGGCCACGGCCACAGAGGAGCACATCCAACCAGGCTTCACGGAGGGAATCTCCGGCGGCCGCGAAGGTCCCTCCATGCATAGGCGCTACAGATCAGTGAGAGAGACGTCTGGGCTGGCCAAGAGGGGAGCGGGGTGTCTCTGTGACTCGGGCCCCCTCGGGAGGCAACGGCAGAGGGAGCGGCAGAGGCAGCGCCAGAGGAAGCAGTGGCCAGGACTCCCTGAGCAGACAGGAGCTCCATTACTGAAGGTCTCTGCATAAACCCCCTGAGAGAACTGAGCCTGGGAGATGGCCCTGCCGCTACCCGCTCCATTACTGAAGGTCTCTGCATAAAGCCCCTGAGAGAACTGAGCCTGGGAGGTGGCCCTGCCCCCACCCCAGCACCAGAACTTAAGCTTACACTGAATAGCAGCCAAGCCTGCCTCGGAAAGCCCATTTGAATCTCAGACCACAAGCACTAGCTGGGCCGATCTAGGCGGGGGTGGACAGGAATCTCAGAACTCAAGTAACTGGCTGGGAAAATGCCCAGAAAAGGGAAGAAAAATAAGACTATAGAAAGCTACTTTGATGGGGTTCAGATGTTCCCACCTTTCAATTCTGATGACAAGAAACTATTCTTACCATCAGGGAAAGATGTGGAGGGCGGGGCCTCGGTACCCCAGACATCCCAGGGGGATGTCCGGTGGGCTCAGGCCATGGAAGAGCTCAAAAAGGATTTTGAAAATCAAGTTAGACAGGTGGAGGAAAAACTGGGAAGAGGAATGAGAGAGATGCAAGAAAAGCATGAAAAATGGGTCAATACCTTGCTAAAGGAGACCCAAAAAAATGCTGAAGAAAATAACACCTTGAAAAATAGGCTCATTCAATTGGCAAAAGAGGTTCAAAAAGCCAATGAGGAGAAGAATGCTTTCAAAAGCAGAATTAGCCAAATGGAAAAAGAGGTTCAAAAGCTCACTGAAGAGAATAGTTCTCTCAAGATTAGAATGGAACAGATGGAGTCTAATGACTTTCTGAGAAACAAAGAAATCATAAAACAAAACCAAAAGAATGAAAAAATGGAAAAGAATGTGAAATATCTCATTGGAAAAACAACTGACCTGGAAAATAGATCCAGGAGAGACAACTTAAAAATTATGGGACTACCTGAAAGCCATGATCAAAAAAAGAGCCTAGACATCATCTTTCATAAAATTATCAAGGAAAACTGCCCTGAGATTCTAGAAACAGAGGGCAAAATAAGTATTGAAGGAATCCATCGATCACCACCTGAAAGAGATCCAAGAAGAGAAACTCCTAGGAACATTGTGGCCAAATTCCAGAATTCCCAGGTCAAGGAGAAAATCTTGCAAGCAGCTAGAAAGAAACAATTCCAGTATTGTGGAAATACAATCAGGATAACTCAAGATCTAGCAGCTTCTACATTAAGGGATCGAAGGGCGTGGAATAGGATATTCCAGAAGTCAAAGGAACTAGGACTCAAACCAAGAATCACCTACCCAGCAAAACTGAGTATAATACTTCAGGGGAAAATATGGTCTTTCAATGATATAGAGGACTTTCAAGCATTCTTGATGAAAAGACCAGAGCTGAAAAGAAAATTTGACTTTCAAACACAAGAAGAAGAAGCATGAAAAAGTAAACAGCAAAGAGAAGTCATAAGGGACTTACATGGAATGACAATATTTGTAACTCTTAAAACTTTTCAGTATCTGGGTAGTTGGTGGGACCACACACACACATACACATGCACACACATGTACATGCGTGCACGCACACACACACACAAGCACGCACACACAGAGACAGAGAGCACAGAGTGAATTGAATAGGATGGGATCATATCTTAAAAGAAATTAAGGTAAATGGTGAGAGAGAAATGTAGTGGGAGGAGAGAGGGTGAAATGGGGTAAATTATATCTCATTCAAGAGGCAAGCAGGAGACTTTTTAGTGGAGGGAAAAAGAGGAGAGCTGAGAAAAAAACATGAAGTTTACCCTCATCACATTCGACTAAAGGAAGGAATAAAATGCACACTCATTTTGGTATGAAAACCTATCTTGCAGTACAGAAAAATGGGGAAGAAGGAGATAAGCAGGGAGGGAGGGATGATGGAAGGGAGGACAATGGAAGAAGGGAGCAATCTGAGGTCAACACTCTTGGGGAGGGACAGGATCAAAAGACAGAATAGAAACAATGGGGGGCAGAACAGGATGGAGGGAAATACAGTTAGTCTTATACAACACGACTGTTATGCAAGTCATTTGCAAAACTACACAGATATGGCCTATATTGAATTGCCTGCCTTCCTAGGGGGAATGGGTGGGGAGGGAGGGATGGGGAAAATTTGGAACTCAAAGTTTTAGGAAAAACTGTTGAGTATTGTTCTTGCTACTAGGAAATAAGAAATACAGTTAATGGGAAATAGAAAGTCATCTGGCCCTACAGGACAAAAGAGAAGATGGGGACAAGAGAAGTGAGGGATGACAGAAGAGAGGGCAGATTGGAGATAGGGAAAATTAGAATGCTTGGTGTATTGGGGTGGGGGAAGGGGATAAATGGGGAGAAAATTTGGAACCCAAAATTTTGTGAAAATTAATGTAAAAAGTTAAATAAACAAATAAATTTAAAAAAAAGAAATTTATTGCCACAAGATTATTTATGGGGGAAAAAAATAGGAAAAGAAGATGCTCCACCACACTGTTTTTATAAGACCAGTGGTCTTGACACCTGAGCTAGGAAGGAACAGCAAAGAAAGGTAATTACATGAATCCTCTGTTGACTCCCCTTCCCAGTTAGTACTTTCTCTCTCGATACTACTTTGTATATCTTTACTTCTGTACATAATGTATCCTCCAAGTACATAAAAGTTTCTTGATAACAAGTTTCTTGATAACTTGTTTCATTTGTGGCTTTGCATCCCCAGCACCTAACACGTTGACTTCTTGCACACATAAGTAGGAATAGGGTCTAATCTTATGATTTCTTTGTTACAGGAATACCCCTTGCTCCTTTCCAATCCCAGCCAGCACAGGTTGGCACCTTTTCTGTAATGTATAAAATCCTATTTCCCAAGAGCACTAAGTTAAGTGGCTTGCTCAAAGTCATGCAGAATATGTCAAAGGCAGGACTACTTAGTAAGCATATAATGTTTTTTTTTTTAATTTAACTAATGTAAATAGAATTGAATTTTATAAAGAAACTCTGTGATAGTTGAATTGGTGTAGCACAAACTCAGTAAATTAATTTAGGTAGTATCATTTTTATTATACTGGCATGACTCAAATACTATACAAACAATTCATATCTCTACCATTGTTTTTTATTTCCATAAAAAGTGTTTTATAACTGTATCTATCCCTACTTATATAAGTCCTCAGTATGATCTATTAGGTTACACTTCAGATATTTTATACATTTTGTAATTATTCTGAATGGAATTTTTAAAACTATTGTTTTTGCTTGAATTTTGTTAATACTGTAAAGAAATGTTGATGATTTCTGTGGATTTTTTTTATCCTAATAGTTTGCTGGCACTATTAATCATCTCAACTGGTTTCTTCATGGATTCTCTGGGGTCTTCTAAGTAAAGCATCATGTCATCTGCAAACAGGACTAATTTTGACTCTGCTTTTAATTTTTTGCTTTAGTTTTATTACTACAGCTTACATTTCTAAAATTATGTCAAATAACAGTGGGGAGAGCAATATCCTTTCTTACTTTACTCGTCAGCTGTATATTAGAAAAGCTCCCAGAATTTCCTTTCGTTTTAGATATATGTGCTCATGAGCACATTAAACATGAATTCTTTCAAGCCCTTGCATTTTATGGTCTTTACAGTAACTGAGCAGAAAAAAATGGACAAAATTATGCTCCCCAGATGAACCCCCAGAGACTGACTCTTCAGTCACAGAGGCTGAGGATCACTCAACTTTCCCAAGGTCATGTTGAGCTCCTCAAGACCATGCAACACGGGTTGAGAGCACACAGTCCAGTGAGGAGGCTGGGATCTTGCAAAGGTCATGTTTGCACAGTTCAATCAAACCACAATCATTTATTAATCCTTGTGCTACTATGAACACAGAGACAAAAGTGAAACAGTTGTCATTTATGATAACTTTTATTTGAGCAAGAAACCCTACCAGGTCCTCCACTCATGCTATGAAGCAGTCTAGGAAATTCTCCATGCTGCTGGTGGGCAGGAGAGTGGATTACCTAATTTGAAACCCACTTGTTTACTTTCTCGAGAACCCTGAACTTTCCCAGAAAGTGACATTCTCTTCTAAGATTTGACTTAGCCATCTATAAAGTGTATAGTCTCCAGCAGTCTCCTGCTCCAGTGACTAAAGTTCTGCCATTGCTGGTTCAATGGGTTTGAAGATGACTGTGACACCCTACTGGTTACAAGGATGGATAAGCATGCTAAGAGTTTCACAGCAAATTAACAGTCAGTGATAGTCCTGCAAGGTATGAGAATTAATAGAGCAATGAAGCGAGGCTGGGTTGTAGTACACCTCCAGAAACCAACAGATCAAAGGGGTTAATACAGTTCAAAGTCGAAATTTCACAAGAACTAAAAATCTGTGGTCTAAATTTACAAGTAGTAAGTCAGAAGCCAAGAGTGCCACACAAAGAAAGATTTAAAAAAAAGAAAAGAAAATCATTGAGAAGGAGCGCCATTTCTTTTTTTTGACGATTATTAGCCATCACAGAGAGAGGACTGACTTGAGTTAGCATTATTTATCATAGGTAGCATGCTAAACTTATCCTCACCTTACCTCTAAATCACACCGAAGCTCTGAGATTCACAGTAAGTGTAGTAGGAATTTAAAAATCAAAGTTGAATCGCTTCTAACGAAAAAAAGAATTCGGGTGTCTAAGGAACATTTTTATCATTCAATAGAGAATAATGGTCCCAAAACTCATTTATCATATATCTTTCCTAACCTAATTTTTTTCAAACTTGCATTAGAATGTTCAACCATTATTTTACAAAAGGATACAATAATAATGATGATTTCATTTATATAGTGCTTTAAAGTCTGCATATTTTTTCACACATGTTATATCATTCAATCACAACATTACACTTCAGCGGAAATTACATTGATTCTAAAGTAGAAGACTGGGGCTGAAGACAAGTTGAAGACCGTGAGGTTCCCAACTGTGGTGCTTAAAACCTGTGTAACTCTGAATGATTTCACCTAATGTCTTTGGCCTCAGTTTTTCATCTATAATATTATGAATCTCAGACTAGATGGCCTCTAAGTTTCCTTTGAATTCTACGTCTATGATAGTGATGATATAAATATACATACATAAGTTTATGTATGTATATATTCAAGTTTTTAGTCACTCAAGAAGCATTTATTAAGTTCTTACTATGTGACAGGAACTTTCCTAAGCTCTAGAACTCTAGAGACAAAGATTGGCCTCCCCAAAAACGTCAGTTTCTGTTCTCAAGAAATTCACAGCGTAATATTTAGCTACTTTATAATTACTAATGTGAAATGTGGTTTAAAACAACTCTTCCATTTAGATCAACAGAAGAAATTTAAAATATTAGCTTGGGTACAGAGGAAACTAGATCATTTCGTTGCAATACCTCCCCTTAAGGATGGATGGGTCTGGGGCCCAGCTGGGCATGTTGTCTCCTCCCTCTTTTTTCCCCACGTTTCCTATAACCTGTCCTGGCACCCCATGAGGAAAAATTTCTTGTTCTTTAGCTCTATTTAAACAGCTAACTCAAACTTCACCTTCCTCTTTCTGATTATTAATAGAGTAGACAAGACAGGCCTGCTTTCCTGTTTTGTTTTTTCTCCAATAAGCTAAATGATTTCTCAACTGAGAAGGTGTCTACCCAAAGGAAGAAAACACTTTTTTTACATGGGTAGAAGCAAATATTGTCAGAAGTTAGATTACCACTTCAACTGTTACTGATAAATATGGAAATCCCATGTGGGAAGTGCTACAAAGGCCATGATGAATGGTTAACATAGGGTAAAATATCTAAGTAAAAATATAAATGGAAATACAAAGAATAAGATTGAGGGAAGGGTAAGGAGGAAGGAATAAGATCCAGAAACAAGAAAAGTATCAAGACAAAACCAGAACAGGCAAACAGAACGGTTAAATCGAGATGCGATATATTCTGGGATGAAATTACATTTGATAAATCAAATTACCTAAAAGGAACATTCCTGCAAGACACTCTCTTGAACCACTACCAAAGCTTTAAGTTTGACTTTGAAAAGTAAACAGATGAAGAAACAGACTGAACAAGAGGGATGGAAAGAAATATTCATTCACACAATCACTTTTACTTAACTACACTGATAATCACTAGTTTTATTATTTAAGACATGTCCTAGCTGTATGACCTTGGGCAAGTCACTTAACTTCTATTTTCCTCAGTTTCCTCATCTACAAAATGAAGATAATACCACCACCCACCCCAGGGCTATTGTGAGCATGTTTAGCATAGCACCTGGCACACGGTAAGTGCTACAGAAAAGCCATTATTGTTATTTTCTCCAATTCTTAAAAATTAAAAATATCAACTCACCAAATAAAACATATAATAATAAATAGCATACAAAATACAAATCAGAAGCTGAAATATATTGATATTTTTTAAAATTTAAAAACATATTGAATATTATCTTAATTTATCAGGTCTTTATTAAAATCAGAGCATTATCTAGATACTGGCTTCATATTTTAAAGGTAAGGGAAAAAATAGAAGTACTTCAGAGAAGGTAACCCAAAATAATTAGGAGGTTTTCCTATTCAAGAAAAAAAAAGTCAGATTTACTTTTCCTGCATGTGAGTTTGTTAATTAAGGATGCTAAACATGTACATTCGATGACCTAAAGTTTGCTATATGGAGCTATAAAAACCTTCTTACAAATGGAGAATGCCTGTGTTCAAAATCTTACTAAAGATAGGGTAAGGAAAAAAAGATCTACAATAGGAAACTGAGGCCTTCAGGAAGCAGGTCAGAACCAAACCATCCACAAAGAGAAAGGCAAGGAAGAAGACGGAAAAGAAAAGAGTGAATTCAGGTGTTTCTGCTCTGATGTCATAAAAAACAAAGGAAAGGAAGAGGAAACAAGGATCCATAGGGAATCACATTTTTTTAAAGAGTTCTTTCAAAGGGAGTTTCTCCCTGGAAACCAACCAGCAGTCCAGGGAGAGGTTTCCTGATGAAAACTTCCACTTATTAATTAGCAACAAATAAATCTAAGGTACATTCTGTGGTCCTATTCACCAAACAGCAAATTTCAGATCCTCAAAGAACCATGTTTTTATTATCAGAAATATCAGGATAAAAACATTACAAGAAGAATTTGCCCAATATAACAGTGCAGTTCCAATAATTGGGCTCTCGAGGGAAGAGAAACTTTTCCTTCAGAAACAGAACAATTTCTTTGTTTGTCTATACAGTTTTGCTCTACAAGGTAAAAATCAAATAAATCCAGGGTACAAGCAGACAGGGTGAATAACAGGAAACCACTGAAAGAGGCTTTTTAGCTATCTGCCTGTGGGCTTTTACTTAGGTCCCTTTAAGGTAAAAGGGGATATTGATACAGAAACCAGTTAAACACCTGCTTTTTATTCATTCATTTTTATATTGCACCTGATACCAAAAATGACTTTAAAGTACCTAAAAAGGTTGAAATAGAAATAAGACTAAACAGTTTGGGTATGGACACACACACATACACACACACACACACACACACACATGACACCACACACTTGAAACATAAAGACTCACATATGGTTAAAATGAATCTGCAGCAGAATCCATTTTGCTTCAAGCAAACTAAAAAAAGCAAGGCAGCAATCATGATTTCAGGCAAAGCTAAAGGAATGACACGATGCTAAAAAGCACCAACTGTCAGGAGTCAGTGTCAACACCTAATAGATACGCACAAAATAGCATGACGTCTAAACTTTCTTTTAAGTTAATCAAATTTCAGTGAGAATCTGAAAGTAAAACAGTAACAGTGAGAGATCTCTATACAGCGCTTTCACACCTAGACAAATCTAATGGACAAACTAACATGAAAAAAATTAAGGATATGAAAAGAACTTTAGAAAAATTTAAAAAGCTAGATGTATGGTGATTGCTGCAGCCATGCATGACACTTTCATAAAAAAATAATCATGCACTGGCACCTCAGAAAAAAGAAATACTAAACATACCCATTACTAATTACAAGACAATAAAAACTCATTCAAAAAGGAGCCATTGAAGAATCGAAATTAACTGGAATCTAAATAATCCTGAGAATTGGTAGATCATGTGATGAATACAGAGAAGCATGAAAAAATTCGTATGAATTGATGAAAATTGAAGCAGAGCCAGGAAAAGAAAATATACTGAGTAACAGCAATGTAGATGGAGTGAATAACACACGCACACAAAATCAAAAGCAAATCTAACAAGATTATAAAGCTCAAACAGATATGAATGAAGATATATGAGAAGATTCACACAATCTATACTTTCATGGAGGTAGGAGATCCACAGGTGTTACACATTGTACATATTTTTGGACTTTTTAATGAATCCATTAGTTGAACTGACTTTTTATTCCTCTCTGAAAAAAATACTCTTAAATGTCTAGTTTTCAGAAAGGGGAAAGGAAAGGGATGTAATAAACAGAAAATATCAATAAAAACTTATTCAGAAAAACAATTGGTTGATCAAAGAACATATCAGAGAAACAAAAGAAAAATTTATCAGAAGATATGGGATGCAGATAAAGCAATGGTTACAGGAAACTCTTATCAACAAATAAAGGAAAGAACAAATCAATGAATTGGGCACACAACTAAAAATTTTTTAAAAATAGAAAATCAACAAACCAAAAAACTCCAACTAAACGCCAAAGTAGAAATTCTGAAAACCAAAAGAGATGTTAATAAAAATAAAAGCAAAATAATCCCCATTAAACTGATAAATAAATCTAGGCTCTGTATTTTTTGGGGGAAAACAACAAATAAAATAAGCAGGTTTCATTTTTTAAAAAAGAGGAAAACTAAGTTGTATCAAAAATGGAAACAAATTCACAGCAAGTAGGAATAAAGGAAACTATTTTGCCCAGTTATAATATAACAGAACCAATACCTGAGATGAAATGGATGGTTACAAAAATATGAAAATACTCAGATTAACAGAAGAATAAAATATAGTATAAGAAAAATAAATTGAACCATAAACAACTCCTCTTAAAAAAATTCCCAGACAGATATATTTATAAGCAAATGTTATCAGGCATTCAAAGAACAAATTATTACAATACTACATAAACTGTAAAAATAGGGAGAAAAGGAACTCTTTCAAACTCTGTGATACAAATATGGCCTTAATCACTAAATTAGGGAGCAACAAAGAAGTTGTTTTTTTTTTTTTAAAAACTATAGATAAATATCTCTAATAAACTTTGACACAAAAATATTAAATAAAATATTTTAAAATTAGTACTAGATACTAAAACAACAAATTAAAATTAGAACACACTATGAGAAACTGGGATTTATAACATGAATATAGGATTGGGTCAATATAAGGAAAATTATAAGCATAATATTGTCCTTCAGTCGTTTCAGTCATGTCTACCCCATTTGGGGTTACCTTAGCAAAGATGCTAGAGTGGTTTGCCATTTCCTCCTCCAGCTAATTTTACAGAAGAAGAAACTGAGGTAAAAGGATTAAGAGACTTGCCCAAGGTCACACAGCTAGTATGTGAGGATAGATTTGAACTCAGGAAGACAAGTCTTTCTAACTCCAAGTGCAGCACATTATCCATTGTGCCACCTCGCTGCCATAAACATAAGATACCACACTAATAATAAAAAAAAATTAAAAACTACATGATTATGGAAATACTAAAAAGAGTTTTGAGGAAATCCACTCATATTGTTTTTAAAAATACTAGCACACAAAGAAATAAATGTACTTTTCCTTAATGTTCAGTAGTTCTATCTAAAACCAAGTGCAAAAATTATACATGATTGAGCAAGATTAAAAGCCTTCCAAATAAGATGTGATAAAACATGGGTGCCTGTTATTACCACTACTATTAAATACAATGTTAGAAATGCTAGTTACAGCAATGAAAAGAAAAAAAAAACTCAAGAGAATAAACATAGGCAAAAGAGAAACTATTTCTTTTAATGCCATAAAATACTTTTAATGCCATGTAATACTATGGTTTATCTAGAGCAGGAGCATCCAACTCAAATAGAAACAGACCTCTTCTACCTAATACTGACTTAGAAAACCAAAAATTAATTATCTATGGTGTATTGTATTTCTGCTTTGTTAAACATTTCCCAATTAGATTTTAATCTGGCTCCTGCCACAGGGCTTGAGGCCCAGGATCCAAGAGTTTCACACTTTTGATCAAGAGAATCCTATACAGTCAACTGAAAATTTAACTGAAAGTATTAATAAACTAAGCAAAGACAGAAAATATCATCAGAGAATTCTCTCAACCTCTTGGTGGAAACATATGCATCAACTGGTGTATGATGCTTGCAGTTCAAAGTCAGGAGGCCAAATTAAAAGAGATTTACTGTCATGCTAAGGAATCTACTCTCCTTGACAACAAATTCAGATACATGTAGTATATATATAGTTTTTATAACCTTTCAGACCCACTGAAAACATACTGCCAATTAGGATTCTTCCATAGCAGCACAGGATAGTACAGTAAAGCATTTCACAGGACAGAGAGGAGTACACAAAAAGAGTGCTCAGCCAAGGGAGGAAAGGGGATTATTTGGAATTTAACTAAAAGGATTTATTATAAGAAAACATTCTCTTAGTTTTAGCACATGAGACAAGAAGAAGATACTAAATATTTTTACAGGAGTGAAAACAGTCCTTTTAGACAAAATTGCAGGGTCTCTTATCCAAGGATAGCAAATAGTTGTTGCAAGAGTAGATGAGAGGGGTGGAGTCAAGATGGAGGACCAACAGCCCACACTTTCTAGACCGCTGCCCCCAAGCCCAGATAAATACCTGAAAAAGTGGCCCTAAACAAATTCTGGAGCTGCAGAACCCACAGAATGACACAGTGAAACAAAGCTCCAGCCCAAGACAGCCTGGAAGGTTGCCAGGAAGTGTCAATCACACCACACAGAAGGCAGGACACAGTCTAGCATGGGCTGTGCTGGCACGGACAGGACCTGAGCAGGCCTTGGGGAGAATGAATCTCTGGTGGCAGTTTCCAGAGTTCAGGATGCCAAAACACCAAGGACACATTGGAAGGTCAGTGGAAAAAGCCTGTGGGACTAGTGTGGGAGAGTGGGGTGATCTGGCCCCAGGTCCAGGGCAGCAGAGGGGGAAGGGGGTAAAGGAACTTGCAGTAGCCACAGCAGAAGCAGAAGCAGAGACAGCAACTGTTTCTGGAGCTCTAGGTCCACAGATTGTGGGGGAATTAAACAGCTGACATTACCCTCCCCGCCACTCCCACTAAAAGCTCAAAGAGCTCAAAAGTCAAGTAAATGGTGGGGAAATGAACAGAAACCCAAAGAAGAAGCAGACCACAGAATCTTACTTTGGTGACAAGGAAGACCAAAACATGAAAACAGAAGAAAACAAAGTCAAAGCTCGTCCATTTAAAGCCTGTAAGAAAAATATGAATTGGTCTCAGGCCATGGAAGAGCTCAAAAAGGATTTGGAAAAGAAAGTAAGAGAAGTAGAGCAAAAATTGGGAAGAGAAATGAGAGGGATGCAAGGAAATTATGAAAAACAAGTCAACTGCTTGCTAAAGGAGACCCAAAAAAAAAAATGCTGAAGAAAATAACACCTTTAAAAATAGACTGACCCAAATGACAAAAAAAGATCCAAAAAGTCAATAAAGAGAAGAATGCCCTAAAAAGCAAAATTGGCCAGATGGAAAAGGAGGTCCAAAAACTCAATGAAGAAAAAAATTCCTTAAAGATGAGAATGGAGCAGAAGGAAGCTAACGACCTTTATGAAAAATCAAGAAATTATAAAACAAAAGCAAAGGAATGAAAAAATAGCAGATTATGTGAAATATCTCATTGGATATACAATTGTCCTGGAAAAATAGATCCAGGAGAGACAATTTAAAAATTATGGGACTACCTGAAAGCCATGATCAAAAGAAGAGCCTAGACATCATCTTTCAAGAAATTATTGAGGAAAACTCCCTGATGTTCTAGAACCTGAGGGTAAAATAAATATTAGAAGAATCCACCCATCACCTCCTGAAAAAGATCCAAAAAGGAAAACTCCTAGGAATATTGTAGCCAAATTCCAGAGCTCCCCGGTCAAGGAAAAAATATTGCAAGCAGCCAGAAAGAAACAATTCTAATATTGTGGAAATACAATCAGGATAACACAAGATCTAGCAGCTTCTACATTAGGGGATAGAAGGGTTTGGAATATGATATCCCGAAGTTAAAGGAACTAGAATTAAAACCAAGAATCACCTTCCTAGAAAAACTGAGTATAATTCTTCAGGGGGAAAATGCCCATTCAATGAAATAGAGAACTTTCAAGCATTCCTGATGAAAAGACCAGAGCTGAATAGAAAATCTGACTTTCAAATAAAAGAATCAAGAGAAGCATGAAAAGGTAAACAGGAAAGAGAAATCATAAGGGACTTACTAAAGTTCAACTGTTCATATACCTACATGAAAAGACAATATTCGTAATTCTTGAGACTTTTCTCAGTACTAGGGTAGTTGGAGGGATTATATACATTATAGACAGAGGGCACGGGGTGAGTTGAATAGGAAGGGATGACAGCTAAAATTAGGCATGAGAGAGGAATATATTGGGAGGAGGAAGGGAAAAACAGAATGGAGTAAATTGTCTCTCACATAAAAGAGGCAAGAAAAGGCTTTTTCAATGAAGGTAAGAGAGGGGAGATAAAAGGAGAAAAGTGAACCTTACTCTCATCACATTTGATTTAAGGAGGGCATAACATGCATACTCAATTTGCTATGAAAATCAATCTTACACTACAGTAAAGTAGGGGAGAAGGGGATAGGCAGGAGGTGGGGGAATGATAGAAGGGAGAGCAAATGGGAAGAGGGCATAGTTAGAAGTAAATACTTTTGAGGAGGGATAGGATCAAAAGAGAGAAAAGAATAAACGGTGAGCAGCATAGGATGGAGAGAAATATAGTTAGCCTTTCAAAACATGACTGTTATGGAAGTGTTTTGCCTAACTACACATGCCTATATTGAATTGCTTGCCTTCTCAGTGCAGATGGGTGAGGAGGGAGGCAGGAAAAGTATTTGGAACTCAAAGTTTTAAAAATGAATGTTAAAAATTGTTTTCACAGGCAACCGGGAAATAAGATATACAGGCAATGGGGTATAGAAATCTATCTTGCTCTACAAGAAAATGTAGGGGATGGGGATAAGAGAAGGGAGGGGCATGACAGAAGGGAGAGCAGATTGGAGGGAGGGGTAATCAGAATGTATGCTGTCTTGGAGTGGGCAGAGGGGAGAAATGGGGAGAAAATTTGGAGCTCAAAATCTTCTGAAAATGAATGTTGAAAACTAAAAATAAATAAATAAATTAGAATTTTTAAAAAAACACACACACAAACAAGACTAGATGAGACCATCTACTTTACCACATCCTTGCCTAAGGGTTAGGAACTTTCTAATATTAGACTAAGAGATTGGGGGATTTCTACATTGTTAGTCCATCAAGATGTAAAAAATTATGGTGCCTATTTTAAAGTCACAATAGAAAATAAGTCCACATAAATTATAAGCATTATCTGTATATTACCTATAGAATACAGAAAGAAGATAAATGCTTTCCACTCAAAGTAACTATAAAAATAAAATTCTTGGCAGTCTGCTTACCAAGGCATACATGGGAACTGTACGAATGCAACTTTAATATAGTAACAAGCACAATGTTTCAGGACTGTATAGTATTACTACAGTCTTTAGAGAAAGACAGGCCTAAATAACTGGAGAAATATTAATCACTATTAGGTAGGCTGTGCCAATATAATAAAAATGACAATATTAGCTAAAGTTAATTTCTTCATTCAATGTCATAGCAATCAAACCGCCAACCATTAATTCATGTCTATAAAAATAATAAATAAATTGTTTAATTTTGTTTAATTTAATTAAAAACAAATAATTTAATTATTTTTTATTTAATTTAATTAAAATTGTTTAATTTAATTAAAAACAAATAATAACCAACTTCATCTAAAGGATAGAAACTTACAAACCCAAAGATAAAAGAAAAATTCGAAAGAAGGCTTTACAGTACCAGATCTAAAACTATGTTACAAAGTAATAATCACTGAAATGATTTGGTACTACTTAAGAAATAGACAACTGAAAAAGATTCGGTACACAACACACAGAAGAAAATGAACACAATAACAAAGTGCTCTATAAAGCCAAAGAACTCAGCCACTGGGATCAAAGCTTATGATTCCACAAAAAAAAAAAAAAAAAAAAAAAACTACTGGGAAAATTAGATAGCAGTCCACCAAAAGTTAGGTAGAAAACAATGTCTCAAACTATTGCAAAGATGAGCTCCAAAAGAATATGTTGGTTATACACATAGGATGCTATCATAAATTAGAGGAAGAAATTACCTTTCACATATATGGATACCTAGTTCTTTACTAAATAAGGGATAGAGAAGATCACAGAAGGTAAAATGAACAATTTTGAATATTTAAAATTGAAAAGGTTTTGCACAAACAAAACAAAAGCAGTTAAACTCTGAAGGGAAAAAGGTAACTAGGGGGAAATCTTTACAGAAAGTTTTTCTAATAAAAGTTTCACATCTAAAATATACAAGGAACTAAAATACTTACAAAAGTAATTCATTTATAAGAATAAGAGTCATTTCCCACTAGCCCAATGGTCAAAAGATGCAAAGAGGCAGTTTTCTAAGAATGAAGTCCAAGCTATCAACAACCATATATATGTATCTTTTAAAAAGCTCTAAATCACTAATAACTAGAGAAATGAAAATTCAAGCAATTTCTAAGGTTCCACTTCACAAGGAAAAGGACAAATTCGGGATGGGTTGCAGGAAAACAAACACTCATAATGCACTCTTGGAGGAGCTGGGAATTAGTCCAACCATTTTGTAAAGCAAATTAGACCTATTTTCCCCACCTCCATCACTCCCAAAATCACCAACTGGCATAGTTTTTGACTCAAAACTACAACTACTAGACAGAAAAAACAAAGATCAAAGAAGGAAGGAAAAAATATAAATGTACAAAAATATTTATAGCAACACTTTTTGTAGTAGAAATTATGGTATATAAATATGATGGAATTTAATTGCACCATAAGTTATAATGAAATAGCCAATTTTGGAGAAACCTAGGAAACCCTTTGTGAACTGATTTAGAAAGAAGTAAGTCAAATAAGAAGGGCAATTTATACAATAACAAAATATTATGAAGAAAAATAACTTTGAAAGACTTGAAAACATGTGTTAATGACTAACTGTGATTCCAGAAGGCATACTACCTACGTCTTGACAAAGAAATAAGGAACTCGACACAGAATAAGACATGCATGTTTTGGGCAAGGACAATACAAGAATTTGCTTTGCTTGACTATGTACATCTCCTTGATTTTTCTCTTTTTTTATGGAAGGGGAAGAAAGGCAAACACAAAGGTGGATAGGAGAGCAAAACAAGAAAGATGAAAAAGAAACGAACATCTTCAAAGCTTCTTTTTGTAAATGCAGAAAAGAGAACAGAGGGAAGACAAGAAAGAATCACAGACAAGTGGGACAGCTTTAAAAACTGCAGGATGGATTTTTTTTATATACTTAAAAAGAAAAGCAAGCTATACATAAAAGAGACCCATAATTTTTTATGTGTAATTATCTTTTTCTGTTCTATTGTGTATATGGAAATGCCCATTTTACTTGGTGTTCAAGTTCAGAATAAAAATACTTTTTTTAAAAAAGAATTGGCCAGCATTACTGAATTCTTAAGAATTGTGATTTTCAGACATAAAGCTATCAAACTTTTCTTAGCAGACTTCTTTAAATTAAGAGGGTCATCTGTGACCTAGAATGAATGATCTATTTCAGGTACTAAAATGGTCTCTGCAAGACTAGTCAGGTAAGGAGTACCTACTTTCCTTATCTAGGACACGAACTAGGCACACTAAACTCTTCCTTTATGCTGGCTTCCTCTTCCTCACATAAAAGACAAAGATAAAATTAGTTTTTAAAAAAGATAACTAAAGTAACTAGAATAAAATGCATTAAAATGTATAATTTTTGGCTTTAGAAATCTACTACAGTAAAAGAACCATTAAGAATCAAGTAAACCTTTTTGTTTGAGCTAAAAAGGCAAAAGGTTGATAACAGGTGTCCATAGTAACTGAGAAGCTGAAGTTCAATTTCTTCACTGGAGAAATGTTTCTGGTAGGTGACCGCTCCCCCTGCCACTACTTGTGGCATTCACCTTCACTCCCAATAAACCAAGCAATAAGAAGAAGTACAAAGAACACTGGCCTGAGCTCTCCACCAACTTGTCATGGGACTAGTGGGATCAACTAGCAATGGGCTCCTCTCATTCTATGGGAAAATTAAAGGGGAAGGAGGGGAAAGTTGACCATGAAACTATTCTTTATCTTCTCACTCAAACAATAATCTCCACCCCACCCTACTCCAGGCCATACCTAACAATTTGTTTTATATCTTTCTAATGAACTTAATCATATATTATTTTATATCTGCATATTTGGGGTTGAGAAAAAGCGGTTAACCTTTGCAAGTGATTCAGGTCTGTAACAAATATTCAGAGAGTTTTTGTATCATATCTACAACTGTCCCTCAAGAATTAAGGAAGCAGGGGGGAGGAGCCAAGATGGCGGAGTAGAAAGACTCACATATGCTAGCTCCGAACCCACAACCCATAAATTTCCTGTAAAAAGAACTCCCCACAAATTCTGGAGCAGTGGAAGTCACACAGCAATGCAGTGGAGGAGATTTCCATTCCAGAGAGCCCTAAAAACCAGCACCAAAGGTCCATCATGCACCAGACAGCAGAGCCCAGCCCTGCCCTGGCCATGCAGCCCTGACAGGAGCAGATCCGAGCAGGATTCAGGGACAAAACCTCCGGCAGCTGCGAAGGTCCCTCCACCCACAGGTGCTACAGGTCAGTGAGAGAGACTTCTGGGCCAGCCGAGAGCGGAGCAGGGTGTCTCCATAACTCAGGCCCCCTCAGGAGGCAGTGGCAGAGGCAGCAGCGGCCAGGGGCTCCCGAAGCAGACAGGACCTCAGATCCATTACTGAAGGTCTCCGCATAAACCCCCTGAGGGAACTGAGCCTAGGAGGTGGCCCTGCCCCCACCTGAGAACCTGAATTTAATCTTACCCTGAATAGCAGCCCCACCCACCGCTGAAAGCCCTCAGGCTGGGAAGCAGCATTTGAATCTCAGACCCCAAGCACTAGTGAGGCGGGGGTGGAGAGGAATCTCAGAAGTCAAGTAACTGGCTGGGAAAATGCCCAGAAAAGGGAAAAAAATAAGACCATAGAAGGTTACTTTCTTGGTGAACAGATGTTTCCTCCTTTCCTTTCTGATGAGGAAGAAAAATGCTTACCATCAAGGAAAGACATAGAAGTCAAGGCCTCGGTATCCCAAACATCCGAAATAGATATCCAATGGGCTCAGGCCATGGAAGAGCTCAAAAAGGATTTTGAAAATCAAGTTAGGCAGGTGGAGGAAAAACTGGGAAGAGAAATGAGAGAGATGCAAGAAAAGCATGAAAAACGGGTCAATACCTTGCTAAAGGAGACCCAAAAAAAATGCTGAAGAAAATAGGGTAACTTGAAAATAGGCTTGAAAAATAGGCTAACTCAATTGGCAAAAGAGGTTCAAAAAAGCCAATGAGGAGAAGAATGCTTTCAAAAGCAGAATTAGCCAAATGGAAAAACAGGTTCAAAAGCTCACTGAAGAAAATAGTTCTCTCAAAATTAGAATGGAACAGATGGAGTCTAATGACTTTCTGAGAAACCAAGAAATCACAAAATAAAACCAAAAGAATGAAAAAATGCAAGAGAATTTGAAATATCTCATGAGAAAAACAACTGACCTGGAAAATAGATCCAGGAGAGACAATTTAAAAATTATGGAACTACCTGAAAGCCATGATCAAAAAAAGAGCCTAGACATCATCTTTCATGAAATTATCAAGGAAAACTGCCCTGAGATTCTAGAACCAGAGGGCAAAATAAGTATTGAAGAAATCCATCGATCACCATCTGAAAGAGATCCAAAAAGAGAAACTCCTGGGAACATTGTGGCCAAATTCCAGAATTCCCAGGTCAAGGAGAAAATCTTGCAAGCAGCTAGAAAGAAACAATTCCAGTATTGTGGAAATACAATCAGGATAACACAAGATCTAGCAGCTTCTACATTAAGGGATCAAAGGGTGTGGAATAGGATATTCCAGAAGTCAAAGGAACTAGGACTCAAACCAAGAATCACCTACCCAGCAAAACTGAGTATAATACTTCAGGGGAAAATATGGTCTTTCAATGAAACAGAGGACTTTCAAGCATTCTTGATGAAAAGACCAGAGCTGAAAAAAAAATTTGACCTTCAAACACAAGAATGAGAAGAAGCATGAAAAAGTAAACAGCAAAGAGAAGTCATAAGGGACTTACCAAAAGTGAACTGTTTACATTCCTACATGTATTTGTAACTCTTAAAACTTTTCAGTATCTGGGTAGTTGGTGGGACCACACACACACATACACACACACTCACACATACACACATGGACGCACACACTAGGACAGAGAGCACAGAGTGAATTGAATAGGATAGGACCATATCTCAAAAGAAATTAAGGTAAATGGTGAGAGAGAAATGTAGTGGGAGGAAAGAGGGTGAAATGGCATGGGGTAAATTATATCTCATTCAAGAGGCAAGCAGGAGACTTTTTAGTGGAGGGAAAAAGAGGAGAGCTGAGAAAAAAACATGAAGTTCACTCTCATCACATTCGACTAAAGGAAGGAATAAAATGCACACTTATTTTGATATAAAAACCTATCTTACAATTCAGGAAAGTGGGGGAGAAGGAGATAAGCAGGGTGGGAGGGCAATGGAAGAAGGGAGCAATTTGAAGTCAACACTTGGGGAGGGACAGGATCAAAAGACAGAAGAGAAACAATGAGGGACAGGTTAGGATGGAGGGTAATTCAGTTAGTCTTACACAACACGACTATCAGGGAAGTCATTTGCAAAACTACACAGATATGGCCTATATTGAATTGCCTGCCTTCCCAAAGGGAATGGGGGGGGAGGGAGGGATGGGGAGAATTTGGAACTCAAAGTTGTAGGAACAACTGTCGAGTATTGTTCTTGCTACTAGGAAACAAGAAATACAGTTAATGGGGAATAGAAAGTCATCTGGCCCTACAGGACAAAAGAGAAGATGGGGACAAGAGAAGGGAGGGATGATAGAAGAGAGGGCAGATTGGAGATAGGGGAAATTAGAATGCTCGGTGTATTGGGGTGGGGGGAGAGGACAAATGGGGAGAAAAATTGGAACCCAAAATTTTGTGAAAATGAATATAAAAAGTTAAATAAATAAATTTATATTAAAAAAAAAAGAATTAAGGAAACATCCTCTTAACTTTCAAAGACTTATGTTCCTGCTCAATGGAGCCTACTGTAGAAAACCTTCCCTAGTCAAACTTTCTTCCAGAGAACTGCTTCCTCATGCTACATCAGAAGGGGAAAAAATTGTGGGAAAACAATGGCTTAGGAAATAAAACTGTCTCCGGCATATATTAACACCTAGGAAGATAACAATCTTAAAGGTTTTGGTAATAACGCAATTACATAGCTCTTCTTTGAGGAGATGCTAATGTTTCTCTGTTTCTAATTGTTATGTCACAACAGGGCCAACCCAAACCGCAGGGCAGCCTAAGAAGTTCTTTGGAATGACACTTCCTGGGGACAACAGACTATACTGGAGCAAGCACGAAGACCTGGTTGTTGTTCCATCCTGTCTGGTTCTTCAGAACCCCATTTTTCTTGGCAAAGATACCAGTGTTTTGCCACATCCTTCTCTAGCTCATTTTATAGATAAAAAACTGAGGCAAACAGGGTTAAGTAACTTGTCCAGGGTCACAGTCTATAAGTGTCTGAAGCTACATTTGAACTCACAAAGATGAGTCTTCCTAACACCTGGCCAGGCACTCTATCCACTTTGCAACCCAGCCACACTAAGACCTGGTAACAGAAGTACAAAGATTTATACAAGTCATAGATCAACCCAGGGAAAGGGTTGAGTAGCTTGCAGTCTTAAAAAGACAGCTGTTCTAGTCTCCTGAGATAAATTCATCATGGTCTAGGAATCCTTTGACTTTACTCTTAATAATATTTTCTTTCTTTGGCATTAAAATTCTCAACTTTCTAAACGACTATGTGTAGATGACTATGGAACATAACATCCAGAAATAATTCTGTTTTCAACTGATGAACAGGAGGCTTTCCTAAAAGATTAGAAATAAGAGCCCTCGATGAGAAAAGTCTATGAATGAACAGAGAGTAAAATCCATTAAGATTCAAAGTAGATATTTTTCATCTACCTCTTTTCTTCTGCAGATCCAGTAGAAATAAACCCTTCTCTAGTTTCCACATTATCTTTGTTCCTATTTATTCATTCATTTACTCAATAACCACTTATCAATCACCTACTACTATATGCTAGGTAGGGACTGAAGAGACAAAGAAATAATTAAGACATGGCTCCTGCCCTCATGGAGTTTACAACATAGCAAAGAGGATATGATACATATACAAATATGCAATAGTTATATGATGATGAAGCAGAACAGAATAAGAACATAAGAAAATGTGGTACTATAATGGAAGAAACAATCATTACTAGATACCCAAGGAAGGGTGTTACCCCCAATAAGTTTTTTAAGCTAACCTTGTGACACGTCAATAAAAAACCAGAGGATTCTGGTCAAGGTCAGCATCTCCTCCAGATTTGTGTATGATGTCATTCACTTGAGGTAACGCTAAGATTACAAGATTGCAGGCAGAAATGGTAAGAGTATTGAGTGAGTGTCAGGTGGTGATCAGCGGGAAAAGACTTCTTTATAAACTTTGTGTGACCCTTTTCTTATAAACTTTTATCAACTTATTTCTTTATTAACTCCATAAACTAATTTAGTTTTCTCTATGTTCTTATACAAGAATGATGTGTTCCTTAATAAAAGACACAGGACATGCCATGACAGGGTTTCCCCAACACAAATCTGAAGCAAATATTTATCAGCACACAAAAAATTCATTTCCAAAAAGGCACTAGTTAAAATTTATAAAGAAAAGAAATTCCCCCAATTTCTTCTACTTTCTTCCTTCTCCTGAGATCCCTAGATTCTGTTCCTACTCCATGACCCAATAAGCGCTACCAGATTAAGACTACACATAGAACAAAGTGGTGCACATAGGAAAATGATCAAATCGCAAGAGAGTTTAGGTTGGAAAACCCTGTCCCAGAAAAAGACATCATACAACATGAAGGTACACAGTGTCATTAGTGTATCCCTAAAAATGCACAGGCTCTCTCGATATTTAGAGAAACTGTAGTAAGATAAGCACAATATGTGCAAAAATATGCACACAAATATTTGTCACAGCATTTTTTTGTTGTGCCAAAGAACTAGAGATAAAGTGGGTGCCCATTAACTGGGAAGTAACTGAACAGATTATGGCACAGAAATGAAATGGAAAAATACTGCACTGTAAAAAAATGATAAATATGGGTGATTCAGAAAAACATTAGAGGACTTGTGTGAACTGATGTCAAATGAGGTAAGCAGAATCAGAAAAACAATGCATACAATGACCACAATATTGTGAGGGAAAACAACAGCAAAAGATTTAGGACCCATGAGCCCAGGAATAATCAATTATCTAGGATGACTGCAGAAAAACATGGCATAAAATCATGCCTTCCTGCCTCTCAAATGAAGGGCTCAGCACAGTGCTTGGCACATAGTAGGCACTATATAAAAACTTATTCCTTTCCCTTCCCTCATGGCAGAAAAGTGACAAACCAGAGGTACAGAATAAGACGGTCCTAAATACAACGTATCTGACAATATTTCATTATTGCTATATGAGCCAAACTACCCAAAGAATCATTTTACAGATCTAGAAAAAAATTACAAAATTCATCTGAAAGAGCAAAAGGTCAAAAACATGGAAAGAATCAACGGGGGGAAAATGTGGCAGAAAGTGGCCTAGCAGTACCAGGTCTCAGACTGTATTACAAGTGGCAACTGTCAAAAACAATCTGGCACTGGCTAAGAAACAGAGTGGTGGATCAATGGGACAGATTAGGTACACAGTAATAAACGACCATAGCAATCTAGTGTTTGGTAAACCCAAAGACCCAAGCTTTTGGGGTAAGAACTCAACATCTGACAAAAACTGCTGGGAAAACTAGAAAGCAATTTGGCAGAAACTAGCAATGTATACCAAAATACGCAAAAATGGATGCATGCTTTAGATGTAAAGGGTTTATTTGTCAAATCTATAGATAAGAAAAGAGTTTATGACCAAACAAGAGACAGTGAGAGAATCATGGGAAGTAAATGAATAATTTTGATTACATGAAATGAAAAAGGTTTTGCACAAATAAAATCAATGTAGTCAAAATTAGAAGGAAAGTAGAAAATGTCTCAATCCTCAAATATATAGAGAACTGAGTCAAATATACAAAAAGAGCCATTTCCCAAATGATAAATGGTCAAAGGACAGGAATAGGCAGATTTCAGAAGAACAAATCAAAGCTTTCTATAGTCATATGAAAAAATGCTCTGATCTGCTACCTCACACATTTCAAATTGGCTAACACAACAGAGAAGAAAAATGACATGCTAGAGAGGAGGTAGAAAAATTGGGACATTAATGAGCTATTGGTGGAGTTGTGAACTGGTTCAATCATTCTGGAGAACAATATGGAACTATATCCAAAAGGCTATCAAACTCAGCATAGCCTTGACCCAGAAATACCACTACTAGACCTGTATCCCAAGGAGACTTTTTAAAGAGGAGAGGGGAAGTACCTATACGCACAAAAATATTTATAGTAGCTCTTTTGTGGAGGCAAAGAACTGGAAATCGAGGGGATGTCCATCAATTGGGGAATGGCTGAACAAGTTTTGATATATGATGGTGATGGAATACTATTGTGTTATAAGAAACAGCAAGCACGATGGCTTAAGAGAAATCTGGGAAGACTTACATGAACTGATACAAAGTAACACTAGCAGAACTAAGAACACTGTATATAATAACAGCAATATTATGATAATCAGTCGTGAAAGACATAGCTCCTCTTATCAAGACAGCGATCTAAGACAATTCCAAAGGAAGCCATGATGAAAAAAGCTATCCACCTCCAGGGACAGACTGATGGAACTACGACTACATCTGGAGCATACTTTTAAAATTTTCTTTATTTTTAGTGTTTGATTTTGTTAGTGTTTTCTTTTGTAACATGGTTAATATAGAAATGTTTTGCATGACCTCACATGTATGATAAAAATCAAATTGCTTGCCTTCTCAAGGGAAGGAGGAGGGTGAGAGGAAGGGAAAGAATTTAGAACTCAAACTAGGCAATATTTGTAAAAAGCCCTTAGCACAGTGCCTGGCACATAGTAGGAACTATGCAAATGTTATTGCTGTTTTTGTAATTATTATCATTAATAAGAGGGAAGAAAACTATAAGAGAAACTATCCTGCAGATTACTTAAGAATTGGGACAAAGTGTTGAGAAAGAAAAAATTGAAGGTTTACCTTGAGTTAAAGAGGTCACTGGCTGTACACACTACACAGGCGGAAGGAAAAAGTCTGAAAATTTGGGTTACCCTTAAAGAGAGGACATAGGAATGGGTCAAGGAAAACGGCCAAGTTGGGGGAAGGAAATTATCTCAATGTTTTCTTCTGCCAGGTGAGATGGGTTCTATAAGAGACAAGATCTGTCTTAGGTGGTAGTTAGAAGTAAATGTGGACAGCCTATGGAAGAAAACTTTGGATGTCATCAGTTCAGGCATTAAAAGAATGTTTTATGCACTCATGATATGAACATGGCTTGTAAACATTCTTGACAACTAATAAGAAAGATCTGCTGTGCGTGAGCTGAGTAATACCAGCGCAAGGGTCTAAACTAAGGCATAAAGTGGAGAGGATGGACAGAGAGGGAAGGGGAAGAAGACTAGGTGGTAACTGGTCACAATTAATGCCTACCTCTGTAGACAATAATTCGAAACCAAGAACAATATTGTTCACGTAGAAATGTTAGAGTTCCTCACCAAATTATATGTAATGAAGACATTCTATTTCAGAAAATCTGTGACGTAAGAGAAAATATTCTAATTCTGAAAAGCTCCTCTGAGCTGTTAAGGAGCGCAAGAAACCAGGTCTGTTTTGTGGATAATCCCAGAACAAGGCTACAAAAGAAAAACAAGGCTAATTCCTGGGGAAAACCAGTATACATAATGGATTATTATTCATGATAGAAAATAGGCTCATCATCAACTTTTTTCCTCAAGTAAAATAACATCAGATTTCCTTTATATGCCTCTAAAAAAAGAAAAGAAACAAAAAAGGATGAAGAAAAAGACCAAACAGGACCAGTGAGCCTGTGTCATTTCCTAATGCTTGAGATCCAGCAGAACTGTTCTTGGCAAAACGCAAATGGCTTTATCTCACAACCTTTTAAGGTCAGATTTTCAGAAGATGTCCAGTCTGAATTCTGATTACATAGGCTGCCCTTTGGGACATTTAAATGAATTCAAAGCTAATCTGGACTACCTGCTCCAACACAGGTTGTGATTTTCTGTCTGACTGCTTTGGTCTCTCACTCAATCCACCCATCCCCATTGTCCCATTTCTCCTCCCTTATGTAGCCAAACTCCTCGAGAAGGCTACCTTCAACGGATGCCTCCGTCTACTTCTTTTCCTCTTACTCTCTTTTTAACTCTCTATGGTCTGGCTTCTGACCTCATCATTCAACAGAACTGCCCTCTCCAAAGTTGCCAATAATCTCTTAATTGTCCAATCTGTCTTTTTTTCAGTCTTCATCCTTTTTGATGTCTCTGCAGCCACTGCCACTGTCTACCATCCTCTTCATATTCTCATCTCTCTAGGCTTTCAAAGCACTGCTCTCTCCTAGTTTTCCTGCCTGTCTGACTGCTCTTTTGCAGTCTATTTTGCTGGATCTTTGTCCAACTGACCATGGGTGTCCAGAGGGCTTTGTCCTGGGTTCTTTTGCCAGAAATGTCAAACATAACCCACGGGTCACATGTGGGCCACAATACTACCAAGAACAGCCAAAACAAGATTAAAATATAATCAGGATATATTTAACAAAATAAATAAAAATACAATGTAAATAATATTAATATGTGGTGAATATGCAGCCCCACTGGGATACTCATATACAATTTAATGGTCCCCATTTCAATTTAAGTTTAACACCACTGCTTTATACTCTCTTGATGATCTCATCTCAATACAACTTGTAATAATTCAATTATTATCTCTATGTAAATAATTCTCAGATCTACTTTTCCAGTTCCAATCTCTCTCTGAAAACTCCAGACTCATATATCCAGTTGTCTGTTGGACATCTTCAATGTCTTGTACATGTCCAAAACTCATAATCTGCCCCCTGCCCCCTTGAAGCCCTTCTCTTCTAATTTCCCATTACGGCCAAACCACCACATCCTTGTCACCTAGGCTCAAATTCTAGGTGTCATCCTCAATCCCTCAGTCTCTGTCTTGCCCTCCCCTCCCCAATATAATACATTACAGAGTCCTGTCAATTCTACCTTTGCAGCATCTCTTATAAGCCCCTTTCTCTCCTCTGACACAGCCATCACTCTGGTGCAGGCACTCGTTACCTCATGCATGGCCTGTTGCAGTAGCCTTCTGTTGTCTCCCTACCTATCCTCACTCCTGTCCATCCTTCACTCAGCTGTTAAATGGATCTTCAAAATATACATCCAGTCATGTCATTCCTGTATTTACTAAACTATATACATAAATTCTATGTTTGGCATTCAAAGTCCTTCATAACCTGGCCCTCTCTTTCCTTTCTACTCTTTTAATGTTGTATCCCCCTCCCCCATACATATTCCAGTGGCTTCCTCACCCAAGATCCTAAGTCTCCCTACTCTGCATTTTCATGGCTATTCCCCCATGACTAGAATTCTCTTCTTCGTCATCGCCATCTCCTGGCTTCAAGTTCCAGATAAAATTTGACTTTCTTACAAGAAGCCCTTTCTGATCTCCCTTAATGCTAGTTTCTTCCCTTTGCTGGTTATTTCCAATTTATCTCCTATATCTCATTTCTACATAGTTATCTGCATGTTGTCTCCCCCATTAGATCATTAACTTCTTGAGAGAAGGGAATGTCTTCTGCCTTTCTTTGTATTATCCAGCGCTAGGATAGTGCCTAAAACAATAGGTACTTAATAAATGCACCTTATCAACTAACTAAAAATCCTTTCTCTCACATTCACTTGCTATCTATCCTTCAATGCTCATTTGAAATGCTACATCTTCCAACCTACCAATCCTGGCCTCTTGTTCAGTCTCACAGGTTAAACCATTCATATTCCATCAAACAAATACATATTATCTCTAAAGTGCAAAACACCGTGTTGGGTGCGAGAAAAATAAGGGAAAAAAAAGTAAGACATGATCCCTGTCCTGAAGGAGTTTACATTCAACCAATTCTTTATGAATATTACCTTGTACCATGGGTATTTGTGCACATTATTTGACTTGGACAGGTTTCAATTCTCAGAGCACTAACGCAATTCCCTATAAACCATGGGCATTCAATAAATGCCTGCTGTCAATTCTTTTTCCAATGACTAGTAAGTCATAACAGCCTAAAACATTCTTAAACTTACATAAAACATTCTTAAACTTACATAAAACATTATTCAGGTATTCTCAAATGCTCAAGTGATTCTTAGATCTCTTCAAAATGAGTATTCCTTCCAACAGTGTGCAACCCCTCCCAGACTGTCAATCCCATATAACTCTGGTCCATGTCATATCCTCATTCCAACACTGAGGATCCATCCGAGATACTGTGTGAGTATTAAGAGTAATTTCTTAAGGTTCCTTCTCAGGGAACATTTAATTTTTAAAGGTTCTGAACCACCAACATTTTATGAGTTGCTGTTTCCACTCAACCACAGAGCTTTGATTTCAAATTGTGAACACTTCTCCCTAATCAAAGGATAGAAGGAATTACCAATAGGGGAAACCTAGGAGAAGTTTTAAAAATATAAGTTATTTTATATTATCTATTTTCCCCTCCCCCTCCAGTGAAACACTGTAGATGTTTAAGAAAAATTTCTTTTTTTGTGCATATTTCAGTATATCCAAGATTATGTCTTTTTTTTTTAACTAATGTGTTTTATTCTTTGAGAACCCTTATTTCAGGAACACACTAAAGTCCTAAACTGAAAACTCAGTTTTTTATGTCCCTTTTAGCTTGTGAATACCCAATGGGATCCAATGGGAATAATGGGAAATTGAAGCAAATGCTCTGGACATTTGTACCATTAAACCATTAGTCAGAGAGTTTGGATAATGTCAGAACCTTTAATTTTAGGAAAATAAATTCTTCAAATTTGCAGGAAGATGGGATATGCAGGGTAAACCTCTTCACAGATCTCTAGGAAGGACTGTTTCAAAGAATACAAGACATGAGAAAACTTCAAATAGAGGGATATTAGAATCAAGTTGCCCTGAATTTAGTAGGATTCTCAAAATTAAATAAAGGCTTTATTTTGATGCCATTCTGTAGGATATAAGAAGAAAATCTGGGTGCAATTGTCTTTATAATCATTATTGAACATCTTGTTTAGGAACTTTGTTACAAAATAAATTAATAATTTCTCTTTGATAAAGATCTCTGGATCTGAACATAATTTTTTATTGCAAAATCCTGTGGATATTTTGTTGGCAAGTGATGCTTTCAAATGTTTACTAACAAACTAGTTCCAGTTCTTTGGTTCTTTTACAAAGTTTCTTGAACACAAAAAGAATGATTCATAGGAGCACTTCCTGTGTAAGGCCTGTGATAAGGATAAGGGAAGAAATCCAGTCCCACAGAAAAACACGGTCGAGAAATGGCCAATCGAAGCAACAACAACTTGACGGCTACTTTCTGAGGGTTCCTCACCTCTCACTCTCTTTTAAGCATCTACAGTCTGGCCTCCTGCCTCGCCATTCAACCAAAACTAGCCTCTCCAAAGTTACAGTGATCTCTTAACTGTCACGTATCGGTGTTGTGCTAGGCACCGGAGATGCAAAACCAAAACCAAAACAGTCCCTGACCTCAAGGCGCTTATACTCAACTGCATGGTACACTGAGGACAAAGCAGGTACCAAGTAAAAGCAAAGCACCATGAAGGTGGAGGGAGGCTGTCAGGAAATGCCTCTTTGTAGGAGCTGATGTCTAAGCTGAGCTTTGCAGGGAACTAGGGATGCTAAGAGGCAAGGCAAATAAAAACCACATCCCTAGCATGGGAAGCACCTCCTGTACCAGAGAAAACAAGTCAGTCTGTTCGGTTTGAATACAGTATATATGAGTAGGGGCAGCTAGGTAGTGCGATGGACACAGCACCAGTGCAGGAGTCAGGAGGACCTGAGTTCAAATCTCACCTCAGACACTTGACACTCGCTAGCTGTGTGACCTTGGGCAAGTCACTTAACCCCAGTTGCCTCATCCTGGGTCATCTCCAGTCATCCTGATGAATATCTGGCCACTGGATTCAGATGGCTCTGGAGGAGAAGTGAGGCTGGTGACCTGCACAGCCCTCCCTCACTCAAAACAGTCAAGTGCAAGTCATGTCATCATTTCTCTGATGGCGTGGTCTTCTTCAGCAATGAAGGATGAACACACACACGAGTGAGCAATGGGAAATCAGCCTGGAAAGTTGGGTTGGAGTCGTATTGTGAAGGGCTTCCAAAAGTCCCCCAGAAATGTTTGTATTTTATCGTAGAAGCAAGAGGGAGTCACTGGAACTTACAAAGACAGGGACTGACCTGGGCTCTTTTAAAGCCCTGCCAGGACATGCGGCCAGTAGGAACGCCCATACAAGTGAATGAAATAGATGGCAGCTCCAGGAAGGCTCCCTTCCAACTCTTACCTCACACATTTTGCCCCAACATTGCTCAGAGAATCGCTTCCTTTAGCTCTCAAAGGCAATCTGACAGGAGAAGACACTCCACCATTCCTTTGCAAAAGGGACTAAGGCTAGGCGTGGGTAGGAAGGGAGATATGAACATTTTTTTAGCTATATTGATTTTGCTAAAAACTGCTCTCTTCTTCCTCCTATTTTTATTTTTAAAAAATTCTCTGGGATGACTCTCTGGAAGGAGAGAGGAAGAGGGATTCAAGGGGAAATATGGGAAAAAACAACAAATACCAATAAAAGGTGAGAGAGTATACTATTTCGTCTTCATGAGTCCCATATTAGAGAATCCAAGTACTCCATAGGAGGGACAGCACGCTGAATAATTATCAGCCCACACCTTACTTAATTTGACAAAACAAAAAAGGCCTTTCCTTAGATAATGGGACAAGGAACAGACACTTGTGGAGATACAAAAAGGGTGGCAGAAATGGTAAGGGAAACACAATACATTAAAAGAAAGAAAAATATCGAATGAAAACTGCCTAATCCTGCTTGGGAATGACCTTGGTCATCAGCAACGCTCAACTGCTAGAAGAAAATATCATGAACTTTACCAAGTCAAAAATGTAGATAGCAACAATAAGATGAGAAATATTCAAGAAGTAAAATCACTATTACTGGCCTGTTTTGACTAGAAATTCCATCCCTCATTACCTATTTTAAGAAAGAAGAGAAATGGATCAACAAATGACTTATGCTATGCCAAAGATCCCCAAACTTCAATCTGATTCAGTCATTTCTATCTTTACCAAATGTGAGCTGTTAGATTCCATAGCCTTTCCTTTCCTTCTCTCTTGGCGCCCAAAGGCCACTCTCTTTGACTACAAATTATACAGGAACTAAAGATATGCAATGGTGGGAGGAGTTTCCATATAAAAACCTCTTCACACTAACAAAATCACAAGTTGACACATATATAGATGAATACATATACCAGCATATACATTCTATATACAAATATTATATATGTACATTATATATACTATTAAGGCTTATTATATATGTATCTAATACTAAAGCTATACATAAAGATATAGTATTAAAGCTTAAAACTGCAATAAGGCTTTTGGGATACTACATATGTTTATGTGTATACATGCTTATACACATAAAAACATAACACACACATATATGTCTATATACTTATACTCCAGCATGGTGTATGTGTATGTATGTATGTGTGTATACATACACTACATATGTGTATGCAAGTATACATATTAGGGATGTATGCGCATATTCACATATGCATGGTGTCCAAAAAAATCTTGGTGTAGTTTTAAGCTAGCTCACGCGATCTCTCTCTCTCTCTGTATATCACATACACACACACACACACACACACACACACACAGCCCATTCACTCCAAAAAATATAAGATTTAAAAATTTTTTTAAAAAGCTGAACCTTCTAATACTTCCTTATGAGGTGAGACTTCCTTATTCCTCCTAGTGAGATATAGTGCCATAAAAAGATTGTTTTTAATGACAATTTTCAAGAGAAAAGTAAAAGATAAAGTTGGTTCTGTTGGAGCCTTTGAACAACCAGTTCAATCTGACATCATTGCAAACCAAAAACTGTTTCATCCCAAAGGCTATTTTTCATTCTGTTCTGTTTTTGTTTTTAAAGGGTAGAGTTGGGGAAATGTTTTCTTATGAATAAAGAAATGGCTTGGAGACAGGAAAAAGAAAGATTAGGGATAAAAGCACATTTCCATAGATAGAAAGTATTAAAATGGGGCCCTGAGGAATTAGTGTTGGGATTTTTCTTTATATAAACTTTCAAGTTTACACATCCAACCAAGCTGTGCTAAATAGTGAATACCAAACCAATAGCACTAAACAAAAAGATGAAATCACAATGCTGTGTGAGGGGTAAGGAAACCAGCCAATAACTTAGTGTGAGACAGGATCATCTAATGCTTTCAGGGAAGAATACTTATAGAATGTCAGAGCTGGCAAAGGTCATCCGGCCCAACCTCTTCCCAAGGAGAAACACTTTCTAAAAATACCTTAAGAGGTCATTCAGTCCCTTCGTGAAGACCTCTGGGAATAAGAAACTTATTATTTAGCATGACAGTCATTTTACTTTCTATTTTATCTTTCAATTTTAATTTATTTTTTGTTACATATTAAGATCCAAACTGTGTCCTTTCTTCTCTCCCCATCCCACACTAGAGAAGGCCACCATTTAACACAGATAAATACATATGGAAAGACATATGTATGTATGTATATGTAAAAACATACTATGCTTCCTTGTACTTATCAGTTCTTTCTCTGAAAGTAGATAGCATCTTCCTTCATGTCTTCATAGTTGGTTTGAATATTTATAACACTCGGAATAACTTAGCTGTTCCCGGTTATTCTTCAAACAATATTGTATTTATTCTATGTAAGATTCTCTTGATTCTGTCCCTTTCACTCTTTATTACTTTACGCAAGTCTTCCCATGTTTTTCTAAAATCATTGAGCTCATCATTTCTGACAGCACAGCAGTATTCCATCCCAATCATACACCACAACCTGTTTAGCCACTCCTCAATGGATGGGCATCCCCTCGATTTCTAGTTCTTTGCCATCACAAAGAGAGCTGCTATAAATATTTTTGAACATAAAGGTTCTTTTCCTTTTTCTTTGATCACCTTTGGAAACAGACCTAACTTCTGGGTCAAAGGGATGCACAGTTTTATACTCTTGCGGCACAATTCCAGAATGCTCTCCAGAAGGGTTGGATTAGTTCAGTTCTACCAACAGAGTATTCATGTCATGGCAGTCATTCAGATAGTTCTGTCAAGATTTTTCTTTGATCAGCCAAAATCTGCCCTTTTCTCCTAGATCTGCCCTCTGAGGCCAGACAAAACACGTCTGATTCGTCTTTCACGATACTATCTTTAAACTTGGAAAACAGCTCCCATGCTTCCGATCCCCTTTAATTCCAGTCATTTCTTCTCCAGCCTCAACAACCTCTGGTCATTCAGCTGAAACTCCTCTGGCCTGATCCAGTTCCCTCACCATACCAAAGCCCCTACTTTGAACACACTCTAGCTTGTTGATGTTTTTGTTAAACTGTGACACTCACAGCTGGACACAATATTAAAGATGCAGCATTGCATAGCAGAGAGCTGAACCTGAAGTAAGGGAGACTTGAATTCAGATGTTGCTTCTTATACAAATCAAGTCACTTAACCTGAATTTGTTTCTTCACCTGTCGAAGAAGAATATCCTTATTTCCTACCTCACAAGGTTTGTGCAAGGCTCACATGAGATAATTTATATGCATCATGGGTTGAACACAGCACGCACAGAACTTTCCTAGTTCTATCCATCCTTGTGAAACTCAGAACTTGGGTTTTCGGGGGCTAAGGGACTTCCTCGCTGCCTCTGTCAAGTCGTAAGTGATCACTGAAGGGATCTGCAGCCTAGGTATGGCATAGAAGATCCTGAGTGGTTCCTGAAACCTCCCTTGTCTAACAGAGGAGGAAGGAAGTCAGCTAAAAAGAAACAGCTTCTGGTTTACATTCTTCATGCCCCTTTCCCATATGGCAAATAATGTTCTGTATTACTAACCCTCTTTGAGGTGAGTGAAGGGATGGGATGGTCTTTTTTCCTATCCCTCTTCTCCCATGTGGAGCATGGGCTCCACTAAATGAGATGAAAATCTGGACCTTTGGTTATCTCTTCCTCTCTGTTTCCTTTGCTGAACATGTGACCAAACACCAGTCTCAAAGTGAACGTATCCGGGCTTGGAGGCAACTTCATGAGTTCAAGAAGTAGACTCTAGGGTTGTGAGTCCAGTGAGCAGAACTGAAAAGGAAATCTCTTCATTGTACAAGATGGAAAGCATTTAGGGCTAGGGTTAGATGCACAGGTCACCAATTTACTGCTACAAATGCTCTTTAAGGTTAATGGTACACCAATAAGACTTACATTCATCACTGCATAGAATCAATCTCTACTGACTATGCAATGGTACAAGCACCAACCCCTCTGGAAGCAAACCACCAACCTGATTCCTAAAGATCCCAGTAAACGTATCTCCTACTGATATTCATAACACAGTTCCTCTCTGCCCAGGTGATCTACTGGCCTCCATGGCAGTACTCTGGCAATAGCAGTAGCAGTTTCTGTCAAAATGAGCACCTCTCATTTTGGGTATGAATTGGAATCAATTATCTCCGAAGGTCTTTCCAACTTTGAAAATCTGTAATTCTGTGAATGCTCCCTCCTCCTTCCTTTGTTAAATTCCAACACATTCTTCAAGTCCAAATCAAATACACTTTTTCCATGAAAGCATCTGTGATCCCCTCAAGCGGTCGTGAACCTCCCCTCGGAATACAGTAACTTGTCCTGCACCTGTATGATGCTCTTGCCATGTAATACTGTGAATTACAATTACATGTGTTTGTGGATTATTCCCCTACTAGACTGCAAATTCCATGAGAGTAGAAACTATGTATAAACCAAGTTTTTAATCTTTAATTGCTGCTGTAATTACATGCAATTGCAGTTACCGGACTCTGGGATCCAACCAAAACTCTGTGGTAATATTCTATTGATAAAGTCTCTTGAAAGCTTGAGTTTCATCAGACTATACAAAGAAAAACACTTGAATATCTAAAGCAAAGAGGAAAGATGGCTTCATGCTTTCATCGGAATTCAGAACAATCACGTGACCCAGAAGACCACAGTACTTTTGAGGCTAGCCTGGATATTCACAGGCATTCTAAAGCAGGCTTAATAATAGCTAACATTTATACAGCACCTACTATGTGCCAGGTGTTGTGTTAAGCACTTTACAATTATTACCTCATCTGATCCTTACAGCAACGCTGAGAAGTAGGCACAATTTTTATCCCACTTTTACAGATGAGGAAAACAGAGGTTAAGTGATTTGAGACCACACTGAAACTTGGGTCTTCCTGACCCCAGGCTCTCTGTGCACTAAGGCACCACCGAGCCATTTAGAACGATTCTAGTGATATTTGCTTGGTCATGACTTGGAAAGGCCCAATTCTCTGAAGTAGTCCAAAAGTCAAAGTGTTCCAAAGATGGAGGGATTCCCCCTAAATCATCTCCTAACAGACTGGACCCAAAGGTGCAGTCCAGGAAACACTAAATCAGATCAGATTCCGTAGGTATAACTAGGATAGGGGAAAGAGTTCATCATCAAGACATTCATCAACAGATAACTTTGTACTTTCTTAATAGGAATGAATGAATGAATGAAAAAACATTCTTTAAGTACTTGCTACTTTGTGCCAGGTAGTTCCTCCATGCTAAGCACCTGGGAAACAAACAGAAGAAAAAGACAATCCTTGCTCTAACTGAGCTGACTTTCTTAAGATGGAGAGACAACACAAATAGGAGGGCTCAGCTGCAGGGCAGATAAAGAGGATAAAGGTCCCAAAGTGGCACCAAGAGTGGATGGCAAGGCCGAACCCAGCAATGCTTAAAAGAGAAAGCTACTAAATAAGAAACTTTTTCTACCCCAGGTGGCCTTGCTCCAGGTAAGTTCTTTCCCAGACTGATCCTATTCCTTTCCCCAAAGGGTGGACTCATGTTATTTTAGGGGTTACTTCTACCCATGCGGCCAATATCCTTTGCCAAGTTCCACCTGTTAATGTCCCTCAAACCTGAATATGCCCTGAGTGCCAAGATTGCTAGTTATGGCTCTGACAGATCCATACCTCTACGACTGAGCCAGAACTAGATCAAACCTCCAAAAGACATTATCTGGGATGTCTGGGATGGGGAAGTAGAATAAGGCAAGATAAATTCACCAACCAGAATCAATTATTAAGGAACTTTTAAAAATGTCCATATCCTGAACCAAGAAAAAAAGTTCCTATACCATTATCTAGGACTGCCCGTATACTTAAGGTCAGTTATTTCTTCCTTCCTATCTGTTTCCTCTGGTGCTCCTTGCAAGCACTGGGCAGACAGGAGGCCTTCAAGAAAGTATTACTGAACTGAAGGATGGAAACAATGCCTTTCCTGGCATCATAGGATCACAGATCTTAGAACTTGAATGAATCTTAGAGGTAATTTATTCCAACCCCTTCATTCTACTGAGAGAGGCCCATATAAATTTATATATTTTATTACATGGAATATATGGTATAAATATATACTACATATAAACGAAGCAACCGATGTGATATGCAAAGCTGAGATTTGAATACTGGCCCTCTGAGCCCAGATAAGTACACTTCCTACTTTATGATACAAACAGGGCTTGAAATGCTTTTTCACAAAAAGATAAACAACAGAACTCAGCCACTCCAACATCCTGCCTGGTGTATACAA
Source organism: Bettongia penicillata ogilbyi (assembly GCA_023548195.1). Taxonomy (NCBI): domain Eukaryota; kingdom Metazoa; phylum Chordata; class Mammalia; order Diprotodontia; family Potoroidae; genus Bettongia; species Bettongia penicillata. The sequence continues at coordinate 2,211,172 of JAJHZJ010000455.1, read as the reverse complement.
GACAATATTCAATGCCTTTGGGGTTCCAAAAGTATTTGGAAATTGTTTTTTAAAAATTCTTTGAGAGATATCATGATGCAGTGGAAATCATGGCATGAACTGTGTGACTCTAGACAATCTTACATATGCAGAAAAAGGCAGAAACATTTATCTTTGCATCCCAAGTATGCCTGGTGCTTAATAAATGCTTGTTGATTGGCTGAAAAAATACTTTCACACTTATTTCAATGCTTGGCACAAAAACTCACCGTTATATATAACTCACAACAGTTTTCAGAGCACTTTATTGACAAAAATTCTGTGAGATAAGTAGTGAAAGCATTATCAGACCTATTTTACACCCAAGGAAACAGAATCTCAGAGAGGCAAAGTGACTTTTCTGTGGTCACACAGCTATTAAGTGTCAAAAGAAAAATAAGAATCAAGGCCAGGTGCTGCCGAACTCCACAACACGCTCTTCCTGTTACACCAGGCTATTTCTCCACATTCAGATTTTAAAAAATGCACCAGAAACTGATAGCTAGCCTTGACTATCCATTAACTAGCTGGGTAACTGATCATCTGCCAGTCATTTAATACCACTGATACTCAATTTCTTCCTCTATCAAATGCAGGGAAGGACTAAATTAAATGATCTCTAGGGTCCTTTCCAGATCCTCAATATTTTTATTCCCATAATTCTATGAAACTTAGTCATATATTAAAAACCAGGTCACTGAGGTTCTAAAAGGATAAAAGACCTTCATAAGTCATAAGTGGAATTAAAATACAACTCTGGGGGAAGGGAAGGCTTTCTCAAGAAACTTCTGTGAAAAAATACATGAGGAAACACTCTCAACCATGGAATGAAGGTCAGAAGGTCCCAATACAGAAATCTTGGGCTACGATGAAATCTAAGTAAATTGTCTATCAAGAAGATGTGACTTAATATTTTTCTCCAAAAGTACATTCTTATATTTATATATCATGGGGGGGAGCCTTGTGTCAATAGAAAGGATAATGTACATGTATTAATAAAAGAGATGAATTCAAATCTTCCCTGCAGCTATTTATTAGTGATAGTATGACCACTCTATTTCTCTAAGCTTTCATTTCGTTTGTCCATTAAATGGGAATAATAAACCCTGCAGGATCCACCTCAGTAGGTTGTTGAAAGGATCAGATGAAAAGCACTTTGCAAATCTCCAAGTGCTATATTATTATAACTATTAGTAATTATAAAACATTCTTCACAATTGAGATAAAGGTTTCATTTTCAGAAATTGTATATATAATGCCAATCAGTTCTTTAGTCTGATTTTTCTCCCCAGATTAATTTTGCAACATCAGAAAATGAAATGACAATTGGTTACTCCGATGCAAGAACTTATAAAGTCCTGATAGAGGGATACTTCTCCCTCCTTTACCACTCTCCTTTCCTCCAAACTCATAAGACTTATGATCAATTTTAAATAAAGCAAAGGCTTTCTATAGTCTGGATATTTTTCTTCAACTAAAAATATAGAGAATTATTTAAAGAAAATAAACATCTGGTTTCTTTTTAACTCCCAAGCTATGTTCATTCTAAATTCAAAATAAAAAGTTATAGTTGAAAGAGACTTTAGAGTTCATCCAGTTCAACCCTCTTATTTCACAGTTGAGAAAAGTGAAGACCAGAAAACATCAACTTAAAACATCTTACATGAAATAAGAGAAAATAGAAGAGCTGGAGGAGGGCAACGAAGGTAGTGAAGGGTCTCAAGTTAATTCCATGTGATGACTGATTAAAGGAGCCAGGAATGCTTGGCATAGAGAATAGATTAAGGGCAAGTATGATACCAGTCTTTCCCAACACTTTCTAACCACAAGGGCTACCCCAAAATGGCATTGATTTAGGAAACGGTAAGTTTCTTTCTCAGTGGAGGTCTCGAAACAGAGAACGGATAAGCTCTCACTGGGTACGTTGTAGAGGGGTTAGGTCATTGTTCCAACACAGACTGACCAACACAGTTGGTCTCTTCCAACTCTGATTTTGTGAAATCTGTTGTCAGCCTGCATTGGTCCTAAAAGTCCAGACAAGGTGTCAGTAATCACAACTGTGAATTAGCTGCTGTTATGAGGAATGTTAAGGAATGGTAAGGGCGGCCCTGAATTTGTCTTTCTGAGTTGCTATATTTTCCAGAAACATTGGACCCAGAGTATACAGGGTGCCCTGAAAGTGTCAAGAAAAAGCCTTCCTTGAACTAACGGAATTTGTTGTTTGCATCCCAAATAGGATTCCTTGTCCTATGTGTCCTTGGGAGTCAAGACAGGCACCAGTCAGTCTGCACGGAGATGATAAGCTGCCTAGAGAAGTAGATAAGCAGATCATCATATCTTTATGATTTAGCAGTTCCCAAGGGAAAAGAATATTGCTTTTGCCATCACCAGGTCCTCCCCCTCAGGAGGGAATTTTTCCCACTTTTACTGCACCTTTCCCCCTCCCAAACCAAGCTCCTTTAGGTGGGAAGTTGTGTTTCCTCCTCCTTCCTTCATTGTACCGTTATAAATATGCACACTTCTGTATGGATTGTGAACTCTTTGGGCTCCACATGCATGTCCACCCCTCTTGTAATAAACCTAGTTTTCACATTAGTTTCATGAAGTCATGATTACCTGTTGACAGAGGTGAACAAGAATGGAAGCCACAATGAAAGGGAAATGTTCAAACTAAGCCAACCAGATTTAAGTGTATCTAGAAAGTAAAGTCAAACTGTTTATGGCGTGTGTGATACGTATTTTATTGCATAATCAGTGGTGGTTTCAATGAAGCCTGAAATCTACAGTAAATGTGACACATTCCTCCCTTCCACCTCTAAAGTTCTTTAAGACCATATAGGCACAATGGCAATCTTAAGTACTCACGGGTACAAGGGATTCGTATTGGACAAGTGGAGCATTTGACTTTTCACAGGTTCAACAGCTATTAGGATATCCTGTTCGACAGCCATAGGAAGGACGGCATAGCCACAGTAATCTATGTGCTCTCCTAGAAAAGAAAATCAAAAGCATTTTGTGGTCACCATGGGCCCCAAAGAACAACTGGCATGCCACTGTCAGAGAAAAATTTTATATGATACAAGGTTTTAAAGGAAAATGCAAACTTAAAAAAGATAAATAAATAAAAGAACCCACCAAGAATGACAGTGTTCAGGGATCGAAGGGAGTGGAATAGGATATTCCAGAAGTCAAAGGAACTAGGACTCAAACCAAGAATCACCTACCCAGCAAAACTGAGTATAATACTTCAGGGGAAAATATGGTCTTTCAATGAAACAGAGGACTTTCAAGCACTCTTGATGAAAAGACCAGAACTGAAAAGAAAATTTGACTTTCAAACACAAGAATGAGAAGAAGCATGAAAAAGGAAACAGCAAAGAGAAGTCATAAGGGACTTAGCAAAAGTGAACTGTTTACATTCCTACATGGAAAGACAATATTTGTAACTCTTAAAATTTTTCAGTATCTGGGTAGTTGGTGGGACCACACACACACATACACACACACACGTACACACATGCACACATATACACACATGCACACACACACAGAGACACAAAGCAGAGAGTGAATTGAATACGATGGGACCATATCTCAAAAGAAATTAAGGTAAATGGTGAGAGAGAAATGTAGTGGGAGGAAAGAGGGTGAAATGGAATGGGGTAAATTATATCTCATTCAAGAGGCAAGCAGGAGACTTTTTAGTGGAGGGAAAAAGAGGAGAGCTGAGAAAAAAACAAGAAGTTTACCCTCATCACATTTGACTAAAGGAAGGAATAAAATGTACACTCATTTTGGTATGAAAACCTATCTTACAATACAGGAAAGTGGGGGAGAAGGAGATAAGCAGGGTGGGGGGATGATGGAAGGGAGGGCAATGGGAGGAGGGAGCAATTTGAAGTCAACACTCAGGGAGGGACAGGATCAAAAGACAGAATAGAAACAATGGGGGGCAGGATAGGATGGAGGGAAATACAGTTAGACTTACACAACACGACTATTATCAAAGTCATTTGCAAAACTACACAGATATGGTCTATATTGAATTGCCTGCCTTCCCAAAGGGAATGGGTGGGGAGGGAGGGATGGGGAGAATTTGGAACTCAAAGATTTAGGAACAACTGTTTAGTATTGTTGCTACTAGGAAATAGGAAATACAGTTAATGGGGAATAGAAAGTCACCTGGCCCTACAGGACAAAAGAGAAGATGGGGACAAGAGAAGGGAGGGATGACAGAAGAGAGGGCAGATTGGTGATAGGGAAAATTAGATTGCTTGGTGTATTGGGGTGGGGGGAGGGGATAAAAGGGGAGAAAATTTGGAACCCAAAATTTTGTGAAAATGAATGTAAAAAGTTAAATAAAACTTTTATTAAAAAAAAAAAAAGAATGACAGTGTTCTTCCAGCCCAGACACCTCTGCCAGGAACCTCTGCCAACTAGAAATAACATCATGAGCTCCTCACTGTTCTTTTGGGCATTCAAGTATGTACACGAGTTGGTCGTTCTCTGCTGTTGTTTCTAACATGTAATCATCCTTTCCAAATCACTATGTTTACACATTAACTATAGCCAGCCAAAGAAGAAAGTTAATTCTGTGCTGGCTTAACCAAAAGTAGCAAATCTCATTCCAAGCACTATGTAAATCTTCCTGTTTTCTCTAAGTCTAACATTTTCCCCAATTACCATCATAATCATTGATATTAGTCACAACATTTAAATCCAAAACGACATCTGGAGAAAGCTAGATGAAGAAAGTCCATCTGTATTTTGCAGTAAGCAAAGAATCTTAAATTAAGTTTCTTTTTACAAAAAAAAATTGGTACATTAAACCCATAGAAAGTTTGGTGTAGTATTAAACTGCTTAATTACTTTTTCAAAAGAACATTGCATTCCATTTTTTTAAATACATACAGTAAAATCTACATCAAATTGCTTGCCTTCTCAAGAAGGGGAAGAGGGTAAGAAGTGAGAGAATTTGGAACTCAAAATTTCGAAAAAGAATGTTTTATATTTGTTTTTATGCGTAACTAGAAAAAAACATAAAATTTCTAAAAAAAATAATGCAGGGTATGTAAGGAGGATTTTTTTATCCTTTTAGAGTTAGTTTCTCAGGATCCATGGCCATGGGAATGTCTAGTTTCCAGGTGTTAGATAATAACTCCCAGAATAGTCTTAAGGATTCTAGATAGTAGTTCTTAGAATCATAGTGACAGGCAGTCCTACTGAGGCTGCACCATGAGGTGGGGGGGGGAGGTAATTTACATTTACTACACTTGCACAGAATGATAACCCACAGCTTAATGCTTGCAAGATGCCTTCTTGGTCTGATTGCCCTATAAAAGCAAGTAGGCAATGGTCAGTGACTGGGGAGAATCCATGCAGGGAATTCATGGGGAAAAACCACAAGGAACCCCTAGGGGAATCTGTGGTACCTCAACCAGCCCCCATTAAGGCTTGAGGGGATCTAGGTCAGTGCACAACTGTGCCTGTCTCAATTGACCCCATTGAGATGTAGGGGTAGTTGCCCCGTTTCTCGCCAGCCCCTGGGAGAAAGGTGATTAGGGAATGCTGTAGGAGCTGGTTCTCCCAGCAGCCTTTTGAGAAGACTAGGCTAGAATAAAGCTGTCTGCCAGAGCAGATCAAGGCTGGAGACTGTGAACTCCAGTACCTCCTGTGTGTTATCCGTGAAACATGCAGGTTATCTTCGGCTGATGAAACAGAAGTGTTTCTCCATAATTGGGACTTAAGCTGAAATTAAATCAAAACTTTTTTCCTCTGAAATAAAAGGCATAAACAGAAAATTACATTTCTTTCAAACACTAGTTATCCATGACTTACAGAAACTACTTTTAAAGTTATCCAGACATTGCCAAAGACCCACATGAGCTACCACTGAGCTTTAAAAAAAAAGTGTTACAGTTGCAATTTTGCAACGCTTCTTATTCCTACTGAAAGATAAAACATAACTATCTCGAACTTCAAAATATGAAAATGAAAGGTTTTATGGATGGGAAATCACAATTGCAGCGAGGAAGGCTATGCACAATGCCTCATATACTCAACTACCGCCATAATTTAGTTAAAAGCAAAAAAGAAGGAAGTCAAGTAGATCTGATTTTAAGTCCTAAACCTGTAATTCAACAATGGTGTGACCTTGATATTAACCTTTCCAACCCCCAGTTTGCTCAATTCTAAATGGAAATGATTATCTCAGACCTTCCTTTGTCACAGAGAAGCTATTCTAGAGATTTGCCAGTGGTCACAGATGACTTGTACGTAAGAGCCATTTTATGTCAGAGAAAGGACCTGAACTCCGGTTCTTGACTGCAGGGTCTGCTCTTCAGTCAGCAGTCCATACTGTATTTCTGTATTATATGGAAATGTCCTTAAAACTATTACCTTGTTAGTTCTCTAGGCTCCTGTAATTTTTACCATTTGCCTTCATTTATAGAGGATGAAATTTTTAAAATCTCAGCTTATTACAAGAATGGATTTCAAACAGTTACTATATTATACCGTAGACCCTAATATTTTGAACATTTACAGAGAAAACAACAAAATTTTTATACTGTATGTCAGTTTCAATACAGACAATGAAACTGAGCTGGAAATCCCCAAGAGCACAATTTTTACCTTTTTATTAAAACATACTCCTCAACAATTATATTAACTATATAATCAAAAGACCTTTACCTCATATCTGTCCTCCTCCCTAACTCATGCTGTAAGCCAAACAGAAGAGTTGTACATTACCAGACCCCCTGCCTGGGACCAGATGCTGAGCCTGACCCATTCTTCCCTTTCCTCCCACCCCCTACCCTAAAAAGTGAAGCTTATGAGGGTGCCAGGCCAATGGGGGAAAGAGAAAAGCACGTATGTACTGGGGAGGGTAGGATAAGGGAAAAGACATGTCCCAATTCAGGTTTCATTCTGTCTGCAGCCTCTGACCAGGACGGACAACTTGATATCCAAGTTTCCAAAAAGAAGGTAAAGAAGATAGGACATGAAGAAAGAAAGAATTTAACTTCTTATTTATTACAAAGATTCACACACACACACACACACACACACACACACACATACACACATGCATTAAGCTGGGAGGTGGGAGACATGGGGAATAAAAACAGATTTTTGTCAAATCTTTTAAAATTAAAATTTTTACTTATATAATGCTTTGTAAAGTGAAACCCTTTCATATCCACTACTTTATTTGACCCTCACAACAATCCTGGGAGGTAAACAAGGCAGGCATGTGCTCCCATTTTACAGATGAGGAAAATAAGGCTCAAAGTAAGCCACTGAGCCCAGGACACAGGGCTAATACGTCCAGCCCAAGGCTTCCACCTTCAACTTCAAAGGTTTCACCTCAAGCCTAAGCTATCTTTTAAAAGTTAAGTACCTTTTACCATTACACTTAATAGCATGAGTTAAAAAAAAAAAAAGAAAAGGCTTATTACAAAATGAAATAGAATTAGTTCATAAAGAGACTAGATGCTCCTCCTAGTGTTCAAGCAAGGCAAGAGTTACATTTTTTGGTTTTTCATAACATGGAAAAATAGAAAATAGCAATCCAAAAATCCAAATAATACGATAAATATGACTTAGAAAAGGGAAAATTTTAGCTTCAGGTATATACCTGAACCTACCAACCCAACCCCAAAATTAAGATTAAAAGGAATTTTTTTTTTCAAGAGGTTGCCACCTTTCTACAAACACCCTTTGCATAGGGAAGGACTTGGAATGCACAATAGAGAAGGGAGATAAAAGTGACATAAAATGTGAAATATCTGGAATCCATTTGTAAAAATGAGGAACTAAGGAATGACTATTTAAGCACAGTTTATAACAAAAGGAAAAGGGGGGAGTAAAATTGGCCAGACCTCATTACAACAAAATAAATAAATTTCTAGACCATGAAATGATAACATGGGATATTAATTTTTGTAAAATTGAGGAAATACAGCAGAGAAATATGGAAGCTAATTCAGCATGCAGTGAGAAAAGGACAAAATTAAAAACAAAGCAATAGAAACATATGGAAAAAAGGAATAAAGTGGAAAAGTAAAGCCAAATATTGTAAAGAAAAAAAATAAGCAGAATGTACAGAACACTACAGAAGAGAGAAAAGAGGAAGAAAGAAAAAAGAAAAGAAAAAGTGAGACATCTGCAAAGAAAGAATAAAGATTAGAAGGCAAGCATAAAGGATAAATGAGAAATAAGACTCTACCCATGAACATTTTGGAGTGTGCAAAGAGGAAAGGAAAAAAATTGCAAATCATTCTGAAGGATAAAAATGGATGAATTAAAGTTAAATCTCAAGTAAACTTAAAACTAATGGGAGGATATTTCAAATTATTTCAAATGAAGGGGGAAACCAACGATCACAAGTTTTCCAACAAAGGTAAAGAATAAAGCATTTGGAAAAAGAAATCACAGTATAAGGGATCGGAAACTTCATCAAACTAACCATCTGATTCTTCTTTCACAATATGACTAATGTAGAAATATCTTTAACATGATTGCACATATATAATGTATGTCAAGTTGTCTTGTTGTCTTAGGGAGGGGGGGAGAGGGAGAAAACTTTGGAGCTCAAAATCTTATAAAATGTTGAAAACTGCCTTTATGTGTAATTGGACCAGCTCCTTTGCCTTACAGAATATCATTATTTCAATTTCTTCGATCTTTTAACGTAGAAGCTGCAACATCCTGTATGATCCTGACTGTAGCTCCTCTATATTTGTATTGTTTCTTTCTGGCTGCCTGCAGTATTTTCTCCTATATTGGATAGTTCTGGAATTTGGCAGCGATATTCCTTGGTGTTTTTAGTTTGGGGTACCTTTCAGACGGTGAATTTTGCCCTCTGGATCTAGGACTTCTGGGCAATTTTTCTTGAGTATTCCTGGAGAATTTTCAGAATTGAAAATTTAGTGTTTTGTATCAGTCTCACAGGAGAGTATAATAGTACTCATAAATTATTCCTGCTGTTTGCTTAAGTCCTACACTCATGAGTCTCTTGGGTTTAGCATATCTTTTCTGAGGAAGAAATAAATAGATATCCTATATCTTATCTACAATATATTGCGCACTTTTCTACTCCCCTTCACTTTCCCCTTTTTGGGTTGGTCCCACATATAAACCAAACCTAAACTTTAAGTGACTCTCTCCAGGTTTCCAGGAAGAAGTCTTAAAGAAGGGGGTGGTGTATTTAAGAAAAACAACCTGACCCCTCTCTTTCAGGACCAGGCTTCTCCAGGACTGCACCCTATCCAGAGCCAAGTGGGACTTAGGGTAGAGGGAGAGGTGAATAGCCTGGGCCCAGAATCAGTTATTTTTACATATAAATTAGGAAACTGAACCTCAGGAAGACTGTGATCTTCCTCCCTTTCGCTCTGCCTTCCTTCCTTGTCTGTTTAAGGGCTATATCTGGAAGCAAACTTAGTCAACTGTAGATTCCATGAAAATTGTACCATATATCATTTGGTCAAGGTCCAAAATATGATGATTTCTTGGATGATATTGTCCAGGCTCTTTTTTTCATCATGGCTTTCTGACAGACCAACAATTAGATTTTCTCTCCTGGATCTACTTTCCAGGTCAGTTGTTTTTCCAATTAAATATTTTACATTTTCTTCTCTTTTCATTCTTTAGATTCTTTTTGACTGATTCTTGTTGTCTCATAGATTCGTTAGCTTCTACTTGCCTGATTCTGACTTTTATCACATTGTTTTCTTCAGTTAACTTTTGCAACCACTTTTCCATCCGTCCAATTGTTCCTTTAAGGAGTTATTTTCTCCAGGGAGGAGAAGAACCTCCAATTCAAGGAGGAGGCCCAAGTAAAAGATATTTCCATTCTTCTCCATGCTGTGCTTGATGAGGTATAGGTTTTGGAAGCCCCCTTCAACTCCCCTTGAATCTTCCCACTTTATCTGGTACTGGCCTGAGGACATAAGCTTTCCATTATCTCCATGCCCAAATCTCTGTTACCCTTAATCTAGCCTAGTTCTCCATGGTCTGTTATCTCCAGGTGGCCCTCAGCTACTCCCCACCTTGCATCTCCATCTCTTGGTTCCCAGTATTGGACCTCTAGTCACCCCAGCTAATGGCCACACCCATCAAGACCCTCCCAAAACCCTCCTCTAGTCACCTCAGACTACTTGGCCACGCCTAGATACCTCTGACAGTCTTTCTGTAGATAAGATCCACCCTGCCTCTAGGAAGATTCTCAGATTCAATCTGACCTTCATCACAAGGGCTCAGATTCATTCTGCCCTGCTGGTATTAGCTACACAAATGCTCAAATTCCTTAAGAGTCTATCCAATATGGCAGATCTTTAATAAACATCATTTTTCTTTGGTGGAATGAAGGTTTGGGTTGAATTCATTCGAGCAGAACCCAGCATGTTGCTATTTCAGGATCCCAGCACCCTTAAACCTCAACATGTCGATTCATATCCAGAGGACCTACCATTCTCTCCCTGTAGGTAATTTATTCTCTCCTACTCCCTCCCTACTCTTCAGTTCCCTTTCATGTGCAGTTTTCCCTCAATAGATGGTAAACTTCTTGAGGGCAAGGACTTTGTATATTCCCAGTACTTAAGTACTTAAAAAATTATTGCTGACTAACACACAATTTAACGCCCTTAATCTATTTCTCTAAGAAAGGCTTTAGTTCTATCTATTTTCCTTAAGGTGAAAGTTAAGAAAGGGTTTTCGCCTCGAGAAAGATTATTTCTTAATATTTCTAGAGGAACTAAAAAGAATGTTTTTAACATGCTTCCACCAAAATAACCTTGTGATCCTGGGTTGGGTGCTTCCTGGCCCTGTGTAGATTTGGGCTGTACTTTCAGAAGAGCCTGGAGAAGAAGTAATCCAGAGGAAGCTTGGCTTGCAGTCAGGAAGACTGCAGGAAGTTCACATGCAGTCTCATACTTACTGACTGTATGACTCAGAACAAGCCATTTAATCTGTCTGCCTCCATTATCTCATCTGTAAAATGGGGATAATAGTACATATGGTTGTGAAATATTTGTAAAGTACTTAGTACAACACTTGGCACATAGTAGGTACTTGAAAAATGCTGGTTCTCCTTTTTGTAGAAGATGACCCCTAGCAGGAGGAGGAGCCCCAAGTCTGGCCCTACCTTACCAGAAGACAAAGATCTCAAAGGATTTATTTGGATGGTGCCAAGCTAAGGTGAAACAAGAAATGCCATTTTAGCAGTCCTGGAAATTTTTTGTGCTTTGTCGTTTTAAATATCAATCTCTTGGGAGAGTATAATCATTGCTATAAGTTACTGCTTAAATAACTTATATGTTACCTAAATGTGTCAATATGTGTTTTTGAGAATTGTATGTTTAACATTTCTTTTGTGTAGAAAAAATAAGAAGCGGCCCTCTACCCAATTTACATTGTACTTAAATGCCTTTCTAGATCCTTTTGGGGAGATTCTAAATGAATCAAATTATCTAACCCTTAGGTAATTTTTCCCAGATCTCTAGGATGAAGGTTTAAAAAGTCAGTGAGTCTGAGAAAAAATTGGACATCCCTTAGAAGTCAGTCTCCTTCAGAACCTAACATATCCATTTGGGTGCTCTGGTACCGTATGACACAAATGTGGTTTTGATACGGAAACTAAAAAACAAAAGGAGAGAAAGAAAACTATACAACAATTTCCTTAATGAATACAGAAGCAAAACATGTCATACTAGTAAGGAGATTACAGCAGTATATCACAAAAATATGAGCAGGTGGGATTTATACCAAGAATGCAGGGCTGATTCAACATGAGGAAAACTTTCAATATAATGGACCAAATCAATACAAATACAACAGAAATCATATAAATAGATATTAAGAGATCATATTAATCACCTTAATAAATGCAGAAAAAACTGTTGACAAAACATAACACTTGTTCCTATTAAAAACACTAGAAAGCATTGGAATAAATGGAGCTTTCCTTGAAAAGATAAGTTTCAACGGAGTAGTAGCTAAAGTATTAATAACTATCTAAAACCAATAACAAGCATGTTCTGTAATGAGAATAAGCTGGAAGCTTTCCCAATAAGACTGAGGTAAAGCAAAAATGCCCATGATCACCACTATTATTCAGTACTGTATTACAAATGCTAGCTGTAGCAACAAGAGAAGAAACAAACTGAAAGAATTAGAGAAATGAGGAAACAAAACTATTCCTTTTGCAGATGATACGATGGTACAGTTAGAGAAACCTTGAAAATCAACCAAAAAAACTAGTTGAAATAATTAACTTCAGTGAAGTTGCAGGATATAAAAATAAACCCACGCAGACCATCAGCATTTCTATATACTACCAACAGAATCCAGCAAAATATAAAAAGAGAAATTCCATTTAAAATAACTGTAGACAGCATAAAATACTTAGGCATCTATTTGCCAAGGCCTATCCAGGACCTATATGAACAAAATTACTAGGTATGAGACACTGTACTAAGCACTGAGGATACAAAAAGAGACAAAAGATAGTCCCTGACCTCAGGGAGCTTACCAGCTAAAGAGGGAGACAACATGCAAAAAATATATATACAAAGCAAGCTAACTAAATAGCAAATAATTAACAGAGGGAAAGCACCACAACTAAGAATGGTTGGGGAAAGCTTTCTAGAAGATGGTAGGATTTTAGCTGGGACTTAAAGAAAGCCAGGAAGTTCAGTAGCCAGAGTTTGGAAGAGCAGAGTGTTCCAGACATGGAGGACAACTAGGAAAAATGACTAGAGCCAAGAGATGGAGCATCTTATTCACACAAATAAAGCCAATCTAAACAACTGGAAAAATATTAATTGCTCGTGGGTAAGCAGAGCCAATATAATAAAAATGACAATTCTACCTAAGTTAATTTACTTATTCAGTGCTATACCAATCAAGCTACACACACACACACACACACACACACACACACACACACACACACAAACTATCTCATAAAGCTAGAAAAAATAATAAAATTCATCTGGAAGAATAAAATGTCAAGAATATCAAGGGAATCAATACAAAAAAGGGAAGGAAGGAGGGCCAATATCTCAAACCATTTTATAAAGCAGTAATCATTGAAACAATCCTGTAATGGTTGAAAAAAGGAGTGGTGGATCAGTGGAATAGATTAGGTATACAATACAGGGTATTAAATTACCATAATAATCTAGTTTTGGATAAACCCAAAGAGGCAATTTTTGGGGACAATAACTCACTCACTATTTGAAAAACTACTGGAGAAGCAGTTTGGCAGAATGTAGGTATAGACCAACATTTCACACCATATACCAAGATCAAAATGGGTATATGATTAGACACAGAGTGATATCATAAGCAAATGATGGGAGCTTGAAATTGTTTGCCTGTCAGATCTATGGATAAGGGAAGAATTTACGACTAAACAAGAGATAGAGAGCATCATGGGATGTAAAGTGGATGAATTCAATTACATTAAATTAAAAAGGATTTGCAGAAACAAAATCAATTTAGTCAAGATTAGAAAGAAAACAGAAATCTGGAGGAAAAAATTTTATAGTAAAGTTCTCTGATAAGGCTTTATTTCTCAAATACACAGAGAACTGAGTCAAATTTGTAAGAAAAGAAATCATTCCTCTATTGATAAAACAGTCAAAGGATATGAACAGGCAGGTTTCAGAGGAAAAAAAAAAATCAAAGCTCTCTATACAGTCATACAAAGAAATGTTCTAAATTACTATTGATTAGAGAAAGAAATTCAAAATAAAACAACTCTGAGGTACCACAGCTCTTTTTGTGGTGGCAAAGAATTGGAAATTGAATCATCAAGTGGGAAATGGCTGAACAAATTGTGCTTTGTGATTGTGTTGGAATACTACTGTGCTATAAGAAACGATGAGTAAGATGGCTTCAGAAAAACCCAAGAAGACCTGCAAAGCAAAGTGAGCAAAACCAGAATTTTGTACATAGTGACAGCAATACTGAAGGCTAATCAACTGTGTAAGACAATGATCCAAGACAATTCCAAAGGACCCATGATGAAAAATGCCATCCACCTCCAGAGAGAAAACCAATGGACTAGGAAGGCACATTGAAGCATAACTTTTTTAACTCTCTTTGTTGCTACTGTTTTATTTTTTGTGTGTTTTCTTCTGTAACATGGCTAATATGGACAAATATTTTGAATGACTTCATGTGTATAATTAATATCAAATTACTTTTTCAAGGAGGAGGAAGGGGAGGGAGAAAAAGAATTTGGAACTCAAAATTTTTTAAAAGAATTATTGAACAAATTTACATGTAATTGGGAAATAGTTACTGAAGTAAAAATAATTTTTAAAAAATGGCAAAGTTAATATGATGAGGCTAAAACAGAAGAAAAACTGACCAAACCAGCTATAGATGTCTTTTCAAGAGTTTCCAAAATTACAGAGTAATTAGATAAACTGATTAGGTCAATGCTGATTTAGCCAATAAATATCTATTACTTACTAGAGTCAATAAATTTCACCAAACTATGAAAGTGTTCTGTTATCAACTGATAAACATGTATTAAGTCTACTAGGTACGAGACACTGTACTAAGCACTGAGGATACAAAAAGAGACAAAAGATAGTCCCTGACCTCAGGGAGCTTACCAACTAAAGAGGGAGACAACATGCAAAAAAATATATATATAACAAAGAAACTAACTAAATAGGAAATAATTAATAGAGGGAAAAACACCACAACTAAGAATGGTTGGGGGAAAAGCTTTCTAGTAGACGGTAGGATTTTAAGCTGGGAACTTAAAGAAAGCCAGGAAGGTCAAGTAGCCAGAGTGGGAAGAGCAGAGTGTTCCAGACATGGAGGACAACTAGGAAAAATGACTAGAGCCAAGAGATGGAGCATCTTATTCAAAAGAAGGTTCACTGGACATCACAACCTCAGAGGACATGTTGGGAAAAAAGACATGAAAGGTATGAGGCAGCTAGGTTACAAAGGCTTTAAAAGTCAAGTAGGGCATTTTATATTGCATCCTATAAGCAATAAAGTCCGCTGGAGTTTCCTGAGTAAGGGGTGACATGAAAAGACCTGCATTTCAGGAAAAATCACGTTAGTGGCTGAACAGAGAATGGACCAGAGAAGGAGGTTTGAGACAAGCAGATCTACCAGCAGACACAGCAACGATCCAGGCATGAGGTGATGAGGGCCTGTACGAGAGTGATGGCAGGATCAGAGGACAGAAAGCAGCATATCTGAAGATGGTACAAAAGTGAAATCAAGAAATCTCAGCAATAGTTTGGATGTGGAAGGTAGGGGAAGTGTGAGAGATGAGACTGGGTAAGAGTCTCAGTTACAAGCCTGAGAGACTCCTCTACAGTAATAAGGAAAGCAGGAGGTGGGAGGGTTTAGGAGGAAAGATAATGAACTCTGTTTCAGACATATTGTTTAAGGTATCTACTGGACATCCAGTTTGAGATATTTGAAAGGTAGTTGGAGATGAAAGACTGGAAATTAGTGGAGATACTAGGACCAGAAAGGGAGATTTGAAAATTATCAGCAAAGAGACAGTAAATCCTTGGGAGCTGTAAAATCTGAGGGGAGCCACTGAAAGCCTCTCTATGAGGCACCTACTTTTCCCAGTGAAAGATCACCCTATTGCAGATCCATGAGTAATAGATACTCAGCCATGCGATCTCAACAGAGCAGGAGATGTCATATAATAACATCAATGTTACAAGTGACCAGCCTGTAGACTGCAGGAGGAAGATGGTCAAAGACCTCCAGAACCTAGATCATGCCACGTGTTAAAAAAAATCAAATCAAATCAAATCACTGATAACTTCTCAAGTATTCTCCTAGTCAATCAAGGGTGCGCTGGAGCCAGCTCAAGCGGGCAGAGCTAGCTGTTAAATTTTCATGTTGAGCGTTTCAGACTTCAGAAATCAACAGATGCTACAGATTAGGCCTCGATTCATTTTTTCTTGTTGACTGCCTAGACTTAGGTGAGGGAGAAAATGTTAATAACGCACATTAAATTAAAAATGTGCAATCGTGTCTAATTCTTCGTGACCCTGTATGCGGTTTTCTTGGTAAAAACTACATAATTCTATCTAAATTAGCTAAAAAGCACTATAGAAATAAGGGAAATTTCCAAATCACATCAACCCCATAAAATCTATTCTGTACAAACACATAAAAGAAGTAAGGAGCAAACAAACTGAGCCTCAAACTGGATTCAGTGAGCCCCCACAACCACATATGTCACATAATCTGTTTCCTCAAGCCCTCTCCCCAAGAAAAAAAACAGCAAGATATCAACAAATTCAGAATTTACCAGTTTGTTTTTTTATTTAGAGCAAAAAAATTAAGAGAATGAATTTCTAAGTACCTATTAAATTGACTCGTCCTGGTGCCCGAACATAAAATTCAGGTATGGATCCAAACTTGGAAAGGAACATCTCCTTCAGCTTTAGCAGTCTGAAAGGCAAAATGAAATATCTCAGAATATTTTTGAACTAAGGCCCAAAAAATTTCACATTTCAACTAGCACTGTGGGATAGTGGAAATAACACTGTTCTTGGAACCAGGAGATCAAAATTCAAACCCAGGATCTGACACTTATTAGTGATGTGATTGTACAGGAAATATCACTCTGACCTCTTGGACCTCCGTTTCCTCATTTATCAAATGGGGATAATGGTATGCAAATCACCAACTTAGAGGTTTTTGTGGAGAAAATGCTTTATTAACATTAAAGCACTCAAAAATGTTATTATTAGTGATTCTTCTTTTGAAAAAGAAAGGCACTAAATTCTTGCTATAAATCCAAATTTACTTGGAATTTTCCTCCCTCAGAGCTTTATTTCCCAAAGTCACAAGAAAGCAATTATGAACTATTTTTAAAACAAACAACCTTCAGTAAATACTTGCAAGTCATTTCCTACAAATAAGAAATGAAATGGGTGACCTCAAACTAGTTTTTGTTGCCAAAACATGTCTGCAAATCATGGAATATCACCATCTCAAAAGAATCAAAGTTACAAATAATCCAAAGGATATAATACCTTTTGGGCTGCAACATGTTATCATGGATGCTTTGCTCTTAAGAAGTGTTGTAAAAGATCTCATCTAAATCTGATAAAAGTTCTTTAGGAAGATATATTTAACATGAACTGGACAGAAGAAACAAGGCAAAGAGAAAGACAACTGGAGCTTTCCATGGAATACTTTTCTTTTTTAAAATAGCAGAAAAATATAAACATCTGTTCATTTTCTCGCTATCCAGATACTTGGATGATTGTGATCTGTACTTCTCTCAGTGAAGAAGGCAACCTTCTGTACCTTTTTACCTGAGATGCTTCTTGCTCATATCTTTCCATAAATCCTCTGAAGACCTCATCACACACAAGAAGCTCTGCTTATTCTGTCAGTATCTTGGGAGTTATTAATGCACTGAACATCTCTTGTCATTCATTCTTAATGGAAACCATACCACTTCCTTTCCCAAAAATATACATCTTTCCCAAAAACCTACTCCTACTTTTGACTTAAATCATTTTTGTTAGTGGCACCTCCATTCACCAAATTTCCCATGTTCAAATCTTCATGTTATCTGACTCTTCCCTCTCATTCATCTCTCATGAGAGAGGTACAGAGGAAAGGGCTGACTTTGGAATGAGAGAACCACTGTTGGAATCCTGACCTTGCAAATTAATATTTGTGTGACATCAGACCACTTACTCAGCCTCTCGGATCTCAGATACCTCATCTGTAAAATGAAGGAGTTGCATGCTAGGTGAGAAATTTAAAAGGTTCCTTCAAGTTCTAAATCTATAATCTTATAGTCAATCAATCACCAAGTTGTGTGTGTTCTATTTCCACAAAATGTCAATTCGAGATCTCCTTTTTATTCCTTTCAGCACCGTCACCAGCCTGAAATGTTACAATAGCCTCTCTCCCACTTCCAACCCATCCTTCAAATCTCTAACAGACTCAACTTCCTTATGCATAAATTTGGTTGCTTATGCTTCTGCTCAAAAATATGCACTTGTTCCCTCTTATCTACTAATGAAAGTTCACACTCATTTGTCTTTTATTCAAGGTGCTCCACAATTCAGCAGAACCTAGGGAAGTTTTACCCAGATAAGAGAAGACTTTGTTTTAAGTGAGGGAAACTGATAATTATCTCGGAGTTTTTGAAGGACTATCTAGTAGAAGGGAGAACAGAATCTAATCCTTCTTGACCTTCAAGGCCAGAACTTAAACCAAGAGGTTGAAAGTTATATTTCCCAGAAATCTCTCTTCTAGAAGGAAGCACTTCCTGAACATAAATGGAATGACCCACCTTGGGAAGTAGAAAGTTATACCTATCATAACCAGTTTTCCGGGGAAGCCAGATGATCATCTATCAACTGGAGAGAATTATTGTTCCAAGGAAGGATGAGACAAAATGAACTTTAAAGACCAAACAATATTATTCTAGGATTCAACTTCCTTTTCCTTGTTTTTGCACTCTATTTAGTCAGTGTGTCTCGGTATCTATAACTCTCCAATAACGCACAATATGTCATGCTTATAATTTGGGAAGCAGCTACACTTCCATGATTCTATACTGTTCACTGGGAACACACTACCTTTTAAAATACACTGCCAAAGTGCCAAAAAGCAGTCTAATGACCTCAGTGCACTTTCAGTGTGAAAAGCGTTCCCACAAAGATCCCATTGTTCATGGAGGAATTTGCCACAAACTGCTGACTGTGAGGCTCTGAAGGCTCTTTTGACTTAAGATTTATTTGATAGCAGTGCTAGTGACTGAGTTTAAGGAAACAAATTTATGGGTGTAACTACCTTTGAATGAGCATGGATTTTACCTTTGGGCCTAAGAGAAAGACAGGCCCAGATAAATCTTGCATCTACGAGATAAGGGCCGCAGCACTGAGATTAGGAGATTAGATTTTTATGGCAGATATGACCAAAACCAAGACATCTAATCTCTGTTTCAATTTTCTCTTTCAAAAATCAGGCTAGCTGATCCTAGCATCTCATGCGACTAATAGGAAGTTTTGTTTCAAAAAATGATTTCTTCCAGGACCCTGGAGAAGATTATATCAAAGGGAAATAAAATTGTATGTCCCTATACTTTATTAAGTACTTTTTCAGTTTATAAATTTTGCTCTTATTCCATAAGCAGACTGATATTTTTATGCATATTTGTGTTCTCTATAAAGCAACTCACCCCTCTTTTAAAAAGCTAATGTTACTTTCAAATTCTAGATGGGCCCTCCTAAAGTAAGATGTAGCATTTAGGGAAACATTAAAAAATAATAATACCTAACATTTACATAGCATTTTAAGGTTTACAAAGCACTTTACATATGTTAACTCATTTGATAAAAATTGCTGGATTTCATTTTCTCTTTGTTTCTCTAGCACCAAGCATAATACCAAACACAAGATAAACAGCCGTGATAATTATTATAACAAAACAAAACTAAAATTTATATAGAGCTTTCTGTGTGCCAAGCACCGTGCTAAGCACTTTAAATTAGAATGTTGATTCTCACAACAACCTTGGGGCAGGTGTTATTATTATTCCTATTTTACTGATAAGGAAACTGAGAAAAATAGGGTTAAGTGACCTGTCCAGGGTCCTAGAGCTAGCAAGCGTCTGAAACCACATCTGAACTCAGGTCTTCCTGCCATCCGGCCCAGAGCTCCATCCACTTTGTCACCTAGCTCCAAAATAATAAATGGTTGTTGTTCTGTTGTTACCAAATCTTCTGATATTGCACCCTGACATGTTTGGATAACATGGAGACTTTCTCCTCCATAAAAACAGTCCTGCTCCAAACCAGGCTGACTCCATGTGGTTCTGTCTTTTTGCTGTAAATAACCCCTAGTAAACTGCAAGACCTGCTGCAGCAATTAATGTCCCTCATGGGCTCATTTTCACTTCTTACCGATATAAAAAGACTTAGCTGCTAAAGGTGTCAGATGACAGTAACTTGGCA
The DNA here is from genome assembly GCA_023548195.1 of Bettongia penicillata ogilbyi. NCBI lineage: Eukaryota > Metazoa > Chordata > Mammalia > Diprotodontia > Potoroidae > Bettongia > Bettongia penicillata. Next base: position 2,191,166 of record JAJHZJ010000455.1, on the reverse strand, counting down.
AAGTTCTCCTCCTTGTATGAGTATTTCTTTGATTTAGTGAAACTAGCTATACTCAGAGGTTAACTCCCTTATTTGTCTCCTGTAGCTAAGAATATACATTTTTTCTCCAACAAGTATACTATTAATTTTTGTATAACCACCTATGTTTAATGAACAGCCGTCTTTCTTTTGTTTCATACAATGATATACTGAATGTTTAGCTTATTAATGATTCCCTAAAATATGTGTGTATGTATATACATACATACATAGATATGGACCCTCTTGTAGATGCTTTCCACCTTGCTGTCTCTTTGATTCACTCTTAATTAGTGCGTACTGACCCTCCTGGATCCCCTCAAAAAATTCCATTACAACACTACTGATAAGGTATCAGTGCTACCACAGAATTCCAAAGAGTATAAATTATGGAACAGTTGCTGATCTGCATTGTAAGAAGAATTGCCTATACTATGAAATCCTTAGCAATAAAAAAAAAAAAAATCCTTCACACGTATGGATCATTAGTATAGTCTCCCTGCAACACATCCAGCTGGGGAGCAAGTGGATTTTACCAAAAACGTGCCCCAACACAGGGATCCAGGGACTCCAGAATCCTAAATTACTTCCATGGCGACTGAAGAACCAAGAATCATCCTATTTTGCAAAATCGTCAAAGATACACTCGGAGCGCCACCTTATCTTTTTCCCCCTGGACTTGAGATAAGCTCTGCTCTTCTCAAGGACTCAGCTTCAGCCCAGTTTCTTTCTTTTGCCAGTCAAAGAAAACAAAGACAGACATTCCCAAAAAGATAAATGGAGACCCGTGACCAGTCGCTACTACAAGCCTGAAATAAATACATTTCACTCCTTCTTTCCTAGCAAAAGCAAAGGATACCTAAAAATACAAAGGCACCATCAACAACCTGTAAACCAAGAATGCCAAAGAGAGTCCTGCTTGCTTTCCAGCAGGAAATGGCTTGTCAATTACAAGAAAGTTACTCTGGGGTGGGGATGAGTCTACAGAAATGACTGCACACATTGCTACAGTGTTTTAAGACACAACCACTGGGTTCAAATCCTGCCTCTTATACTTAGCTTTTCCGCCAAAGACATTTAACTTGAAGTTCAGAGTCTTTCTCTGGAAAATGGGGACAATATCTGCTGCGCCTGCTTCCCGAGGTAGCTATGAAACTAAAATGAAATAATGTACATATGACACTTTGCAAATCTGAAAGCACTATGAAATATGTCCACTATTATTGCTTTCCACAATACCTCTGCAGGGTCAGTTTAAGTGTTATTACCCCTTTTATAGTGGAAGACAAAGAGGGTACACAGTGTGTCCGAGTACGCAGCGCCGTATTGGAATCTGCCTTCCGCACACCTCCTGCATTCCAGCTACTCCACCATTGCCTCTTCATGTGCTCACAAACGCACAGAAAAATGGACTGGGGCACCATGAAATGAAGACGGACAAGGACGAAGGGTGATGACTCACGTTACACCCTTTATAGAAGTACCTCCAACAACTGTTTAGTTTATGAAGTGATCGCAGTTTCTCTAAAAAATCAGCTTCAAGAAATAAAATTGACTCATGGAAAAGACAGATCAGGCCACCTAACTAGACTGTATGCTCTCCTTAAGGGCAAAACCCCCTTCTTTCTTTGCAACAGGTATCGGCCAATTTCTATGCCCCGTCTCCAATATTTCCTTAATCTAAATGTCCTCCCCCTGGGATCATGAAACTGCCCAGATGCAGCCAATTTAAAGTAGAGCCGCAGTTACTAGGCAGAAACTGAAATTTCAGGAGTTCCGGAGGCTACTAATTCCTACCATTGCAGGATTTTTTGATGTAAACAGAATAGGCTCCGAAAACCACCCTTTCCCCCACTACGACATCGCGGAGAAGTGATAGATACTTTATCACGTTCAGTACCTCAAATGATCCAGTCACCAACCCAGAGCACCTTTCCAGGCCCAGTGTATGCGCTTCCTGAGTCGTTGTTAAAGGTTTTCTAAGTTAAAGGGTTTTCTTAAATTAAATTAAAATTCAACCTTGGGGGCTGCTGGAAATCATTCAGGTTGGGAGAACTCAGGGTCACTCCCCTCCATAACAGGGCCTCGGAATTGGGCTCTGGGGAAGGGTATGCTGGCATTCTTCCCAAAAGGTGTAACTCCTGGGAGGACGGGCCTGCTCGTGGCTCCCCCACAAAATGAGGAGGAGGGTGGAATAACCGGGAGACCAGCGTCCGTGCTGCGGGTCGCAGGCTCCACCGCCCTCGCCCATCATCTCCCGGGTGCCCTCGCCCATCTCCCCGGGGTGACGGCCAAGGAGCGGGGGAGGCCGGCAGTCCGTCACCCCGCAGAGCGCCCGGGACACCCTCAGTTACTCTGCGCGGTCTCGGCGGAGACCGAGGAGAGCCGGCCGGGCCGGGAGCCCAGGCTGCGATGCGGGCCAGGGCAGCGGGCCAGGGCAGCGGCTCAGCGCGGACGCCCGCTCTCCCACCTGGGATGCTCCGCCACCCGGATCGGACGCGCGTCCGGACCTTCCGCGGCCATGGCTCCGGCCTTCCTCCCGTCCCTCCGCCGCTCCCCCGGCAATCACGGGACCCACCGCGGCTCCGGAGCCTCCTCCTTCCGGGCCCGCCGCCGGCACTTCGCGGAAGTCCGGCCGCCTGGGGTGGGCTGCTCTGCAGCGCAGCTCCTCCCCCGAGCCCTCCTCCTGGGCTCCGCAGCGGGTCCTCCCCGCCTCCTGGGCAGGTGCAGCAGGTAAGGCCGCGCGGGGGAGGCCCCGCCAGGGGGCACTCTGCACGCAGCTGGCGCCTGGCACCTCCCCCTGCGGGCTGCACCGCCCCCTTCTGCGTTAGTTTGTATCAGGTAAAATGCGGCTTGGCACCGCACCCCCCGGACACTCGCCAGGACAGCATTCCGGCCCAGGGGCAGCAGGAGGGCCCGGGAGTGCAAAGGAAAATTCTGCTTCAGAGCTTGGGGAAAGTGACGTCTGCAGTGGCGGCTCCGCGGTAAAGTCATTCAAATGGAATATTAGAAGGTCCTCCTAAAGGAGAAAAGCACTGGAGTGGGTGCAACACTGCCCCGGCCCTGCCACCCTGCTATACACGCACACACACACACACACACACACACAACACTGCCCCAGCCCTCCCACCCTCCTATACACACACACACACACTCACACACACCACTGCCCCGGCCCTCCCACCCTCCTATACACACACACATCACACACACACAGTCACACACACACTCACACACACACACAACACTGCCCCGGCCCTCCCACCCTGCTATACACACGCGCACACTCACACACACAACACTGCCCCGGCCCTCCCACCCTGCTATACACACGCGCACACTCACACACACACCACTGCCCCGGCCCTCCCACCCTCCTATACACACACACACACACACACACACACACTCACACACACACACAACACTGCCCCGGCCCTCCCACCCTGCTATACACACGCGCACACTCACACACACACAACACTGCCCCGGCCCTTCCACCCTCCTATACACTCGCGCACACACACACACACACACACACACACACCACTGCCCCGGCCCTTCCACCCTCCTATACACTCGCACACACACACACACACCACACACACACACACCACTGCCCCGGCCCTTCCACCTTCTTATACACACACACACACACACACACACACACACACACACACAACACTGCCCAGGCCCTCCCACCCTCCTATACACGCACACACACACACACACACACACACACAAAACACTGCCCCGGCCCTTCCACCCTCTTATACACACACACACACCACCTCACACACAGCACCACTCACACACACACACACACACACACACACCCACTGCCCCGGCCCCTCCCACCCTCCTAGACACACGCACACCACACACACACACACACACACACACACACACACACACATCTTGCTGAGAGTGGTTGAATTGTTCTCACAATTAGAGAGCTACAGCTCAACTTTTTTCCCCCTAAACTGAGTCCTCTACTTACTAAACAGTAACGTCCTAACATTTCTTTGGACTCTGGATATTACTATATCTGGACGGTGCTTGGAATTTATAACTTGTACTGTACATACTGTTACACTTTTTGAGGAAGACAATGTGAACACTTAGTTCTGGTCTGAAGTCAATTTCAGGAGAATAAAGTAACCAGTTACTATTGTGGGGAAAGTATGCCAACTGATAAAACAAAACTCAGAAAGTAGGCATCTCTGCTGCGTGGAAATGGCAAGGGGGTACTGCGGATACTTTGCTTCTAAGTTACAGTAATGTTGCTAAAATTATATTTCTCAAACTTACCCAAAATAAAGGCATTACTGATAAGGGATGGTCAGATTTAAAAAAAAAAAAGTTACATGATTAAAAATTCTAGAGAATATTTCCCACCCACTCCCCAATTTTGAAGAAAAAACGTTCATTATTTTTCTCCAAAGAGTTACATTTTTTGGCAATTTAGGTGGTGGTCAGAAGTAGTAAAGGTACTATGAAGGCTTAGTAAAAGTAGTTAGAGAGGAATGACTGTGTTTCCTAAAAAAAAAAAAAAAAAAAAAAAGTTAAAAGGACTGTTCATTACCTTCTTAAGTTACTCTTAATGAATTTTCAAAGGACAGAGTTGGGGGATGAATGGGGTAAAATTCTAAATTCAGGCTGCTGCTATTTTTGCATCTCTCCTTAACAACTTACCTGCAAAATTCTCTCCTCCTTGTCTTGCTGGCAAGTCCTCTGCTAAAAAGAAGAGAAAATAGGCAAATGATTTGGAACTTGTCAATAATCACTAAGTGCTGTGGGCCAGAAACTCTGCTTAGTATTGGAGATTAAATGCCAAAGTGTCACAGTCCCTACCCACAGAGTTCATATTCTACTGGGGGGATACATGTTTACATAGAAGTAAATACAGGATACTTACAAAATAAATAGATGGAAAGGGAGAAAGCTAACAACTGGGGCAATTAGGAAAGTCACGTTGAAGGAAAAGGCACTTGAGGTGAGCCTGGTCAGGTTTCCCAAAAAAAGGGGAAGGAGGAAAAGGAGGGGAAGGAGGAAAAAGAAAAGCATTCCAGGTCAGAGGGGAGGGCAGCCTCTACGTAGGCACTGAGAAGAGGAAACAGCCAGCGAGCCAATTTGTATGGTACAGTGGGTGAGGAGTAATGTGGAATCAGCCTGGAAGAAAGGATGAAGCTGGACTACGAAGGGAGAAGCTTTAAATGCCTAGTAGAAGGGTTTGCATTTTACGATAAAGGCAATAAGGAGCCTCAGAATCTTCTTTAGCAGAGAAACAATGTGGTCAGGCCTGAATTTAGGATTATAAAGTCATAGACACAGTGCTGAAAGGATCTCAGAGACCTCATTTTATAGACTAGCAGCTGTGTGACAGAATAGAGAGATGTGTCATAGATGCATAAGAGTTCAGTATCCTTGTTTTAAGCATGAAGAAACTAAGGTTAAGAGAAACTAAGTGATATATGTTTTCTCGCAACATAAGTAAATAGTGACCGAGGTGGGATTGGAAATTGGGTGCCCTGACTACAAATAATAGTTTTAGGATTTACATAGGATTTACCTTTATAAAACACATTACAAATACCTTCTTCTATTCTTAGACCAACATGTAGGAGGTAAGTGCTATTACTGTCTCCATTTTAGATGAGGAAACTGAGGCAGACAGAGGTTAAGTGACCTGCCCAGGGTTACAGAACAGGGTTACAGTGTCTCAGATTAGACTTGAACTGAGATCCTCCTAATTCCAGGTCCCATATTCTATTCCAGAACCACCTAGCTAAAAGCAATACTTCCTTTAGGTGCTGCCTTTCAGTGAAGAGTGAGTATGAATTCAGGAAAATCACTCGGACTGGATTATTTGCCAAAATAGTCATCTGCTTCCAAGACTCTAAAGACATGTTTTGGCTACTCAGTTCAACACTAATTTTTAATGTTTCTTAAGTCCCTCCTGTTTGCCAAACTCTATTGTTTTTGTCATTCAGTTGTGTCAGACTCTTTTTGAGCTCATTTAGGGTTTTCTTGGCAAAGATACTGGAGTAGTTTGCCATTTCCTTCTCCAGCTCATTTTACAGATGAGGAAACTAAGGCAAACAGTGTTTGCAGCTGAATTTGAACTCAGGTCTACCTAACTGCAGGCCTAGGACACTTCAGCATTACCCTAAACTGCCCAAAATTGAATCCTAGGTTCTTTGAAACACACAATTAAATAGCAGTAGCCCCCTCAAGGAATTCAAAATTCAATATGGAAGCTAGCTACCTACAAAAACAACACTTTTGGGGGGACATGTTCAATGCTGAAATTTGTTCCATGTTTGTAATGGTTTTTTTCTTTCTTTCTCTATTGGCTTGGGGAGAGGGGAGAAGAAAAGAAGGTGAGAAGGGAGAAAAAGCTGGTTTTCATTGATTGTAAAAAAAACAAAATATTAATTTTTAAAAATCTAATACTGCATTACAAAACGGGGTTGTAAAAAATGTTGATTTTTTTCCACTTCAAAAATTCTACTTTCCAGCCAAACTAGACTATTTGCTGTACTTTATCTTGTACTTCCGTTCCTTTCCCCATTACTAGAACATACTCCTTCCTTACTTCCTCACTTTTGAATCTTTAGCTCTCTGCAAGTATCACCTCCTATAAAGGCTTTCCATGATTCCCAGTTATTAGTGCTGTTCACCAGAAAAATTACTTTGCAATTACTTGTCTGTGTTTGTCCAACCTCTCCTCCAAATAAAATATAAATTCCTTGAGGACAAAGACAGTTCTGATTTTTTCTTGTCTCACTAGTACAGTGTATTGCACATAGCAGGCACTTAATAAATGCTTTTTTGAGTTTAATTTAAAGTCCAAAGTAAAGACTACTTTGTTCATTACAAAGGGAAGAAGGGAGCATTTGAACAGAGCTTGAGACAGTCTAAGGACAAAAGGCAGAAAAAGCAGAAATCCTGAGGGGGAGGCAAGTGTGGAGGGTGGTGCAGCCCCAGAGCAGAATCAAAGGACTGAACCCTGGGTGGGGCCTTAGGAATTATTTAGCCAGGGCTTCTTAGCCTTTTAGTGTGCCATAAGCCCCTTAGCAGCCAAGTAGAACCTATAAACCTTTTCTCAGAATGTTTTTAAGTACATAAAACACAAAGGATTTCAAAGGAAAGTAATTATTTTAAATACAACTATTAAAAAAAAATTAAATGTGTGTCTTGGATCCCAGACTAAACTCCCCAACTGTCTAACCCAGTGACGTCAAACTCAAAAAGAAAAAGATGTCACTAAATCTTACATAAGGATCCCTTCAAGTCACATACTGACTTAGAAAACTATGTGTTAACATTATCTGTGTTCTATTACATTCTTATTTTGCTAAGTATTTCCCAATTACCTTTTAATTCAGTTCTAGAGCTTCTCAAAGGACTGTAGCAGGACTGCGCCCCACTGCTCTGTGTGCTAGATATGTATGTTCTCACATCTTTACTTAACAAATAAGAAAACCGAGGCTAAGAAAGATGAATGAGTCCCTCAAACCATATGAACTTTACTTCTGAAGACTTTTCAAAGAGTACTTGGTCAATAAATCCTTGTTACTCTGAGATGGCAATGTGGAGTGGTGGTTAGAAAGCCTACTTCTATTGGGAAGATCTGCATGCAAATCACAGGATTTAAAGCTATAAGATTTATAGTTAGAAAGGAATTTACAGAGCAAAGTTCAATGCCTTCATTTACAGAATAGGGAACTGAGACCCGGAGAGGGCAAGTGACTTGCATAGGGTCACACAGCTAGTGAGCATCTCTGATTCCAGGTCTTCTGTAGTCACTTCCATTGAATCTGACTCTTTGTGACCCCATTTGGGGTTTTCTTGGCAAAGATACTGGAGAGGTTTGTCATTCCCTTCTCCAGCTCATTTTACAGATGAGGAAACTAAGGCAAGCAGGGTGAAGTGACTTGCTCAGAATCACATGGGCAGGATTTGAACTCAAGAGTCTTTCTGACCCCAGGCCCAGTGCTGTATCTACTGGGTGAGACCTCTCTGACTCTAAATCCACCACCATATTTACACCACCTACTTTCATCCACAGTCCATCTCCGGCCTCACAGCACAGCACTCCCATCAGGCACTCTCCTTTCCAGGTAAACTTGTCTATGTGCTCTGCATGTACTGAACTTCTACCCTCTGTCTCCATGCCTCTGCACGGCCTGGACCGCCCTCTCTTAGAATGGCCTTCCTTCGCAAGCTCAGTGTGTCCTACACTGGACACTTACGGACCCAATGATCTTGTATTTACTCTGTAGTCGGCTAATCAATCAACTTATTTAATGCCTTCTACGTGACAAGCCCCATGCTGAGGATGGGGATACCACGAAAGACAAGAGACAGCCCGGGCTCTCAGGGGTTTACAGCCTCATGGAGAGAAATAACGGAACTAATGACAGACAAGCAAGGCATGTGCAGGGTAAAGTGGAGATCACCCACAGGGGAAAGGTGAAAGGCGATCAGGAAAGGCTCCTTGGAGAACGAGGGATCTAAGGAAGGCAGAGGTGAGAACAGTCAGGGCAAAGGCTGGGTGTCGGGAGACGCATGGTTTGTGAGGAACAGGTGTCACCAGATGCAGAATCCATGAGGATGGGGGACGGGAAGGCAGGAAAGGGCCCGAGGATGGAGGGCCTCCGTTCGATCCTGTGGGCAACGGGGGCTGGAGGGGGGACACAGAAAGGTTGGTCTGAGCCTGAGAGGGGGTGACGCCCTGTACCAGGATGGTGGCGAGGGCAGAGGGTGCCGGGGGGCATCCGGGAGGGCACCTGAGGATGGCACAGGTGCCCAGGAGGGCAGCTCTCAAAGTGACGGGGAAATCAGGGAGTGGGAAGGAAAATGAGTTCGGTTCTGGGAATGCTGAGAATAAAGTAGGGTAAATAAAGAACAAAATCTGTAAAGAGACATCAAGTTGGCACGCGCGCCTGGGGGCGGGGCCGTCACATACAGGTGTATGGGTATTACCCGCGCGTGTGCCTGTACACACATATATGTGTGTGTGTGTATGTGTATAAAATCTGGGCACCACATCTATGGGTATTACCCCTGTGGGTGCCTGTACACACACACACACACACACATATATATTATATATATATATAATCTGGGCACCACATCTATGGGTACTACCCGCGTGTATGTACCCACACCCCCGGACCCAGCACCGGGCGCCCGCACCGAGTAGGCACCAAGTCTCCCAGCTCCCCGCAGACGCCCTCCCGGCGCCCCCGGGCGGCCCTCGCTCCGGCCCAGGGTCCCAGTCGCCTCGCCTCCCCTTTTCCGCCGCCGGGCAGCGGCCCCGGCCTCCCCGGTCTCCGGGAGCCGGCCTCCGCGCACCGGCCCGGGCTTCCGCAGCCCGGCTTCCGGCCGCCGAGGGCGGTTGCTAGGCGGTTGCTAGGGTGAGTTGCCAAGGCACCGAGCGCCTCGCAGGAAGGGCGGGAGGCCGGGCGGCGCGCTCCCTTTCGCGGTCGGCGCGGAGCCCGAGCCCCGAGCGCCGACGTTCCGCACCCAAACGGTCCGCCCCTCGCCTGGACGAGAAGGAGGGCGGCGCGGAGGAAGAAGGGGGTGACTCCGCTGCGCGCGGAGGATTGTGGGAGGAGGTTGTCTCCAGTTTCTCCTCCCCCCCTTTCCCTTCCCCCCCTCCCGGCCAAGATGTCTGACATGGAGGATGATTTCATGTGCGATGATGAGGAGGACTACGACCTGGTGAGGCTCGGGGACGGGCCCCGGGACCGGCGGCAGCGCGGGGCCCCCGGGGCGGGAGCGGCGGGGGGCGGCGGCCTCGGCCCTCGCAGCGCGGCCCCCTCCGGATGCAGTGACAGGACGAGTTTACCTCCTCCGCCCCCTCCCCGCATCCGGCGCCGGCCCGACTGCCCGGCCCGGGGAGGGGAGGACGGGCGAGGGCCGGAGGCCGGAGGGCCGGGCGCCCGGCGCGGGGGCTGCGGGGGGCGGGCCTGCCAACGCCGGCCGGGCCGGCTCCCGCGCCGCCGCCTAGGCCCGAGCGCTGCCCTTCCAGGCCCGGCCCGGCCCTTGCGCTCCCCTCCCCCCCGGGGGCCTCTCCTCCGGGAAGGCGTCCGGCCGGCGGTGGGGGAGGCCGCAGAGCGGCCAAAGAGGGGGATCCTTCCTGCCCTCCCCTCGGCCGGGGAGAAAAGCGGGGCGTTCCGTCTTACTGACACGGGGCGGTCGCCGGCCCCTTCTTTTTCTCCCCCTGACTTGACCATTCCCGGGATTGTGGGGTGAAAAGTGTGCCCGGGGCAGGAGCCTTGGGCTCCCCGCGGGGCTCTCGTAGTAACGAGGAAAGATGGGCGAAGTCACCCGCAAGGCCGGACCTAGAAAGTGGAACTTGGCAAAGTTTGGGGCGTGTAGTGCCCCCCGCGAGACCCCGAGCCGCCGCCGGATACTCGGTTGCACTTGGCTTCTGGGACGCAGCAGGCGCCTAATGAGTGCTTACGGCCCGCCCCCCAGCTGTGTGCAGCTGTTGAAGCCCCTCGTAAAATGTTTAGGTGAACGAATCTCCCCCTTTTTAGAAGGAGCCGTTGCTTGATAGGGGCGTGGGGCTGAAGGCTCCAGAAGTTGGGCTTTACTGCGTCAATGTGGGTTTAAAATAAGTACTTGGGAAATGGGGGTGCCGAACCAGAAGGGACCAAGACCCCCCAGGACAGTGACTTGGTCAAGGTCACCAGAGTCACTTAACACCCTTGTGAGAAAGCGACTTAGGCGGCAGTCCAAAGGCTGACCGTCAAGCCATTCCCGAAGAATTTGTGGCAGTTTTTTAAATTTACCCCCTTTCCCTTTTTTGGGGAATCATGACTTTTTATCCCATCTTTTCCTAACTGTTTAGAACAAGAGTTCTTGAGGCCCTTTTCAGGTAACAGCTCCCTTGGCAGTTGGATGAAAACTGTGTGCCCCTTCTCAGAATAATGTTTTTCATAATTGGAGGGAATTCTGAATTTCAGTTAGAAGGTAGTGAAAATTAAAATGTACTTTTTTCCCTCATCTAAGAAGTACATGGACCCCCAGTTAAAAAAACTGATCTAGATAATGTTTTTCAAATGCTTGTTCACCTCTGTTTATTCTTTCCTACCTAAAAACCTAGAAACAAGTTTTTGTTCTGCTTCGCGGCTTGTCATTTTATGATTAACTTAGTCATTTTGAGAATTTCTGTAACAGTGATGAGATTGTTTTCGTTGTCTCTTTTAAATCAGTTTTTTATTATAAATTTTTAGTTTTAGACATTCATTTCCACAAGATTTTGAGTTTTAGATTTTTTTCCCCATCTTGACCACATCATTTTCAACAAGAATCTTGACTAGTAAGATACTTGAACTTTGCCATGTTTTTTCCGCCTCGAAATAGACATCAATACTAGAGTACAAAGTATAACAACATTCAGTATGTAGCTCTAATTTGGGGGGATAAATTTTCAGAATTAAATAGTAGTCTTAATCCTGTATATAATGAAAGGAATGCCTTTTTTCATTTTTCAATCCAGTGTTTCATTAACACCTACTATGTGCCAGGAACTGTGCTAAGTGCTGTGGATATAAAGATGAAAGGGAAAGCTCACATACCTTCAGGTTGCTTATATTCTTAAAGTAGAGGCAAGCGTATACACACACATATTTATATATCCTCATTACTCAGGAGTGATTTTCTTGGCAAAGATACTGGAGTGATCCAGCTCCTTTTACAAATGAGGATACTGTGAGAGCATCTGAAATCAGGAAGCTTTCTCCCTGACTTCCAGGCCCAGCGCTCTATCCACCATGCCACCTGGATGCCCATGTTGATGCATCTACGAATATCTACAAAATGAGCACTAACTAGTTTGGAAGGGGGTTAAGGCTTCTTGTGAAGAAGGCCCCTGAGCAGCAGTTCTAAGAGGTGGAAGCGAGGAGGGAGTGCATTCAAGGAATGGGGAGCAGGCGGTCCAGAAGCACAAGAGACTAGACGTGGAGCCCTGCAAGCAGGCTGGCCTGTGTGGGTCGGACGGGGAGTGTGACGGCACAGGGTGTTTGTGCAGTCAAGTGTCGCTGGAGTTTACTGAAGACCCAGCAGGGCCATAAAGAACACTTCAGTTTAGGAAAGTCCCTTGGGCCTCTATGTGGAGCCTGCCTTAGAAGGAGGAGAGGTTTCAGTCAGTTGCAGCATCCAGGGGAAAGATGCTAAGGAAATACAATTGACATGTGAGGAATCCGAATAGTCCCTGTGTTTGTTTTCCAGTGTAGACTACAAGCTCCTAGACTCGAGTCATTTGGTTCATCTTCATAGCAGGACGGTTATCTCTGTAGCTCAGGGTGGAGAAGGAGTCGAAGCTAGGCCTGGATGTGCACTGATCTCAGTGAATCAAACTTTATTTTTTCAAAAGCCTGTCTCATTCAACCAGTATTCTTGCAAATTTAGAGAATATAGTGTCATACAGTAATATCTGAGAAAGTAGAAACTATATCATTACATCATTTATGAAAGTAATCATTGGCCTCTGTACCCAAGGTCTAGAAGGGATGAAAAAAGGCTTAATTTTTAAGAAAAAGACAGTGAACCTAGAAGAAATTCAATCTATTTTATCTCTCCTTTCTAGTATGTTCTCCTTTGATTTACATGGAAATGTGCTATTTGTTGTCGGCTGACAGGTGTGTTTTCTTTGCCTCATGATGCATGGAGCAGCTGTAGGAGGAAAGGGAAGAGAGATTGATAGATAATTGTGCTTTAGGTCAGTGCAAGCCTTGAAGATCCATAGCTATGTTCCATACTTACAACTCCCAATATTTATGACAAAGCTAATTTATATTTTAGTTAAAATAATGCTATTGGTGAGTTACCTATACTGAAATTGGATCATAAGTTATCATGATTTAATGAGGTTGTCAGGTACTTCCGATACTAACCAGAAAAGGATTCAGTACATCTCTGTTATACCAAATACTGTACTGTAGCAAATTGTATAATAAGGTTCTAATGTGTTAGTGCAGTGCCTGCCAATCATAAGCGTTTAAATATTGTGCATTTATTTGAATAAAATTAATCCAGAAAGTGTAGTAGTCTAGCATTCCTCTTGTGTTATTTAATAGCATGTTTTTCAAAACACTTGTTCAGTTTTTAAAGTGTGACTTGGTGGTCTTATACACTTCATGAGGGGATGAATCTTATGAAAATTCGGCTTCATCTCTTGTTAACAATGTCATCACAGAAAATGACTTTTCAGCATATTGGAGATTGATCTCTAGCGTTATAATAAGAATGTAGGTTTTAAGTTAGCAGATAATATGTTTTTGACTGAGAAAAGTCAATTAGATGGAAATGGAATACAAATTCATTCTTAAACAGAGAAGTGGCATAAATGTTTTACAAGAGCATATAGTCCATTGGAGGATAAAAAATACAAACCACAGGCATAAAATGAAAGGCCCTGAGTGAGATTCCACAATCCAGGATGGAAACCTACAGTTGTTATGGTTTCCAAGGGATAGAGGCCTGCTATCCTCCCATAGTCATAAAAAGCCATTTAAGTGTTGGGCATCATCAAGAAGGACATTGCAGTAAAACAAAAAATATTACTGTATCCTTATGTAAACATGTGGTATAGTCACTCTTGAAATGTGTGTGGGATTAAATTTGTATTTCGAGAAAGGGTGACTATAAATGTTAAGGTGTGACCGATTTTTTAAAAAAATAAGTACACATACAGAAGTGTTGTTCCCTTCAAAATAATCCTATTGGGAGGCACATATTTTAATCTGTCAGTGCTGAGAACATTTTTTAGAAAACATCTAGAGAGTGCAGTGGAAGGAGTGCTTAGACCTGTAGTCAGAAGTCTGGGTTTTTATCACTTAGCTCTGTTACTCCAGTAGCTCTGAATCATTCAACCTTTCTGGGTCTGAGTTTCCACCTTTAAAATGAGAAAATTAAACTAGGTAGCCTGAAATGGTTTGGGGCTCTAAATCTGGGACTCTACGAACACTTCCTTCAGAATGGCTTTCAGCACTGGCTGTCTGATCTTTTGAATTATTAGTGAATTTTTGGAAACATCCAAAATTGATTCAAAGCCAAATCTAGTGAATAAGTATTATGACTACAAAGTGAAAGTTTTTGTTGGGCACATTTTTGGAGATAGTTTTAAGCAAAGAAGACACTTGGAATAAGGGTATGATGTCGTAGCATCATCAGTCTACGTCTGGTGGAAACACTGGAGGTCGTCTTGTTCACCCTTCTCACTTTTAAAAATGAGGACCCTGAAGCCCAGAACAGTTACCTTGGACCAAGGATATGCAGATGGTAAATGAAAGAACTGGGATTCAGACTCAAAACCCATGACTACACGTTTAGCACTCTTTCTATGAGACTATCCTGCTACCTCCTAAGGTGTAGTGGAAAGAGCACTGGAGAAGGGAGTCAGGAGACTCTCCCCCGACATACCTCTTAGGTTCAGTTTTATTGGCTGCCCACCATGCCTCATCGCTGTCTCCTGGCCTCTTTCAAGTGCTAGTTAACATCCCATCTTTAACTAGAAGCCTTTCTAGATCCCTCTTAATTCTTTCTAGTGCCTTATCTTTGTGATCTCCAGTTTATCCTGTATATATATCTTGTTTGTACATAATTATTTGTGTCTCCCTCATCTATGAGCTCTTGAGAGCTAGAAATATTTTTTCCCCTTTGCATTCCCAGTTCTTAGCACAATACTTAACACATATTTAGCCATTGCTCTTTTCAGTATGTACTCTAGTGAAAAAACTCAGACTAAATGATGGACAAGAGAGAACTGCTGAAGCAGAATCTAAAAGATTAGAGCCTATGGGTGGCAATGTGCTCTGAAGAGTTGAGCTTTTATCCTCCCCAACTCCCATCCCCAACCCACTCCAGCTGGTTCTGTCTTGGCTAGACTGATCAGCCTGGAAACTTCACCCTCCTTTTTCCCCACACTGGTCTCACATCAAGTGCAGATGTCCTCCCGGTATAGCCCATGCAGGCCCAAGAGATCCTCGAGGGTTCCAGATGCACATTCTCATGTCCAGCTTTAAGCTATTGAAAAGTTCTTTTAATAGCAACATTGTTTGCAATTTAAAAAAAAACGAGAAATAACCCAAATGTCCAGCAATAAAAGAATGGCTAAATCATTCCATGTTCATGAGATGGAATACTGCAGAACAGTTAAGATAACATACATGAGGAATACGAAGAAATATGGAAAGGCCTTTCTATTAAAGAATGCAGAAGAAAGAAAACAGCAGGACCAGAAGGATGAAGTGTGCCCCAGCCACAGCCTAACTGCAGTGATATCAAAGGGGGAGTAAATGGGTGTAAATTAAAAAAGAGTGCTGGTGAGACTGAAAAGTTTCCATTTAATGCATTGAAATTCATTATTTTGGTTTGAATTCACTCATTTACAACAGAAGTTGTAAAGCAAATTTAGACCTTTCCTTGGCTCTCCCACCGTGTCCGCCCCCGAATACCAGTGATTTTCCTGAAGGCCTGGTTGGGCTGCTCTCGGCCATTCCCATGCTCAAACTGCGGTGGTTCCCTGCTGCCTCCAGGGTCACGTACACATCCAGAGCCCATCATAGCCTTGTCCCCATTTCTAGTCTTACATCTGACTCCTGGCCTTGCTGTTCCCTGAACAAGACATACTGGCTCTGGGCTTTTGGCATTTTGTCTAACTGCCCCTCATGCCTGGAATGCTCTGCCCTCCTCTGTGTAACTTGGGGAGGGGGGGCGGGTTGGAAATAGTATTTTATTTTTTCCACTTACATGTAAAGATAATTTTCAACATTCATTTTTTATAAAATTTTGTGTTCTAACTTTTCTCCATTTTTCCTCAAGACACCAAGCATTTCTGATATAGGTTATACATGTGCAATCATGTAAATATATTTCTACATTAGTCATGTTATGAAAGAAGAAACAGAACAAAAGGGAAAGGCTATAAAAAAATAAAAATAGTATGCTTCAGTGTGCGTTTAGGCTCCATAGTTCTCTGGATGTGGAAAGCATTTTCCCTCGAGTCTTTAGGATTGTCTTGCATGATGTATTGCTGAGAAGAGCTCAGTCTGTCGTACTTGATCATTGCACAGTGTTGCTGTTACTGTGTAGTTTTCCTTGTTCTTCTGCCCATTCCACTCCGCATCAGTTCATGTAGGTCTTTTCAGGTTTTTTTCTGAAATCCACCTGCTCAGTATTTCTTACAGCACGATGGAATTCCATTACATGTATATACCACACCTTGTTCAGCCATTCCCCAGTTATTGGGCATTCTCTCAATTTCCAATTCTTTGCAGCCACAAAAGAGATGCCATAAATATTTTTATACATATAGGTCCTTTTCCCATATTTACGATCTCTTTGGGGTACAGTCCTAGAAGTGGTATTGCTGAGTCAAAGGGTATGCACATTTTTATAGCCCTTTGGTCCTGATTCTAAATAGCTCTCCAGAATGGTTGGAGCAGCTCACAGCTCCCCCTACAATGAGTTAGTTTCCCAACCCTCCAAATCTTTTCCAATATTTATCATTTTTCTGTTTTGTCATGTTAGCCAATCTGATAGGTGTGATGTGGTACCTCAGAGTTGTTTTGATTTGCATTTCTTTACATCAGTGATGTAGAGCATTTTTTCATATGACTATAGACATCTTTAATTTCTTCTGAAAACTGCCTATTCATGTCCTTTGACCATTTACCAATTGAGAATGGCTTGATTTTTGTAAATTTGACTCTGTTCTCTATATATTTTAGAAGTGAGGCCTTTATCACAGATGCTAGTTGTAAAAATTCTTTCCCAGTTTTCTTCTTCCCTCCTAATCTTGGTCGCATTGACTTTGTGCGAAAACTTCTATTTGTTGTAATCAGAGTTGTCCATTTTGTATTTCATAATGTTCTCTATCTTGTTTGATCATAAATTCCTCCATTCTCCATAAATCTGACAGACTATTCCTTGCTCCCCTAGTTGGTTTATAGTATCAGCCTTCATACCAAGATCGTGCACCCATTTGGACTTTATTCTGCTGTACAGTGTCAGGCATTTTGACCTATTATTGTTCTTCCAGAATTTGTTTTTTCTAGCTCTACAAAATAATTTGTTGGTACTTGGATTGGTATAACATTGAATAAGTAAATTCAGGTAGAATTGTCATTTTTACTACATTATCTCAGCCTATTCACGAGCAATTAATATTTTTCTAGTTGTTTAGATCTGACTTTGCGTGAAAAGAGTTGTGTAATTGCGTTCATATAGTTCCTGGGTTTCCTTGAGCAATAGACTCTTAAGTATTTTATATTGTCTACGGTTATTTTAAATGGAATTTCTCTTTCTATCTCTTGCTACTGGACTTTGTTGTTAATATATAGAAATGCTGATGATTTGTGTGGGTTTGTTCTGTATCCTGCAACTTTGCTGAAGTTAATTATTTCAAGTTTTTTAGTTGATTCTATTTCAAGTGTTTTACTTGATTCTCATGTGCTTCCCTAAGCACACCATCATATCATGTTCGAAGAATGAGTTTTGTTTCCTCATTGCCTGTTCTAATTCTTCAATTTCTTTTTCTTCTCACTGCTAAAGCTAACATTTCTCGTACAATGTTGAATAATAATGATGATTATGGACATCCTTGTTTCTCTGCCAATCTTACTGGAAATGCTTCTAGCTTATCCCTGTTACAGATAATGCTTATCATTTTAAGAAAAACTCCATTTATTCCTGTGTTTTCTAACTTTTTTCGTAGGAACGAGTGCTGTATTTTGTCAAAAGCTTTTTCTGCATCTATTGAGATAATTATATTTTGGGGGATTTTGTTATTGATCAGGTCAGTTATGCTAATAGTTTTCCTGGTCAGTTATGCTAATAGTTTTCCTAATATTGAACCAGCCCTGAATTCCTGAGATAAATCATTCTTGGTCATAGTGTATTAATCTGGTAATAAATTGCCACAATCCCTTTGATAGTATTTTATTTAAAATTTTTGCCTCAATATTCATTAGGGGAAATTGCTCTATAATTTTCTTTCTTTGATTTGGTTTTTCCTGATTTAGGTATCAACACCATATTTGTGTCATTAAAAGGAATTTGGTAGGACTCTTTCACCTATTTTTCCAAATAATTTATATAGCATTGGAATTAATTATTCTTTAAATGTTTAGTAGAATTCACTTGTAAACCTGTCTGGCCCTGGAGATATTTTTCTAAGGCTTTGTTGTTCATTGATGGCTTGTTCAGTTTCTTTTTCTAAAATAGGGTTAAGTATTTTATTTCTTCTTCTGTTAATCTGAGCAATTTATATTTTTGTAAATATTCATCCATTTCACTAAAATTGTCAGATTTATTGGCATACAGTTGGGTAAAACCTCTTAATTACTGCTTTAATTTCTTTTTCATTGTGGTGAATTCACCCTTTTCATTTTTGATACTAGTAATTTAGTTTTTTTAATTTTTTAATCAAACTAACTAGAGTTTCATCTATTTTATCATAGTGGGGTTTTTTTTTAACAATCCAGCTCTTAGTTTTATTTATTAGTTCAATAGTTTTCTTACGCTATTTTCCCCACAAATATATTAATCATGTTTTCATTTTCTTACTTTCAGTTTTATTAATCTCTCCTTTCAAAGGTTTCAGAATTTCTAATTTGGTGTTTAGTTGGAGATTTTTAATTTGTCTCCTTTCTAGCTTTTTTAATTGCATGCCCAATTCATTGATCTGCTTTTTCTCTATTTTATTCATGTAAGCGTTTAGAGATAAATAACTTCCCTTACATACTGCTTTGACTGCATTCCATATATTTTGGTATGTTGTCTCATTATTGTCTTTCTCTTTGATGAAATTACTGATTGTGTTGTTTGATCCACTCATTCTTTGAGATTAAATTATTTCGTTTCCAATTAATTTTGAATCTCTCCATGGCCCTTTATTACATGTAATTTTTATTGTATCATGATCTGGAAAGGATGCATTTATTATTTCTGCCTTTTGACATCAGATTGCGAGGTTTTTGTGCCTTAATACGTGGTCAGTTTTTGTGTAGGTGCCATGCACTGCTGAGAAAAAGACATGTTCTCTATTCTCCCCCCAGAGGTCTGCCATATCGAACTTTTCTAAAATTCTATCCACCTCCTTAACTTCTTTCTTGTTTATTTTGTGGTTAGATTTATTGAGCTCTGAGAGGGGAAGGTGGAAGTCCCCCAGTAATACAGACCTAACTTCTCTAAGAATTTGGATGCTGTACAGTTGGAGGCATATGTTTAGTACTGATATTACTTCATTGTCTTTAGTACCTTTTAGCAAGATGTAGTTTCCTTTCTAGCCTCTTTCAATTAGATCTGCTTTTGTTTTTCTGAGATGAGGATTGCTACCCCTGCTTTTCTAACTTCAGCTGAAGCATAATATATTCTGCTCTAGTCTTTTACATTTACTGTGTATGTCTCTCCTTGCTTCAAATGTTTTCTTGAAAACAGCATATTGTAGGATTCTTGCTGTTAATCCACTCTGCTGTCTACTTCCGTTTCAAGGGAGAGTTCATCCCATTCCCATTCACAGTCATTACTCCACTCTGTTTCTCCCTTGTTTATGTTTCTCTCTCTCCTTTCACCCTCACCACTGTTCTGCTTCTGACCACCAGCCCTTCAGTGTGCCCTCCCTTCTAACACCACATCACTTTTTCTTTTCTCCTTTCCCCTCCTACTTCCCTATAGGGTCCAGAGATTTCTTTACCAGACAGTGCTTGTCCTTCGCTTCCCTCCTTTCTCCTCTACTGAGTAAGTCATTCGTGCCTCTTTGTGTGTTTATAGTTCACCCCATTCTGCCTTCCCCTTTCTTTTCCCAGTACAGTCCTTTTTTTCACCCCCTAATTTTTTGTATCATCACATCAACATTGACTTATACCCACACCTTCTGTCTAAGCGTACTCCTTCTAACTGCCCTAGTAGAGATACAGTTAAGAGTTACCAATATCATCTTCTCCTGTAGGAATGTAAACAGGCTAATGTTATTGAATACTGCGCTCTTCTTTCCGTTCATGCTTCTTGAGTCTTGTCTTTGCTGAGTTTAGCTCTGGTCTTTCCATCAGGAACGTTTGAAAGTCCTCTACTTCACTGAACGTCCATCTTTTACCCCGGAAGTTTATGCTAGATTCTGCTGGGTAGTCGATTGCTGGTTGTAATCCAAGCTCCTTTACCTTCCAGAATATATTCCAAGTCCTCCAGGTTTTCACTTTGAAGTTACTAAGGCCTATGTAATCTCCTCTGTGGCTCCTTGATATTTGGATTGTTTCTTTCTGGCTCTTTTCTCCTTGACCAGATAGTTCTAGAATTTGGCTTACATATTCCTTGGAGTTTTCATCTGGAGATCTCTTTCAGGAGGTTATCAGTTGTTGCTTTCAGTGACTGTTTAATCCTCTGATTCTAGGCTATCAAGGCAGTTTTCTTGGCCTTGAAGAAATGCCCTCCAGATTCTTTTTTTCATTTTTCATCGTGGCTTTCAACTAGTCCAATAATTCTTAAATTTTCTTTCCTGGATCTGTTTTCCAGGTCAGTTTTTTTTTTTTTTCTTGCAATGAGGTGTTTTACATTTTCTTCTATTTTTTCATTCTTTTGATTTTACTTGACTAATTCTTGGTGTCCCATAGTCATTAGCTTTGACTTGCCCAATTCTGCTTTTTAAGGAATTATTTTCTTTAGTTATCTTTTGTACCTCATTTCCCATTTGACCATTTCTATTTTTTAAGGAGTTGTTTTCTTCAGTCAGTTTTTGTGCTTTCTTTTCCAAGTTATTGACTCTTTTTTCGTAATTCTATTGCATAACTCTGATTTCTTTTCCCAGTTTTTCTTCTATCTCTCTTACTTGATTTTTAAAATCCTTTATGAGTCCTTCCCAGAGGATTTTTGGGGCATGAGACCAATTCATATTCCCCTTCGAGACTTCACATGTGCATTTTGACATTGTTGTCCTCTTCTGAGTTTGCATTTGGATCGTCCCAGTCCCCATAGTAGCTTTCTGTGGTCAGGGCTCTTTTTTGGTTTTTGCTCAGATTTTTAAAAGTTGAGCTCTGCTCCTGGGGTACAGAGAGCACTGTCCCAAATTTCTTGCCCTGGGGAGCCAGGGGCCTGGTCCCTGGTTTTCCACTCCAGGGCTTCTAGGGCTGGCAATTTGCCTACTAAGCTGGGATGACCTGGCTTAGTTGTGCCTTTTGTGCCCTGGGTTCCAGGGATGGCAGTTTGCCTGCAATGCTGAAGGTCTCACAGCTGGCCTGCTGTGCCACAACCACAGGGCCTCAGTTGATCCATGCGGTGGCTGAGAGCCTCTCACTGGCTTGCCTGGATGCTACCAGTGCTGGGCTGCACTGCACATTTATCCAAGTTAAATAGACCTTTCCTGAAGTCTTTCTACATTATCTTGGGCTGGAAAATTGTTTCACTTCTGCTTTTTGTAGATTTATCACTCCAGAATTTTTTTTAGAGGCTTGATTTAATGTTGCTTCTAAGAATTCAGGTAACTTCCTGGCTTCTCTCCACCGTGTTGGCTCCTTTGTATGTATTTGTTTGCAAGTTGTCTTCCCAGTTAGATTGTGAGCTTCTGGAAGGCATGGACTCTCTTTTGCCTCTTTTCGTATCCCCAGCACTTAGCATAGGATCTGGCACATAGTAGGAATTTAATAAGTATTTATGCCTGATTGACCTGTATTGATGATTAAATGCTAGGTTTATTATAAGTATCATTTTTTTTTAAAGAATTAGGATTATTCTGCCTGTAAAGTGATCAAAAAGAGTACAAGATTTAAATCTATAAAATCATAAGAATGCACACTCCTTTAACAGATCTTAAAATCCCAGGAAAAAGAGATACCCTTTAAAACTTGAACACATTAAAATTAGACTTGTAAAAGAAAGTGCCATTAAATATATGAAATATGTACCATTAGCCCCAAGAGGTGGCATCAGCAGAAAATTAGTTTTAAAAGGGTTTTTAACATTTATGTATAAACCACATATTTCTAGTAAGAGAAACTAGGGTATATATACTGAGACTGTATTTTCTGATGTTAAACTACTTGAAGACTGCTATTTTTCATCTTTTTATTCCCTAGAACCAAAACGTGGGACCCATAGTCTGATAAAGGATATTCATTTTGTAAGGTTTCAATATAAAATAAAATATTTCTTTGAAAAGGAGACTAATCTCATTCTGAAATAGATGGTCATCTTACATGACCCTAATCATCAAGGAAGGCCACACACAGTACCCTGTTCATTGTCCCAGGAGTCAGTGAGCACCGAGTAAATAACTTGTTTAGCACCAGTGCCCTTTTAACTTTGTTGAGCAAAAAAATATAAAGCAAATCCTTTGACTTGACTCTAGTGCTGTTCCTATTTTTAAAATTATAACTGCATTTTTTAACTTTGGGAGTGCAGAAAAAAACCCAGCTTCTCTATTTCTTCCCTTCTCTTAAACCCCACTCCTACAGCTTGCAAAATATTTTCTGTTACCTCTCTAATGAATTTATTTTGATTATTCTGAACTTCAGTGATTTATATCATATCTCCATATTCATCAGCAAGTATTTATTAAATATCTACTGTGTGCCCAAAGCCAAAAAAAAGACTTCTGCCTTCATGGAGCTTACCTCTAACTGGGAATATGGAAGAGTGGACAGCACATAGACATTCAAATATGTACAAAATAAGCACACAGTAATTTCATTAGATGTTGGGGAGGCAATAGCAGTTGTAGAAATGAGGAAGAACCTCCTGTGTGAGATGGCACTTGAACTAAGCTTTGAAGAAAAATGGGATTTAAGAGACAGGAAGGGTTTGTGTGTGGGGAAAAGCCTGAGCAGAGGGACTCTAATGGGAGCTGGAATGTCACCTTTGAGGGACAAAGAGTTGTGGATTGGCTGGACCAGAAACTGTTTGAAAGACATTAACTTTATCAGCCTGGAAAGGTAGGTTGCAACTGGATGATGGAGAACATTAAATGCCAAGCAGAGGAGTTTTTTATGATCCTCAAGACAGCAGACAGGCCACTGGGGTTTTTTAACCAAGGAGAGTGACTTGGTCAGACCTGCTCTTCAGTCACTTTGGCAGGATGAATTAAAAGAAAGAAACTTGAAACTGAGAGGTGGTTAAAAGTTTGAATCAGCCAGAATGGTGGCTGTGTAAGTAGAAAGGAGAATGATATAAAAGATATGATGGAGGTATAATCAAAAAGGCTTGGCCACTGATTATGAGGTGAGAAAGTAAGGAGTCACCCTGGACGACAAGAATGGCGGTTCTCGATAGTAGAACATAAGCTCCATGTAGACAGGAATATTGTCTTATCTAAATTCTGTTTTCTCCCAGTGTCCTATCATTTTAATCCACTATCAGTTGATGGTTAAAAGATATGTTGAATTGAATTGGAATTGAAATCCCTTTCACAAAAATTTTCTTTTTGAATATTGTAATTAGTTGTAGACTCATGAAACAGATTCTGACTCATCCTGCCATTGCAACATACCTTCATTAATATATGTTAATGTTCTTACACAATTAGGCTACACAAAATTGTCTCCCTGAGACACAGTAGTTATTAGTATTGTAAATGGTGATCTTTTTATATTTATTCATCAAAGTAAATTTTAAAATTAGGTTACTAAAAACAAGAGCAAGAAGTTCACTTAGCACTGGAGCCTCCTCTTAGAAAATATTATGACTCCCAGACTTTTCCATGCTGTGCAGCCAGGTCATTTGTAAAAATGAGAATCTCAATCCATAAAAAGTTTCATATAAAGAAAAACTTTACCAAGAGAAAAGCTTAAATGGTCCTATTATGACAGGGCAGGGTGATGAAAGAAAGTTTACATGTATTATAGAAATTTTGTCTTTAAATTTTATGTAATTCTTAAGCTAAGAAGAATTTTAAAATGGATTTATATTTAGAATAAATATTCTGTTTTCTCTATCATCAATATCCATGTTGAGGATGGGGACTGAACCTGTGAATTTATTGAAACAGGGAATTCTCAGATGAAGAAATTCTCCTTACCAGTGTAGATAATTACATTCTCTGCAGTTTGAGGTTTTTGAGGGTTGCTTAGAATACCAAGAGATTAAGTGATATGCCCAGGGTCACACAACCAGTGTACATCAGAGGTGGAAGCAAGCTCAGGTCTTCTTGACTCTAAGGTCAGCGCTCTCTATGACACTATAGCTGCCTCTTGACTGTGATAATTTACTTTCAGTTACTGGCTGAATTTTGTCCTGTGTGCTTATCTTTTAAAGAAAAAAACCCTCAATATAATCATTCTCATTTCAGTTTTTTTGTAAGATCCTGTAAGTACTGGGGGGGGGAGGTCTTTTGTGGGAGCTGATCAATTTCATGCTGCTATTTTAGGAAACTTTTACAAATTACAGTAGTAGACTGTCTGGTTATCCAGCATTATCAAAATACATGAGAACTCTGCATAAATGAGTTTTCTGGTAGTAGACTGTCTGGTTATCCAGCATTATCAAAATACATGAGAACTCTGCATAAATGAGTTTTCCTTAGTATATAACATATCTTCTTAAATAGAGGAAATTGAAGATATTATAATACTTTTCACCCAGAATCATTATTGCCTTCACCTCCACTACTCTCTCCCCTTTTTCATTACCCTCTGCTTCCCTTCTGACTTTAATTCTGTTTCTGTTCTTTGTTTCTAATCTTTTGTGGGTTTTAGGTTTTTTTTATTTAACTTTCTTTTCAGTTCCAAATTCTGTCCCTTTCTTTTCCCTCTTCCCCTCTCCATTGGAAGCAAGGGAAAAAATCTGTTACAAATATTATAGTGAAGCAAAACAGATTCTTGCCTTAGCAGATTTACTTCAGTCTGTACTGAGTCCATCGGTTCTCTCACTTAAGGTAGATAGCAGTTTTTTTTTTCATTAAGACACTCCTCTGGAACTGTAGTTGGTTCCATTAAAACTGTTTGTTGAGAATTTTATGTTAAATAGTAGTAGCTTCTGAGTAAGAAAAGCCTAAAATAACCTCTCCTTCGTAGTGAAATGGAACTAGAGCTAGACTTTATTATACCTATTTTATTCTGACACCATATTTATCTACTTTTTTCAAGACTATGTTCCATGAGGTTGTGATTGCCAGATGTCTGACTTGTGAATAAAAGGGAGTTGTTACTATGTCTCAGATTTTAATAGTTTCTTACATCTACCTCCCCTGAAGTAGTCATAGCTAGTATTTGTATAGCATTTTAATAAGTTTTTACAAAGCCCTTTAGATGTCTCATTTGATCCTCCCAACAACTCTGTGACAGATTTTACTGGTGAGGAAGATGAGGTGGAGAGAGCTTAATGCGACTTGCCCAGGATCATGGAGCTAATAAGTCTCAGGCAAGATTTGAACTCTGGTCTTCCTGACTCATAAATTGAATATTCTGTCTATTTCTGTCAAGCTGCCTAAAGTCCCATTTCAGTTCCCACATGGAATGTGGGGCAGCCAGATAGTGCCACACCAGGCCCAGCCAGGAAGACCTGAGTTAAAATCCAGCCTCAGATACTTAGCTCCTGGCAGGTGAAGAAAATGGGAAACCACTTCAGTTTTTTCTGCCAAGAAAAGCCCAAATAGGGTCACAAAGAGTCAGACGTAACTGAAACAACTCGACAACAACATGGGATATGGAGGTGACCCATAGATTCTCGAAGTTTTGGCTGCAGAGGACAAATTCTGGTAGGACTACCTAGCTGGAAGGACTAGGTGCATGGTAGGGAAGCTGACCTTGAGGCCACATGTGGCCTCCTAGGTTCCTGGGTGTGGCCTTTTGACTGTTTGTTTTATTAAGGGGATTTTTCTTGTAATGCTAATGAATTAAAGGTCTTCCCTACTCTTTAATGGGCCTACCTTTTAAGGGGAGTTTGATTAGGGGAGATTTGTAGGAGGGCCCATACCTTTTGTTCCGGAGTTCTCTAGGGTGATACCCTCTGGCTTCGAAAAAAGTATAAATACTCTGTGGTGAGTGAGGTTTAACTTTGGGGCTTACTCTTTGGAAGTGTTTGGGCAATCTAGACTGTGGGCAGCAGTAAAGAACCTGCCCTCCCACTCCCCACCTCTCTTTCGAAAACCCAGACGTTGCGGCATTTCTCTCTAGTGTCTGGTCTGCGTGGTCAGACAGTTATCTATCTGTTGATCTGTCAGACAGTTGGAAGCCCTGTCTGTTGATTGATCTTTGTTTCTCTGTATTTTCTCTGAAGTTCAGGGGGCTGACCTTTTTCCCCTGAACCAAGTGAATGATACATGTGCTTGATTAGAGTGATTGTTGACCCCTCAAAAGTTGCTTTCCTTTTAGAAAAACAGACCGTGTGCCTAGGTCCATTGTTAACTAAGTGGCCCCGTCTTCAGACTGCGGTTGACTTAGTAGCATCCTTTTATTTATTCTAAACTAATTACATTAGAGACCATCCATCAGTAAAAGCGGAAATAAACAATCCTGTTTAAACCCTGCAGTTGCACCATTTCCACTGTGCGTTGTTTTTGTTTCCTCTCCTCAAGGACCCCCATAATATGGGCCATTTGTCAGTTTCAACTGATAAATTGCTACTTTTATTGAATGATGTTTCATGCCAGTTTAAAAATAAAAATAGTGTTAGTGTCAGAGTTCTGGTAGTACTGTTCTACTCTCAGCTTAAATGTTCAACTTGGACCAGCAGAGATTTCCTTCAGGTCCTTCGCATTTACTCATTTCGGCTTCTTTTTAGTGATATTTTCACTTATATTGTAGTAGACACTGTATATTGTTTTGATTCTGCCTGTTTTACTATCAGTTCATTAAAAATTACCCATATTTCTCATATCGGTAATTTCTTAATGCACAATATTCCTTTACTCTATATACTAATACTACACCATAATCCAGTTTGTTACCACAGCAGTGTTGCTATGAACATTGTGATAAATATTGGATCTTCATTTCTATCTTTGACTTCCTTGGGATATATGTAGTGGAATAGTGGAATCTTGAAGTTAAAGAATGTGGGATGTGGATGGTTTGTGACATTTTGCAGATTAAAGAATATGAAGACTTTCTTTGTTATTATTTTATTTGTTTTCAGTATTCTACAATCACTTCCATATATCTTTATATTTTTTCTCCTGCCTCCCCACTCCCTCCCTGAGATGGCCTACAGTTTTGTATAGGTTCTACACATACATTCCTATTAAATACATTTTCACCTTAGTCATGTTGTATAGAAGGATTCAAATGAATGGGAGAAATCAGAGAACAAACCAAAACATAATACAAAAGAAAATGGTTTGCTTATGAAGACTTTTCTTGCACAATTCCAATTTGATAACCGAACAGTTGGATGAATTCACAGCTCCACTAACAGAATGCCTCAGCCATCATGACCTCCATTGTACCCTATAATCTAATTGATTAGAACACCTTTGGGAAGCACAGGTTATAGTTAAAAGCCATGTGGGTTTTTTTGCTAGAGAATCTCTACCCCCAAAAAATCAGCTAAAGGTTTTGAGGTGAGACTGCCAAGTTCTGAAAATGTCTATTCTACTTATTAAGTGAAAAATCTACTGATTACTGAGCATTCCCTTCTTTAAAAGAGTTCTAATGTAGAATACCACACTTTTTTGTATCTGAAGCAATTTTAGATTTTATTCCAAGAAACTGAGTCTGTAAATGCTATTGTAGTTAAAATTTAAACATTTGTTTTTTGTGTGTTTAGTTATGGTGATACAAGGGCTATGATCTTAAACAACGTTTTCTGCATGTGACATTTTCTGCAAATTGGAGCACACCACTTATTCAGTTTGTTATTTGAGGTCAGCAAATATTTGTTAGATGATTACTATAGGCAGTGCACTATCCTGGCCACTGAAAATACCGTGATGAGAAATAATATGGTGCCCACCTTCAAGGAGCTTGAGTGTAATAAAAAGGGATATGTTGGTGGTCCCTGACTTATAAACACTTGACTTAAAAATCTCACACACATACATATCCCTAATAAGAGCTTGACATTTTTTCCTTCACACTTTAATATTCCTTCCTGGTTTCCCATTCCCCACTTGAAACACACAGTGCCAATCATCTCTCCTAAGACCTACTCAGCTGCATTTCAGAACTGGAAACGAGTTTGTCATATAAAGGAATCAGTACCTTCAAAGCCCCTTCTGTCTGTATTCTGGGAGCCACAACTATCCCTCCTTTACTGTAGCAGTCATTTAAACCCAGGGGTTCTATGTTCAGATACGGGGTTAAGAACTCCTGGGTTTAAATGACTGCTGGAGTAGAGGAGGGATAGCTCGGTGAATTTGGATGGGAAAAAAAGTTACATCTATATTTCCATTAACCTTTGTTTCCCTGTGTAATCATCTGCACTGTATTTTAGACATCTAAAACACAAGGAATTTATATGTTTCAACATACTGCCAGAAGGGTCTGACACAAAAGGTAAAGGGCCCCTGCTCCGATCCCATTAATTAGACACACTGGGATCAGTCACTTTAAAAACCTACCTAAAAATAAGTCTATCCATTTAAGCACCTCTGTCCTGTAAGTTACTAATGTAACTCCCTATCCCTGCTCCCTATAACCAGCTGCGATAATTAACACCTTCACTCTAGTACTAGTCCAAGGGAATGGATCTAATCCCTAATGGCTGAATGAAAAGGAGGAAAAAAAGGAAACTATTAAGCACCAACCATGTGCCAGGTACTGTACTAAGTGCTTAATAAATATCTCATTTGATCTGTCTTGGAAGGTAGATACTTTTATACTCATTTTACATTTGAATAAACTAAGGCAGACAAAGAGTCTGCCTTGACCAGAGTCACAGCTAGTTAAGTGTGAGATTGGTCTTCCTGACTGGAGGTCCAGGACGCTATCTAAGGGAAACAGAGTGACTGCCTCTGCACTGCCTCACCTTAGCTGAGCGCATATCACTGAGCTATCCTACAAGGAGTAGTGTTCCAGGCAATAACAATCCGAATTTATATGATATTTCAGTACATAATTGGATCCTTTTTCTCATCAGTATGAGCTTTTAATAAAGATCATAATCTCTCAATCCTTTTAATCTAACAGATCACAACACCTCATCCTGTGTGATTCTTGACCTTATCTCATAAACCCTCCCTGCATGCTAGAGACCTTCCAGGTTTTAAGATCTTGTGGGTACTAGTGCTGGCTCACTTGTTTATTACCCATCATTCCTTTTATATAACTAGCCCATCTCCTTTACCATTTCTTGTACAAAGATCACCATTGAAAGTATGTTTCAACCAGCACACCTAAAAGTAAATTTTGGGGGGCGGACGACAGATGTTTTGTAGAAAGTAGAATTCTGGCAGAACTAATTTTGAAGGAAGCAAGTAGTGCTGAAAGGCTGAGGCAATGGAGATGATGGTCCACATCAGTCATGGAGGCAGCATACAGAAGCATGGAAATGGAAAGTAGAATGTCATATTCAAAAACTAGTAAGTGGCTGGTTTGGCTGAAATAACTTGTGTGAAGGAGAGTAGCCTGCAGTAGTGTGATCAGGCAGCCTTGGCCATCAGAGCCACTAGAACTGCTTGGGGAGGTTCATGAAGTGTTTGGATCTGCGCTTCAATCACATTGCTTTTCATCTTCGCGTTGCCAGTAGTAGTTGTTTAATGAATGCTCGCTGAATTCAAATAACAAGCTGTCAGTTGTGTGGAGACCAGATTGGGGAGGGGAGAGACTCCGTGGTCTCAAGATTCCTTCCCCTCTAAGTCCTTCAGTCCCTGTGACTGCTAGTCAAAGAACAAAATGTAAGCTTTCAAAGTAAGACAAGCACCGTGATACTCCTTTTCAGTCTTAGAGAAAGTCCAGGCTGACCCTCTGGATTATAGCTGAGGCAGCTGAGGTTAGAAGACAAAAAGCTCAGTCACACAAATAGAAAGTAGCGGAGTCAGAGTTGGAACCCAGATCTTCCAGTTTGATTCAGTGTATTTTTCTACTATGCACCTTCAGAAACACCTGTCAGCATTAACATCCAGGAATGCAAATGTAATCAGCTTTGTAAATCGTTTTTAATGCCTATCATGGAGCCTGGGCTTCCTTACTCCTGGAAATAATATTGGTAATTTACTGTTTATGGTGACATGAATGGATAGCTTATTAATAATCCTGTATATAAGGAAGTAGGAGAGTGGAATTTTACTTTGAGATCATGCTTTTTCAGGTCCTTCAGGACCTTTGAGAAGTGATGATAAATATTTCCCAGTATGATTATTGTCTGCATTTTATCTCTGCTGACAGAATGTGTCCTCCTTGAGAACAGGGATCATTCACTTTTTGCATTTGTATGCCCCAGCACACAGTTGCTTAATAAATGCATACTGATTGATTATTTTATATGTGTATTCATATACCTTTCATGATGACAACTTCATTTATTTATAAAGTGGTGGTGAAAACATTGCTCCTTTATGCAGAACCAGACCTCATTTCAGTCAATCAGCAGGTTTGTATTGAGCTACTCCTACTTGGTCACGCAGTAGGTGCAGTGGAGGGAGGGATATGGGAAGTACAAGACAGGGTCCTTGCTTTAAAGGAACTTACAGCTTTTTAAATTTATTTTCTTTGTTATTAGGGAACCCACATCTAATTACATCACTGCAAAATAGAATAAACACTCCTATATCCTGCTCATGATCATCCATGCTCAGATGTCACGTTAGGGTGCTCATTTTAATAGCTGATAGTGGAATCATGACCTTTGCAGGTTGGAAAGTATGTGAAACCTGCACCCTCAAAGAAAGTAATGACCAAACTGGTGGTGATGGTCCTTCATTTTAGAAGAGGACCAAATGACATCACAATAGGAGCCATGTCTTGACTTGCACATGAATTGAGTTTTAAATGAGGTAAAGTTTTTTTAATTGAATTTTAATTGTTTTTCTTTTTTTAAAAAATTATTTTGTTTTCAGTGTTCTACAAATCATTTCCATATATCTTAGATTTTTTCCCCTCCCTCCTCCTTCCTTCCTTCCTCCTTCTCCACTCCCTCCCCGAAACAGCATACCATCTTACATAGGTTCTACACATACATTCCTATTAAATATATTTTCATGTCAGTCATGTTGAATAGAAGAATTGACATGAATGGGAGAAACCATAAAACAAAACATAATACAAAAGAAAAGGGTCTGCTTCATTCTGCTATCCAATTCTATAGTTCTTTTTCTAGATGTGGAAGGCGTTTTGTCCCAAAAGTCCATTGGGAATTTTTTAATTCCCAATTGCTTTGCTGTGAAGGACAAAGTCTACCAGAAAAATTCCTCATACACTGTGGTTGTTGCTGTGTACAAAGTTCTCCTGGTTCTGCTCCTTTCACTCAGCATCAGTTCATGCAAGCCCTTCCCGGCCTCTCTGAAGTCTTCCTGTTCATCGTCTCTTACAGCACAGTAGGATTCCATTACATTCATACACCACACCTTGTTCAGCCATTCCCCAGTTGATGGGCATCCTCTTGATTTCCAGTTTTTGGCCACCACAAAGAGAGCTAAGTGAGGCACAGTTAAACAGTCCTCAGCCTCTCTCTTCTAGTCATCCAGCTGTCTCCCAAGGTTCCCTTCTCTAAGTCCAACCTCTGAGCACACTGCCAGTGAATTAGCACTTAATATTACTCCCAACTGGAATCAGGACCAGCTATCTACTGTTTAAGGGAAGAATTTAACATTGATTTGTAGTAAACAAAACATTCAAGCTTTAGATTAAAATTTGCTATATTAACTTCATTGTACTTGATCTGTCCTTAATTGTTCCCTTACCTGTCACGTAGAATATTATGGAGTTTGATGGTATTGCTATTTACTGACCAAGGATGTATTACATTCTTGTCTCTGCACCCTTGCTTTGGGGTTTTTTCCCTTAATTTACTTTCAACTTGCCATTTGTCTTCTGACATCTTGCCTGTGACCTTGTAGCTGAAAAGGAAATATTCATCTTATGTTTATAAAGAAGAATTTTTTGGTTATTTTATCCCAAGACATATGTATTTTCCTAACTTCAAATCTTGCCTCACATACTATCTGTGTGATTCTGGGCAAATCATGTTTCATTGTATGTAAAATGAAGAAAATAGCATCTTCTTCCCCAATAATATTTGTGAACTGCTTTGCAAATCTTAAAGTGCTATAAAAATCACAACTATTATTATTAGATTTCTTGTAATGGTTTTTAAATGTTAGTGCCTTTTTAATACCTCAGAGGTACTGCCATGTTTGGTAGAATATCTATTTTCAAAATCCAACCATTGTAGTAAATTTTCTGCTTGATCATAAACAGTTATCTATATCCCTATTTTTTTCTTCTTGATTTCCCAAGTATTTTCCCCCAGAAGCTAAAATTTACATAATGGCAATGTCCAGTAAGAAATGTGTCCTGAAAATATTTTCTTCTCATAAGATAATATAAACACAATTGGGTATATTTATTTTTATTTTGAACTCCTTGCTGTTCTTCCAAAGCTATTGAGCCCTTCTGTTAAACCATGTTAAGTGATTAAGATATAAAGGAAATTGTTTAAAAGTTCCTATTTAGTGTTGTAATTATGCCCACAGCCCCCAAATTAGAAACAAACTGTGCCAGAAACATTCATTTTTAAGTGAGTTTGTATCTCAGAACAGTGAAATAAAAACACTGTTTAGTTTCAGTAGGCCAATCCACAAAAACCTCAATTTATTTAACCTGCAGCTTACTGATGCTGCCATGTTATCTGAACTCAATTTATTACCTTATTTCTGTTACCAAATGTTACGAGTTTCAGCTTGGGGGAAAGAGATGAATCTGCTGTGCCACGCACTGTGCTGAGCACTTTATAAATCGCAACAGCCTTGCAGGGTTGGTGGGATCGTAGGTACACACAGAGCCCTGTGCTCCGGGCCACAATGATGGCCCCAGTTGTCTGGGATAAAGGTTGAGTGATTCCTTGGGGCGGAAGACAAGATGCTCTAGATTAGTGAATGCCTCTTAACTTTCTGAGTCAGTTTTGCTGTGTGCAAAGGGAAGGTGGATGATCCAGAGCAGGTAGGCGCTGTGCTAAGCACTTTGTAGGTGTTACCTTGTTTGTTCTTCAGAACTATCCTCAGAGGCGGGGGCTGTTATAATCCCTATTTTATAGCTGAGGAAACAGACGGGTTAAATGGCCTGTGATCACACTGCTCGTGTCTGAGGGTAGATTTGAACTCAGGTCTTGCTGACTGCAGACCCAGCATTCTATCTGCGCCTTCTGTGAGGCCTGGCCCATCCCCTGATGCTGGTTGCGGTGACTGGAGAAAAGGAGAAGCATATCCCACTATAGGGGCCAGTTGGCTTTTTTTTCTCTCTCATCTCTGATAGAAGATTTTTCCTCCTTGCTGCTGGGTGAGCTGTGAACAAAAGAGAACTGGGGCAAAGATTGTGGAAAGGTTACTTGCCTAGTCCGAGCAGCTGGGAAGGGTAGCAGAGTTTGGTCTGCAACCAGGAGATGAAAGGAAAGTGAATCCTGTTTGGTACTGGAGAGTAGGGAACTAGTTTGGACAACTCTCCTGGCGCTGTTCCGTAAAAACGAGTGAGACTGCCCTGTTCTCCCCTTACACAGGTCTACAAAGTTTGTATTTCACTAGCCAGGCTTGAGAGTTGAAAAGGAGTGAGTAAGACTGGAGGGCTGGGAACTAAGGGCATAGGTGTACTGCTATTTCCCGTGAACTTCACATTTTTCCCCCATTTTGCTTCTGTGTTTTCTTTCAAACTTTACAAAAATATTCTTTTGCTGTGAAGGAGAAAAGTCTTTGTAGGCTTAGTCTGCTGTCCAAGTAATTCACAGGATACTTCAGATTTACGTTTCTTTTGGGGTCTTTATATTGCATAAGCCTTCTTCGTTTAGCAACTAATTTTAATTCTTTCCCCCCCATTTTTCTAGAAACTATTTATTATATTTAAGTTTCTTCAAAACTGATGCCTTATTTTTACCTTTCTCTCCCCACTTTTTGTTTTCCCATCCTCCTACAATATAACACAGGTCTTATCTATAGTAAATATGTATTGAAGTGAACTGAACTCTAGCTTATTATGATC
Organism: Bettongia penicillata ogilbyi; assembly: GCA_023548195.1. Lineage (NCBI taxonomy): Eukaryota > Metazoa > Chordata > Mammalia > Diprotodontia > Potoroidae > Bettongia > Bettongia penicillata. The sequence continues at coordinate 2,157,078 of JAJHZJ010000455.1, read as the reverse complement.
AAAAATGTATATACTGTATAATACTTTTATTTGCTGTGGGCCTCAAACTAGTACGAAGTTTTATAGGAAGAAGCTGAGAATGGAACTTTTTCCTATTTCAGTTTATTTCCCTTCACTAAGTTGTCACAGACTACTTTAACATTTGTAATTTTTTAGGAGTGTGTTGGGTTTTTTTGTTATTTTTTAGTTTTCAACATTCACTTCAGTAAGATTTTGAGTTCTTAAGGTACTCCCTCTCTGTTCTCTCCCCCCTTCCCAAAACAGCTTGCACCCCGATGTAGGCTATACGTATGCATGCTTATTAAACATATTTTCACATTAGTTATGTTGTAAAGGATTAGAAGCAGTGGGAGGAACCATGAGAAATAAGAAACAAACCAGAAGTCTGCTTCCACTGGATGTGTCAGTGGATTCCTTATACTTAATTTTCCATTAGAATTCAAGGCAACTTTTTGCTGGTATCTTGACTTCCTATGTTCATTTTTCTTTCTAAAATATAGGAATACTCTGAAGATAGTAACTCTGAACCAAATGTGGATTTGGAAAACCAGTACTACAATTCCAAAGCATTGAAGGAAGATGATCCAAAAGCAGCATTAAGCAGTTTCCAAAAGGTACTTACTTTTTAAAACTTTGTATTAGCCTATTTGTGAATACATTTGTGCACATCTATATAATTTGTGTAGAACCAATGAGACTATTTGTTCCATATATGCAAATGTCTTTAAAACAAATATTCCTAAATATTATTCTGTAGCCACAGTAAAACTGTTAACATAAATTTGCATTCTAAATACTTAGTAAAAACTTAATAAGGACTGGATCATTCTTTGTTAATTACGAAATAGCTTTTTACTAAATCTATTTAAGGTGGGTGTCCCAAGATACTGAGAATCTTTGAGCAGTGTCCATATTTTCCTCTTCATAGAATTAGTCATAGGAATCTTTAGTCTTCATAGTCATAGAATTAGAACTGAAAAGTTCCTCAGACTCTAGATAGTCCAAATCCTCATTTTATAATTGAGGAGACTGAGGACCAAGGAGTTTTAATGAGCTGCCAAAGTCATACAGGTAGTGTCACAAGTGAGACTTAGGAGAGCAGTCCCCTGACTCTTTTAGCCATACTCCATTCTACCCTACAGCTTTAATTTATCATAGGCTATGTCATAAATATCTTAATGTAGCACTGCAAGGGACCATAGTAACCATGTAGGTCAAGTTCTTGGTGGATTTGGGTGGGGATGGGGGGAGTGTAGCAAAGGGGTCATCTTTATTTTCCGTTCGCTGATAACCATTCACTACTGTCTGAAATTGAGCATTTCCTGCAGTTGTGAATTCTTAAAAAATATTCTAAGGGATGCTAGAGGACTTTGTGACACACAAAAGATTAAGAACTATGATCTAAAATAACCATCTCACTTAATAGATGATAAAATTTAGACCTCGGGGACCTAAGTGACTTGACCAGGGTCACACAGATAAGCTTTAGGGCCAGGATTTGAATCTAGGTCCTGTGTCTTCAAATCCAGTGCCCTTTCCAGTGTAGTGAGTTATATCACATGGGCACAGTTTTAAGAATTTAGAATTCATGCAGATATTTGTTCAGAGTTAAGTACAGTAGCAGACTAATTTTTCTTTTTCTTGAAAGAATTTTGAAGCAAATTCATTTTTGCTTTCATATTTCTAACAAGTCTTTTATATTGTTTTATCTTATGTTTGGATTATTTGCTGAAAACATTCCTAGGGTTAAAAACGATGAAATTCGTACTTAAGTGGTTCCGTACCCTGCATGTTGTCAATTGGATTGAGGAAAATGTCTTTCTTTTTCAGGTTTTGGAGCTCGAAGGTGAAAAAGGAGAATGGGGATTTAAAGCATTGAAACAGATGATTAAAATAAACTTCAAGTTGGTAAGAATTATTAGGAGACATACAAATAATTTGATTGTAACTTGTGATTTCATACAGGTTAGCATTACAAGGTAATATTACAAGTCAGTGATGCTTTAAGTTTACAGAGCTTTCCTAAAAACAGCCTTGTGAGATGGAGAATCCAGTCAGCGTTCTCAGTTTACAGTGCATCATCTGAGAGTGCAAAGCCAGAATCCAGGCCTAATTGTTTGATGTCAAGTCCAGCGCTCTTTCTATGCGATAGACACTGTGAAGTGCTATGTGAAGTTCTGTATAAAAGAGATGTTTCCATACTAATACTGCTTTACTGCTTAGTATGATTACAGTGCATCCTGGTCAGTGAAATCCTACATGACACACACATTCACAAATCTCTGTCAGTTAAAGGATCATAACAGATCTTGTGGATGGATGAACTCAAGAGATCATCCAATCCAGAGATGACCTTACTTTACTGGCTGGGGGAAAGGAACACACACATTAACACACGCACGGACATGTATAAACAAAATATATATATGCTATATATGTAACATGCGTTACATCTAAATATGTGTACATAATACACACGTACATATATATTATACATGCTATATATACATACACTCTGTATGTCTATAGATATACCAAAGAAGAGAAATGAATGAGTTCTATAAGTTTCCTACCTAACCTCACCTCATAATTTAGATAATAAGCCTTTTTTTATCCATTTAGTTTTTTCCTCTGTATTCAGTCTTTTGTTTGGGTTTGTGTCCTGTTTAGGCACTTGATGCAACTAGTATGATATACGTAAGCAGAAGATCTCACCATCTGTAGCAGAAGGTTCTTAACTTCGAATCTGGTCTATATGCTTCTTTTTAAAAAATATTTTGATAATTGAATTTCAGCATAACTAGTTTCCTTGGTAATCCATTCATTTTATTTTTTGCATTTAAAAACATTTTGAGAAGAGGTCCATATGCCCAACTTCCAAAGAGGGTACAGTCACACAAAAAAGGTCAAGATTCCCCTGTTCTCCAGGGAATCCTCCTTCATCTCAGATTGTGCTTTAGATTTCTTTTACCAAAATGAAAATCACTTTTAGCTGGCTTTTTATCTTCCTGTTTTATACCTGACCTGGTTTTAATAATCAGAGTCCTATAAAGATCTGTTATATCTTTCAAGGATTCTTAGAGGATTTTGCTGTGTACATAGGGAATACCTTTTTGAATGAGGTTAGAGAAGTTAAAATCATTAGTTAATCTCTCGCTAATGATTAAAAGAAAATTTAGTGACATTTCCAGAAATTTGATGTTGATTTAGTTTAACTGACTATAAAGATATTTATCCTTCAAAGATCTTTAAAATGAGTAATCTCAAAATGAACTTGACATTTTGGAAGGACATAAAGCATAATGGCTGTTTATATACCTGCCCTTAGATGAGGTATAGAGCCCAAGAAAATAGAGTCCTAGAAGTACAAAGGGAAAATGGGGCCAGTTAACAAGAACTTTGTAATTTGTCCACAGTGTATACTTTGAGAGGTTCATGGGAGAGTTCCCCTTTGTTGAAAACGTCTACCCACCAAAAACCTCGTTGAAAATCTGAAGATTAATTTCTTTAGATATTGAAGTCGTTTAATTCTTAAAGAATCATGTAGCAACTAGACCTATGATTTTATTGGTACAGGGAATCCCAGGTAAGGAGACTCTTCACTGATGCAGGTTTCCATCATCTCTGCAGTTTATCGTCTTAGAGACTTGTTCAGAGCATTGAGAAGTTGTGACGTAGCCAGAGTCACACAACCAGCGTGTTAGAGGCAGAACTTGAGCCCAGGTCTTCTGAGGCCATATCTCTGTCTGTTGTGCCATGCTACTTTTCAGAGTCTCGAAATACAGTGCAAATGCTTCTGGGTGGCATACTCACTGAAGATTATTCAGCTATTATCAAATAAACGTCAAGTAGGATTAAAACTTCTTAGGGCATTGAAACTCGTGTATGAGGTTCAGGGACCCTTCAGTTTCTTCTGCTTTGTGGTTTTCCTGAGGATGGTATGTTTATAGGTAAAACTGTTATCTGTGTGTAGAGGGAAAATTCATAGATTTTAATGAAGAACTTCTTCCCCATGTGCAGTGTCTGGTGTTGAAATCTCCCTGATAATTATGATGCTTTAAGACATTGGCTTTCTACAAAGTGTTGTGAGAGGCGTTCATTTAGAGGTTTTGTTCCAGACTTTGAAGGCCTGGTGCTTTTCGTTACGTGTGCCTGTTTTCATAATAGGAATGTAAAAGTTTTAAAGAACAGGATCTCAGGTTTGTGATACTGTCATGTCCAGCTTTCCTCGCCACCATTTTTATCTTAGAATCTAGTTGTACTAATTTGGGCTCAACTGAGTGACCTACCTAAATATGTTGTTTCAAACTCACTTTTGTAATATACCTGATTGTGCATTTCTCTGAAATATTTATGACTTTTAATTATGTAATTACTCGAACTCTGTGTTTCAATCAGTAAAATGCATCGACTAAGATTATCGAGAGTATTTTCAAATGAGATCTCCTGTCTTTTTCTTCCAGACAAACTATCCAGAAATGATGAACAGATATAAGCAACTCTTGACCTACATTCGGAGCGCAGTCACGAGGAATTATTCTGAAAAGTCTATTAACTCTATCCTTGATTATATCTCTACTTCCAAACAGGTTAGCTCCAGTTCTTTCCATCGCAGTACTCACCTATGTGTCCATTGTTTCCAGTGAACTTTGTACATTTTTCTAAAAATCTAAACCTAGAGACATCACTGAGCAATTATATTCATTAAATTCAGCAAGCATGTATAAGCACTACTGTGTACAAGGGCATTGTGCTAGGCTCTTTGGGAGGTACAAAGATCAAATGAGACACAGCCTCTTTCTTACAGAGTTTGTAGTGTAGTAGAGGGATATCTGTCAGCAGATTAGTGGCCTACTTTGTGCTAGGAACTTGTGATACAAAAACAAAAATTGAACAGTGTTTACCCTCAAGGAGCTTACATTTTACTGAGTGAGACAATAATGATATACAAAACATATAATTATATGCAAAATAAATACAGGGTTTGGCAAAAAGTGAGTAAATACAAGGATATAACACATAGCAGTATGTGTGTATTCTGTGTGTGTTCGTCCTTCATTGCCGAAGAAGACCATGCCACCAGAGAAATGATGACATGACTTGCACTTGACTTTGTTTTGAGTGAGGGAGGGCTGGGCGGGTCACCAGCCTCACTTCTCCTCCAGAGTCATCTGAATCCAGTGAGCAGATATTCATCAGGATGGCTGGAGATGACCAAGGATGAGGCAGTTAGGGTTAAGTACTTGCCCAAGGTCACACAGCTAGTGAGTGTCAAGTGAGGTGAGATTTGAACTCAGGTCCTTCTGACTCCTGCACTGGTGCTCTATCTACTGCACTACCTCAGGGTGAAAGCAGAGTGCTTTGTGAAGGCCAGTAGGAGAATGCCATCCTTTAGGCTGAAATCACCTTGGAGGAGGTAACATTGTAGTTGAGTTTTTAAAGGCCTTTCTCTTTTAGAGAACAATTAACTTTAATAAAAGACAGGGAAAAGAGAAAGCACAGGTAGTATACAGAGGAAAGAAGAGTGTGGTATGTATGGAGAGCATTTTTTCTAGTTTTTCAGTGGTTTTGGTTGTGTTTGACTCTCTGTGACCTAACTAACATCTGGAGGGAAATCAGGCAAGTTCTTGTATAGGAGATTAACATCTGAGCCATACTGTAAAGGAAGAGAGGGTTCCCAGCAATAGAGGTGAAAAGGGAAGTTCACTTCAGTCTTAGGGATCAGTGCATATACAGTGCACCATGTGAGAGGTAGAACGTTAGGTGTGGAGAACAGGTAGTAGGACAATCTAAATTGAAAAGGACATACATAGAATGAGTAATATAAAACTCAACAGTAGGTTGGGGGCAGATTTTGGTTGAACAGGTTTTATAATTTAGCTTACAGGCAATAGAGAGTCACCACTGATTTTTGAGAAAGGGGAGGTACTTTGTCAGATTTGTATTTTAGGATGTCTAGTTGATAGTTTTAGGAAGGACAAATTAGAGAAGAAAAAGGAAGCAAGGAGACCAGTCAGAATACTGTTGCTGTAGTTTAGGCAAGAGGTGACTACAACTCCAACTAAGAAGTGGCTATGTGAGTGCAGATAGTGTATACAAAAAAATCTGACATAAAAATAATTCTAGCAAGAAAGAAAAGGAGGAATTGTTTAAGTAGGACAGTGTTGTTGCATTGGAAATTCACCAGGCAAATGACAGAAGATGGAAGCAAGGTTAAAAAAGAGAAGATAAATACAGATCATGGAACAGCCCTGTAAGGGTCATATCAGTAATTCTGAACCTCAGAAATGCTGTGTCTGGTCATGACTAAGAAGGGAAACAAGGTTTGAGGGAAAAAGCTATTTGAGGGAAGAGGATCATAGTTAGGGAACCGTTATTTTGCTTGAATGACACAATGGTAATAAATGAAATAGATGAAAGAAGTCTTATCTCTACCCAAAATAATACTCTTTTTATTAGAAAATGGATAACATGGAGGCGAAATCCAAGATAAGTAGACAGATAGTAAAAGAGCACCTAACTACCTTTCATGAATTCAAGTCACTTGGCCCAATTAGCCCCCTCAGGGAACAGAGGTGTTTGCAAAGATAAACCCTATCTGCTTGATTTCAATCCCTAGCTGTACTCTGGAATGTTGAGATAGTTTAACATTGTTAAAAATGAAGTAAGGATCACCGTGAACTGGCAGAATTTTATCAAGAGCAGGTCATAACAAACTAACCTCATTTCCTTTTTGGCTGTTAGGCCAAATGTTGTCATGGTGTCTTTGTGTACAAGATGGAGTGATGTGGGCTAGACTTGTAAAATTGTGTGGATGTAGAACTGGCAAAATTGATATCAACTTGGAGAGAAATCTGAAATAGAATTTCCCAGCAATTTGCCCTTGGTCTCGTGCTGTCTAACATTTCCAGTGATATAGTAGACATAGAGAGTTTGTAAAATTTCCAGGTGACACAACCGAAAGGGATAGCTAACACTGAATTTCAGAATAAGGCTCTTTTTAAAGATCTCTTGGTAGGCTAGAACAATTGATAGTAAAGATTAACGTAAAACCATGGAGTGGGGAGGAACTATAGAGGTCATCATTTTACAGAAACTGAGGTCCAAAAAGGTGGCTTAAACTTGACTTCAGAAAATCAGTTTTGCTGTGTGATTGAGACATAGTTCATTTGAGAGAGGTCTGAGGAATTCGGTGTACTGCGCATTCTTAATGAACGAACGGTGCTACCTAACTGCCAGAAAAGCTAATGCAATAGCAATACTCTACTCTTTTCTAATCAGCGTCTGGAGTATCATTGTTCAGTTTTGGGTGCTATTTTAAAATTGAAGTGAGCTTAGAGAATGCTGATCAAGATGGTGAGTAGACTTGAGACTGCCATATACGAAGATGAATTGAGGGCATTGGGAATATGATGATGTTAAGCTTAGAAAAGCAAAGCAAGAGACTAGGGGAGACTTGGTATCACTGTTCAAGTATCTGAAGAGTAATTGCGTTCAAGAGGGCTTAGAATCATTTCTGCTTGGCGCCAGAGGTCAGAGCTAGGACCAAGGGATAGATGTGCAAACAGGCAGGTGAAGAGTTAGCATAACGAGGCACTTGCTGACAAGTGAAATGTTTGAACAGTAGAATGAATTGGCTTTGGGGGGGCAGGTTCCTCCTTTTTATAGACTTCTAAGGAGAGTTTAGATGACCTTGTTGGGAAGGCTAAGGGAATCCTTGTTGAGGTTTGGTAGGCCTCCGAAGTACCTTCCATATCTGACATTCTGTCACAGTTTGGATTGATGTTTAGTTCTTGTTACAATTTCAGGTAGGGTGAAGCTTTTTTTTTTGTCTAAGCAAAATAGCCTTAAATTTTAATCAGTTTACTCTGTTACGTATTTTGTGTTGCAATAAATCTATTTATATATGCATTTTTGGGTAGAGAAAGTAATTGACTTTGAAAGGTGAGAAAAACGTGTGTTTAGTCACTATGTGTATTGTTTACATCTTTTACATACATATTGTTTACATACCCAAAATGCTGTGGGGCTGTAGTTGGTAGAAGGCACATCCTTACGTACGTGTACATTTTAGTAGCATTTCAAGCTTTTTTACCTTCTACCACCACTCATTTCTTAGAATCTTAATCACTCAAATCTGACCAGACATGAGATGCAGGAGCACATGCATTAGCCATAAAGCTTTCTTCCGACATGAAAACAACTGGTCCCTTTTGGAGATAAAGGGTGGGGAATCAGTCAGATTGACGATTTAAGAGACTGTCCCTGCCCCCTTGCCAGTGCTCCTGCTCCTCCATCCAACAGAGATCTCTCTGTAACTGTCATATTATCTTTTTCATTCCCTCTGTCACTCAAGTATTTCTGTATATGATGGCTATCTCATTTTTCTTACCTTTTCCCTGGCAAGTAAAATCTATGCGATTGGGATAGAAGATGAATGTTATTAATAGAGTAAAACCTATAGTACTTAATTCTTAGTACTCACAGCTCATAGCTACATTATAAATGAAATATACTTTTTATGAACTGCCCTAGAGACCTAAGTATTTTTCATTACTAATAAATACTTTTCAAATAATAGGCAGCCTACTTTAACGAAATGAGGTCATGTAATATAATTGTCATAAGTGGGAGGCTACTTGCACATAAATTTCATTGGTTTTTACTCCGTGTGAGCAGACTTTCAATAAGATACAAAATTCTGTATCTCTTGTATATTAAAATTCAATCATGCAGTTTTAGTTTGTTCAAATTAACTTTATTAACAGGTATAAATTTGCTGTTTACAATTATAGAATTCTGATTTTTTATGTCAGATGGATTTACTACAGGAATTCTATGAAACAACACTGGAAGCTCTGAAAGATGCTAAGAATGATAGGCTGTGGTTTAAGACAAACACAAAGGTAATGTTTAAAGTCAATTGTTTTGGCATTATATATCCTGCAAATGCAAACCTCTCTTTCAAAGTTTACAAATTAAATGGTTTTAAAGGCTTTGCTTTCTTACAGCTTGGAAAATTATATCTAGAGCGAGAAGAATATGGAAAGCTTCAAAAAATCTTACGCCAGTTGCATCAGTCATGCCAGGTAGCATCCATAATTTTCTCTTTGCATATATACAAATACACATTTATAAACATTTTAATAAGTACAAGAAATAACAACATTTCCCAGAAAAAAGCAGTAGCGCACAGGTTAAAAATCTTTTATGTTGCTAAGTTTCCTAAAAGAAGTAGAAATTTTAAAAATAAGTGTTCCCACCTTGGAAACAAAGGGAAGATGAAATCTATGCCATAGTTTCTTATGGGTGACCAAAAACAGTGTGTTTAAAAGTTGAATTATAAATTGTTAGTTTCAATTGTCTGCATAATATTAGTGCTTATTCAGTCTCATATAAATGTAACCTCAAATGAAACTACTTAGAGATGAGTATTTGGAATTCAGTTCTGTAAAATTGCATGAGGCTGAAGTCATACACATCCCCATTATAACCTAGCATTCCTGTCTTAATCCACCTTAACCATAGATCTAAATTTAAGAAGCTTCTAATTAAAAGGAGAATTTGTCTCATTACTTTGTAATATGACAGCAAGTTAGTGCAAAGTTAAAATAGCCAAACCTCATACAGTGAAGAGATCAGTTTTGAGAACTGATGATGAAACATGCCACACATAGACAATGTGTAGATTTTATTTTGCTTGACTGTACCAATTTATTGCAGAGGGTTCTTTTTCAGAACAAGGGAAGGAGAGTCAGGGGCAAATAATAATGGCATTAAAAAGAATCATTTAAATATATTTTTAAAAACACAGAAATTATTTGTAAATTAAAAGCATAAATTGTGCACAGCTTGGGGTTTTTTTTCTTTTAATTTGTTAAGCCAGAATGCAAGTTCCATTTGAGAGTAGAATCTGTTTCGGAACTCGAAAGTTTTTCTTCATCTGTCCCTCTTAGTCTTCAGGTGTTTGTTAGGTGAGAGTTCTTCTCAAAGGTATCTCATTTACCCACTTCAGAAGCTCTTCTAGGGAGACTTCTAGTATTCTCCTATTTTAGTAATATCTGCATTACCTTATATGAAGAGTAGAGGAAAAACTTATTAGGAGGAAAAAAAGAAGGGTGGCTCTGCTCTCCTAAAAGTAACAGCAGTTAGATCACATGTTAGCCTACTGTCTGCCCTTTTGTCACTGTTTTTCATAGTGACTCAAAAATTACTTCATTTACTTCTAGGCTGTTCAGTGTTTTTCATGGTAAATTTTGGTCCATTCTTCATCGGAAAGGATATTTGTTCCACTGTCAAAGTACAATAGTAGAGAAACCACCAGAGACTTGGAGAGCTCTTCAGAGTAGAGGGGAGCATGTAGATCTGCTTACAGGAAATGTCTTATTAAATACTTACAGGGAATGAAAGCGGCAAAATAAAGTCTTATAAAAGCACCTCTGGTGAAATTTTGGCATTTATTTCAAGATGTGAAAACAAGAACAAGTCTTTTGTGCATTGTAAATACCACTCTAGTGTTTGGTATTGTTTTATGATTATGTTGTGGAAGCAATTGGGTCATAACCAGGATGTGCACATATCTATTAGACTCTCAGGGTGGTTCAGATGACAGGTTTAGGCCAGATCTTTTAAAACATTCTTTTAGACAGAGGCTAGAGATCTTGATATCAAATATATCAAAGCATTCCCTGGAAAGAAATTATTAACCTATGCTAATAATAAACATTGATTTTTGAATATCTAACTCGATTAAATGATTCTTTCTATCGATGTACTTCACGTACATTATTTTAAAAAATACAACTTCAGGATACAGATGCACACCTAAAATATTCTTTCCCTACATAGCATTTTTGATTTTGGCTAGGGAAATTCTTTGCAGTTATTGTAGAGGAGTTCTTTCTTGCAAGTTGACTAGAAACTGCCGGTTAGTTGCACATGACCAGTGGCAGTAAAGAGGATGCAATGATGCTTTCTGAATCGTCACATTCAAAACTGGAATTTGTTGCATATTTCTTGCAAATGCAATGTTATAAATGGAAGGTTATGTTCCATGCCTAGTTTACAGATTCTTATTTAATCCATAGATAGTAATGTACTATATTTTGGCTGAATTATGGGCTAAAAGAGGCTTTTGTGGTCTAGACTGGGAAGCTAAATTCACCTAAGAGAGGTTCAGAAGGGAAATAAGTCCTGAGCTTGAAATGACAGTTCAGAATAAACACTTTTGATACATAACTATTTTAACGTTGGAAACTATACATGTATGGTTTTTTAATTTAAGTTTGTTACACTAAAAATATTCTCTTTCCTAGACGGATGATGGAGAAGATGACCTTAAAAAGGGTACACAGTTATTGGAAATTTATGCATTAGAAATTCAAATGTATACAGCACAGAAAAATAACAAAAAACTTAAAGCATTGTATGAACAGTCACTGCACATCAAATCAGCCATCCCCCATCCACTAATCATGGGTGTCATTAGAGGTAAGTAGGAGGAAACAGTCCAACTACCAAAACATTTAACATGACATGTAGGCAGCGAGCTGGCTGGTAGGTAGAGCACTGGGCCTAGGACTAGGACAGACCTGAGTTCAAAGCCAGCCTCAGACACTTCCTAGCTGAACGAACCCGGGCAAGTAATTTACCCTCTTTTGCCTCAGTTTGCTTATTTGTGAAATGAGGACAGTAATGGCACTTGTCTTCCAGGTTTCTTGTGGTTATCAAATGAAATAACTTGTAACAGTGCCTTGAACATAGTAAGTACTATAAAGTGTCATTATTATTTATAACTGTAAATTATTTTACTGACAATAAATATATTCTTCAGTATCTTATAGAGAAAAGGAAATGGCAAACCATTCCGTTATCTTTACCAAGAAAACCCCAAATGGGGTCACAAAGAGTCAGATGTGACTGAAACAACCAAACAAAAGCATACTGTATATACACATTGTAATTTCATGGTCAGTAAGCTGGTTGGTTTCAAAATTAATTTAAAATTACATTTTTTTATCCTATAAAGTTCACACCAATTCACTTTTACCACAAACTGAATATATGAGAAATGGAAAATTTAAAAAAAAACTCCTTTCTATTTAAGCTGTAGATAAGTGGGAAAAAATGGCAAGTTGATGGTTTCCTCTTGTCAGTTGCCTAAGGAAGAGATTGTCTTGTTTTTTAATAAAAATTAACACAGTGAAAGCACTTTTCAACATACTGCATTAAATGACCTACAACTTGCCACTGAAATTGATTCCATGTGAATGTGACGCAGCATTCACTCTTGTGAGTGTACTCAGCACATTGTCTTTCTCTGTCCTTCACAGAATGTGGTGGTAAAATGCACTTAAGAGAAGGGGAATTTGAGAAGGCTCACACTGATTTTTTTGAAGCATTCAAGAATTATGATGAATCAGGGAGTCCCAGACGAACCACTTGCTTAAAATATTTGGTCTTAGCAAACATGCTGATGAAATCGGGAATAAATCCATTTGACTCTCAGGAGGTATATTTATATTGTATTATCTGTTGTCCTTTGCCATGTTGTTATTTCTAAGCATCTGTTAGGAAAATAAACTACTATCCCTTTCTTGATATCTATATGTATATAGTTAATATGTATTTTTATTATTTTTAGGCAAAGCCGTATAAAAATGATCCAGAGATTCTAGCGATGACGAATTTAGTAAGGTAAGATTTTGCCTCTGAATTGAAGAAATGTGCTTAAAACGGCAAGTTAAGAATTTAAATAGAGCACTTTTAAAAATAGGACCTTAATACTAAAATTTTTATCTTTTATGGTAATCACAGTTTTACAATTTAATTGTTCAATCTTCAGTATACCAAAATAGCAGTATTAAAATAATTGAGCCTCTTTTTCCCTATAGACATCAATAATCATTATAAAGTTCTGTCTGCACTCACTAGGTCTTCATTACGATGTTCTCTGAAATAAGTATCTGTTTTGTTAGCCTTAATGTATATATTACTAGTTGCTGAGCGATGAAGTTGCCTAGGTTTTTAAAATTTCTGTTGTAAAATCCATTGTCACATTTCCTTTCTTCACCACAGATGTTAACTTATTCTCAAATCTGACCATGAATTGGTTCAAAATGACAAATTTAAATGAAAAAATTAGATGTTATGAACACTCCCTGATTTTACTTATAATACATCCCCCCAGTACATTTTATGGTGAAGAAATTTCTTTTCCACTTTTTTCTTTCCTTCTCTTGTCTTTGACACAGTGATCTAAGCTGCCCATCCACAGAATTAAAGCGTAATGGAAAGTAATCTATCCTTAAGCAAGGTTGATAAAGTTTTAAATCAAAAGGCCATCTAGCTATCCATATGGAGAGGAGAGTCAGCATACCTCCTACTCTTTGAATTCAGTTTTCCTCCCACTCTTCCTAGATTGAGTTCATCAAACTGAGCTTAATTAGACACTGAGCAGGGTTGCACTTCGGGGCATTGGCTTGTGACTCCAGCATATTGTAGCCCCGTGGCAAAATGAACAGTTGTGAATAGTTAGCCAGGGGCTACAGGAGCTGCTTAATCTTTTTTCCAAAGGTATTTATTAGAGCTTTGCATTGAAAACTTGACGTTGTTATTATCTGTTATGCAGTCCTTTCTCTTTCTCCGTCATAAACCTAGGTATGTGTGCACTGACAGGTTCGCCTTTGTAAGTTTTGTGCTTTCTAGCTTTTTCTTTGCTTTCCACACGGCGACGAGTAGGGAAGAGAACTCTCAGGAGATTTGGATTTGTTATTTGATTGTTATCTAAATTTATTGTCTTTGTTTGTGATTCAGCGAGGTTAAAAGCTCAGAAATTACTGAAGGTTGCTAACGTGACTATAGCAGTTCCAAACAAAATAACTTGGGAAAAGACAAGACCAGATGAGAAAGAAAAAGGAAACTTCACCTGCATGAAAGTGACCAAAACCCGTTAGGCAAAAGGCTGACAAAGAATTCCTCGCTTACCTTTGTTTTCTAATTTCTTCCCTCCCTCACTCCTACCCACAGCCTCCTGAGTTGAGGTGTAGATGCCATGAAGATAGGGGTGGTGCTTTGGTAAGAGGAATGAATGTTGCCTGTGGAAGCCAGTCAGTAGAGCTACCAGGTTTTAAGTAACTCATTAGAGATAAAGAGGAAGGGAACCCTTTGGTTTCCTGAGGTCTAGTATCCTAGGTTGTCCATTACAGTTTACTAGTCAGGAATGGAAACAGGCAAAAGGGAAATGTCACGTGGAAAAATAAGGATTATAGAACTGCTTTGAGACCTTCCTATTATAGATCAGTCAGTAATGGAAGAACCTGAGACAATATAAAAAATCAAGAGGTAGTAGATGATTCAGTGCAATGTGGTGTCATAGATGTGAGGATTCCTTCCACCGGGGCAGATCACAACTTCTCCATCTTTTATGATGTTTTTTTCCAAATCCCTCCCCAGAGCCCTTCATAGAGAATATGCTCAACTTTCGGAGAGCCTTGTTTAGTTTTTTTAATTTCTTCTGATTACCAGTGTATTAGTCGGACTAGCCGTCCAGTTATTCCTTACTTTATTCCTTACTCTTTACTAAATAATCCATCTACCTCTTTGTGGGGTTTGAGAAAGAAAATCCATCTGATTTCATAGAGCAACTCAGGATCAATAAAAGCGCTGGGAATTTTCCCCATATAAGAATCTGTGCATTTCCCCTTCTTTCTCCTGTTCATTCTGTGCCAGGCTTGTCATCCTTTTGCAGTGTCTATTCAAGAGATACATGTATATCCCACACATACATATACATGCATGTCTACACACACGTACATATGCACATACATATTATTACTGTTGTTCAGTTTTATCAGTCATGTCCAACTCTTTATAATCCCATTTGGAGTTTGCTTGGCCAAGAGCCATTTCCTTCTCCAGCTCATTATACAGATAAAGAAACTGAGGCAAACAGAGTTAAATGACTTGCCTGAGGTCATACTGCTAGTAAGGGTCTCAGGCCAGACTCCAGGCCCAGCACTGAACCACTGGCTGCCTATATGCATGCATACCTACCAGTGAACTGGCTCAACAGATACTCTTCATCCAATTGGGTGGCTGTAGATTTAATCGGGCATTCTTAGAATTCTGCGACTTGCAGTGAGACACCATCTGCACGAAAGAATGTTCGAAGGATTTGGTCAGACATAGGGAATTTCTTCTCCATTTGGACTCTGCTTAATGTTGGCAC
Organism: Bettongia penicillata ogilbyi; assembly: GCA_023548195.1. Taxonomy (NCBI): domain Eukaryota; kingdom Metazoa; phylum Chordata; class Mammalia; order Diprotodontia; family Potoroidae; genus Bettongia; species Bettongia penicillata. Next base: position 2,141,849 of record JAJHZJ010000455.1, on the reverse strand, counting down.
ACACAGTCCGGTATAGAAACAAGCATCTTTTGCAAGCGTGCACCTTAGCATTTTGTATTTGGCTTGATGTTGATGATTAGCATATTACTGAAAAAAGTTGTCTCAGAAAGTCTTCTCTGATGTTAATTTATGCATGGGAGGCATCTTGAGAAAGGAGTCTTTAAGGCCACATTTTGCAATACTAAAGCAAATGCATTTTTATAATCAGTAAGCATAATGGGGTCTTCTATTTGCTGTACTTTTCAGTAAATGGTATGATCATACAGACATGATCTGCTTATTCCCTTCTCATATTTTCATCAAAGATCCTCTCATAAGTGAAAATCCTCATAAAGATTTTATAGAGATGAAAAAGCAGGCAAATGGGTCAGTAGTTATTCATGTCCTCTTGAATGCTAATTTTCAGTAGTAACATAATTCCGTGATACTTTCCTAATCATTTGTTATTGTCCCCTCTTTCATATATTTTATGAATCAACCCCTTGACCTTTTCCAAATTATCATCTCCAGCACTGATTACCTCTCAGTATACTTGTTCTGATCTGGCTGTTTCCTTGGTGCCATTTCCAATTTATCACAAAGCATTCAAAGAATAGTGTTAAAATGATGGAGTTTTGTATCCAGGGTTACTAAAATTTCCCACATACACTGTTCTCTCCCTTCTAAGATTGTTCCCACTGTCCATAATGCAGTACAAGTGCTGGCTCTTTTCTTGAAGTACCCTTGATATTTAAACTTCCGAGTAGTCTATAAGCCTTTGTTTTTCTTATTTTTAATATTCAATCATATTTTACAACCTTTTTTTGTACAGTTCACCCCTAGTTCCCACCTGTGTATTAAAATCATTCAAGAAATATTTTTTAAGCACTTATCCTATGCTAGATGCTGGGGATCTAGACACACACAAAAAAATGAAATAGCCCCTTCTCAAGAAGCTTACATTCTAATGGTGAAGACACAAAATGCTTGTATAAATAATGAGAATAAATACAAATTATACAAAGTTATTAAAGACAAGGTCATTTAGACAGGAGAAGACTAGCACTTGGGAGGATCAGAAAGGGTTTCATGTAGGGGGTGGTTCCTGAGTGGCATCTTTAAGAAGTAGAGGCATTTGATGAGGTAGAGGAGGTTGGAATGTATTCTAGGTGTGCAGGGTGACCAGCACAAAGGAGTTGAGGCTGGAGATGATGGGAGTTTTTGTTAAGAAGAGCTCATTTGGCTGAATTTATAGAGGACAGGATTGGAGTAACACACAAGTGGGGGCCATATTATGAAGGCTAAAGACTAACATAGGAGTTTATGTATTATCCTAGAGGCAGTAAGGGGCCATGAGAGTTGATTGAGTTATTAGGGAAGTGATGTGGACAGACCTGCATTTAAGAAAAATCATTTTGGATGTCCTGAGGCATTCGAAGCAGGGAGACAGTTAATGGACCATTACAGTAATCCCAGAGAGGAGATGAGGACCTGAACAGGTGGGTTGACTGTGTGACTAGAGAGAAGGATTTGGCTACAAAAGATGTCACGGAGACAGAAGTAAGAATATTTGGCAGCTGATTGAATATGTGGCGAGAACCTCCATCGTCTCTTTGGGGGAAGCCCATAATGACAGTTAGCCTTGAAGCTGAGATTTTAGCCTCTTTTTCTAGCTTCAGTGTTTGGTGCTCTTTCTATGGCACCACACTGTCTATTGAGACTCAGAAGTGTGAAATGACTTTGCCCATGGTCACTTACTTATGAAGTGTCAGAGGGACGTTCTCCATCCATGACTCCTGACCTCCAAGGCTTACCTATCCTTCCACCGCATGGTGCTGTCTTCATTCACATTCACTGTGGAATCCAGTGATGTGCTCTTGAACGGGCACATGAACACTTAAAGGGTTTCCAGAACATAATTGATCAAAAAATACGAGCAAATAGTTCTCAAAAGAAAAACTGCCAAGCATTCACAAACACATGAAGAAGCACCCCAGATCGCTAAGAGAGAGGGACGCCTAAAGAAACCTGAGGCTTCACCTCACAGCCACACATTGGCAACAGTGACAGCAGTTGGGAAAGGTGTATTAAAAGAAGCATGCTGTTGGTGGAGTTGTGAAATCATTTTGGACAGCAGTTTGGAATTATGCGAATAAAGTGACTAAAATGTCCATACCCTTCGAACTAGAGGCTCTATTCCTGAACTTTTACCCCTAAGAAAGCTCCCGATAAGAAAAAAGTCCTCATATACTCCAGAATAGTTATATCAGTGGGGTTTTTTGTGTGATAGTTAAGAATGGGAAGCAGAGTACATGTCCATCAGTTGGGGAATGGATGAATAAATTGTGGTACATGCATGTAATAAAAGATTACTGTGCTGTAAGAAATATGTGTGAGGAATACAGAGAAGCATGAAAAGATCTATATGAACTGATGAGGAGTGAGTTAAACAGTCAAGAAAACCTTATACACAACTACAGCAGTGTTATTGGTTTGTTTGGGGGGTTTTTTTAACCACTTAAATACAGATTGAGTACAAATCAATATCATGTAACCCAAGCAAGTAAAAGCTAAGGTTTATAAACTGTCAGTGAGGGTCTATGGGGCTTAAAAAGGCAAATGTCTGACTCCTAGCCCAGTGTTCTTTTGAACTACCATATGAGAGGGTTTATCCTGTCTATATTCAGTCCAAACTTGAGAAAACTTCAGTGAGGGCCTTTTCTATTTTAATTTAAAACCTGCTTTGGCTAAATAAATGGAGTTAATGATAGACTTTGATCACAGTTTTAAATGTTTTGAGTGAAAGACTCTAGAGCTTTCCTTATATTTGGTTCTAATGAACCTACAGAGCTGCCAAATTTCTTAATAATGATAACTTGAAACATTCACTACAGAAGCCCCTGTGATTTTGCATAAGATTAAAAAAAATTCCTCATTAAAATGTGTATTTGTTCTTACTGCCCCTTAATTATCCTGTCCTATAATAATAGTTTCAAATAATGCATTTTGGATAGGCAAGAGAGTAATGCTTCCTAATTTTATCTTCCTAGTCAGTTGGCAGCAGACTACAGGGAAAAAATTCCTGTTGAAGCACTTGAATCTGCTTTCCCTAAAATGAAGTTATATTGTGATCCAGCAGATGGAAGTACAGCAGAGGTCGTGCAGAATGGCTGATGAATATGACATATGTATAAAGCAGACAGTGGTGCCATATCCAGAAGGTTGGCTTCTTCCTTCTCAGCACCTTTAGCAAGATTCACACAGTGCCTGACAGAACTGGTATCAACATACGCTTTAGTAAATTGTGACTGCAAATAAGCCTTTGGCTCTCTGCAGTAAGGGACTCCATTACTGCTCTCTGCTTTGTACGTGTGTCCCATTTGGAAGCAATTTTTTGTGATTGTTACAATAATGTTCCATCTTTCAGATCTCAATGGAACTTCATGGTTAGGACCAAGAGAATCAGATGTTTTACTTGAAAGTTTTTTGTAGCTGTTAATGATTTCCTAAGAGATTAAAAACAAGACACTGTCCTTTTTGACTGTCTTTCACAGAGGGTACATCCTTTTTTAAGGAGATTTAACTCATATATATATATATCTCCTGAATTATTTCAGTGATAATTCTTACTAGATAAAAGTATAATGGTAATTAGAAACATCACATTATCACATATAAGAATTGTGCTATGTACAAAGTCACAGTCAGCTATAAATTGTGGCTAAATAAATTGAAGACTTCAGAGGTCATTCTAATAGTTTGCAGCTAAGAAAAAGAAAAGAACACTTATTGTCCTTTCTGTAAGTAGACTCAAATAGTTAAGGGAGAAAACCTGTTTTACTCAGAGAAGATCTGGAAGGAAGAAAGGTGGGCAGAGAATGTGTTTATCCCATGGAATGTCCAGTCCTTATGCATCATATTGTCTTATACCCTGGTTTTAGAGATAACGAAACAGGCCCAGAGATATTCAGTCATTTCCCTATTGTTAGGTAGCTGTTTATCTGGAAAGTAAGGCTTTAAACTCAGCCCTCCAGTCTTCAGTTTTCTGTTATCTTTTCCATTTTACTCTGATTATCCAGTAACCTAGGGATTATTATCTTTCGATTCTCTGTTTCTGTGTGTAGTGTGTTTCCATTTGACAAGGTCAGAATTCAGCCTTTCCTCCCTCCCCTTTTCTTTCAGTGCCTATCAGAATAACGACATCACTGAATTTGAAAAGATTCTGAAAACCAATCACAGCAACATCATGGACGATCCCTTCATAAGGGAGCACATTGAAGGTACGTTCCCCCTGCTGCTGAGGAGCTGGGCCTGGGGCAGAGGGCACGGTGTGGCATGCTTCTTGGTGAGATAGATGATACTGAGTTGAGTTACTTTTCTTGTATTTGTTACCACATGAAATGGAGCATGATGTTCCTTCCTACTTAGGAACCGTAAGGCCTTGTTAGCTGCTTCATCAGCTTTAATTCGTTGCTCTCGTTTATTTTATCTCTTCACTGTTACCCTTTTTTATGTTTTGGTGCTTCAATTCCTTACTGATCATTGCATTAAAGTTAATTTTTAGAACGCACCTTTAAAAAGGAGCTAAAACAGTACAAACTGACCTACAGTGTGCTTGGATAAATATGCTGGAACTAAGAAGCCAAATGTACCGTAGAGTGAATTAAGTGTCTGACATTGCCATCATTTTCACCTGTACGGACATAGCGTTAGGCTCTTGTCCCTCCACAGGAGCAATTTTCCATGTAGCAGGCTTCTCTTCAGGATGCCTGGATATAGTTCAGTTGGTTCCATAGTGGATAGCTTCCTGCTTTTCCCCTTCTTCCCTTCAGACTACATTCAGAGAGCATTTATCAAGTACTTATTGTGTGCTCAGAACTGTATTAAGGACTGTGAGTCCGTACAAAAATAAGAGAATTCTTTTTCCTCAAGGAATTTGCAGTCTGTTTTGATTTTTTTTTAAATTATATGTACAAATGGACAATAGGCAAGAGGAAGTATATGAAAATTTGAGGTAGGTGGGGGGGGAAGTTGGAAGATAAACACAGTGTGTATAAGCAGGCATTCCTCAACAAATTTTCCACATCTGAAAAATGTTTCGGTTGAACCAAAATATTTTACAAAAATTTTAACATATGCTTTTAGTTTTCAGACTAAAGAAATGTTTGAGTTTTTTTTTTTTAGAAGATTGGTGAAAAAGTAATTTATTTTCATGAAACAAAAATGTACATTGTTTTTATATATAGTTACAATCTGTCCTTTTCCTATTATAGTTAATGTTGATTTAGGTTTTTATTTTTTTAACTCTTGTCTTTTCTTCCAGAGCTTTTGCGAAACATCAGAACACAAGTGCTTATAAAATTAATTAAGCCTTACACAAGAATACATATTCCTTTTATTTCTAAGGTACTTGTCACTAATATAGGATCTATCACTTCCTAGTAGTTGGAGTTGTTGAATGTTTGAAAGACTAATTTGTCTGCATTAGCCATCATAGTTAGAACATCTTGTTATGAATTTATATCTACTTTCATTTTACGTGAAACGGTACTGAAATGTCTCCTGGGCATAAATTTACTAAGGTAGAAAAAATTTTAATATGCTAGAAAAATTGGGTTTTTTTGACAAATGTGTTATTTATAAAATATTAACTTCAAACACAGTAAACTTGGGAATGAAAAAGTAAAATATTTACAGTTTTATGAAGCTAATTTTTTTTGTTAGACTTGTGTTTAAAAAATGTTTTAGAGGTCACAATGAAAAACTTATGCAGACATTTCTGTGTACAGTTATTTCTGTTAAATAGTAAATGAATTAAAAGTATATCATAATTTGCATGAAATCTAAAAGCGGTGAAATTATTCAGTGGGAACATAATGAGTCTTCTGTCTTAGGAATTAAACATAGATGTAGCTGATGTGGAGAGCTTGCTGGTACAATGCATATTGGATAAGTAAGTACTTTTCCATTTTTATACTTTTTAATTGCAAAATATAAAAATTCAATGATAAATATAGTTGTGAAATGTTTTTTTCCTTAAAGAATTGCTGTAAGGATATACTTTTCCCCTGATAGAAACGATGGGGTTTTTTGTGTGTATATATATATATTTATTTTATTAAAGCCACGTTAGATTAGAGAGATATGGCTTATGACAGGTACATTTTTTTGACATTTGAACTCTGAAAAAATTGTAAATTGTTTCTTTGGAAAGATTTTTTTTTTTAATCAATATGTAGGTCACATGAGAATGTAGGTCATATTGAGAATGATTGAGTCTTCTTCAAATTGTCAAGTGTAAGACACGTGCATCACCGCAGGGAGATAAGATTACAGTATGCCCCCACTACCACCAAACTAAGACATAATTTCTGTGTGTTACTTGACATTTAATTTTTATTAAGTTGTATCTAAGCATGTTGATGATCATATCTCATACTACTTTTTTCTTATATTTGGATTAACTTGAGAAGATGTGCCTACGTTCTGCTTTCTAGCTAAATTTTTTGTAAGACACAGGAACCCAGCACTGTGGAATATTGTCAGTTTCTATAGACAGCAGTTTTTTCTTTTGTGTTCTTTGATAATTTGGTTTTTTTTTCCGAAACAACATTCCAGACATATGCATAGTGAGTGTTTTGTAGACACATTGTCTTTTATTTATTTCTAGTACTATTCATGGCCGAATTGATCAAGTCAACCAGCTCCTTGAACTGGATCATCAGAAGAGGGGCGGTGCCCGATATACTGCACTAGATAAATGGACCAACCAGCTAAATTCTCTCAACCAAGCTGTAGTCAGTAAACTGGCTTAACAGAGAACAAGCTTTTACAAGACATACTTAAGGCAACAGTGCAGTGATGTAAACCTTAAAAGAACTGGGAATGGCAAAACTACTGTCGGTTGATGTGCCCTGAAAATTATTGGAGTTATGGCAGAAGTGCTTTTTTGATCAGCTGGTTTGTGTTTTGCTGCTGCATTTATCCCAAGAAAAAACAGCTTTAATCTCCAGAAGAAAACCAAAATGCCATGGGATTTATGCTGTATTGACATCTTGCCCTAAACATACAACATCATAGTAATTTGTCATGGGCAACTAATGACCAGAGAGAAGATTTTTGTCATGATTTTAAATACACTGACACGTTACTGTTGGTTAAATTTAAACATGTTTTACCTGCAGAAATTCTCTCACAGAAATAACCTGCAATAACTTGAAATGCATACCCTTTTGAACACTTCCTTTTCTCATGTATAAATTAAAATGTTTGCTGCATTTTGCAAAATGTCAATTCTCCAAAAATGTGTCCGTATATTTCTGTACCTGCAGTGTAGTAAAGGTTTAGACGAAACCCCATAATGATAGTGGCATACTGTCACTTAGGTTTCAAGCAGCAAAATAAACAGTGCAGCTCAGAAATTGTACAGTTTGGTTCTTGATGTGTTTTTTATTATATTTGAGTTTTGTTTTGTTTGTTTTTGTATTTTAGAGATTTCAAATTATTTTATCTCCAATTAATGATAAGCTATTTGGGGATAAATGAATTGATTTCCTATTTTTGAGGTTTGGCTTTTTGGTTTTTTTTGTTTTTTACTTTTGAAGTAGTCTGTTAACAATATAAAGAGAAACAGACTAGGTATTTAATAGTCACAAGTTGGGTAGTAACCTACTTGGTAGAATAAAATTTGGAAAAGAAAATTACCAAAAATAACGGGCAGAATGTTTCTTATTGTCTCTTGAATTTCAAAAATTACTAAAAGACTTTAAATTCTGTAGTAAATCCTATATGTGACAGTGGGGTAGACTACACACTCTAACTGTAAAAAGTGATTTTTTTAAAAAAAATCACAACCATAGCAGAACTTTATAATTGTCACCTTGGGAGGTTAGACACTTGTTCTAATGATGCTGCAGCTGCGTGGAACCAAATTGAGTCACCCATCAGTCTAAAAACTTTGGAATCCCACTTCATTTTTACCCCTCAACTGTTTGCGGATCACCTGCTGAATCCACCTGACACTGTTCCTAATGGCTTTGGAGTATTGCCAGAAATTAAATCTATTCTCACAGGGCAAAGATTTTCTACTTTTGAGGTCTTCAAAGAAAATGTCACAGGCCATGGAAGCAGTATCCAAAGACGATTTAGAAACACGTAGGGCAATGGCAGCATTGCTGGAATGAGTATATTGCCTCACAAGGTGACCACTTTAAAAGGGAAAGTGCTCATTTGGATAGCCAGGGTCTGACATTTTTGTTAAAAACGTTATTACTCTACACTTAGAACAGTCAGAACCAGGAGGAAACGTTAATATGATTAATTTATTTTTTCTTTGAATATCATCTCTTTCTGACATACAAAATACAAGTGAGTGGCAGGAGAACTTTACAGCCTTTAGAGTGAAAACGAAGCGTTGTTGGTGGATAAAACCTATTTTGTCATCAGCGGTACCAGCATGGACTTCAACACAAGGCATGCTTCTTCAGTTTTGTCAGCATTTTATGGAGATGTGTGGTCTATATTTATACTCTAGCTCTATCATCTCTAGATTTAGGAAGGCAGTAACCAATGTCTATCCAGTTAAAGCAGCGAATGAACAGCTGGACGTTGGAAACTGTAGAACATTGGAAGAAAACCAAAAATGAGTCATGTCTGTGGTAGGGAATAAAAGAGCGAAAGATGATTTTATCCTATTACGTGTATTTTCTCCTCCTTCCTTTACAGAGTAATGTGTTCTTTGTTACAGGGGTGTTTTTTCAATATATAAAATAGAAACATGCTTATCCTTAGGGTTTGAAAGACCCTTTGTTGCCCGAATCACAATAGCTGTCAAATGAAAGGCAAAAGGTGATGGATTCTACCCACGATTAAGATCAGAGTGGTAAACAAACATTTCCCTGCATTTCTCTCAGGATCCCCAGTGTTAGTAGGACAGCTCTCCAGTTCTCCTGCTCCAGCTTTGTTCTGTTCAGTGGTACACATTTTTGTATAGTGGAGAAAATCATCAACAAACTGTTACGTTAAAGGAAGGAACTATAATTTCGAATCGCATGTAATTCTCAGAGAACATCCCTATATAACTTTGATTTCATCCATGGCTTTGGTTGGAGAATTAGTCTAAATGTGGCTCTTCATTACAATCTTTAATTTACGTGTAGTTACTTCAGTGTCAGTGAAATCTAATTCATTATTTACAAAGGTACACTTACAAATGTAATCATTTAGATTACATAGTTTAGTCTTGGATCCAGAATACGTGCTAATGTCTATTGACTAACACTTGGAACAGCATCTGATTTTTTTTTTCTACTTAGCATTTGAAGTTCTATGTTTTGTTTTTCAAATTTTGTAAGATTGCAATATGGATTAGAGATTGAATTTAATTTGTATTTTGGCAGGCAGTTGTGCTAGATTGGCAACTCATGACATTGGTCTATTAATCAATTTGTCCATGGTTCTTATGAAACGCAGTTTTTGTCTTTAAATTATAGTATCGTATTTTCACCTAGTGTTTTTACACTAAAATTTTGTAGTCATCCTTTGCCCTGCTGCAAACTTAGGCAGATATCGTGCATATATACATGTATGTGTATAAGAATGGTTTCTCTATGCTTCTGCCTCATCCCCTGAAATGGATTGCAGTGGTAGTTAGTGTAGATCTGTATACACACAGAGGTATTTATGTGGGTGTGGGTGTATACACGCATGTATCACTTGTTCATTTCAGTGTTTTCTTTTTGGCTCACACTGTAATACTTGGTTTACATTTTTACATAATAGAAAATTAATATGAATGTACTCTAAATGGTCCTTTGGCACTTTAAAAAAATTCTTAGAATGTTAGTAAATGTATTGATTTCATTCTGTGATGGTGTTGTAACTAATAATTAACTAGATAATGGTGTATCTTTTCAAGACTAGTGAAAGTTTGATCTCACTTTGTGACTATAATTTAAAGGAAGCCTATTTTAAATGAGGCACATGATTTGCAGCACAGTATCATTGCAAAGGGGAAAGAATATAGACCTTTTCCAGACAAAAGACCCATTCATCTGGTAGTATTGTTAGAAAATGTGGTAACTATTTAACATCTCCATTAATTTAGTGATTTTTTTTTAAAAACAATTTTTATCAGTATTTTGTGTGACATGATAGTGAATGCAGGTAAGTAAACTTTTTGGAAATAAAATGTTTAATGTGTCAAGTGGGCATTTTACCCACTGAGTTTCCCTCAGTAAAGGTGCCTTGGAGAAGATACACAGGAACTATTTTTGCCAGAATTGTTTTTAAGCCCTTGCAGTTTGACCTAGTTTGAAATGTTTCATATTTCATAGGTACAGGGAAGTAGATGTTAAATTAATTACAAAGTTATTTTTGACCTGTATAATTGAAATTATGCTTCTAAAAATGTTTACTTAAAGTGGGAAGGAATTGTTTTTCATTTAAGTGTTGCTTTTATTTGAAAATACATTTGAAAGTTTGTGGGTTTGTTTTTTTTTAAAACCTGATTAAGGCATTGAAAGTAATTCCTACTCTTGTTAATGTTATTTAGATGCCTAAAAAGAGCAAAGAATTTCATTCTTTTGTCATTATTTCTGTAATGTCTCAATTTTGTAACACTTTGTTTACTAAGTTGTGGTAACATAATAGCCCTGTTCAGTACATACATTATTATCCCAAGTTTATAAGTGAGGAAGCCAAGTCTCAGAACTGATGAATGACCTGCCAAGGTCATACAGTGAATAAGTGGAAGAGCCAAAATTGAACGCAGGGTTTTCTGATTCTAAGTTCAGCGCTCTCTCCATTATATCTTCCTGTTTCTGTTCTGTTTACCATGGGAAAGCAGACTTCTGAATTAAAGTCTATGCAGCTACTTTAAGAAAGGAATTAACTTCCAACTGTTCTGTTCCAGTGTTAGAAAGCATGACCAGAAGTTAGAACAAGAGACTAGGTGTCATATCACACAGCTTGCTATTTTTTTTTTATTTGTGTGACCAAGAACAAAACATTTCCTCTAGTTTTTTGGGGCTTTAATTGCACCAGCATCTTTTTCAGGCAACTTCATGTATTGGTGACAAGATTCAGGTTCTACATAAAAACTATGAGAGCCATTTTTTGTATGTCTGTCTTTTCTAAGTAGTGTGCACATTAAAGGTTCTTAACTTGTGGCTTAAAACTATTTTACATCATCAAGAAGGAATTGAGTGTTACGGTAATCATCTGAATCTTTTGGAATGGAGTATGGAAAAGTGCTGATTAAGTCAGAATTTGAATGCTATTAAGAGGATTTATGTTTTGTGAAGCTAAGCCCTACAAATAAAAACTAAATTCAACTTGCTGTTGGTGATTCATGACATTTGCTTCCCAAACTGAAATGTAGCCATTTTTTTCTTTTAAATCCTGAAAAGATTGCCTTTTTTTAAAATTTTATAGAATATTCCATAGAAAAAAATATTGTTATTCCATCCCCATGAATTGTTCCGGGATTCTTTTATGACCTGCAGGCATGCCAAAGGATTTCAGAGCAGCACACAAAAAATGTAGAGGAAAACATCCATAGGTTGGACAAGCCTGGTCTAATGTATCGTCTTCTGTTTGCCCAAGTAGTTGCACTGACATGAAATTGTAAGTGATGGTCTGTTTTTCAGCATGGCTGACCAATACAGCATTTAATATGCAAAAACTTAATTAGTTCCTTGACTTACCACAGGCTAACTTTCCTGTATAATTTGGAAAACATGATCTTCATTTCTACCTCAGAGTAGGTTAACAGCATCATATGAAAACAAATGATAGTAATCTTTCACCTATACTACCCAGGAAGTCTGAAAAATATTGCCAGGGATAGAGTTGTAGATGCTTGAAATGATCTAGAGAAGGTAAATATTTTAAAATGGTTCCTAACATATTTAGATGCATTGGTGTTATAATTTGAAATGATTACTCCTTCATCTGGCACAAATTATATTCCTTGGTGCCTTTCTGGACAGTTCTTAACTGTGTCGTAAGATATTGTTATCAAATGTTAAAAGTAGCTGACTTGATTGGCATTAGGTATTTTAGTTTCTTGAAAACTATTGCCAAAGACTTTATTTGAATGAAATAACATAGATTTATTGATCATTTGAATAAGTCATGGCTTATAATACTTGATCATACATGAAATTGTTGTCAGACTTTCCCTGCACTTAGTCACATTCTAATGACGGCACATCCCATGATGGCAAATACCAGTGACATTTCAGTACTGTAAATGTTGAATTTCCCCATTTTGTTACAGTTTTGTTCATCACATTTCAGATCCACATCATATATAGTTAAAATAACACTTGCTAGGAATTTGATTAAAATATTATTATAGTAATCTGCAGCAGTGAAAAGAAACAGTAACAGATATCAACATAACATTTGATTTTGGAATGGTTCATATGAGTTGCTCTCCCACTTCTGTTGTGCTTAAGCCTAATATTTAAATTCATTTGTATATCCAGAGTTGATACTGATTAGGTGGTAGGGCAGGTGGTCAGGAGTGCACTGCATGGCAAAGAAAGCCGGCAAGTGATTGAACATCCGTTAAGGGTTTTCCTTGAATGAGTGATTGAGAATCGGCTAGTATATTTAGGGTGAGTCACAAGGTTTGTGTGCCATACTTTTAGCACAAGACTTCTGACTCATCCAAGGAAAAATGACATAACCAGTCTTAAAAACATTTACTGTGTAAATCTTGGTTAGGCACTCTTAGTGCCAGGCTGATATAATAGCTATCAACAGTGCCAGTTATGTCCTTGACTACATAGTTCAATGTTCTGTTAAGAGCGTGCTTTTGTATTTTTAATAACTAAAATTTTCAGAGAACCTGACTTAATCATGGCTCGTTCTCGTAGAAGAAAAGTTGGTCTGTTCTTTCGGGTTTTTAGATCGTGGGTAAAGTGTTTTCCATCTTAAGATTGCATTGCTATATACTTTGCAATATCCAAACAGGTAGAATTTGCCTCTCCTGAACCCTGCTAATAATCTGGCCTAGAATAAGTTTTCTTCATAAATATCCTGAAAATATAAAAATCAACATTTCTTACTTAGGATTTAAGTTTGTTGAAAAAGTTCATCACAATGCCACTGAAAGAGGAAGAAATACTATCCGAATTTTGGATTTTTGGAATGAAAATGAATAGTTTAAACTACTGGGGATTTCAGCAAACATTGTTCAGTAGGACATCCCCAGTTTCTCAAAGAACTTAATAAATTTAAAAACTTTGAAAGTTGATGAGGCTGACAAAGCCATGATCAACAGTTCTAAAGCTGCCAAGTAAATTTCCAAAACCTGTTCTTTAGTCACACACTGAAAAACCTCTTTTTAAAATGAAGAGAGGCTTGATTCCAGATAAAGAGGGCCAGGCCTTGGAGTCAGAAGACCTTGAATGGAAACCTTTCTTTGACAGTGTTGTAGCTGCAAGGCTACAAGGCAAGTTACTTAGCACCCCAGTGCCCAAGGCAGGTCTCTGAAAACAAGTTAAGAAAACATTCACATAGACTTCAACTGCGTTGATAAAAATCACAGACCTGAAGCAAAACAAATTTTTCCTCAAAACAAACTTAGAAGACTGAAAAGAAGAGCAGACAACTTACTGGCCACTACAAGAAGTGCTGTAAATGTGTTTCAAAGGGCTGTGACAGTAGGTGTTAATCCCAGCCCAGGTTCACTCTACAAACATTTTAATGTTGACACTTTATAGCTTGGTGAGCTCCTCTTAGGCTTCCTTGCTTTTTCTTTGTATACCTGTCTTCCCCAACATGTTTCCTGATTTTTATTCTACTCCATCTTCTGATGTGATTAAATGTAATTTTGTTTCTACCTTATTTGTAAAGTAAGGGAAAGACTAGTTTCTTTTTAAAAATTAAGTTAATTTGCTTTTAAACTTCTGTGTTACCCTCTAGTGATTTTTTTTTCCTTTGACTTAATGTCCTTAAATAGGAAAAAGAGAAATATCCCTTCACCCTGATCTCATCAGTGAAGTAGTCAGTTGAAAGTTGAATAGAAAACTGGGATAGCATAGAGTATGAATTAGAGTTGTAGTAGTAAGCACCGATACTCTGGTTCAGGTGGATAATTCCGCCTTACTGCCAAGTTTTTCATATTGACGTCCCCACCACATTAATGAGGACCCAGTCAGTTGGAATGCTAGAAAGACTGGAAGGAAAAATAGACCTTCTATATACTCCACCTTCCTTCATTCAGTTTGTTAGGTAAGGAAAAAGCTCTTATCATGGTTCTCATACAACAGATTGAACAGCTCAGTAATCCTGTATGTTTATACAGTTTTTACATTATATTTTAGGGATAAAAGTGCTTACCTCTTGCCGTATTTCATATAAATAAGTAAAATGAGCAAATTACATTAGAAGTTAAAATTCAATATCCATACACTCATAAACCTTCAGGAGGCAGTGTGGCACATAGTGGACAACCAAGACCTGGTTTCATGCTGTGCTGCAGACCTATGCTAGCTTGGTGACCTTCAATGCTTTAGGCAACTCTAAGACTAAGTTACAAGAAAAGGTATGACCTAACATTGGTAGTGGAAATTTACTCATTGGGGGAACTTCATATCAAGGGAGTCCACAAGTCTAATCCCTTTCCCTCTCTTCTAGGAAGTATCACTTCCTGTAAAACACTTTAAAATGTGTCTTCAAAATTTGTTTTTCAGACAGTTGCAATTTAGTTTTTATGAACTCTTGTAACTAATAATCACAATATCTGGAGTCCATTATATTTACCAAACATTTAATAGTTCCTATAGTACTGTACTCTCACAGTGTTTATGAAATATTTACTTATCTAGGTAAACAATGCCTATTTATCAGCTTCCATTATATCTTAAAGATCAGTGAAGTTGGGTATTAATATTTATAGAGCTCTGTCAGAATCAGAAGTTATACATCATCTAAAACATGAACATTAAAAACATCTAGGATCATCTTTAAGGAACAGAGCTTAGTATTTTGAATAATAATTAAAGTATTCCATAGTGAAGTAGTGAAGCCCCTCAAGACCCTTGGTTTTGTTATTTTTAAGCCCACAATCATGTGCTTACCTACTTAAAACCCAAAGGGAGAGCATGAGTTTTATGATCTCATTCCTAGTCTGTGGCATTTTGGATAAAGTACTGTTGATAGAGCCTTGACAGGTCAAATCCTGTCTAGTCAGACAGGTCAAATCCCACCTTCACTCTTGGCAAATTACTTCTCTGAGATAACTTTCTCATCTGTAAAGTGGAGAATGATAGCGTCTGCATCATGAGATTATGCGGATCAAATTTACTTGTGTAAAAGCACTTTGCAAACCTTAAAGTGAATTATTATCATGACATATTTGGAAGCATGGTCTGTATGAAATTTTTCATTGTGTATGTTCTCAGCACATATACTAGAGGAACTTTCCTGCAGTTTATACTAGCTCAGAAAGGAAACTCGGAGCATCCAGGTTTGGAAATATATTACTATATATGCTACTTGCTTTTTAATCTTTGCCTAGCATTGGGATAAACTTGAAATCTGTGCAGTAGGTTTGGTTTTGGGGGTTGGTTTTCCAACCTAGAACATAGGCTCTTTGGTTAGTCAGGTAAATTGTGGGTCAAGACATGAGCCCCGGTGGAACAAACTAATAGGAATATTTGTCAGTGAGTAAAAATGTGGAGAAACTAATGGCCCTTCCTCTGGCTCTTTCTAGTAACTGGAGTCCCAAATCCCAGGAAAGCCCCCTTCATTTCTCTCTGTTCTCCCTTCTTGCATGTGTCCACCCAGCTCTTCATCATCATCCTCCTTCCTCACCTTTCCTCTATGACATTGCTGAAAATATTACATTTTATTAAAAGTACAGTGTAATGTTTGCTTAGTTCTCTAGAGATAATGATTAAACGCTATGACAAGGTTTCATTGTGACCTTCCCCTCATGGTCTGTAGCCAGTTTCCCCTCACTCATTCCTTGCTGTAGGTAGACTAGCTTTATAGCTTCACACCAAGATCAAGTCAGAGGACCCTTCTCCCAGCTGTTTCTTCCTTTCTGCATGGAGATGACTCCGTACTCTCTCCTTTTATCCCTCAGGAGTTTCCACTCTCAAGGACATGAAGAACATTTTTCCACTATGGAGTATAGATGAGTGATACCAGTTTATGTAGGAGGAGATAGACTGAAATAAGCAGCTCTACCTAAAAGGATACATGAGTTAACTTAGTTTTAGGGGTTTCTTTCTTTTTGCTCTTCCTTTTTTTTTAATACCAGAATTGACTTTTCTCTATGAGTATCAGTCAGTGTGTTCAAAATTCTCCTTTTCCTATTTTAGTAGAATGTGTCTCTGGGAAAGAGATCAGGAATACCAAGAGGTTCATGCTGTTTTCTTCAAATACAATGTCTGTACCCTGGAATGGGGCTAAACAATATGGGGTGCAACAGGGAGATCAGGTAGAGGTAAAAGGGATAAGAGTGATTGATAAAAGAGATTGACAAATAAAGGATAGTTCAAGTGAGATGGGATAGTTGGTAAGGGACTCAGATTGGAGTTGGGATTGCAAATGGAGGTTTTAAACTGCTATTCCTTCACAAAAAGAAGACTGTCTTCATTTAGCCCATGATGTTTCCTAGCAAATCAACAGGCTGGCTCAACGAATGCTAAGTAGAAAAAATTGGAGTCCATTGGGGTGAGAGGCAGATAACCTTCTTATAAAGACAGGTGCTTGTTTGGAGGAATTCTGTGTAGTACCATCATGCTACACTCATGGTAGCCCAATGGTTATCATGCTGTAGAAATTATCTCAGGTTAATCCTACCAAGCTGGAAAGATTGAATTCAGATCTGGTGATAGGTCTTTATGTCTATTGTTCAAGATCCAGCTTCATCACCAGAACCTTGATCACATGGTTCAGAATCCACTTGGAGGAAAGATGATAGTGGTGGTATGATACTCCGGATTTGGTGTAGAGGACCTAAGCTGGATTCCCAGTTCACTTGCGACCTTGGGCAAATTATTTAAATCTAGCCATTTCTTTCCTTTTGGACAGAAGAACTACTCTGCGGTCCCATCCGGCTGTCTGTATGCTTTTGAACCAGTCTCCATGGAGAAAGTAGTGCCCAGATTAATGAATTCACCAGTCCTTGATGTTGAAGTATCTGACTATATAGGTATGTGTATATGTATACATATATGTGTGTATACATATATATGTAACCACCAAAAGTGTCATAAGAATAGGTGGGGTACATTTGTAAGTGCCCTGTTTTCATAGAGGAAACAGTCTTCAACTTCCATGTATTGTAATCTCGCTATATATGGATGGTACATTTGCCTGAGTAAGAACTCCTGATTTTAAAAAGAAATTCCTTTCCCCCGTTTCTTCCTGGGCCTTCCGGGATTCTCAAGGGCCATTGCTTTCAGCCAGTCATGCAGCTTTGCTTAGGTTACATATTTTTGCTATTATTTGTGTTGCCCATTCTTAGTATCTTAGATTCACCAAAACATTTTACAAGTTTCTTTTTGCCTTTTAGGTGTTTTCTGCCTAGAAAAGTCACAAGATTTCATTGTATGTTCCTACTTTTTAATGAAAAATATATATGACATTCAAAAGTTAATCAATTGCTTGGCCTCCCTGTCACAGTATCTGGAGATCTTGAAAATAAATGGAAAGAAGGAATTGGGGGAATAAGTTTTTGGTCAATATAGGAATCAGGTATCTTTTACCATTATAGCTTGGGTAATAACTAGTCTATACAAGTGACATAAATAGCTTACAGGAAGTGTTTTGAACAGTTACAAAAAGGAAAATATTAAGTGGATAACTAGTTCCATAAGTAATCAATAAAGAAGTTTAATAACATTTGTATAATGCCTACTATATGCCAGTATATATACTATATACTATATGTATATATAATACAAGCAATTTACGAATATTTCATTTGTTCCCCACAACAACTCTGAGAAGTTATTACCCGCATTTTACGGTTGATTTAGGGTGATTGTCCAAGGTCACAAGGTAAATCACGCAGCTAGTAAGTGTAGAAGTCTGCATCTGACCTTACATCTTGCCAACTCCCAGAGCCAGTCCTCTCTCCACTGTGCTGTCTTAGATTCAAGCGTCTTCAGCAACTTGAAATTCCTTGCTATTTACCCATCTGAATGAAAATAACATAGGACAAAAAAAAAAGATTGCAAATATACCAAGCAATCCT
This sequence comes from Bettongia penicillata ogilbyi, assembly GCA_023548195.1. NCBI lineage: Eukaryota > Metazoa > Chordata > Mammalia > Diprotodontia > Potoroidae > Bettongia > Bettongia penicillata. Next base: position 2,123,647 of record JAJHZJ010000455.1, on the reverse strand, counting down.
GTGAAAACTTAGAAGTAATTAACTTCACAGGAATACCTTAAGTCCTGTATTTGGAAAGTGGATACCACTGGGTGACTTATTCTACCAGCATTTGAGTGTGCATAAACCAAACATTAATCTACATGTTTCTTAAAAGAGAATTTTAGACTACTATTCACCCTAGATGTTTTACCTATACTGAAAGCCTGTAAACTCACAAGGAATCTTAATTTGGAGTCTGCAAGCTTATTTTTTGAATTTTTTTTTATAACTTTCACTATAATTCATTTCCTTTGTTATCATATGTATTTTATGGAATTAAAAACATCGTTCTGAGAAGGGGCTTCATAGGATTTACTGGACTGCCAACGGCGTCCACAATGCAAAAAAAATGTTAAAAACTGCTGCTGTAGAGGAGGCATAGCAGCACTGCACCCACAACCCAAAAGGACATTTTCCAAGCTTTATATTTTGTTCTTGAGTGCAGCAGAAAATCCCTTTAAAGTGACCTTTAATTTGGTATGTATGGCAGGAACAAGGGTTTGGTTTTTTGGTTGGTTTTTTTTTTACAATAAACAGTATTTGACAACAGCTCATTATTTTTTTTGTTCTAGCAAATATCTTAGCAAAATGTCATTGGAGAGTGTGGGTCAGCATAACTTGGGATGGGATTCCTCTCCTATTCCATTGCATTCCATGCTGAATTTCATTCATTATACAAAGAAGGGATTGTAAGAATTCACTACTAGCAAATAGTAGGATGTTTCACTAACTTTTTTGGTCAGGGAAATTCTCATGTTTAAGATACATGAACCTAATGAATTTAATTGGATTTTTAAGCAAGCTCCTTAGAAAGCCCACTACATTATCTCATAGTGTGGTTCTGTTGAAAGTGCTTTGAGACCCTCTAAACTGCAACTCAAATGTGAATTATTTTTCAAGTTTGTTTTTTTCCCTCAACTTTTCATTACTGTTTTACTGACTTTCAAGGGTTCCTCAGTCCCTTTTTTTTTTCCACGCTGCCTTCCCTAGGAAGGCTTTTACCCTAGGATCAAAGAGTATCTGTCTTTATCTCATCCATTTTTTATTTCAGTTTTTGTTCAAGCTTCACAATATACAATATGACACATGATACATGAACATAATTTTTAAATAAGTAAATATATACATTAGGGGAGCAGAATCAAAAAAGTTGGGTGACCATTGGTCTAGTATCCCAGAGACTCAAGTGTTTTGAATAAAAGTCCAAATATAAAGGTTTATTTTCATTATTAAGTCCCTGAGGTTTCTATGATTTGTAAATCCCTTCAGCTAAACCTATAACAGCTGTACTATGGGAAAGCAGGCCTGGTGGCAAGGCATTGTGAGGAGATTGGATAGAATTAGAGCTAATGCCAGGCAGGTTTTAGTCTCTCCTTTGCCCAACAACTTCGCTTCCTGCTTTGGCACCTCCAGATCTACACACAAGCAGGCCATGGAATCACATTTTCATACCAGGACCCCAGAGATAAGGCAACACTAAAGGCTTGGGGGCAAAAGCAGTCTGGTGTAGTTGAAATCTTCAGAATTACTAGTTTGTATGTCCTTGAGCAAATAACTGTGCCTCTCTCAGCCTATATTAATCTGTAACATGAGGGAATTAGATCAGACAACCCCTTTCCATTTTTAATATTTGTGGCTATAGTGTATTTCTAAATCAAGACCCACTTTAACTACCAAAATGTTCCAGTGCCAAAAAGTACAATCCAGCTATGATTGCTTAAAGGTTATACTCCCTACATTAAAAACTAAACAGAGCTCATTTTCAGAAAATTAGGGGGAGAGAACTGACAACTTACAAAAAATTTAGAAACTTTAGATTGTAGACCACAACACGGTTATTTTTCCAAATCTCGTCACTTAGCATCCGCATCTTGAAAAGTTCAACTTTAATTTAGGTAATTCATTAGATCAATATAAGAGTAATAAGACAGAAATTTTAAGACCTAGCACCAGTACAATGTCTACCATATTTTTTATTCCATTCGGGAAAAGCACCTTTCAACTAAAGCTAAATGTTTGGGGTGGGGCAGGACAGTGCTTTTTAAAATCAAAATCATAGAATGTAAGAGCTGGGAGAGCCCTTACAGCTGATCAAGACTACAGATGAAGAAATAGATCATTGTTTCAAAATTTAAGTTTAGAAGCCCAGATTAAAGGGATTTCTAAATCCAACCAAAGAAAAATTGCACTAGTTAATAGAGTGGAGATCAGAGATTGGCTGAGACCCAATATTGAGGCTCCCAAACTCAATCACTAAATAACATTGATAGGAGCAGCAGGGTAGTGTAATGAAATTGGACTTGGAATAGGAAGGTTTTGGGAAGGAAATACACAGGTATGTGCCCCCTACTACCGTGGTGTGGTGTGTGTGCCAAGCATTTTATAACATTTCATTTAAATCTTCACAACCACCCTCTGAGGCTGGTGCTATTATCTTCATGTTACGTTGATTAAGACAAGCAGAAGTTAAATGAGTTAGCCAGGGTTCCATAGCTAATTTTCAAAAGTTAAATTTGAATTTCAGTCTTCTTGACTTCAAGCCCAGCACTCTATCCAGTGTGCCACCTAGTTTGCCTCTAAAGGAATGCCTGCTTGGAGTCCAATTTCCACCTTCTCAACTGACTATAGCCATGTGGTCTTGGCCTATTGATAGAAAACAACAGTTTACCTTGAACATAAGTTAATCACTCATCACAAATCAACAGTCTCAAAGTTGGAAGAGATCTCAGGATATATCTCATTCAATTATATCTGATGAAGAATTTCCCTTTTCAACTTATTTGGCAAGGGGTTCTCCTACCCCTGCTTAGAAACCTTCAGTGAAAGATAATCCAATTCTTCCCAAGGCAGCGCCCTCTACTTTTGGATAGCACTCATTATGAGGGAATTTTTTTTCTTCCAAGCTGATCTTGCCTCCAATGTCTCCTCCCATCCATCCAACTTCTGTTGACCCCATCTCTGTCTGTTGTAGAGTTTCCTTTTGTTCAAGGCTCAATTCAGGGATCATGAAGGAAGAATGAAGCCAATTTCCCTCCTACCCCACTCCACCTTCAACTAATCTTCATTGATTTCTTACAGCCCTTTGGATCTCTCCTTTCTGCTGTTTTCTATTTTGTATTATGATTGTGTACATTTAAAAAAATAAATCTATCTTCCCTCCTATTAAGGAGGATCATCAGTGTATTCCAAGCTCCTGGTCCAATGGCACTTCAGTAAGAGTTTGGTTTGGTTTGGTTTTTTCAGTGTTTATGGAACCAAATTGAATCAAATCTGAAATACCAATACCAGACACCACTTTCATTATGTAATTCTCCTGTTAAAAAATATGTATTGATTTCTTATTACCCACATGGTTAAATCCAAACTCCTTGCAGCTTTCAAAATGATCTGTTATCTGGCCCCATCCTACCAATCTACTTATATTTACTCATATATATTCTCTTCTCTACTCAGATTTCCTTGTATGTTTCTCTACATGCACCATTCAGTTCAATATTTTTTGAAAACCTAATTCTATCTCTCATACAGTCGAGCGGTGTTGACTCTAGAAAAATCACTTGACCTCTCTCAGCCTTTTTTTCTTCATTTGGAAAATAGGTCTAATAATACCCCCTGCCTCACAAGATAGTTGTGAGTATATATTAATGAGATAACATGTAAAGTGCTTTGCAAACAAAAATGTTAGCTATTATTATTACTAAGCACTGGGGATGCAAAGATAGATATAACCTAGATGGGGAGCGCGCCATGGAGCCAGGCGGCCGCAACAAGGCAGTATTGCCGCCGCCGCCTCCTCAGTCGCAGCCCGAACCGCGGATGACAAGTCTGGAGGCAAGGAGCTTCGGGAGCTCAGTGACAAGGAGAAGGAACAGGAGCTGTCTGAGGAAGGTAAACAACTTCAGGATGAACTGGAGATGCTGGTGGAGCGACTCGGGGAGAAGGACACATCCCTCTACAGACCAGCACTGGAGGAACTGCGGCGGCAGATACGCTCTTCAACGACTTCCATGACTTCGGTGCCAAAGCCTCTTAAATTTCTGCGCCCACACTATGGCAAGCTGAAGGAGATCTATGAGAACATGAAGCCTGGGGAGAATAAGCGCTTTGCAGCTGACATCATCTCTGTCCTGGCCATGACCATGAGTGGTGAGCGTGAATGTCTAAAGTACCGACTAGTGGGTTCTCAGGAGGAGCTGGCCTCTTGGAGCCATGAATATGTTCGACATCTGGCAGGCCAAGTGGCCAAGGAGTGGCAGGAACTGGATGAAGCTGAGAAGTCTCAGCGGGAACCCCTGCTCACCCTAGTGAAGGAAATTGTCCCTTACAACATGGTGCGCAACGCAGAGCATGAGGCGTGTGACCTGCTCATGGAGATCGAGCAGATGGACATGCTGGAAAAGGACATCGACGATAATGCCTATGCCAAAGTTTGTCTCTACCTCACCAGCTGTGTGAGTTATGTGCCAGAGCCAGAGAACTCGGCCCTGCTACGCTGTGCCCTAGGGGTCTTCCGAAAGCTCAGCCGCTTCCCTGAGGCCCTGCGCCTCACCCTGATGCTCAATGACATGGAATTGGTGGAAGATATCTTCACTTCCTGCAAGGATGTGGTGGTTCAGAAGCAGATGGCCTTCATGCTGGGCCGGCACGGGGTTTTCCTGGAACTGAGTAAAGACGTTGAAGAGTACGAGGATCTGACCGAGATCATGTCCAATGTACAACTCAATAGCAACTTCTTGGCCTTGGCTAGGGAGCTTGACATCATGGAGCCCAAGGTGCCTGATGACATTTATAAAACCCATCTTGAAAACAACAGGTTTGGGGGCAGTGGCTCCCAGGTGGACTCCGCTGGCATGAACCTGGCGGCCTCCTTTGTGAACGGCTTTGTCAATGCAGCCCTTGGCCAGGATAAACTGCTCCCCGATGATGGTAACAAGTGTCTGTACAAGAACAAGGACCATGGAATGTTGAGTCCCTCAAGGGACTCACACTCTAATAAAGGGGAAATTACTTTTATGTATACAAATAACTTGGGAAAGTGTGATAAGTACACAAGAGAAGTCCTGGAAATGGGCTATGAGAAATTTGAAAGGAAGAGAAACCACTTTCATCATGGGGTATATTGGTAATAGAGCTTTTGTGGAAGAGATATTATTCTTTAGGATGGGAAAGAGGGTCTTCAGCTGATGCAGAAAATGGGAGAAATCCATTTGTGGGAATGGCGAGTAGTCTAGTTTGTCGTATGTGAAAGGAGTAGGCTAGAAAGTTAAATTGGAAGCAAATAACAGATAATGGTAGCCAGTGAGAACATATTGAAGATTCTTGAGCAGGAGTAATAATTACTTGGAAAGATCACATGAAGAATGATGTTGGAGAAGGACTAGCCTGTAGAAAGACCAGTTAGGAAATTACAATAGTCATGACAAGAAAAAATACAGGAACTATGGCCACTGCTTCTCTTTAGGGGGAGGTGCTCCCTTATCTTATTCAATTAGAGAAATCCAATTCATCTTTAGGGCTTAATTAAGTCCTGTCATCTCCATAAAGCCTTTCTCAACCAACTTCACTGGTCCCTGTGTTGCTCTTTCTTCTCATCTCTTTTATTTGTACTTAGATTTAATGCCAAAAAGTTGTTGTAATTGTTTCATATGCATCCTTTTAGTGTCCCCAGTTAGACTGTAAGGTTCTTGAAGGTAAGGAGTATGTCATATGTTTCCTTTGTATAACTCAAAAGACCAAGTCTGTACAATTGTGGGTACTTGGAAGTTAGATATGTGATTGGTTGGTTGGTTACTCTTGGAATTAATCAAGTTTCTTGGCAGGATGACACTGGTCAACATGGAAAGTACCATAGAGAACATTTTGTTAGGCACAGTCCTCTCTAAAAAGGCAGAACTTTCTGTAATTAATTGGAAATATTGCAGCTCAGAAATATTGTGTAAATACTAAATATTGTCAGGGTTTCCTATGAGTTTAAAACTTCCTATGATTGTTCCTGGGTGTCTATAAGTATTAAGTCATTTTTTAAGTAATAGACCCATCAACAAATCAGAGAAATTCAGTAAAAAGTTATAAGCAAAGTGTACTTGGGGGAGAAAAGGAAAGCCGGATGCTAGTGTACATCTTATTAAATATTCCAAAGTGAATCAGTTTGTTTTGGGTTGTCAGAGTTGATTCAGTCCTAGGTCATCCCTAATCTTTACTGTATTTGATATGGCCCATCTCTGGGAACCTACTGAGGCAATATGATGGTATATTCAACAGAAAGCTGAACTTGGAGTCGTATTCAACCTCAAAGAATGATTCATGCACTTGTTTATTAAGTTTGACCCTGGGCAGGTGACTTAACCTCTGTCAGCCTCAGTTGCCTTGTCTGTTAAGGGAGGGGCGTAATAACACAGTCCTTAGAAGGCTGTTCTGTGAACCAAATGAGATAATGTATGTAAAGCATTTTCCAAACCATAAATCACTATATGAGTAAGCTATTATGATGTGAATGTAGACACACCTCTCCTACGCTGGTGAGATGAGTCACGTTTAAGTGCATAAAATCACTTCAACAAGGCATGGTCAGGGAAAGGACTAGGACTGGGAGAAAGTCAAATGAGTCTCAAGATCATGAACCACAGGAGAAGATGTCAATATTCCATCTGAGCTAGAGGTCTACAATAAGCTCAGTATCTATCGAGAAGCCAAGCGGCCAAGACTGGCTAAGGAAGTAGTAATTATCTGATGGGGACAAACTGGAAAGTGAGAAACAGAGCAAGCCTTAGATCCAGATCCAGAGGCATCAGGTAAGGTTCACAGAAATCAATTCCTCTGACATCAGAGGAATCTAGGTTTCCAACCTTACCTCTGGTTACTGCAGCTGTATGACCTTGAGAAAGTCACAACCTCCATTGGTATCAGTCAATGAATACGGTCACAAAAGTGAGCCTGAACCCAGAGCAGAGGCTAATTTGCTCACATCTCTTTTCCGCTTTCGCAGGAGGTAATTTCAATTAGGGCAACTGTGGCTGTCAGTGTTCTATGATTCTGGTTAAGGCCTAATTAGGGAACTGACATTATTATAATACCTTATTTAGGGTCACGAAAAACTATAATATCAAGAGTATGAGTGAAACAGACAAAACTATCCATTAGAAGGTACCTGAAATAATTTTTACTTTAAAAAAAATTTTTTTTGTTTCTTTGAAAGGCCAGCTAAACCAGTTCACACTGGGCAGGAAATGTTTATTTAGTTTAAGTCAGAGATGATTGCCCTAATAATTTTAAGTGCAACTTGGGCATCGTCTTTTGGTCCATCTGTAGAAATTCAGTAATAGGCAATGTACGTGCAGGAGAAAAAAAAGAGCTAGATTCTAGGGTATATTTTGTTAAACTCTCCAAAGTACTTCAGTTTGTTCTGAGTTATTAGGGCTGCTTTAATTCTAGGTTATGCTGGGATTGTCCTATGATCGTCCTATGCTGTATGTCATATGTCTCTCGGAACCTACTGAGACAGGGTGGTAATGTAATCAACAGAGAGCTGAACTTGGAATCAGATCTAACTGCAGATGCTTTGTCAGTGGGTATACCTATCTGTAAACAGGTTGATGTTCTTGTATACATGTTGTTAGAAAATGTGGTTTGTATATACCAGTGATCAATACACTTGCTTAACACTTTTCAAAAAAAAGTCTATTAATGTTAAGAAAACAGAGTGCTTTTGGTTACCCAAGGAAATAAAAGCATCTGCACATCTGCTTGGACTCTAACTACACTGTATAGAATACTGTGCTAGGTGCTATACAAGGATAAATAATAAATACCAGTGTTTGGAAAAGAACTGGTCTCTGTCCTCCTAGAGTTCACAGTCTAATGAAAAAGAGTTTCTGATCATCGAAACTTCTACAATAATTGCTTTTCCAGCTCCTGTTATGGAGAGCATAAGTGATTGCCTCCATTTGAAGGGGCTCAGGGAAGTACCTCTGTCCAAAAATAACCTTCTCCTTCAGTTTACTAGGGGACCTGAAAATTCTGCCAATAAAGAAGTATCCTCCCTTCGTAAATATTGACCTTGCCAAACCTCTCCTAAAATTTAATTAACCCTCAGAGAAGTAAAGCAGCAAGTTACTAACACTTCAGTATGAATTCAATGGTTAGGTCTGCTTTCCTACTGTCGGAAAAGACTCAGGGAAGTACGAGACCATTGGGAACTGAAGACATGATCAAAGCGGAGAACGTGTGGTAAAAAATAAATGTCTAATTCAACAGTTTTGCCATGGGCCAAATCCTGGATCCTAGAGTGATGTAAACTTTAGAGGCAGCTAGGTGGTTCAGTGGCTAGAGTGCCCAACCTGCAGTCTGGCTGGACCTTGGTACAAATCCAGCCTATGTGATCCTGGGCATATCACTTAACTTTTCTCGGCCCTCAGTTTCCGAAACTCTTCTGTAAAATGGAGATAATAATAGCACCTACCTCCTAGGGCTGTTGTGGGTCAAATAGGATAATATTTGTCAAGCACTTTAGTAGGGGTTTTTTTCTGCTGTAGGCAAAATAAAAATGGTTCATTGGCTTTTAAAAAGATACAGGAAATCTCTAGCTTTCTTTCCCTCAGCTGGCCATCCAGCTGTTCCTCAGTGCTCCTTTTATTCAAAGTATATGACAAAGAAAGCACAAGGCACTGGAATACAATCGAGTGATTCTCTGACCTCCCTGCCCTGCTTGTGACAGCTGTAAGATTTCTTGTAGCTGACTGAGTATTAAGGTGTCATATTCTGAATGAAAACGTACATATGTCCATATATGTGTGTGTATATATAATGTGTATACACATTGTACGCACACACACACACAACTTGAAGGCTTCTAGCTTGTCAAAACGTCCATACCGTCTGGGTCTAAGCCATCCCCACTCCACCACAACCGCTCACAGGTCATGGATGACCTCTCCATCGCTACATGCAGTGTTCTTAAATTTTGGCCACCATCTCCTCCTACATACTTTTTCCTTCCCCAAGTACTTTTCTGCTGGTTCTCATTCCACCTGTTTAATTGCCTCTTCCCAAGTTTGCTATTTTCCTCATCCTTTCATCGTCTGTGTCCCCCACTACTAAGCATGGACCTGCCCTAGGCCCTCCTCTCTTTCTCCTTTCTCTCCTCACTTGGGAAGGCCATTCCCATGCTTACAGTGTATTGTTCTTCATGTCTTAGCCCCTTCTTTCAAAGGTTCACTAAGATGTCCCCGCCTCCTTCACGAAGTTTTCCATAGCATTATATCTGCCGTAACAACCCAACGCAAGCCAATCTACTTGGCGCATTTAAGCAAAATTCTACTCAGCCTAGCTCTCCCCCTTCCTCCCCAAGTTCACTGCTTGATTTCTCCACCTCGCAGGCTGGACTTTCACCTAATACATACCCTTCTCTCTACTTATAGAACCTAAGGAAAAAGTTAGAAGGGATCATAGAGGCCATACAGTCTTAAACCCCTCATTTTAAAATGAGGAAATGGGCTCAAAAAAAAAAAAGGTATGACCTGCCAAAATGTTCTCTCCTTTAAAAAATTTTTCTAGAGCCCTTTATCTGGATCTCTTCTTGCATCTATTATGCCTTGTCTTGTACTACGCTTATTTGTGTTCATCATACGCCTCTGAGTAGACTGTAAGCGCTTGGAGGACAGGGACTGTCATTTTTTTTCTATTTCTCTGTATTTAGTACCTCGTTCAGTTTGCACACAGAAAGTGCTTAATGTTTATTGATCTGAATTGAGTAGCACTGACTTGTTGAGGGTGGTGCCCGAAGCTAAACATTCCTTTATGTCTGTCCCCCATTCTTCCGACTGCTGAGCCATAAGGGCTGGTCAGATTGATTCCATTCCCTTCCAGTGTGCTCAAGTCCTCTCTGAAGTGTCCCTAAAGTCTTCCTGGGGCAGGCCAAAGCCCTGATCAACCCTGTACCTAACTTGCCCTCTCCCATCCTTTTTCTGGCTTCATTTTTCTGGCCCTGACTGCACTCACAAGTAGACTTGACGATTCTGGGCTGCCTTTATTTGTGACAGAACGTTGAGGTTCCTCCAGGTCTGGACCTGCCCTGTGCAGATCCAAATCAAAGCAACGCAGAGATAGGAGGGGAGAGGCTTTATCTGTTTAGACATGTGCACTAGCACGCCGCAGTGATTGCTTAGATCCCTTTTGTTCTTATGGAAGGCCCTTCAGTCCTCTGACCTTCCAGTTTCAGGCCACAACTGTGCCAACTCACCTGAGAACTCTGGAGCCTAACAGAGAAATGTGATAATAATCTGCACATCTTAATTACTGTTGACCCACTGGTCCTAGGGCAGGGATGATGGAAGTCTATGGATTTTAATAACAGCAATTATCACTATGTTGGTTTAGTGGGTATTGAAAGAACAGAGGGGAAGGGAAGGAAAATATTTGGGGGAGAATTGGGAAATATAGTTGATATAAAAACAAAAGATATCAAAAAATACATTTTTTTAAACAGACACCATTTACTTTAGAACCCCCCTCAGAGGCAGAAAGTGGTAGACCCTGACCAAGTGTTACCTGTTTCTGGCTTTCAGTATTTGAGAGGTGACCCCCAAAAGAAAACCTTATTAGACAGAACCATGAGCAGCACACAAAACAAAAGAAGAGGGTGAGGTCCTTGTACTGGAAAGACACCTAGACGGATGATTTCTTTAAATAGCAGGCTCTGTTATACCAAGGGAACTTGGTATAATAGAGCGCTCAACTTGGACAGCAGAAATCCTAGCTTTGCCACTGACTCGCTTTGGGACCTTAGAAAGTCTGATTCTCAGTTTCCTCATTTGTCAAATGAGGAAATTCATACTTGTACTGCTTACCTCACAGGGATGTCATAAGGAGAGGACTCCATAAGACTTAAAGTGCTATGGAACTGAAATAATGCTGCTATTTTGGTTAACTTTTTAGAAGTCACTCAACTCTACATTTTGAAGTGGTGATACAGCTCCCATTTTTGTGGCTACATCATGAAACTGGATGATTCAGCTATTTCATTGCCAAAACTAGCTGGGGCAGTGTTTGCCAAGTTACTAAGGCAAATTTTCTCAGACTCAACAAGTGAAATCTGAATAGATGAAGAATATTTTTGCCATGACATGGTATCCTCTATCACCATTTAAGTGTTTTAATTTACCTAAGATGAGTGGATACCTTAAAATATTATGAATATATGCTTCAACCACATGTAGGTTCTTTTAATGAAAACGTGTTTTTAAAAATATTTTAAACTTTGAATTGTAACAGCTTACATTTATATAGCACTTTAAGATTTGTAAGACACTTTTCAAGTATCTCGTTTTCTCCTCACAACCCTGAGAGGTAATATGCTATTATCACTCTTATCTTATAGATGGGAATATGGAGAGAGACAGATGTTAAATGAATTGCCTGAGATCATGCAGCCCCTGAACTGTATTTGAATTCAAGTCTTCCTGACTCCATGTCCATTGCCCCACTGAGTGGCCAATAAATTATAAATAGCAAATGCAGTCTTGGAAAAAGATAATTAGATAGACTTTCAGCAGGCCTCAAACAAGCGACCGACAACAGTAGGTTCTGCAGCTTGCCAGCTCTGTTTTCATCTTTTCTTGATTATTCACAAAATGAGAGATGTGGAAAAAAAGGATGATGCTCCTCACCTATTCAATCAGTCATCTTCATTTAAAGTGAGTAAATCTATACACAACTGCAGGATAATTCTTGCTTTTTAAAGCCTATTTTCACTTTAATCATCTCTTGGAAATCCAAGTTTTTAAATGACTGCCAATAGTACTGCTGTGACTTTCTTTAAAACATCATCAGTAAGCATGTATTTCTCAAATTACTATTTATCCTGAAATATGCTATGATAATTTGTAAGGTCATTTTCAGCTCTATGATATTATAATTTCAGCATTACATTATGTCTGTTTCTTTGATTAATTCTTTTTATCGTTTTGGGTTGACCCTGATCCTTCATATTAATACTATTTTAAAATTTCTTCTTAAGTTGTGGTTATTTCATAGGATCATATATTCATGGCTTGAATGTCACTTAGTCAAACCACTTCATGTTACAAATGAGGAAATTGAAGCCCACGGAAGAGAAATGATTGTCTAAGGTCCCACTGGTAGCAAGTGGAGATTCAGGATTTGAACTTGGGTCCCTCCAGCGAGAAGAGAAAGGTTATTTGTGTGTATCTTTTTCTTCCCTCCTAGATTGTAAATTATTTGTCTTGATCTGCATTGTGCAGTTTAATGTTTGGAGAGACAGGCTTTATCCTAACGGAGAAAGTGCTGGACTTGGAGGCAGAAGAGAATGAGGTCTGCATCCTTTCACTGCCAATTCCTAGCATGAAAATGGTGAAATCACATAGGATCATAGAATTTAGAGTGACAAGGCATCTCAGAGACCGCCGATTTTCCTACGTTTTTCCTTCTTTTTCCTATGAGAATGCTAAGGGTCTGAGACATTAAACAGGTCAGCTAGGATCATACAAGAAGTGGGTCCAATGTTGTGTCTCCAAACCAAGTCTTCTATTGTATCACGAGTCCACCTCATTGTATCACGAGTCCACCTCACTGTATCACGAGTCCACCTCACTGTATCACGAGTCCACCTCATTGTATCACGAGTCCACCTCATTGTATCACGAGTCTACCTCATTGTATCACGAGTCCACCTCATTGTATCACACTGCCTCTTCTCAAAGCATCAACTTCCTCATCTGGAAAGTGGGTATAATGATACCCATGTATTAATCTCGTAAGATTGTTACGAGAATCAAATGAGATGATGTATGTAAAGTATTTTTGCAAACCTTAAAACACTCTCTCAATGACACAAATTATTAGTGTTACTACCATAATGGGCACTTAATAAAATGGTTGGATTTTTGCTGTAGAATGAATGATTCCTACTTTTCTCCACATTTGGATAACAATCCAGGATTTAGATGACAATCTAATTAGGTGAATTCTCAGCTGGACGAATGAACAAATCAATCATACCTAAAGAATGTTGTACTGATCTTTGCAGCTCTGTCTCAAGACCCTTCACTAGCCCCCTCTTGTCCCTCAGGTCAAGTTCAGATTCTTTTTCCTTGCCTTCAAGACAATCTAATGCTACCCCACTTTTACCTCATGCTTCTCCAGGTACACTATGCTCCAGCCAAATAGGAATATTTCTTTTCCCATACATATCATTCCCCTTCTTGCCTCCATGCTTTTGCTCATGCTGGAATACTATCTTCTCTGTTTTTTTAATTCCTACTCATCCTTTGGCCACCTCCAGAAAGTTCTTTTGTAGCACCACCTCCCCCAAAGAGGATGACTTTTCCTTTCTCAGACAAAGCACAGCCCTTTACTTGATGTATCTCCCTTAGTTATTTTGTGCTATAATTGTGCCACAGTAGTTTATGTGTGCATGTGTGTGTGTGTGTGTGTGTGTATGATATCTCAATAGGCTGTAAGCTTTATGGGAGTAAGAACTGTGTCTTATCTAAATTTCTCTATCTGACCAAGCTTTTGGTTTCTCACACAATCATGAAGCAGAAGTAATGGAAATAACCCTTGGACATGGCGTCAAGAAGCCTGAGTCCGTATCCTAGTGCAGCTGTTTACTAGCTATGTGACCTCGTGCCAGTCACCTAACTTCTCTGTTGCCTCAGTTTCATCATCTGTTAAAGATAACAACACACTTGCAATACCTATCTCACAGGATTGTTGTGAGCAAAGTTCTTTGTTAACCTTTAGTCCTCTAAAAATAGAAGTTATTGTCACTGTTGTCAACAAGTACTTAATAAAAGGTTTGTTGAATTGTTGCATTGAACCGATTAATGGAGGCAGCTACTGAACCAGCCTTGAAGAGGGACATTGAAGTATTATCTCTCACTTTTGTTAGTGCCCCTAAGCAATTTTGAAACTATTCATTCTGTAATGGTTCCTGACCTTCATGGGTGGAAGGAGTTTCCAAAAAGAGATTTCCCAATACTAATGAAATCTCAAATCAGGATCCAGATGAAGCAATGTCAGTCTGGAGGGGCATGGGTAGTCATACCCCACAAGATTCCATGCTTGGCCCTATTCTGTCTAACATCTCTTTTTTTTAACTCCAGTGAAGACATACTCATATAAGATTTTGACAGTTGGAACAGTGGGCCAAAATGCACAAAATGAAATCTGATTGTCCTCTTTGCCTCTTGTCATTCGTCTTTCACACAACCGCCAAAGTAATCTTCCTATTGCACAAGTCTGTAAAAAAAAAAAGCTAATGTAATCTCAGACTGGAAATAATTTCAGGCTACTGATAGAAGTACACTGTCCACATCAAAGGAAGCAATAGTCCCACGACACCCTGACCTGGATGATTACATCTGTTTCTTATATGCCATATCATAACATCCAAGGAAAAGTGACCAGGATGGTGAGTAGTTTGGAAAACATACCACAGAGATTTATGTAGCACAGAGATAAGAGGACAAGAAGGTTCGGAGCCACAAAGGACCTTAGAATTCATCTAGTGCAGCCTCTCATTTTACAGAGACCAAGAAAAATTAGAAACTGAGGCCCAGAGAGAGGAAGTCACTCACCTCGGTCATACATGTAGTAAGTCAGTAGTCAAGCCAACATTCTAAGCCAGGCTGACTCCAAATCCCAACCTTTCCATTACATGTACCTCCTTGCTCTAATGGGAACATAATAGTTAATAGCTTTCTTCATATATTCAAAGAACTATCGAGGGAGAGGGAATAGATTAATAATGTGAGATTTCAGAGGACCCAGTCACAGGATAAAAAAATGGAAGTTTAGAGAGAAAAACTTTAGTTCAATGTAATGAATTCAAGTCAGCTGACATTATCTGTGCCAAGCACTGTGCTAAGTGTGGGGGATAAAAAGAAAGGGAGAAAAACAGTCCCTAGTGTCAAGGGGATCACAGTTGGATGGGGGAGACAGCATGCAAACAACTATGTACAAATAAGATCTATACAGGATAAATTGCGGGGGTAGTCTCAGAGGAAAGATACTAAGATGAAGGAGACTGGGAAAGATTTCTTGCAAAAAGTGGGAATTTAGCTGAGACTTTCGGCAAGCCAGGAGGCAGAGATGAAGAACAGTGTTCTGGGCAGGGGGAACAGCCCATAAAAATGCTGAGTCTGGAGATGCGGTGTTGTATGCAAGGAAGAGCAAGGAGGCCATTGCCTCTGGACTGCAGATATGTGGAGAGGAGTAAGGTATAAACAGATTGGACGGAAAGTCATTCGTTGCTTGGAAAGTCAAGCAGGATTTTGTATTTAATCATGGAATTAAGAAGGAGCTACTGAATTTTATTGAATAGGAGATAATATGGTGAGGCCTGTGCCTTAGGAACATCAATTTGACAGCTAAATGGAGGATGAAATAGAGTGAGGAGAGCCTCAAGGCAGGTAGACTAACCAGTAAGTTACTGTAGTAGCTAGTCCAAGGGTGAGGTGGTGAGACTGTAGGGCAGTGGCAATGTCCAAGGAAGGAAAGGAGTAGATATAAGAAATTTTACAAAGGTAGAAATGACAAGGCTTGACAACGGATTGGATATTAGGGGGTGAGAGAAAGTGAAGAGTCAAAGATGACCCTGAGGGGAAGGGGAGGATGGTGGTGCCCTCCAGAGTAACAGGGAAGTTGGGAAGAGGAGAGGTTTCTGGGAGAAGCATAATAAGTTCCATTTTGGACACAAGTTTAAAATGAAGAGTTTTCGAATGAATGAAAAAGCATTTATTAAGTACTTACTGTATGCCAAGCATTTCTAATAAGCAGAACTATCCAATAATGGAATATACTGCCTAGGGGGATGAATAGGGTATTCTGGTATAAAGATCTGCCAAGCCCTTTCACAGGGCTGCTCATCCACCTTTGGTGTCCACCTGATTCACTCAACTCTCACCTGTGTCTCCAAGAAGATGTACTAGAAGATGCAGTGGCCACACTTCGGTAAACCCTCCGGAGAGATGGGCCAAATTGGGTTGAGCATAACTGACAGGTTTCCAACCTGTTGGTGAGTTAGACAACTGTGAAAACTTAATCATGTGAAAACTTCCCCCAGTGGAATGGAAAGATGAAACAATTGTTCCAATGGCCATTCTGGCAGCTGTTGTGAGACACTGAAGACGCCAACATTATCCACTGCATCCTGGGCCATCACCAGTCATCTTGCCCCTGGCTTCAATGAGTCCAGAAGAGACAGTGAGGCTGACAACTTTTTGCAACTCTGCCTCACTTAAATTCAATTCATGAGCAAGTTCATACATCCCCCATGATGCCACTGGTCCTCTCAGAAAATGAAGTACAAGCAATAACAGCGCCACTTAGGATGGCAGTTGGGAACAGAGCCCTGGGTGTGGAATCAGGACGATTTGGTGATGACCATGGACAAACCACTAAACTTCCCTTAGCCTCAATTTGCCTTATCCTTAAAGCAGGGATAGCATGACCTCTATCTTGCAGGATTGTGAAATTCAAACGAAATAATTTATGTAAAGTGATTTGCAAATCTTATTGTGCTATTTATTAATAGAAAATCAGTGAGTTCCTTTCACTGGAATTCCATTCACAGAATATGTATTGGGTACCAACTGTATACAGTGTATACAGTTTTAAGTGTTTGAACAGTGACCGGACAACCATCTATGAGAGATTTTGCTCATGGAATTCCTGAATTGAATGAAATATTCTGGATTTACATGACCTTGAAGTTCCCTTCCAGTTCTAAAATTCTTTAGTTCTTTAAAATGAATTGAACACAGCATATGTGACTTGTGGTGATCTCACGATAAAGTATTTTGGTTCATTCCAAAATTATATGTAGAGTTTTTTAAAGTCATTCTAGTAAAAAATTTAATATGATTTATTTAAATCTGCATTATTTAAACATCTTTTTAAAAATTTTAGATCATTGCTCTTGTGACTTACCCTGTTTGGAAATTTGAATTATGTTTGGATTACCAAATAAAGATCTATTGTCAGTCTGTTTATATTAGTTGTCAGAGAATACAGATTATTGAAGGTTATTTATTTGGTTCACATTTATGATACTTTCATTTCTGGGGTAGTTAAGTAACTTGCCAATCAGAGGAGACTTGTGACATTTCATTTACCAAGAGTCATTATTTGTAACCATTTTACTACTGGAGATGATTTTTTTTTATTTCTGAAAAAGAAGTCCTACATATGTTATCTGGGGAAGTTCTTAACATTTTGAATTTTGGGAAATAACAGGCAAAGCTGTCCTCCATCCTGTGCCAGATAGTCACAGGGAAAAGACCAATTCCCATTCCTAGTCTCCACAACTCTAAAGACGTTTCTACAAGCTCTTGTCCTCTTCCAGAAGGCACTACCCAAGGTTATATCACAGGATCGTAAATCTAGAGTTGGAAGGGACTTGAGAAGCCATCCGGTCTTACACTTGCTCTCATTTTAATGAAGAGGAAATTCAGACCCAAGGAAATTAAATGAATTTTCTAAGGTCACACAAGTAATAAGTGATCAAAGGTGATTTTTCCTTATTTCTAAAGCTGGATTTAGGAATATTTTCAACCTTCTATATGGCTATTTCTTTTTTTCTTACATAAACAAATTCCTTGGACAATTCCAGGCCAGTCTTCTTTTTGATTTAATTATTCAAAGAGGATGAAAAGCTTTTTTCATCACACCCCCACAAAATCTGTGTCCTCCGAGCCCAACCGCCCAAGAAGTGAGATGCAGCATTGAAGGGAACACAATGCCTGTGTTGTAACTCTCCTTGGCGTCTTGTTCTCGCTGTTTCACTCTCCGTTCCTACCAACTGTGTAGCATGTTTTTCTCTGTATTTACATTTAACACTAACATATCCAGTGGACATGATATTTTCCCAATCTTTTTAAGGTGTTGGAGAGTTTTCTCTTGTTGGGTATGAGGATGAAATCAAATAGATTCTGACTGGGCAAGGGCAGCTTTGAACTGCCTGCCTTATATTGAAGAAGCATTATTGTGGTCATCCTCCATTACTGTAAAGCTGCTTTGGGGTGTACCCTGGAGTCTCAAAGGCTATACCAGTAAGCCCCAAACTCAATGAGATTCGATCAAGGTGGAAAAATTTGGAGAATGGACCAAGGATAGACTGTCTCAATAATCTGCTAAGCAGGTTAGAGAAATGAGTGGGGGTGAGGGGAAGCATTTATTTATTGCAAACCAGGAACTTCTAACAGGCAAGACTACACAATAATGGAACAGGCTGCCTAAGGTGGCAGTTATTATATATTAGGGAGAGTATTTCAACATTTCACAAACAGCACCATTTGTAAGAGAGGGACAAGAATCTTTAAGAACTGGTTTTTAATTTGTAGAGTCCAGGGATGAGAACAGGTTTGCTTTCTGTGACTGAGGACACAGACTGGAGAAAACCAATTGATGGTTTTTCTATGTAGGAAAGCTCATCACTTCCCTAATGTAGGAAAGCTCATCACTTGGCCATCAGGTGATCAGTTTCAGATTATGGCCATGACAACTCGTAAAGACTGTCTTCTTGTCCGTTCTGCATCTTTTTTGAAAACCAGTG
This sequence comes from Bettongia penicillata ogilbyi, assembly GCA_023548195.1. Taxonomy (NCBI): domain Eukaryota; kingdom Metazoa; phylum Chordata; class Mammalia; order Diprotodontia; family Potoroidae; genus Bettongia; species Bettongia penicillata. The sequence goes on along the minus strand of JAJHZJ010000455.1, from coordinate 2,105,055 downwards.
ACATTATAGGTTATGTCTTAGCTTGTGCATGAATTGGATTTAAGTGATGCAGAGCTGTGCAGAGTTGTCAGCCTCGTTGTTTCTGAGTCGTCAGAGTCCAGTGACAAGACAAAAGTCAAGACAACTGGTGATGGCTAGGAATGCAGTGAATGGCCTTGGCAACTTCAGTGTCTGACCAAGCTCTCAGCATTCCACAGCACCTGCTTCAGATGCCTTCATGGCCATTGGAACAAATTGTTTTTCTACTTCTCCATTCTGCGGGAGGAAATCTTCTTGGGATGGAAACTAAGAGATCTGAGGTCTGTCAGTTACCCTCAACTTGCTTTTGCTTGTCAACTGAAATGGTTTACCAGGGCATGGTCATTCCACGTGCTACAGCTTCTTGGAGCCACAAGTAAGAATTGAGTGAAGGTAGACACCAAAGGTGGATGAGAAGCCCTAAGAAGGGTTCAGCAAGCCCTCATACCAGAGGTCCTAATCCTCCCTAAACACAGATGAGTTGGTGGAAGGAGTGCCCACATTAATGAAACCATAGATCCATGAATTGTTGAAGGATTCTGAGGTTATATGAGATGTTAGAAAAGCAAAACGGTGCAGTGGATAGAGAGAAATATTCCAAGACAGTTTCAAGTCCTGCCTCTGAAACACTGGCAGTGTGACCCTAGGCAAGTCACTCAACTCAGTGCCTGAGTTAACTTTCTAAGACTATATGCTGCAGAATAGTCACTGATCTTCATTAAGAGTTTCTTCAGTAGGATTTCACTGTCAATGAAATCATGTCCATTCATCCCTCCCCCCCAAAAAAGATACGGGTCTTAGGGTCTCAGAGCACTTAAAAATCTATCTTTTGGTCCCATGTATGCTGAATATTTGCAGAAGAAATTTTTAGGATCATTGCAGTACATACAGCAAAGATGTAGGAAAGATGTAGTAGATGCCACCTGTTTAGAGAATAGCTAAACAAGTCATATAGTGAAATATTACTTTCCTCTAATGAATATGATGAATACAGAGAAGCATGGGAAGATATATAAACTAACACAAAATGAAATAAGCAGAAGCCGGAAGGCAACATGCATGTTGACTGCCATGATGTAAGTAAAACAATGTTATAAACAACGATGTAAAAATAAGACAAAGTTTCCCAATAAAGATATGTCCCTTCTTGACACAGGTAGAGGACAATAGGTCTGTACATAATATCAGATGTGGGTGTCATATTCATTAGTTTTGCTTAGCTGTTTTTTTTAATTTCTCTTTATTCTTTGTTTTAAAGGATGGCTCTCTGGGAGTAAGCAGAAGAAAGGATTGTGAAATGCAGTACATAAAAACAAAAGAAATATAGAAAAAAAGTCTTTGAAGAAAAAAGAAACCTACCTTCTTTCCCAAAAATTTTACTTATTAATTTTAAAAATGAATTTCCCTGTGTCACTGGGACTAGAAGGGCAGCAAGTCAATTCTTATGCTGATTGATACAGAAATTTTAACTTCCAATTTCCCCTCCTTAGGGGCCGTTGCTGGTGCTCATCCTATTGGTGCCGTCTTAGTGGAGACCCCAGATCAACTTTAGCACAGCTATAATTTAGAATCCCTGAACTAAAGGGATCCACCAACCTCAGTCTTCCCAACAGCAAGCAAGGCCACCAAGCCAGGCTTTTTAAACACTCTTAAAATCTCTGAGATACCTGCTTCCTAGTCCTTTTTCTCTTGACTAGAGCAGGGTTTATACATCATGTGTATGAAGAACGCTTCTCTCTATTATTGCTATGACTGTCTGTGACAGTCTGAAAAACTGCTATTTGGGGGGAGGAAGGGGAGAGTCTTATTTGAGATTCATCATGATTGAGAATAATTGGTTACCTCTGCTGTAGACATTCCCCTTCCTGGTACCTCCTATCCTCACCCTGCCTCTTTTTCAAGACCTTCTCACCCATATCTGAATACTCTTGGCTGCCTCATTACCACCACTGTGCCTGTGACATTAGTGGTAGGAAACTAATCAGAGACACTCTCGTATAAATGCTCTTTGGTATACATCTCTTGGCCCTCATCCAGATTGCCAAGCAGCCCCATTGTGTGGGACAACCCAGACCGTCCCTCACCTAACTAGGAGGGATGGTAAGAGCCCCATAGGATCCGAGGGCCAGGTCCGGAGGGCTGCTCTTGCTGGATAATTGATCCCTTTCCTCCTCTTGCACTGACCCAAAGATCATCTCACTTGAACACCCTCATCCTGGCCCCTCCAAGGACCTAGTTACATCCTTGTTTCTCCAGGGACTTTTATCTGGATGGATCCTTCCCCTACTTCCCAACCCCTTGTGGACCTTGGGACCTCAGGCTTGACCACAAGCCTTCCTTTATTCAAATACGTCAAACAAAAGCCTATTGCATTTTGCTTTATTGGCTAGTCTGTCTCCCTCTTTGTCCCCCAAGTGCTCCTGTGGCAGACTGAGGCCCTGGGAAATGTGAAGGCTGAAAGACCTCATGGAAACAAGGGGATGGATTTCTCACGGCTGTGATCTTTCCCTCAATTTATTTACAAAACGTAACCAGATTCAGAACGGGTCATATACTGGAAGAGTGCTCAGCCACTTTAACATCAAGCTCCATCAGTAGGGCTGAATACCTGGGAATCTTGGCCATCCTTGGCAAGTGGGGCTAAGAAAACAAAAAGAGAAAACCAGGATAGGGGAATAGCAGAAGGAAGAAGGAAGAGGAGAGGGGTATGAGCGAGTGTGCATGAACGCGTGTGTGTGTGCGTGTATGTGTGTGTGCGCGCGCGCGTGTGTGTGTGTGTGGTAGGGGGAGAAAGGGACAACATTCCATTAGAAATTTCCCTTAGGAAAGCCGAAAAACTGATATTTGTAGATTATGAAGCAGTTTTACTTTACTGCTGATATTCTCTTATTCTCTGTTTCCAACTGATTGAGAAATCCTCAGCCATTTCCTTGTCCTGCACAGCGATGCGTATATTTGTTAGGAAAACCTTCCACCACAAACCCAGTTATTGTTTCTTTCCTAATCAAATTACTCTACTGTATTTGAAATTACGTTCCTCTCCAGTTCCATTTAAATTGCCAGATACAGGAACGAACGTGAGCTCAACACAGGACAGGATTCATAGGCTGGGGGTTCCATCCTGGTTTGGAACATGATTCTCAGATCCCCAAACAAAATCAGTTGAGTCTGTTGTCATAGAATTTACAGCTGGAAGTGACCATAGAGATCATTTAGTCCAATCCTCTCATTTTACAGATGAGGAAACTGAGGCACCGAGCTAGGGGCTCAAATGCATGTCTATTTGACTCCAGCACTTATGTTCTTTCCACTACAACACAACACCTCACCAGTAAAACTGGGTTCTCCTGTGTCATGGCAGTGTTGTGAGGAATACCTTGCACCAAAAGATGACTCCAAAGAGAAATATTAGCCTCTGTAGTATGCACAGATTTTGTCTTTCCATCCTTAATGGAGATAGGTAGGTGGCACAGTAGATAAAGTGTTGGGACTGCAATCGAGGAAACCCGAGTTCAAATCTGGCGTCAAACACTTACTAGCTGTGTGACCCAGGACAAGTAACTTAACTTCAATTTCCTCATCTGAAAATGGTGATAACAATAGCATCTACCTCCCAGGGTTGCTCTGAGGATCAAAGGAGGTAATATATGTAAAAGCACTTAAAGCACTCAGCTGTGTGTGGTTGGCATATGGTAGGCACCAAATAAATGCTTATTTCCTTCCCCTTCCTATTGTGGATTGTTTCCATTTACCAACTCATCAATCTTATCAAATGCTAATACATGTCATTTCTTCCTCTGCCTTTGTGCCTTTGCATGGGCTGACCTAGGATTCATTCCTAGGATGCACCCCCAATTTCCTTTAAAGCTCAGTTCTAAAGTCACCTCTTATACAAGGCTTCTGTATCTTCTTCCCAGCTACCAAATTATCTTTTGTTAATTTTGTATATACTTGTTTTTGCATATATCTTCTGTGCACACATTGTCTCCCCTTATAGGGAGCGAACTACGTGCAGGCAGGCAACATTTTTGTTTTTGTTTCCTCAGCACCTAGTATAGTGCTTGGTATACAATAGGTGCTTAATAAATGCTTGTTGATTAAATGATTGATTGCTACTGCCAGATAGACAGCACTTGTTGGTCACTATACACTGCCAAGGCAAAAAAACCCTTGTAAAGATTCTTCTTTGTCTTCACTGGGCAATTTAGATTTTAATTCAGCCCCCTGATAACCTAAAATGTCCCTCCTCACTCTGAAGTTATATATCTGATGCTATCTGAAGAGACTGATTAAACCTTGACCATGAGCAACTCAAGAATATATGTTACTTGATGGCCATTGGATTCCAACATCTACTTCCAAAACAGTTGGTCTTCCAAAGCTGTTAAACTTCCAAAGTCTAAACCTACTATTCTGTAGTTTGAGAGGTAGTCACCACCTTTGCCTTGTGAATGCAAATAAGTAAAAGCAATGTTTTTTTGGCCAGCAGCACTAGTTACTTCATTTCTCCTCAAAACAATCTCATGATAGAATAAAGGGGCGGGGGGGGGGGGGTGGTGGTGGCCAGGTATAGGGTGGATGGAAATGTAGTTAGCAGTAGTAACTGAAAAAAAATTTGAAGCAAGTTTTTCTGATAAAGGTCTCATTTCCCAACAATATAGAGGACTGAGTCAAATTTATCAAATAAGAGCCATACCCCAATTGGTAAATGATCAAAAGCTAGGATCAGTTTTCAGATGAAGTAATCAAAACAAACCATAGCCATATGAAAAAGTATTCTAAGTCACTATTGATTGGAAATGCCTATTAGATTGGTTAATAGGACAAAAAAGGTTAAATGACAGATATTGGAGGGGATGTGGGAAAAATGAGACATTAATACACTATTCATGAAGTTATGAACCATTTCATGAACCACTCTGTAGAGTAATTTGGGACCATGTCAAAAAGCTATAAAACCTAGCAATACCACTACTAGATCTGTAACTCAAAAGACAGGGGAAAAAAACAGAAAGGAAAAGGACCTATATGTATAAAAATCTTTAAAGCAGCTCTTTTCTGGGGACAAAGAATTAAAAATTGAAAGAATGTCCATCAATTGGAGAATGACTGAACAAATTGTGGTGTATGATTGTGATGAAATATTGTTGTGCTATAAGAAATGATGAGCAAGGTGCTCTCAGAAAAACCTGGAAAGATTTACATGAACTGATGCAAAGTGAAACGTACTGTGTACAAAGTAACGGTAATATTGTAAGATGATCAGCTGTGAATGACTTAGTTATTTTCAGCAATGTAGTGACTCAAGACAGCTCTGAAGGACTTATAATGAAAAATGCTTTATCACCAGAGACAGAACTGATGGTGCCTGAATACAGATTGAAGCATACTTTTTTGACTTTTTAATTTTTCTTGAATTTTTTTGTCTATCTTCTTTCACAACATGACCATTATGGAAATGTTTTGCATGACTGCAAATGTGTAACATATCTAATTGCTTTCCTTCTCAATGAGGCAAAGGGGAAGAGAGGAAGGGAGAGAATTTGGAACTCAAAGTTTGACAAATAAATGTTTAAAATTGTTTTTACACATAACTGGGGAAAAATAAAACTAAGAAACAAAACAAAACAAAACGAGAAAACCAATCTCATGAACTGAGAGAGAGGTAGGGTTATTAAAGAAAATAGGGGTTCCTGGTCCTTTTAGATGAGTGGCCTAGGACAACAAGTCAAAGTTCCCTTTCTGTGCAACCTTCCTGTCATTGCCTTCAGGGACTGTATTTGCAAGTGTAAACTTTAGAAAAGCTGTTGTTCCTGTGTGTTCATCCTTCATTTTCAAAGAAGACCGTGCAATCAGAGACATGATGACATGACTTGTCCTTGACTTTGTTTTGAGTGAGGGAGGGCTGTGCAGGTCACCAGCCTCACTTTCTCCTCCTGAGCCCTCTGGGTCTAGTGACCAGATATTCATCAGGATGACTGGAGACAGCCCAAGATGCAGTGGGCGAACTTGGTCTCTTCAGGTATTCACTTAAAGGGAGGTAACACCCATCGAGTGAATAGACCTCTTTAAGAAGTAGTCAGGGAATGGCCCTTTTAATGAGCAAAAGAAAAAATAACCAAAACAGGCTGGGAGGGGAAAACAGGAACATCTTTTCCATGCAATTTGGGAAACTTATGTTTTGTATTTTAAAATAAAAAGATTTTTAAAGAGCAGCATGGAATAGTGGCGAGCAAGTCAATGTCAGAGTTAGGAAGACCTAGATTCTCTTGATTATCTATAAATCTACAAGTTGATTGCCTATAAATCTAAATCTGGGAACTTCTGAGCCTATATGAAGAGACTGGTGATCCCTTTACTATGACCATGGTCAAGGCAGATGAGCCTCCGATGGACTTTCACCTAGGAAGACCTCTGACACAAATGGCAATGAGAAGCTCAGCATTTCATGTAACCTTCCAATACCTTAAGCAACTCTCTGATATGGTAAGTTGCCAAGCAGGTGGGTGATGAATTGCAGTAATTGGAGTTTCCTCATCCTGTGAAATCACAGATCTGATCCAAAAAAATTTCTTTTAAATCTTCAAATGCTTTGTCACTACCTTCTGTTCAAGGGTCTGGTGATCATGATGAGACCTTTGGTATAATAGAAAGGTTCAATCAAGGCAATTCAAGTTAACAAGCAAGAAGAACCAAAAATTTAAAAATACCTTAAAGGACCAAGCTGTGTCAATGGACACACTGCATTTGTACCTACATACTTAAGATAGTAGGATGAAAATTTGTATTTCAGAGTAAAATTTTTAATATCTTCTTGTGATCATTTCTAAAGTACATTTGCACAAGAGAAATTATAGTAAACTACAGCAAAATTATATAAATATAATTTAAAATTCTTATATCAATTAATACAATCAATTCTCCTGGTTGTTCTAGTTTAAGTAAACACCATACACATGCTTAATACGGTGCTAAGTTCTGGGAATGCAAAATATAAGGGATGCAAAAAAACAAAAACAGGGCAGTTTTTGCCCTCAGAGTTGAAGTCCAATTAATGTGAGTCAATTTATTGAGAATTGTTGTATGTAAGAGAATGGTTACAATAAAAAGATAAGTTACTCTTTCTCTGTAATGGAGACCAAGCCATCACCTTTTTACATTCACTACTTGAAATTCTTGATAATTAAGGGCTTACTGTAGTGGGGAGAGGGGGAAGGAGTTCTCTTTCTCTTTGTCAGTGGGCCACAGAAAGCCCCTGGCTTTTCCAGGAGATACATTCTAAAGGACTTAGAATAACCAAATTAAACTGGCAACAAGGAAAAAGGGAAGGAGGAACACTGGGTGCATTAGATATTGCCTCTTCCTCCTTTTCATTTTTTTATGTCCTTGTTCTCCCTCTCCTCCCAGAAGAGGAAAGATAGGGATTGGATGGAAAGATATGAGATGACCTGGGCATAGTCGAACTGAACTGACTGGGTTTACTGCAAACCATCCCAAATGCCTCCAGGCCCTAAAGCCCCAAAGTATAAAGCAGAGTCAAGACTTAGGGCAGGCATTAGAGGAAACTGCCCAGGACCCAACCCACACAGAATTTTTACATATTTCTCTTACAAAGGAGCATATTTTTAATGCCAGAAAACTCCCCTCTCTGTAGCAAGTAGGCATTTATGTGGTGACAGCATTGCCACATTCGGTCTAGTAGAGATTAAAACAGGGGAATCCATTTTGAGATCTGGACTAAGAGTTTATCTTGGTTCTGAAAGTAGATAATGTTTGTCTTTGTCAACCTATCTGGTATCTCTGGCAAGAATTCCTTCACACTATCTTCCCACTGTCCAAAGTCTCCTCCTCCACCCAGGCTTGTCCTCCTGTTCTAAAACTCTCTTATGCATATCAAAGCATCAGTTCTTGAGGCACCAAAGTGTTCTGATTTTATGATAAAAATTCAGACTGGGATGTAAATGAGATTTATGATGCCAGGAAATGTTTGATTTTAAAAGAGGGCATTGTAATCTGCAATCAATCTCTAATGTGTGGAGAACTTTTTATTTTGGTGAAGCTTCCTGTGCTCCCTACCTTCTCCACATCATTACCTTTCCTCCAGCACCCTTCCCTAGGCTGTCAAGTAAGATACATGGAATTGGTATTACAGCATACCCATCTACCTCCCTCCCACTTCCTTATTTGTGCAAGCAGAGCCCCTACATTCACTAGAAACCAATTGAAGAAAAAAAGGAACTTGGGTTGTCTCAGAAATTTAATCTGGAATCTTCAGGTTCAAGAAGTTCCCTCTTTTCATTAGGAGCCTAGAACAGAGGTTTCTCTGGAGGAGAGAAGGAAGCATCATGGAGTGCTAGAAAGACTAGAAAGAAGTCAGGAAGCATACTAGCTATGGGTAAATTACTTAAATCTCCCTGAGACTCAGTTTGCATGTCCATAAAGTGGAGATAATAATATACTGCCTTTCTCTGAAAACTTTGAAAAAAACATTTTGTAAACCATAAAGTGCTCTGAATTTGAGTTGCTAATAGCAAGGTGTGAAGGGTGAAACTCAAGTCAATCAGTATGCTACCTATTAGCAATTTGGATTAAAAAGAAAAGTTTTGGTGTTCTGAACTTGAAGCTAAAGGGTAAAATTCCTTTTTTATAATGTCTAATTTTTGTCCCTAGATGACCACAAGTAATTGAGTGTTAATCATATCCTTTTACTCTCCCCCCTTTCATTTCAGCATAACTACAGAGCTGTTTCATTACTCTCTGAAAAATGAAAACTCATAAAATTTGAAATTCCGATTCTTGTCACTGTACATTTGTATCGACTGTCTGCCCTCCATGCCTATAATTCTTAACCACAGGAATCTCCCCTAATTAATGACTCTCCAATTCTTTATTTATGTTCCTTCAAAGTTTAGCTGAGATACCATTTCCTTCATAAAGCCTTCCCTAACCGTACCCTCTCCCTCCTACCCCCAGTTCTTTGTACTTTTATGCATCTCCAATAATATGCTCAAGTGAGATCTACCAGATTCTTCTCCTTTAGAGTGTTTCATTTTTTTCTTTATGATTTCAGAGTCTTAACCACATGGTAAGTGGTTAAGAAATATTTGTTGAAATGAATTCCTGAAATGGTCATCCAACTCTGTCTTAGGTGTTATCATTTTATAAGTTATTGTTTTATAAGTTATTCTTTTCTCCTTATAGAAGCTTCCCTATTTTTATTTTGAAGTGTAAGCCCCTAGAGCAAGAAGACAGCTTTAATAATTAGTTTTTGTATTTCCCCTTAAAGGGGTGCAGAATCACACGGTGCCAACAACGAGCTCTCAAAGGATACTAATTGATAAGAACTTGAATGTCCACATAGGTTAGTCATCTTTTTCATCACTAGTTCTATTTCTCTCAGTTAGTTTGGGCCTTTGGCCAAATCATTTCAAAAAACATTTAAGTGCTCTTTATGTTCATTGAGCAGTAGCCTTGTGTAGCTGAAAGACAATCTACTTTGAGTTTGAGGACCCAGGAAACCCTGCCTCTGACCTACACTAGCTATATGATACAACAGTCACTTAACATATATAAATTACAGGTAAGTTTTTTATCTATTTCACTGCAGAGATTGCCCTCACTAGGAGTTTCTCAGATAAACTAGGAAAAAAAACTAAGAGTAATGCAAGAAAATCAAGAAAATTATGAAGACAAACAACCAACTGGGAAAAGAGATTCAAAAACTTACAGAAGAAAATAGCTCCATAAAAATTACAACTTGACAAGGGGAAGCTATCATCACTAGGGTCGTTGGGAAGAGCAAACATGGCTTGAGATTGAGGATGGTGGGATGACCCTAAAAAAATAAAATTTGGTAGGAAAAGGTGAAATGGAGCAATTATCTCATACAAACAAGCCTTGGATGGAAGAACTATTACTGTGTAGGGCAGGGGGATGCAGGGCTGTAGTGGGTGTAGTGCAAGAACCTTGTTCTCATCAGGAATGGGTTAAAGAGGGAATAACATATCTAGAAAAGTATAAAAGTCTTCTTAATTTACAGAGTAATAGGAGGGTGAAGAGATAAGATAGGAGAATGATAAGGACGATGAGTATAGGATAAGGGAGGGATTCTTTGAAGGGCTGTGGAATAGGAGGGTAGTGGTCAGAAGTAAATTAGATGTCTGAGAGGGAAGAGAGTATAAAAAGAGAGGGAGAGAAGGATAAACAGTGGGAAAAAATAGGATGAAAGGAAATACACAGCTAACAGTAACTTTGTGAATGGAATGCACCAAGTCTTAAAAAGGAAATAAACAGACCCTGATGATATGTTATTTATAAGAAACACATTTAACAATGAGAGATACACAAAATAAAAATAAAGGGCTAGAATAGAATTTATAATGCTTTGGCTGATACAAAAAAAGAGGGGATGGCAATCATTATCTCAGACAAAATTAAAGCTAAAATAGATTTAATTAAAAGAGATAAACAGGGAAACTACATAATGGTAAAAAAAAAAAAGTACTGCAGATAATAAAGTGATATCAATACTAAACCTATAAGCACCAAATACTATATATGGCATCCAAATTTTTAAAGAAAAGCTAAATGAGTTACAAGTGGAAATAGATAGCCAAACTATAATAGTGGTGGACCTCAACCTTCCCCTCTCAGAACTAAATACATCTAACAAAAAATAAATAAGATATTAAGGAGATGGATAGAATCTCAGATAAGTTAGACATGATGAATATCTGGAGAGAATTGAATGGGAATAGAAAGGAAAATTAATTAAATGTGAAACTAATAAAATCATGGAATTAATAAACAAATCTAGGAGTCTTTTTATGAAAAAAATAAATGAATCATTGGCTAAGATGATTTTTTAAAAAGAGAGAAGAAAACCAAATCACTAGTATCCAAAATTAAAGGGCAAGTTTACCACTAATGAAGATGAAATCAAGGTTATTCTGCCCAAGTATATGCCAACAAATTTAACAATTTAAGTAAAATGGAAGAATGCTTAAACTGCCCAGATTAACAGAAGAGGAAATGGAATATCTAAGCAATTCTATTTTAGAAAAAGAAATTGAATAGGTCATAAATGAGCTTCCTAAAAAAAAAGTGTCAGGACCAGATGTATTTACAAGCAAATTCTGCCAGAGTAACTCCAATGTTAAATAAACTATTTGAAGTAATAGGTAAGGAAACAGTACTACCGAACTCCTTTTATGAAACCAATATGGTACTAAAACCTAAACCAAAAGAGCAAAAACAGAGAAGGAAAATTATAGATCAATTTCATTAAAGAATATGAATGCAAAAATCCTAAATAAAATACTAGTGAGACAACCAAAACAATATATCCCAAAGAGTATATATTGTGACCAAGTGGGATTTATAACAGGAATCCAGGGTTTGCACAATATAAGGAAAGTTAATGACATAATTGATTACATCAATAATAAAAGTAACAAAAATCATATGATTTTATAATCATATGATTATAACAATAGATGCAGAAAAAGTTTTTGACAAAATACAATAATCATTCCTACTAAAAACACTTGAAAGCATAGATATAAATGGATTTTTCCTTAAAATGATAAGAAAAACCATAAGCAAGTATTATTTCTAACGAGGATAAGCCTTCCCAAAAAGGTCAGGGAGGAAACAAGGATGACTACTGTTACCAATATTATTCAATATTGCATTAAAATTCTGGCAATAGTGATAAGAGAAGAAAAAGAAATGGAAAGAATGATAATGAGCACTGAGGCAAAACTATTTCTTCTTGCAGATAAGATGATATACTCGTAAAATCCTAGAGATTCAACTAAAAAGCTAGTTGAAACAATAATTTTAGCAAAATAGCATGATATAAAATAAACCCACACAAATCATCAGATTTCTATATATCATCACACAAACCCTACAGGAAGAGACAGTAAGGGATACCCCATTTAAAATAACTATAGGCAGTATGAGATACCTGGGAGTATACCTGCTGAAGCAAATCCAGGAATTACATGAACATAATTATAAAATGCTTTTCATACAAATAAAGTCAGATTGAAATAATTTGAGAAATGTTAATTACTTATGGCTGGGCAGAGCCAATATAATAAAAATGACAATTCTGCCTACTAAACTTAAGACATGGAAAGGTGCATCAGTGGAACAGAGTAGACGTACAATACACAATGGTAAATGATTATAATAACTTTGTGTTTGACAAGTGTATTGATTTAAACTTTTGGGATGATAAATCATTATTTGGTAAAATTCCTGGGAAAACTGGAAAGAAGTCTGGTAAAAATTGGGGATAGACCACTATCTTACACCATTTACCAAGACAAAGTCAAAATGGGTACATGACCTGGATATAAAGGGAGATATCATAGATAAATTAGAACATGGAACATATTGCCCATCCGTCTTACGGAGAAGAGAAGAATTTGTGAATAAACAAGAAATAGCGTTGTGAGATGTAAAATGAATAATTTTAACTACATTAAAATTTAAATGTTTTGTACAATAAAAGCAATGTAAGTTAAGATTAGAAAGAAAGCAAAAAATATTGGGGGGCATATTTTTATAGACAATTTCTTGGATAGAGGTCTCATATCTCCAATATATAGAGAACTCTGTCAAATTTACAAGAATATGAGTCATTCTCCCATGGATAAATGGTCAAAGGATATGAATAAGCAGTTTTCAATGAAGAAATCAAAGTATACAGTTATATAAAAATGCTCTAACTCATTATTAATTAGAGAAAAGCAAATTAAAACAGCTTTGAGATATCATCTCATACCTATCCGATTGGCTAAAATGTAAAAGGGGAAAATGACAAATGCTGGAGGGGATGTGGAAAAATTGAGTCATTGAGTTAGTCATTGAGTGAGTCCACTCACTGTTGGTGGAACTGTGAACTGACCTAATTATTTTGGACCTTCAATCTGGAATTATGCTTCAAAGGTTATAAAAAAAAAAGGTTATATACCCTTTGACCCAGCAATACCACTAGTAGGTCTGTTTCCCAAAGTGATCAGGGAAAAAAGGCAAAAAAATCTATATGTTTTAAAATACTTATAACAGCTCTCTTTGTGGTGGCAAAGAACTGGAAATTGAGGGGATGCCCATCGATTAGGGAATGGCTAAACAAACTATGGTATACTGTTGTAATGGACTATTACTGTGTTGTAAGAAATGAGGAGCAAGTTGATTTTAGAAAAATGTGGAAAGACTTGCATGAAATAATAAAGAGCGAAATTAGCAGAACCAAGAGAAAACTGGATATAATAATAACAATATTGTTCAAAGACTAATTGTGAAAAACTATTATTCTGAGTATTATATCAAATCAATTACAAAGAACCGATGAAGGAAGATGTTACGCACCTCCAGAGAAAGAACTGATAAATAGTGGTATGCATAATATAGTTTTACATGTGTATATGTATACATCTCTCTCTCTCTCTCTGTCTCTGTCTCTGTCTCTGTCTCTGTCTCTGTCTCTCTCTCTCTCTCTGTCTCTCTCTCTCTCTCTGTCTCTCTCTCTGTCTCTCTCTCTCTCTCTCTGTCTCTCTCTCTGTCTCTCTCTCTCTCTCTCTCTCTCTCTCTCTCTCTCTGTGGGGAGGGATGGAGGGAGCCATTCATAACTTTAAGTGTAACAACAACAAAAATGAAAGGAAATGTGGTATCCAGGACTGAACATAGACCTCCGGAAGTAATCTCTGCAGGGCAGAATACAGTAACACTATTGTCTTTTTGTTTCTGGAAACTGCCTCTCTAAATGTAGCCTGAAGTCTGAAGTTTAGGAGAGGTCCAAACAGAGTAGTAGGTGAAATCTGAGAAAGGAGCAACATTTTTAATCTGAGACTTATTTCAGCAAGAGGAAACCATTATAGGCATGGGGAGAATGTCTACAAAGGCCCTACCTAGTAATATTTTCATGTGGGGGACAAACAGCTGGGGGAGACAGTGGCAAAAAGGATAGGCTGACCACAACTACAGTCACCGTGGAAGAATGGGCGGTCCAACCCTCCCCCTAATGCCCAGGTGTTGGAGAAGAAGGCAGCCTTCCGAAAGAGCCATCAGAATGACGGAGCTGTGGGTGGGGCAAGAATCTAGGTGTGGTTTGTCACATGATAGCAGAGGCTAGTAGAGAACTCTGAGAAGAAGTACAAAGACAGCTATGAAGACTACCTACTGGGGAAGAAGTTAGTATGCCCACTACCATATAAAAGTAGCCCACTCTATGCTCACTGCAATACTGAGTTTGTATAAAGATTAAAGGTAGGAAAGGGCAAAACAGGATTGGGTAATAGTGAATAGTACAGTTTACAGTCACCACTTGAGTGTTTTTCAACTCTCAGTTATTTTTGGACACAGCCAATGTCATATTTTTTTTTCTTGACTATGCATCTATGTTACAAAGGTTTTGATTGCAGAAATGGAAGGGTGGATAATGATAATTGCCCAAAAGAGGGGTGGGGAAGAAAAAGAAATGAGGGTCACTAAAACATCTTTTTTTTTTAAATGCACAGAAGAGAACAGAAGGAAAACAATAGGGAAACACAGCCAAGCTGGACAACTTTGAAAGTTATATCCTTAAAAGGAAAAGAAAGCAGTTCTTAAGAGAGATTTGAGGTTCCATATAAAACTCTCTTTCTACATTCTACTTGTGTATATAGATGTGAATCATCTATACTTTAGATATAGAGCTTTCATTTATTGATATGTATATAATATACTTCTATTCAAAATGTGGAAAACCCACCAGACTCCTTTCGGTTCTTTGGAGAGGGGTGTTTCTTTTTATCTTTTTCCAAGGCTTTCAAGTAAAGAATCTTTTGTCTTCTAGCCTCTCAGCAGGGCTCCAGTATCCTATTTGAGGTCAATCAATCAATTGTGTAGCTAATGAATGCCCAGTTCTGTGCTAACTATTGTGGGGAGATGCAAACATATTAGAAATATCCTTTGTCCTGAAAAAGCCTCCAATCACATTATTAAGTAAGACTTGCATTCATAAAACCATTAGAGAGAATTAATATGACAGTATTAAGTAATACAGATTCTGAGTTCTATAAGGAAAAGGTCAGTGTGGGATGCAGTACTCCAGCTCTAAATCTATGATCTTAGAATTGTAAGAGGAATGAATGAATGAATGAAAATACATTTATTAAGCACTTGAGGCAATATGGTCCAGCATAAAAAATGCTACACTTGTAATAGGAGGACCTGTGTTCAAAGCTTGGTTTTGCCATTTACTGCCTTAGTGACTTCTAAATCTGCAATCCTATGATCCTACTATGTTCCAAACACTCTGCTAACTTCTAAGAATACAAAGACAGCCCATGACTACAATGCACTTATATCATAAGAAGTAGAGGTGATACATGTAGAACAATGGTGGCCAGGGAGGTACACTGTAGTTCATAAAATTATAGAGATAATGAGTGGACTCAAGGGAAAAATAGATTGAAAACACTCTTTCCAGTAGCAGTGGAAGTGCTGGTTAAGTTTGCTTCCAAAACTAGAAAGTTTGTAGGGGTGGACAGAGGGAGGTGTGTGTGTGTGTGTGAAGGGAGGAAACAAGGCAAGCAAAGAAGGAATGTTTAAAGCCAAAAAGTACTGATAAGAGGATGGTAAGAGAGGACAGTGAAAACTGGAGGGAGTGGCTGGACTGATATAGTGGACCATGAAGTATTAACGAATCAGAACATGTGCACTTCAAGGCAAATTCTGGAGCTGAAAGAGTTAAGCTGTCCAGAGCCTAGCCTCTGGTCCCTGAAATGTGGGGCTTGGTGAGAAGTAGGTGAGGAGAAAAGAAGAATCTTTTAGAAAAAAAATTCCCTACATTTCCCCAAGCTGTTCCACAAGTATTCTCCATTGAGGGCATGGAAGACATACATGGATGGCATGTCCTAGTGTTTGTCCCATACACATTTCTTGAATTACATTTTCTGCTTTTTAAAATAATCTAAAATAGTAGCAACTTTTTCTAGTGTCTAGAGGCTTTTCTTATTTCTGCTTTGTGAGACCTGGTGCTGCTGGCTGTCGGATCAGTAAGACTGATTGGAAGCCTTAGGGAAACTTGGTGATGAACCAACACCATGGCAGATCTGGCTTCATTTAATCCCAACTCTGAGAATCATGTTTTACTGGTTAGCTTGCTATACTTAAAAAAAAAAAGTGGGGGGTGGGGGGATAGAAAAAGTCTAATGTTTTCTGATCTGTAAGTAAAAGTGTGTTATTTTCTTAGTGAAAAAGTAAAAATGTAACGCAAGTCAACAAACATCAAACATCTATGTGGACAATGCAATACTAGATGCTGGAGACATAAACGTAAACAAGAAATTTTATAATCTTGTGTGAAGGAATGAGGCATATATACAAATAATACAGGTTAGAAATTGAATGTTTAGGATTTAGAGTTGAGACTTTCATACTGTCTTCTACAATTCCCTTATTTTGTAGATGATAAAACTGAAACCCAGAGAAATTAATTGGTTTGCCCAAGGTCATAGAGGCCTGGGAATTGGAATACAGTTTATCTGATAGAACATCATGTCCTTTTTCATTTCCTGCTATGGTCTTGGTGAGAGAATCACAGAGGACTTCAAGGAAGTACATGAACCAGGAACAGAAATAAGGAAAGGGGTAATACATGGAGATAGGTTATGAATGGGGTGGAGAGTCCACTCCAAGCCTAAAGAATGGCTTTTGGAAAACTCAACAAAAAGTCAAAGGCCTTCCATTATTCATTAAATAAAATAGAAATTTTAAGCTCGGGTTCTGGATAGTTTGGCTAAAAAGTCAAGTGAGCGAAGGAGAATAATGTGGCATAAGACTGGAAAGAGAGCTTGGCACTAGATGGTGGAAGGCTTTGATGCTAAGGAGTTTATATTTCGTTTGATTGATAATGGACAATCATGGAAGGTTTTTGAGTAGAGAATTAATGTGTGATTTTAATTGTATAAAGTAAAGATTTTACTTGCATAAAGGGCTAAGCTGCTTTCACTACCACAAATGACTCACCTGTCATACTCTGCAGCTCAGCAATTCCGTTAATGAACACATACCTCAAGGAAATCAAAGACGGAGACAAATATTCAGTGTGTTCCCAAATACGCATAGTAGGCAGTTAGGTGGCAAAGTGGATAGAGCACTGGCTCACAGTCAGGAAGACCTGAGTTCAACTCTGACCTCAGATACTAGCTCTATGACCCTGGGCAAGTCACTTAGCTTCTGTCTGCCTTGGTTTCTCCAGCCACAAAATGGGGATAATAGCAGCATTTACCTTGCAAGGTTGATGTGAAAATCAAGTAAAATAATGTTTGTAAAGCACCTGTCAGGGTACCTGGCACATAGTAGGTCATATGCAAATGCTTTTTCCTCCCTCGCCCCCCAACTCTTTGTGATAGCACAGAACTGGAAACAAAGTGAGTGCCCACTTATTGGAGCATGACTAAAAAAACACCATGGAAGAGGAATAAAAAATATTACCATACAGTAAGAATTCAGGAATTCAGAAGCACATGAGACTTACATGAATTGATAACAGAATGGAATACAGCTCAGTCTAAATAAGTGCAAATAATCAGCCCCATGAAGTGGTCATTTTTAAACTTGTGCTATTCTGAGTTATAATTAAAATCAGAATTATATATTACATATATAATATTATATATTACATGCTACATATATAATATTATATATTATAAAATTAGAATATCATTATCCTGAGTAATAAGTAAAATGTAGTAATTGGTTCAGCCCAATGTGAATATCCAATGAAAAAATGTTAAATAATAAGTTATCTGTTTATCAATGTAATAAAAGAACAAAGGATAAGAAAAGTATATTTCTGATCAAGTTTATTACAAAATGATAGTTATAGAAATCAAAATTTTAAAAATTAAAATTAATTGATATTGTACCTAAAGATATGCCTACAATGACAATATGATGAAAACATTGTTATTGTCACTCAAAATATTTTAGCAGCATGGGCTGAACTGTCTTCATATTAAATTCGCGGGGTACAAAGGACTTTATCCACACATCAGTAAATTTGCATGTTGACATTCTCACACAAAGAACCAAGTGCAGCTGGATGACCTGGGGCATCATTTAAAATCAATAATGCTTTCAACACAATATTGTTGACTTGGCAATACTCTCCAACCACTGGGTTAAAATAACTTGAAAATGAGTCTCTGAAAACAGATTTAAGTCATTCATGACAAAGAACTGGAAGCAACAGACAGGTCTGACTTGTCAGGAGCTCATGGATTTTGAAATCTGAAAACAAGCATTGATTTGAACTTAAAATTCCTTTACTTCTGCACTACCTTCCAACGAAAGTGTTAAGCAATACTTAGACACTTCAAATTCAGGCTGAATTTTTTTTCCTTATGTTCTGGAAAGCATCCTTTTCCAGCATAAACCAGACTCATTCACATTAAAAATTTCTGAACAGTGCTGATCTTCTCCTCATTTTTCCCTGTCTTCCTTCTTCCTTTTCTCTTCTTGTCCATTTTGCTAAGGACTTTTTTATATTATTATTTTATTTGTTTTCAGTGTTGTACAATCACTTCCATATGTCTTGGATTTTTCTCCTCCCTCCCCCACTTACCTCCTACCTCCCCACTCCCTCCCTGAGATGACATACAATTTTATATAGGTTCTACACATATATTCCTATCAAATACATTTTCACCTTAGTCATGTTGCATAGAAGAATTAAAATGAACAGGAGAAACCATAAAACAAACCAAAACATAATACAAAAGAAAATGATCTGCTTCATTCCATGATTGAATTCCATGCTCTTTCCCTGGATGTGGAAGGCATTTTGCTTAAGAGACCATTGAAAATTATTTAAGTTAAGGACTTAAAAAAAAAAATTAATCCAACCAGTTGACAATATAGTACACAGCAGTACATCATATCTACAATCAGTGATAAGAAAGTACAGACTCAACACAGCTCAGTGACTTTAAATTCTCCGCTATTACCCATGGTATCACTTTAATTGAATTTGGGTTTGCATGAAATGAGACCTGGTATCATTTTATAATTCATACTAAATTGAATTTGCATTGTTTGAACTTGCATTATTTGTAAGTGTAAAAAAGAAAAAAATCACTAAAACTTCAACTCTGAATAATTAAATTTTTAAAGGCAATGAAAGTCTTAGAAAAAGAGAATTTTATCTACATACATGTATGTATATATATATATACATGTGTATATAATGTATGAGGATATAAATATAGATACAGATTCCTCATTGAGGGGAGAAATTAAGATAGAATATACACTACAAGGGAAAAAAATTCTGCATTGTATATTGATAACTAATTATTTTTATTTGTGACTGGAGGGTGGTGGAGAAGGAAAGGACTCCAATGTAAATCAATCATACCATCTATAAACAATTATTTATTAAACGACCACTTAAGTGTTCGTCACTGTGTTAGCACTAGGGACACAGATATAAAGAATTAAACAATCCCTACTCAGAAGCGGCTTACATTCTAATGTGGAAGACAAAAAGTACATATAGAAGAAGATCTGGAATAAATATAAGGAGAAAAAAATACAAGTAAATAGAAAGTAGTGAAATGTAGGGTAATTTGGGAGGGAGAACCAGCAGCTGGAAATACGTTCATGTACGAAGGTGCTGCTTGAGATGTATCTTAAAGTAAAAGGTATTCTGTAAAAACTAAAAGCCTCAATGAAACTTTTTTCTAAGTTTAAATCAGAACTTTAAAAAGTTCTGACTCAGCACAAATCCGCAAGCTGCTTTCTGTTGTCTCCCATGACAGTATTCCAGTTCAGGCCTTCATGACACCTTAGCTGGACAATTACAAGAACCTCGTCATGGTCTCCACTTCATCTCTTCTTTTCCCAGATACCAAACTGATTTTTCTAAAGCACAGGGCCAGCCACATAACTCCCCCATTCAATAGCTCTCTATTGCTTCTAAGATAAAAATGCAACTCTTTAACGTCTGGTATTTAAATCCTTCCCCGTCTGACTGCAGTCTATTTTTTCCTGGGTGATTACACATTCTCCTCCTTTGTATGGTGTGCATTTCTGTCAGGCTGGCCTTTTGCTGTTCGCTATACACGGCATCTCATCTCCTTCCTCCACACCTTTTTTTTTTTTGGAGGGGGAAAAAGTAAAGCAATTGGGGTTGTGACTTCTCCAAGGTTACACAGCTAGCAAGTGTCAAGTGTCTGAGGTCATATTTGAACTCAGGTCCTCCTGATTCCAGGATGGGTGCTCTTTTTCCTGTGTTACTTAGCTGCCTCTCTCCACACCTTTCAACAGGTGGTCCCCCTCAGGCCCCATCTCCACATATGCACAAACTGATCTTATGCTTCCTGTCAGTGTCTATATAGCCTGATATATACATGTACACACATATACATGCATGCATATATGCATACACATGTCTATAGACACACATAAACTGAGCTTATACTTTCTATGTCTATATAACCTGATACATATATGCACACACATGTGCACATACATGTATATGCACACTTACATAAACTACTCATACTTCCTGCTTATGTCTATATACCTTGATATATATGTATATACACACACATACATACACACGTCAGCCTGTTAACTGACCATATGGTAAGAATGAACAAATGAGAAGACAGGTTAGGAACGGGTGGAAGGAGCGGAAGCCATGACTCAGGCAGTTTCCTTGCCCATCTATTCAAACCAAAATAGGACCTGGAATTTGTCAACATTCCCTTTTGAAATCTAGAAAGTGGCAGAGCAGTAGGACCAAAACTTGCCAGCGGAAGACTGGGAGACATCTGAGACCAGGAGGGACTCTATAGGCCACACCACCATGGCAAGGTACTACCTGCAAACTATGAATAATCTTGGCTTGGTAGCACAGGAATTCATCTCCTTGGGAAAAGTCCTTTGACCCCAAATCTAAGGGAAAGATTATTGAAGGGATTTTTAACATTTAACTGCCTGTTGGCAGTCTGGTGAAGCCTACAGATCCTTCCTCAAAATGATGATACAAAGAAAATGAGTTATATTGAAATACAGTTACAGAAATATTTTAAAAAATAGTTCTAAGCCATCAGGCTTGAGGAAGATCATTTTTACAATACTGAATGGATTTAGGTGGCAGCAAGGAAATCCTCTGACACAACTCTGAGAGCAGGGGGAAGGGTGGGGAGGAGACACCCCAGCTGGGATCTTCTGAAACAACACAAATAGGACCCTGGGATAGTAAAACTGAAAATGTTTGTTTTTCCACTCAATAAAGGGATGTAGAGGTGCGGGAGGGGAAGGGAAGGGAAGGCAAACTAGCCAGTAAAACACAGGTCAAGAAGGGGAGAGGAGACAGACAGGAGAGGAGGAGCTGAGTTTACTCACAGAGCTGTGTTAGTCCTTTGATGACGAAGAAGATCATGCCATTCTTTTCTTTGCCTCATTAAAGAGGCCATGCCTTGGCTACCTCTTAAACAGACCTATTCAATGAATGGGCATTATCACACTAAGAGAGTACCTGCATAGACCATGGCTTAAAGGGGACAAGGTCTCCCAGTGCACTCTGAGTCATCTCTAGTAATCCTGCCGAATATCTGATCACTGGATTCAGGTGACTGTAGAGGAGAAGTGAGGCTGGTGACCTTGCACAGCCCTCCCTACCTCAAAACAGTCAAGTGCAAGTCATGTCATCATCTCTCTGACAGCATAGCCTTCTTCAGCAATGAAAGATGAACACAACCCTGTGTGCGTATGTGTGTATGTGTGTGCATACACATATATATTTACACATAATCATTAATAGAAGAGAAATAATTTCAGGAAAATAAAAAAATACATATTATGTTAATAACTATTTCAAACACAAGTATAATGTATTTTCTCTTCATATGTCAAGGCCATCTACATATAGAATATATATCTCTATCATCTATTAATATTTCAGTAGAGGTAACATAGTTATATCTGAAAACTAATTTTTTTTCTTCATGAAGTTCCCCTAGAACTATTTGCATCTCTCTTTTGCCTTCAGTTTTGAACTAGTCCTGATTCAGGATAATTCACTGGTAATTTAGGTTCAATAATAGGAACAAAATAAAACTCTTTTATATCATCCACTAGTTAGGGGAAAAAGAGATTGATAGTATTTTGATTAATGAACTCATTATCTCCTATAGCTCATTACTTAGTGATTATTAAATCTATTTATCCACCACTAACCTCTTCATAATGTCCGGTTTTATATCCCCAACTGCCTATTGTGTATCTTGTACTGAATGTCAAATTGTTGTCTTAAACATTTTCAAAATGAACTAATTTTCATTTCCCCCAAAATGTCTTCCCTCTAATTTCCCTGTTACTGTACATATTACAACCATCCTCCCAGTTAACCAAGCTCACAAACAATGTGTCATTCACAAACCCTCACACTTCTCATTAAACATAATCAGCCAGCTATCAAGCTATGTTGATTCTACCAAAAAACATCAAAGCCAGATAATCCTCAAGGTCAATTTCTGTGTTCTAAATACTATGTACATGAAGAAGTCATTTCTGCTGGGGTCAGTTTATTACTTTGATTCTTGAATTCTCTACTCTTCTGCTATCCTTCACTCAAAACTTCTAAGAGAATAACTCACAGTTCAGTGTGGGGTGAGTGCATAAATTTTCTAAATCTTACAACACCCATTCGAGTTCATGAATAATTAAATGAGAATGTAATTAAATCAATTAATCAAAAACATTTAAGTACCAACTATATGCTAGGCACTGTGCTAGGCATCACAGTTTTTCCCAGTTGCAGAAATGTAGTCCCGGGGTGGGTCTTCCGAGGGATAATTTAGCATGGTCCTTTCAATAGCTTCTCCAATGGCATGCATAAAAGAATGACAAAAAAAAACCCATGTAGCAAATGCAATTGGCATCTCAAATTCCCAATTAAAAAGCAAACAAAACCCAGTTTCTTCAGCATAGTTGTCGAACAATTCTAAAGTTCTTGTTATTTATCGCACTTCTGAAGTGTCTCATGCCACCATTGAATGACGAGTTATGTCCAAATACAAATATATTTCTGAGAACTGCAAGTTCGGCTGCAGTGTCACTTCCAAAAAGTCATTCAAGTCCAACAGTTTATATAAATATGACTCCTTTAAAGCTGTTGAGGTTATTTTTCTCAGGAAGCCTCCACTGAAGCAATTTGAAGGTAGCCAGTCCCTAAAAGGTCTGAGCATATCTAGTTATTCTAAATTTGTCCTTTTCTAATGAGGAGAAAATCACGTTTTGATTAAAAAAATGAATTCACCCTATGTTTCTATATATTTTGAAGTTAAGCTGAAATTTCGGGGTTGGAGTTCAACAAAGGGATTTTATGGAGAGAGTAACGTGCTTGGAGTCAGGAAATACCTTACTGAATATCTTTCTGAATACAAATTTGGCCTTAGACGCTGTATTCCTGGCAAAATCCCCTACGGACTTTGTACCTTAGTTTCCTCATCTGTAAAATGAGCTGGAGAAATAAATGAGTAAGGCAAGGAAACTGCGAAATGTGGCCATGAAGGCTTGGATGAAAATGGAAAAAAAAGAAATAATAGCAACAGCACACAACAGAGCTTGGAGGGGGATCAAGCTAAATCATTAGCTTATATATCCCCTGAAAGCTTGAGGGTCAAAATAAAGTTTTCAGGAATTATCTTTCAGGTATAATTCTTTTTTAAAAAATGTATGTATTTATTTTTAATTTTCCACATTCACTTTTACAAGATTTCGATTTCCAAAAATTTCTCCCTCTCCCCCACCAAGAGAGCATGCACACAACCCAATATAGACTAGAAATGTAATATAATATCAAATGTATTTCCATGGAAGTTTTACTGTGGAAAAAAAAAGAATCTAAACATAAAGGAGAAGAACCATAAGAAATAAAAAAAAGAGAAACTACCATGCCTTGAGCTGCATTCAGACTCCAAGTTCAGTTCGTTGCCACCACAAAAAGAGCTGCGCACGTGTGTGTATGTATGCATGTATGTGTGTGCATATGCACATGCATGTGTTTATAGGTGTGCCTATATACACACATGTATACTCACATATATGCATAATACATATCTGCATACACATATTCGTGCACATATATACCTATGCAAACATTCATGCATGCACATGGCTGTTTGTGTAAACATGTATATATGTGTATATATGTATATATATGAAGATACGTATGTGTGTGTATATATGTATATATGTGTGTGTGTGCGTGTGTGTATACACACACGCACACACACACATATATACTTTTCCCTTTCTTATCGTCTCTTTGGGATGCAGAACTGGTTGTGACGTTGCTGAATTAAAGGGTACGCATAGGCTTATAGCCCTTTCGGCATACTTCCAAAATGCTCTCCAGAATGTTGGTTCACTTCCCAACTCCACTATCACTACATTAGTGTTCCAGTTTTCCCAAATTGTTCCCAGTATTTACCATGTTTTTGTCATATTACTTAATCTGATAGATGTGAGGTGATCCTGCAGAGTTATTTGAATTTACATTGCACTTATCAATAGTGATTTAGAACATTTTTTAATATGACTATAGATAACTTTTATTTCTTCATCTGAAATCATTCTGTTCATATCCTGTGATCATTTATCATTTAGGGAATATCTTGTATTCCTTTTCATTTGACTCAGTTCTCTATATATTTGAGAAATGAGGCCTTTATCAGAGACACTAACTGTGTTTCTCAAATCCTTTCTCAGCTTTCTGCTTTTATTCTAATCTTGGTTGTATTGGCTTTGTTTCTATAAAAAAAGTTTTTAATTCATTGTAATCAAAATTATCCATTTTTAATTCCATAATGTTCTCTATCTCTTGTTTGATCCTAAGTTCTTTCTTTCTCTATAGATCTGACAGGCAAACTATTACTTGCTCTCCTAATTTTCTTACAGCATTATCCTCTGTATCTAAGTCATGTACCTATTTTGGACCTTCTCTTGGTATACAGTGTAAGAAGTTATTCTATGCCTAGTTTTCGCCAAATTATTTTATAATTTTTCCAGCAGTTTTAGCCAAATAGTGAGTTCTTGTTTCACAGTCTGGGGATTTGAGTTTTATCTAACAGTAGATTGCTATAGTCATTGATTATAGTATCTTGTGTACCTAACCTATTCCATTGACCCCAAACTACTTCTTTTTTTTTTCTTTAATATAAATTTATTTATTTAACATTTTACATTCATTTTCACAAAATTTTGGGTTCCAAATTTTCTCCCCTTTTATCCCCTCCCCCCACCCCAATACACCAAGCATTCTAATTGCCCCTATCACCAATCTGCCCTCTCTTCTATCCTCCCTCCCTTCTCTTGTCCCCATCTTCTCTTTTGTCCTGTAGGGCCAGATGACTTTCTATTCCCCATTACCTGTATTTCTTATTTCCTAGTAGCAACAACAATACTAAGCAGTTGTTCCTAAAACTTTGAGTTCCAAATTCTCCCCATCCCTCCCTCCCCACCCATTCCTTTTGGGAAGGCAGGCAATTCAGTATAGGCCATATCTGTGTAGTTTTGCAAATGACTTCGATAATAGTCGTGTTGTGTAAGACTGACTGTATTTCCCTCCATCCTATCCTGGCCCCCACTGTTTCTATTCTCTCTTTTGATCCTGTCCCTCCCTGAGTGTTGACTTCAAAGTGCTCCCTCCTCCCATTGCCCTCCCTTCCATCCCCCCCCCACCCTGCTTGTCTCCTTCTCCCCCACTTTCCTGTATTGGGAGATAGGTTTTCCATCACTTGCTGGCTATTCTTGCCTCAAGTCTCCTTTATTCCAGTTCATCTTCTATTCGTCTGTCAAACTGCTCTTCTGAAATCCCAGGTTTGACCATAGTAATCCCCCACCCCCATTCAATAAACTTCAGTGGCTCCATTTTACCTCCATGATGGAATACAAAATCTGCTGTTCAGCTCTTAAAGTCCTTCATAACTAGGTCCTTTCTTTCCTTTCCAGTCTTCCTATACCTTATTCCCCTCTGTATATTCTGCAGTCCAGTGACCCTTACCTCCTGGAACACAACACTTAATCTCTCTACACTGAATGTTTGCACTAGATGTCCCACTTCCTGAAAGAAGGCATTCCCAGTCCTCCTTAATCTTAGTGCCTTCCCTCTAAGACTATAGAATATGTCACACGCATACACACACACGCACACACACGCACACATGCACGCACACACACAAACACACATGCACACACACACGCGCGCACATACACACAAACACACACACACGCACACACACAAACACACACGCACACACACGCGCACATACACACAAACACACACACACGCACACACATACGCACACACACAAACACACACACACACAAACACACACACGCACACACACACTATGTATCTCCCATTAGATTTTGAACCCCTTGCAAGTGGGGATGTATTTTTCTCTTTGTATCTTCAATGGTTAGTTGACTTTTAGACCTTCATTTTTGTTTTCAGTGTAGTGTAATCTTTGTCTTTCAATATTTTGCAATCATTATTTTTTCTTTAGCCTCTTTAAAATTAGTTGGTACAAAACCCGTGGCACTTGTTTGAATTTTCTTTTGTAGTTGCTGCAGTTCTGCCTTGACTACCTTGCATGTCTTTGTTCAAGTCCTTGCAGCATGTATTTCTACTTTTGGGTTGTCATAATTGGTTTTTGGATGTAGACAGTTTTCTTTCCTGATTTGCATTTTGTTTTTGAAATAGTTTATTGTTCAAGCAGAATCTAAATTCCTGTAAGGAATGTGTGGTGGAAGGTTGGATTAAGTGACCTCAAAAGCCCCCTCCCAAGATGGAGTTATGGCATGGTGGGAAATGGAAATTCCCCCAATTGATGTGCAATTTTTTTGTTTTCTTGGCAAAAACAAAAACTGCTGCAATAAATATTTTGTATACAATCTCTCTCTTTCTAGTCATGTGTATGTATCTCTTCCAATACCATGAAATTAGGAAAACTCAGAAATCTATGATGCTTCTGGAAAATTTCTGGAACAAATTATTTAAAGGGATTAAAGAAATAGTTTTGGGAGGAGCCAAGATGGTGAAGTAGAAAGACACACATACTCTAGCTCTTCCCCCACAGCCCATAGAATACCTGTAAAGAAAGATTCTCAACAAATTCTAGAGCTGCTGAAGCCACAGAAAAACGG
Source organism: Bettongia penicillata ogilbyi (assembly GCA_023548195.1). Classification (NCBI taxonomy): domain Eukaryota; kingdom Metazoa; phylum Chordata; class Mammalia; order Diprotodontia; family Potoroidae; genus Bettongia; species Bettongia penicillata. The sequence goes on along the minus strand of JAJHZJ010000455.1, from coordinate 2,077,815 downwards.
AGTGGAGGAGATTTCCAGCCCAGGGTGATCTGGAGGGCTGACGGGAAAGGTCTTTCACACAGGAAAGAGAGGAGTGCACCCTGTCTTGGCCATGCTGCACAGGAGTAGGAACAGAGCAGACCTTGGGGAAAGGGGGCAGGGAAGAATCCCCAGCAGCAGCAGTGGTTCGCAGATCCCTTAACCCAGGTGCCAAAGGCAGCTTCAAAAGTCAGCGAGAGCTTTTTTTAACTCTGTGACAAGGGAGCAGGGTCCTCCCCTAGCCCTGGCCTCAGGTGGCAGCATCAGTAGCAGCAGCAGCAGGTGTGGTTATGGTGGCCTGGCAGGAAGTAGTCAGCATCCATTGTTGGATAAAGCCCCTGGAGGAACTGAGCAGCTGATCTGAATCTCAGCCACCAGCTTGGCCAGGTAGTATACTCCTCTCCCTTGATTGTGTCATCTTGGAGGAACTGAGATCTTACAGGTGCTCCCTTGAGATCTTGACAAAGGACCCAAAAGTCAAGTAACTGGTTGGGAAAATGCCCCCAAAAGGGAAAAAAATAAGACTATAGAAGGTTACTTTCTCAGTGAACAGGTATTCTCTCCTATCCTTTCAGATGAGAAAGAGCAATGTTTACCATCAGGGGAAGACATAAAAGTCAAGGCTTCTGCATCCCAAACCTCCAAAATAAATATGCAATGGTCCCAGGCCATGAAAGAACTCAAAAAGGATCTTGAAAATCAAGTAAGAGAGGTGGAGGAAAAATTGGGAAGAGAAATGAGAGTGATGCAAGAAAATCATGAAAAGCGAGTCAACAGTTTGCTAAAGGAGACCCAAAAAAATGGTGAAGAAAATAACATCCTTAAAAATAGGCTAACTCAATTGGCAAAAGAGATCCAAAAAGAGAAACTCCTAGGAATATTGTGGCCAAATTCCAGAGTTCCCAGGTCAAGAAGAAAATATTGCAAACAGGTAGAAAGAAACAATTCGAGTATTGGGGGAATACAATCAGGATAACACAATATCTAGCAGCTTCTACATTAAGGGATTGAAGGACTTGGAATGTGATATTCCAGAAGTCAAAGGAACCAGGATTTAAAACAAGAATCACCTATCCAGCACAAAAATTATCATTCAATGAAATAGAGGGCTTTCAAGCATTCTTGATGAAAAGACCAAAGCTGAAAAGAAAATTTGACTTTCAAACACAAGAATCAAGAGAAGCATGAAAAGGTAAACAGGAAAGAGAAATTACAAGGGACTTAATAAAGTTGAACTGTTTACATTGCTACATGGAAAGACAATATTTGTAACTCTTGAAACTTTTCTCAGTATCTAGGTAGTTGGAGGGATTATATACATGTAGACGGAGGGCACAGGGTGAGTTGAATAGGAAAGGATGATATCTAAAAATACAAAATTAAGGAATATATTGGGAAGAGAAAGGGAGAAATGGAATAGGGCAAATTATCTCATAAAAGAGGCAAGAAAAAACTTTTCCAATGGAAAAGAAAAGGGGGGAAGTGAGAGGGAAAAAGTGAAACTTACTTTCATCACATTTGGCTCAAGGAAGGAACAATATGCACACTCAATTTGGTATAAAAATCCATCTTACACTACAGGAAAGTAGGGAAGAAGAGGATAAGCAGGGTAGGGAAGAAGATGGAAGGGAGGATAAATGAGAGGAGGGAGCAATTAGAAGTAAACACTCTTGGGGAGGGACAAGGTCAAAAGAGAGAACAGAAGAAATGGGGGGCAGGATAGGATGGAGGGAAATATAGTTAGTCTTATACAACATGACTATTATGGAAGTCATTTGCAAAACTATACATATATAGCCTATATTGAATGTTTCCCTTCTCAGTGGGGATGGGTGAAGAGGGAAGAAGGAAGAGAAATTGGAACTAAAAGTTTTAGGAATAAATGTTGAGAATTGTTTTTGTGTACAAGTGAGAAATAAGAAATACAGGTAATGGGGTACAGAAATTTATCCTGCCTTACAGGACAAGAGAGAAGATGAGGATAAGAGAAGGGAGGGGTATTAGAAGGGAAGGCACATTAATGGAAGGGGTAATCAAAATGCACAATATTTTTTGGGGGAGGGGAGAGATAGGGAGAAAATTTGGAACTCAAAATTTTGTAGAAATGAATGTTGAAAATTTACAATAAAGTAATTAATTTTTAAAAAAAGAAATAGTTTGGAAACACTTAAAAAGGAGAATGATGATCACTAAGAGCTAGCATGGGTTCATCAAGAGCAGGTCTTAAGATCTGATGACTGATTAGTGAGGAGAATGCAGTTTACATACATAGCTTTCTGCAAGGCATTTGACAGGATCTTTCTCACTATATCCCTGTAGAAAAGATGAAGTGATGGATAAAAGGTTTCAGTGAAGTTAGATGTATTTGGAAACACCTGAATGACCAGATTCAAAGAATACAAGTCTAGCATCATTCCTTGTCCTTGTTTTTTTTCCAATATTTTAATCAATGACAAGTCAAGAGATATGTGCTATATTTAATCAAATTTATAGATAATAGGAAGCTGAGAGTTAAAATATTAGACAATATTATGAGGACACAAAAAAGTCTTGATAGACTGTAAGAATGCATTGAATATAATGAAAAGAAATTTAATAGGCATAAATATAAAATTCCTACATGAATTAAAGAAACCAATTGTATAACTACAGGATGGTGGAAGCATGTTTAGGCAATTGTTCATATCAATAAATCAAAAAGTATTTATTTGAAGGAAGTCTAGTGGACTGTAAGTTCAACTTGATCTAATAGTATGACATAGCAGTGCCCCCCTGCCCCAAAAGAGACAGGAATGGGAACTCAAGTTGTGTTATAACAAGAGAGATGATCATCTCAATGTCCTCTGCAATACTCAAACTACATCTGCTGGATTCAATTCTGGGTGCCATATTTTTAGGAAGTCATTGATAACTTGGAGTCAATTTAAAGGACAAGTCAACAGGGAGGGGATTGGAAATCATCCATAAGACAACTGGCTGAAGGAATTAGGGAAGTTAAGCCTGGAGAAGAAAAGATTTGTTGGGGGAGACACAAATATTGAAGGCCAGTCATGAGAAAAGAGGACAACAGATACAACCTGGTCCAATGGTTAGAAACTACAGAGAGGCAGATTTTATCTCTGTGTAAGGAACACATTCTTAAAAATTCGAGGTGGCCCAAAGTGGAATGGGACCTCCCTGGAAGGAGCTGCCACTTTCCACCCATCCATTAGAGATCTTAAAGACAAGGCTGTATAATTGCTTGTTAGGGTGTTACAGGGAAGATTTAATTTCAAGTATTAAGTTGAACTAGAAGACTTCTGAGGTTACTTCCACCTCTGTAATTCTGCTATTCTTTCATTATATCTGCAGCAAATATAATTAAAGTTTTCTCCCTTCTACAAATGAAAATTTCAATAGATCACAGAAAAATTTACACTCAGAAACATTAATTCACATATTTATAAATATATTTTGAAATAAAAGTAGCAAAACATAAAAGTCATTTATAGTATTTTATTTTAACTCATTCCCCTAATAGGATAACTGAACTTTTTTTTCCTAAAAAGGGAAAATATTTCAGTAAAATGAGGATTAGGTGGCATTGGATTACTTATGTTATGACCAAAGACCAGTAGTGTCGAATTTTTTGGCAGCACTGAAAAAACAAATTAGGAAATTCAGGATTCAATTAATCCTGGCAATGAGAAGGATTAGTGTCTGTTTATCTACTTTAGTTAACGTCTTTTAACTCCCACATAGCAGGCTGGACCCAGAGTCAGCCTTGTGAAATGCAAAGCCAAATGGGACTTTATAAAATAATTGGGAAATTCAAGCTTATTTTTATTTGTTTAGGTAAAGCACAATCTTTAACTTAAAATAAACAAACGATAGGCTTTGACAATAAAGATGCAAATGTATTTGGTCACATTGTAACTTGTCTATTTGATCCTTCTTCTCCGTGCCTGGAAAGGACTACCCACCCCCAGGTCTCTTATCTATTGGGATTCCTTCCTTCCTTCATTCAAGGCAACTTAAGGGACATCTCCTCCATGAACTGAAAGTGATCTCTCCCTCCTCAAATTTCTTCTAGAGCGTTGGGCCTCTCTTTTACCCTTCTCTTATTCTCTGTTGTGTACCCGTCATTTCCTCTCCAATAGTAAGTTTAAGAAGGGTCTGATCAAATTACCGTCAGTTTAAAGTAAGAAGGGATGCTAGAATTTCTTCATTTGACAGGTGCAGAAACTGACGTCTAAATATATAGCATTTCGTTTGACAGGTGACCTTACTAAGGTCACAGAAAGTGACAAGTGTCCGTCCTGGGACTTGGACTCAGAGTCAGTGTTCCGGACGTTATCTTGTCTTGCCTGTAATAGGGAGCCGATAAATAACGTCAGCAGAGCTGAATTGCATTCCTTGAGGGTGAGAACTAGGCTGCTACATAGTCTCAGTGAATGATATTGACAAACCGTTCCTTTCCACGACACAGAGAAGGGGCGGGAGAGGATCCTGCGTGTACTCCGGGGCGGAATCAGGGTGTCCTAGATCCCGAGACCCTGGGGGCACCCCCAAACCGCAGGGAATTCGCGTTCCGGGGGGAGTCACCCGTCCCCAGTTCTGTCTCCCTCCCTCCAGCCCCGCCCCCATCCATGGAGATATCAGTTATACACGTAAAGTCACGCAAAACATGATTTCTGTATCTGCCGTGTTGCCAGGAGGAAATAAAGACAGTTAAGGGAGCGCGCCGGGGCGCACTCGGGGACGGCGAGCTCTCCCCCGCTGGTGGAGGGCGTTTCTCATCGCGATCTCGTACCTGGGCCGTGAGGCCCGCCCATTGGCCGCGCAGCGCCGTCGCTCTGCGCCCGAGGCCCGCCCCGTTCTCCCCCGCAAGGCCGCTCCTTTCCGGAGCCGACAACGCCTCCCGCGGCGAGTGAGCCTCCTCGGCCCCCGTCCTCCATGATCCCTCCTCCCCTCCTCGGCCCGCGGCCCGCCCCTCGGCCTCCCCTCTGCCCCCGCCTCCTCCGCCGGCGCTCCCCCTTCCCCGCCCCCCGCCGCGTCTCCTCCTCCTTCTCCATCATCTCCGGGCGCAGGAGCCGCCGCGGTCAGTGGCGTCGCCGGCCTGTGCGTCTGGGCCGGAGCGGAGGGGCGGGCGGGCCCGGATCGTGGCGCGGCCCGGGCGGGGGCCATGGGGGGAGGCGGCCCCGGGCGTTCTCGACGCTGACGGAGAGCGGCCGCCGCGAGCGCAGGAGGCGCCATGGACCGAGCCGCCGCCGCCGGGGACCAGGTACGCGGGGCCGGGTCGGGCGAGGCCCGAGGCCCGAGGCCCGGTGCGGGTGCGGAGAGGCAGGCCCGCTCCCCGCCCCCGCCTGCGGGAGGGGGGGCGCCCCGAGGGTCCGAGCGGGGGGGGCACCCCGAGGGGGGCACCCGAGGGTCCGAGCTGGGGGGCACCCGATGGTCCGAGCGGGGGGGGCACCCGAGGGTCCGAGCGGGGGGGCGCCCCGAGGGTCCGAGCTGGGGGGGCACCCGACGGTCCGAGCTGGGGGGGCACCCGACGGTCCGAGCTGGGGGGGCACCCGACGGTCCGAGCGGGGGGGGCACTCGACGGTCCGAGCTGGGGGGGCACCCGACGGTCCGAGCTGGGGGGCACCCCGAGGGGTCCAGCGGGGGGCGGGTCTGACAGCCGCTTTGGGCACCCCAATCCCCCACCCCGCCCCCACAGCGCCGAGCTTCGAAAGGACAGTCCGGGGGATGTGTCGTCAGAATGCGGGCACACGCGAGGAGGAGGGCATTTCAGCGGAGGTGCCCTAGAAAGAAATGCCAGTCCGCGGGCTCCCTGCGCCAGGTGCTGCCCGCTGTTTGAGGGGTTCCGGGGTCCGCCCTCTCACGCTGCCCGGCGTGGAGACTTCGCGGGGCGCCACTTCCGAAACAAAACAAAACAGACCCGGCTGTTGGGAAAGTTCGGGGGGCTGGCCTTGAAGGATTGGGGCTCAGCCCCCCGAGTTAGGGTGTCCCAGAAGGGCTCATTTCGGTTCCGTTTGTTTGTTTTTGTTCCGAAATCTGGAGTCCTGTCGTGGCCGGCTGACAGAAAATTGAAATGCCCGGTTCCGAAAAGGGGATGGGGGGCTCTGATCTCCCCTCCCCCAAACTCTCCACCTGCTAACGAAGTGGGCAGCGGGCTGCCCCGGGCATCTGGGCATGTCAGTGGGGACAGGGCTCCCCCCTTCCCGGGACCCTCCTCCCTCTCTCGCTCCCGTCCCTTTCCTTCACTTTCTCTCCTCTTCTCTTTTTTCTCACTCTTCCCTCTCTTTCTTCTGTTTCCCTTTTTCTCCCCTTTTCTCTCTCCTTCCCCCCCCTCCCCTCCTCCTCCCTCACTTTTAGACTTTTGATAGAATAACATATGGAATTACATAAGGGAATATTCATGGGAAAGGCAGCTCTATTTTGCATCAGGCTGACCTTGTTCATACCTCCCTGCCTTAATTTTGGGGGCCTGTGTGACTCCGGTGTGGAAGAAGTGTTTACCAAAGATGGCTGACTTTTTGTAGGGTGACAAAATAAGAGACTTGAACCATTTCCTTGTTTATAGGTGTAAGCTAATGAGAGGGCTAAATATTCTGGTCATTCACCCGGATGCCAGGGCAGTAGCTGGTAAGGCTGGTGTGTACTTAAAGTCCCTTTCATCCTAAAGGAAGTTTAAATGAACCATTTCAGCAGCGACTTTGAAGGTGGCTGCTTAATTGAGTGTGGTCATCTCTGTGACATGAAGTGTATGAGGAAGTCATTTCTGTGAAGGCTGGGGATGGGTGCAGAGTGTGTCTACTTTACCTTAAGTTTTTTCTATGTGCATGCTGGTTCATTTCTTGCCAAGTATTTTCTTAATTCTAATTGGACTTGCCTGTGATCTCTTTTGTTTAATGTAAAAGAGTATATTTAGCAGGTTCTCATGAGGGATTTGGAGTAGGTGATTTATTATTCATTAAAAGTATTATGATTCCGTAAATAATCTTAATTGTGATAGTGACTGCTACGTTTGGGAGAGATTACTTACTGGAAAAGAATTCTAGTAGTCTTTTAGTTAACTTTTGTGTAAAAGCATTTATTTTAATCTTAACTGCCAAGAAAAACAGGTGGACTTCTAGATTTCATTTAGGTGTTCTAGGAACAGTTAGGTGTAATACGTAGCTTTTTCTTGAAAAAAGTAGCGTGAGGGGGGATAGGAAGAATTACTAACTAGATTTTATTTTATTAAATGTTTGATTTCAAACATGACAAAAATTACAGATAGTAATCTGCTGGATGTAGTGAAAGAAATCTTTTTGTTTCTTAAAATTGAAGTATTAACCAATTTATTTACACAGACAAGAATTGAGTACACAAAGTTAAAAAATTGGCCTGCTTTCCAGTGAATAATGAGGGGAGAATTCTATACTTAGAATTTGTTGACTCTTTTGTTACTTTCTAAGAATTAAAGAAAGCAGTGATGCCATGAGGTCTATGTATGCATATGCCAGGAATTATAAGGGAGTGGAATTTCTTAGGATGTTTTCCTTTTAAAAATAAGTTTTCATAATTCCCAATGCTATAAAAATATTAATCACTGTTAAAATACTAATAGCTAATGATGTTAAGCTACCCCAAAATGTGTTCATTTTAAACTATAGAGTAAGGGTAGTCAGCCCTGGCTTCTGTGTCTGAATGTAAAAGTTAATGACAGAAATTTCAGGACTGTTCCGTCATTGAGTCAATAATTACTTAAATACATAGTAATAAATTTAGTAATGACAAATAGTATGTATATACATGGTACTACATCCCATATTTCATTTTTGAATTAGGTTATGTCTACTTAGTTTATTTTTTTAAAGCAAAAAATCAGGTAAATAGGAATGCAAGTGGGTAGGAAAACTGATTGTTAACAAGTTAAAATTTCAGACTTTGATTTTTCTAACAGTGTTCTGAAGTCTTGCAAAATTTTTCCGTGCAGACTGAAGTTACTCCTGTAGTTTATTTTGGCAGCTGGTTTATTTAGTCAGTATAAACATTTTGAGCAGATCTTCAGGCAGTTAGGAGGATGGCTTCTGGGATTTTCTGGAGTACTCTTACTTCTTTATATCACACTTTTCCTTCAGAAAGTACTTTTGGCTACAGTAGGCAAAATATCTTAAAGAGTGATTTTAGTTTCCATTCTAAGATGGATAAAATACAAAGTGTTTTTATAATCTGACTTTTTTCCTTATCTTTAAGTGGGAGGTATAATTTCTTTTGAAACTTCATTGTGAGACAGTATTTTCATTACTTTTAATGCAGACATGTAGACTTAGTTTTACATTGTTTAGTATGGGGAAAAGTTTCCTTCTTTCTTTATGACTTCATCTCCAAAAATGTGCATTGTAGATTATCGGCAAATAATAAACGTATAAATGGTGTTATCCTCCCACAGCAGGCCTAGCATAGCTGCCTCAGTAAATACTTACTGAATTTAAGTGCACTCTCAGTAGTCCATTGAATATGTTTGACTAGACTAATGAAATAGGTTACAAGTAAGACTTTTGTCTCTGTTTCGGAATTCCCAATTTTGTGGGGAGATAACCTGAACAAGCTGTTATTAATAGCCTCAATTTCTGTGATTTCCCCATAAGGTGGGTTGCAGTGACGAAATGGCTAAACTCCCTATGTGCCTGTTGTAGTTTTAGTAGTAATTATGTGGACGTAATTTTTACAGTAATAATTTCATTTCAGGTATACTGAGACTGAAAGAACTTTGGAGAATGAAGGATAATTTAATTTCATAGTTGAATTTTTTTAGATAAGGCAAAAGTATAATTTAGCTTACGTAATACTGTTTTTAGTGTAGTTGTATTAGTGTATTTGTGTAGTTGTAGAACTTCTTGATGTGAGATTTCTTATCTCTGAAAAATAGATCTTGAAAAATAATGACTTTCCTCTAATCTCTAATTAAAACTCAAATTCAGATTATCTAGGAATAAACCAAATTCTGACTTACCTATATCTATATATCTATATCTACATAAACACCTATATATAGCATGTCCTCTTACATTCACATAGCTCACCACATTTTCTTGCTGATGGCAAATTTTTCCTTTTCTCTTTCAAACAAATTTAAGTGGACCATTTCTCTAGTTTTTTCTAGTTTAGTGCTATAATCGCTCCCAACATATTGTCTGTATCTTTTTTTTTTTTTATCAAATTATGGTATATGGGAGAACAATGAGAAGTTTTAATGTTGCTTTTCTGATCTGTGGTTTGGGGAAGGGTAGATAATGCATTTTAACGTGAGATATAGAACTTGTAAAGTCACAACAAACAAGATCTTTAAAAAAGCAACTATCCAGCGCTCTAACTGGAGAATATGCTTTACCAGTCTGTTCCTACTAGTGACATCTTCTGTCTCTGCAGCTGGTGATGACTACAGTAGTTTTCTTTTAGGCAAAGAACAAAGGGGTCATTTATGTTTATTGTGATTTTAATTATTGAAATGAAATCTATAACTAGTACTATTGAAAAAACATCAAATCAAAGGGAAAACAAGCTTAAAACTGAATAAATATGAGTTATCTTTGCTTGCAAAAAAAAATCTGTTGTAAATTATGCACATGACCTATTGAGCATTTCATTGGTAAAAGTCTTCTAAAAGATGTATTGGGCACCACAGACTGAACTTAGTGAGAACTGTTTCCTAAGTTTTGAACTGAACAAGTCTTTAACCATAAATAAAAGAAGTATTTTGTAGAGATATGTGTTTTATTTTGGAGAGATTACTACCATTTATATTGGCTATTTTCATTTGGGAGTTTTGTTTTTACTAGTTTTTAGCATTGCTAAAATATAGCCCATTGGATCTGGAAGTATTCCTTGCTTTAAAAATACATTAATATACTTAAATGCAGATTTACAAAACAGACCTGTTAGGTTATGATTATTCACATTTCATAATAATTGCTTATTTTGCAAGAGGATTTTAAACATATGTCTCATGCATTAAGAATTTGTTTCTTTTAAAAATGATCTAAACACACCTCGGCAGGAACATGTGCATTGTCAAAGCATGCTGAATCCAAATCTTTACATTTGTTGTTTATGGGAGCATGGATTGAGAGTTGGAAGGGTCCAGAGGAAGCTGGGGCTTAGAGAGGCTTCTTTGGTGGTTTCTGGAAGGTCTGGTAGTAAGGCCCTGCAGCTGCCCAGTCTACTGTTCTTTCAGCTACATTTGAAGACGTGAATTTTTTTTTGTATTCGGAGAAACTTTCAGTTATTATAATAATCCCTTGCTACCTGTTCATTGCTAAGACATTTGGGGTCTTTCTTACCACTGGTAAGAAGTGCCAACTCTTCGGATGACAGTTGGGTAGGGACATTTTACTCTCTGTTGCTACCTGAAGATTATGGTCTAAATTTTGTCTTCTTAGTCTTTAAATCAATGAGAATTTTAAGCACTGATTTTAACTACTTCAAAACACTAACACTTTTTTTTCAAAGAACATTTTTATTTAAAGTTTTGAGCTCCAAATTCTATCCCTCCCTTTCCTTCTCCCTCCCTGAGGCGTTAAGCAGTCAGATATTGATTATAGACGTGCAGTTATGTAAAACATTTCTATACTAGTCATTTTGTACAAGAAGACTCAAATAAAAGAAAAAAAATAAAGTGAAAAATAGCATGCTTCACTCTGTATTCAGACACTATGATTCCTTTCTCCGGAGGTAGCTAGTATGCTTCATCAGTCCCTTGGGGTTGTCTTGGATCGTTGCATTGCCGAGATTAGCCGTATCATTCACAGTTCTCTGTCGAACACTATTACGGTGTTCTTCTTTTCTGTTCACCATGCATCATTTTGTGTAAATTCTTCCAGGTTGTTCTGAAGCCATCCTGCTTGTCATTTCTGATAGTGCAGTAACATCGTAACCATATACCCTTTGATTTCCAATTTTAGCCACCACAAAAAGAGCTGCTATAAATACTTTTATACAGATAGGCCCTTTTCCCTTTTTTTGGATGTCTTTGGGATATAGACCTGGTAGTGGTATTACAGTTTTATAGCACTTTGGGCATAGTTCCAAAGTTTGCTCCCCAGAGTGGTTGAATCAGTTCACAAGTTCACTAACAGTGCATTTGTGTCCCAGTGTTCACATATCCCCTTCAGTATCCAACATTTTCCTTTTTTATCATATTAGCCAATCTGAGAGGTGTGAGGTCGGACCTCAGAATTGTTTTATTTTGCATTTCTGTAATCAATAGTGACTTAGAACATTTTTCGATGTGACAATGATAGCAAAGTGTTAATATTATATCTACTTGAGATTTAGTGTTAGAGGGAAGAGCAAAATTCAGTGAGGAGCTTAAAGCTTGTTAAGGAACAAAACACCAGTTAATGGCCTGGTTTGTTAAGTGAATCCTGTTGGAATGTTTTACAGGAGTTTCGTAGACTTCTATGTAGCAAAGAACATGCGATCTATATCAATGTCAGTTACTGTTTGTATTAACGTGGTGTTTTGACATTTGTATGCTGGTTTTTAGAGATTATATTTTGAGACTTACAATAACCCTGTTAGATACTGTGGGTGCTCTTCCTGCTCATTTTACAGTTGAAAAAACAGGTTCATAGATGTTAAGTGGCCTCAAGCTAGAAAGTGTCGGAGGTGAAACTTAAACCCACTTTTCACTCTGAGTCTACTACAATTATGCTTTGTATAGGGACCTTGTAATATTATTTTTTTGACAGCATTGCCTTGAGACTACTCAGAGTGGTGTTGAGAAGTTTGTGTCATGTGGATTTTAATAGCTAAAGACATCTTAAGTTTAGTTTTTGCAGATTCTTAAAAACCTCTCTGGGTCTTTGAACTTTAAAAAAAATTATATTTCATTGTAATTGGTTTCCTTTGTGATCCTATATATATTCTTTTATGCGTTTTAAAACATTCTGAGAGAAGATGCAGAGGTTTCACCAGACTGCCAAAGGGGTCTATAATTAATAACCCCTGACTCAAATGAATTAAATTAATATCAAGTATTAGATGCTCAAACTTTTTCTCTCACAAATTTCTTTGAAATTTTGTGGCATAAAATCTTTTGCAATTTTATAATTGCTGAATATTTCACATTCAAGTTAATTGAACTTGATAATAATTCAGAATTTTACCACATTAATGTAGTATTAAATATTCTAAAATGTGTATTGTTACTTTAGTGAGACTTTGCCATTCAGAGGAAGATACTGTATTTTAATTCATCCAGGTTTTTAAAGAAAAAATAAACATTTAATAGAGAGCATATACTTTTTGAAGTTTTAAAAATTTTATACTGAATTTATCTTCAGTATTTAGTAATTTTTATCAGTTTAAGAAAGTTGTTTTTTGTGTTAAATATTTAGATTTTATTTCATCCTAGTTGTCTATGTTGTGTATTGAAATCTCAATGTATGCTTTTACATTTTTGGAGTAACTATTTTAGCCTTCATCTGAATGCAAAAGGCAGAAGTTAGTAAAGCCCAAACTATTTTGTCTGTGAAATTAAATATCTTACTACCAAGTTTATTTTTAGTCTCTGAAGTATGACTTCCTTGTATTCTTGATTGCTTTAACAGCTTTGATTACGTAAGAAGAGATGATTTCATTCAAACCTAGTAAACTTTTATGTATTTTCCGTTGTTTTAATCGATAGCTTTGTATGAATAACTTGGTCGTTGTTCAACTATTTTAAAGTGCCACTTTTTAAAATGTTCTGTGAAAGTTCTGAATAACTCATTGCTGTTCTGGAAGATAGATTCTCTTCTGTCAAATTTGTATTGTTTTTTACATTTCTTTTAAACAGATAGTAATTCATTTCTCTCTCTCTTTTTTTTTTGAAGAATGTCAAGCTGTCTGCTGAAGTAGAGCCTTTTGTTCCTCAGAAAAAGACTCCTGATACCCTTGTGATTCCAATGGCGCTTCCCAGTGATAGTGGAAGTGTGAGTGGAGTGGAGCCAACTCCAATTCCCAGCTACCTGATCACTTGTTATCCCTTTGTGCAGGAAAACCAGTCTAATAGGTACCTTTGGTTGTGGGTGTGTATGTGTGTATGTGTTGGATTTATTGGGGTGGGGGGGAGACAGGATAAAAAGTTGTTTAGGCATAACTGTCATAATAGGTGACTTAGAACAGTGGCAGTTTTTCTGGTTCATAAAAAACCTTTATAGAATTAAACCTTTGCTTAAAGCTTGAAAAAATCAATTTTAAAAGATATTTTTGTGTTATGAAGTGCAAGTGTTTCTAATGCACATGTGAATATATACTCACATTAAAGCGATGACCACAGGGCTGTTTTTTCATCATTCCATGAAATTCTTCAGTCTTGTTTAAATTAAAAATTGAATTCAAAGGAGGAGAGGAATGAAAGCTGCAGGAGGAGCCCAGTAAAGACTTCTCAGAGCCAGATTCTGTTTAATCCTACAAGACAAGTTTTAATGCAGTGATGAATTATTCCCAGTCTTTGGTTTAGCAGTAAGGTCTCGTACGGCTATGAAGTACGATTGGATTTTGTTTCCACAGAAGTTGTGATTCATACTGGTGTGGCTACTTAGCATTTATTTTCGGTCAGAAAACACTTATTACAAGCTCTCTAGGTATTGGGTGCTAATGTAATACTTAGTTCTTAATCAGCTGTTATACAGTCTAACAGAGCTTATTTGAGTCACCATAGACTGTTCTAGTCATAACTAGCAGTGTAATTGCTTAATTTGTGCGACCTGTGAAGACGGTAAATCTGTACTCCAGAAATACTATGTGTTCAAGTTGTCCCCAAAGTCTCTTAGATTCTGAATATTGTTGAGCTGGCTATGTAATAGGGTCTGAAGGAGTTGTTTTGGTTGGTATTTTGCTAGTACTTCATAAATGTTACTAATAGAAGTAACAGAACATTAAAAGAAATAACAGAAAATTAAGGATGATAATTAACTTTTCCTTTGTTGGGATGTAAGTTAATATAGTCATTTACATGTGATTCAGTGCTTTTCTGGGGTTTAGTTAACTCTTGACAGCATATATTTTGTTTTTATTGACGGAATTGTTTTTAACAACCTTCTTGGCAAGTTATCCTGGAAAATTCATATGCGAAGAAAGCATCATTAGTACTGCTGAAATTATATTGGATAGCAGGTTTTTTTAGACCCTGTATCTTTTATGCATGCATATCTCCTATATGTTTGCATATCTCCTATATTTGGGGAAGCAAAATAAAGAAAAAAAGGTTTTCTTTATAATATTCTCTCTTTCCTTCTTCTGATAATCTGCCCTTTGCTTTCTTCTTTCCCTGGCCAAGTCTCCTTGTTTTATATGAAGTCCTAGACCTGAGCTCCTTGTACCTCTCAGAAGTATTCCTGAAGAGCCTGTAAATATAAAACAGGAAGCTTTTCCTTCTTCCTCCGTTGTATTTGAGTACCTCATCAGTGTGCCCTACTGAGATTAGTGCTACTGGAAAATGCAAGCTTACTGCTTTTATTTTTACTTCTCTTGGGTGGCTTGGTGGTGCAGTGGATAGAGTGCCAGTGCAAGAGTCAGGAGGACCTGAGTTCAAATCTCACCTGAGACACTTAACACGCACTAGCTGTGTGACCTTGGACAAGTCACTTAACCCCAGTTGCCTCATCCTGGGTCATCTCCAGTCATCCTGATGAATATATGGTAACTGAATTTAGATGGCGCTGGAGGAGAAGTGAGGCTGGTAACCTGCACAGCCGTCCCTCACTCAAAACTAAGTCAAGTGCAGGTCATGTCATCGTTTGTCTGACGGCGTGATCTTCTTTGGTAACGAGGGACAAACACACACTTCTCCTCTTGCACTTGGGTAGCATTTCTGTTGTTAAAGTAGGGAAGTGGCATACGAGACAATATCTACCCATGTTATTAAGGAAGAAGTGTGAGAAAGGAGTAAAAAAGCAAAAGTGGAATCATATAATGATCTTTTATGATGACCCGAGCAGAAGTCTTTATAGAATCCTGCAATTCATTGGGGGTGGGGTGGGGGGAGGAGCTTCATTAGCAGATCTAATAGTTGCTTTGGTAATTATCTTTCTTAGATTTTAAGATTGAAAACAGTGAGAACTCAAGGAAATTGCAGTTTAAGTAAATGTAGTAGATCCTATTCTTTATTTCTTTTCTTTTTTCTTTTTCTTTTTCATATTTATTTATTTTATGATGCAGTTAAACTCTGTCAGAAGTCATATTGGACTTATCTTTAATACAGAATAAATCTTTTCACATCTATATTTGAGTCACTAAAACAAGGCAAGGTAACTTTGTTCCCCCTGCTGGCATTATGTGGAGGTTTTGCTGAACTATTTTCTTTATCATGATGGGAAAAAGTTTCTTGTTTTTGCTTTAGATTTTAAATTTAGACAAAAACTTTCAGATCTTAAACATGATTTTTTACATTTGTTTATTTAATAAATTGGTTCTCCTTTTCTGTTGGCTTTCCAGACAATTTCCATTATATAACAATGACCTACGATGGCAGCAACCCAATCCAAATCCTCCAGGGCCATACCTTGCTTATCCCATCATATCTGCTCAGCCGCCTGTTTCTACAGAATATACGTATTACCAGCTGATGCCAGCTCCATGTGCCCAAGTTATGGGATTTTATCATCCCTTTCCTGCACCTTACTCCAGCACCTTTCCAGCAGCAAATGCTTTAAATACCATTCCCACGGAATGCACGGACCGTCCAAATCAGCTTGGACAAGTCTTTCCACTGTCCAACCAGAGGAGCAGAAGTAGTAACAGAGGTCCCATTGTGCAGAAGGTAAGTAACTTCCTTGACTTCTGTAAAAGTCTGTATGTCTTTTGTTATTGTTGGTGCAAATAGCTTACATTTGTAGTGTTAAAGGGTTATGTCATCAGGGACTCTGACATCCCCAGGAGGGCCTGCTGTACAGGTTCTTAGATCTGCTTTTCTAGAAGGAAAGCAACTTTTGAGGGGTCAGTAACCTACTTTAATCAAGCATATATATGATTAACTTAGTTTGGGGGAAAAATCAGCACCCTGAACTTCAGAGGAAATACAGAGAAATAAAAATCAACAGACAGGGCTTCCAACTGTCTGACCATAAGCTATACGAGGACATAGTAAGTGAAATCTTTTGATAGGCTTTTTTGCCACGATCAGGCAAATATCATTTATTTCAATTCTTGTCTTATTTTTGTCATTGTAAGTGCTTCTGCCACCACCCCAAAGTCTAGCCTCTCTCTGACTTGGTTAATAGTCCCTGAGAGTTGATTTGGTGTAAAAGCTCATTATCCTATCACCAGCTTGGGGATGCACCTTTCCACATTTAGCTGGACTGGTCCTTGGACAAAAAAACCTATGTGTTGTATCATATAGAAGGACAAGTAACATTTATTAGATTTTTTCTCTGTCTTTCAGGTATTTTCAACAACCTTTATATGAGTACTTTTTTTGTTACCTCTCCTAGTCCTTCAAATAAATTTAAATTGTCACAATATCCTTGTCCTTCTAAAGGATTTAAATGCAGTCAGCTACCCTGAAATTTATACTATGCCTACATTATTATGAAGCAATTATTTATTATATGCTTAATGTCATGCTAAGCAAAAAAATAATATTTTACACGATGCAGTCCACTCAATTTAGTAGTGAGAATTAGAAGTTAAACAATATCTGGGATTCTAAAAAGTAGCATCTGACTGGCAACTGTGTCCACTAGGGTGTCATTTGTATGAATTACTCTCAAGTCATTCCCTTTCACTCCTACGTTGATTCCGTTTATATTGCATATAATTAAAAAAATAATGTTGCATAAAATGCTGGGCACTTAACTTAATAAAGAAGTTAAGAAGCATTTGTATAGCTGCTTTTTATTGGGAATAATGCATTTTCATCAAAATTAGCTATAAAAGTTAATTTTGGTTAATGTTTTTCTCAATTTATTTAAATAAAAAATCCACCATATTTAACAGGAAATAAATTTTCCTAAACCTTAAAAATGAAATCAAACTTAAGAATATTGAATAACCTTTCAAAGAATATCAGGTAGCTGGGAATAATGTCTTGCTCCTTCTTTTCCCTTCTTTGCCATCCTGAGCCATCCCTCTGGTCCAGCTTTTTTCCCCATCCAAGGATTGGGCTTCCGTCTTTCCCTCCTCTAATTACGTATTCCATCATCTGTGGTTACTCATCTATCAGACAGCTAGTTCAGGTTGACCTTCTTTATGGGTCTGTTTAATATGCAAAGTAAACAGACATCTGCTTGAAGAGATTGGCTACAACCATTAGGAAGTTTTTTTTCCTTTTTTTAAACTGATAAATCCTTAATGGTATTACTCAGTATTAACAATACCGTAGAATCATTCCTTCCAGGTACAACTTAGAGTAGCTTCAAAATGAAAATTTAAAGCCGACGAGCAAGGAAGTAGGGAAGATGAGTCCTACATGATGTTTACAATCAAGACCAAAGCTATATGTTCATGATAGTCTTTTGAAACAGAACAGTTTCTCTGCCCTTTCTCCCCCCTCCCCACTTTTGACTAAATATCCCTGAATTAATGGAGTCTTCGAGAGCATAAGTGAATTTTTTGAAGCCGAGATTATGGCAAACAAGACAACAGATTCTGTTTTAAGGGTTTTTTTTAGCTGAAGGATACTTTCCTATCTTGAAATCTTAATTTTCCAACTAGCAGCTAAAAATCCTGCTCAGTTACTTGGAGGTGACAGAATCAATCTTGAGTGGAAGTTAAAGCCTCTGATGACTTCTCAGTTGGCACTTGTCTCAGCACAGTAGGGAGCCAGTCCTTTCTCCTTGACCCATAAAAAGATTTTCATCTGTTACAGTGCGCTTTAACGGGGGAAAAGGAGAAACCAGAAGTAGCAGGTGCTGTAAAAAACTTTGGGTCTGTTTCTGTCCCAAGTAAATCTACACTGCCTTGACAGTTGTTTGTTTGGAATTTCTAAGGAATGGAGGCTACGAGATAGAAGTGAGGGGATAGCACAAGATGCACACATTCAAAACACGAGAGGGTTTCTGTGGTAGAGAGAATTAATAACTAGGCTCAGTTCCTCAGATTCAAAATCAGTTGTGTGTAATCAGTTATTGTTAAGCAAAGAACAGTCGTATAGTAAGAGTTCAGTTTTCCTTTCTTTTTCTATTTTGGCAAAAATTGTCATACATTTTTATTCTTAGGAGAAAGTTCTTAACCCGATGATACTTCAGTGAAACAAAAAATCAGCTTCTTGGTAAAGGTGGTCTATTTTAATATTAGATCATAAGTCTTGTGTCAGATACTTCATATAATAAAATTCTGTAGTTGAAAGGCAATTTAGGAATCGTCAATCATCAAGGAACCCTGACTTTATTGTGATTTAGAAAATCACAAATTAACTTTATGTTGTGTTGTCTTTTTATTTATTCTGTTAAACATTCTCAGTTGTGTTTTAGAGTTTTGTGGGCCTCCAGTTTGACACCTTTGACCTAGTCCATTCTCTTCATTTTGCCTGTATTTATTTTCACAGTGTTGTTTTATTGAAGTAGTATATTATTTTCTCAATTTAAATCAGCAGCAGCAGCTTTTACAGCAACATGTAAAAAGTAAGAGGCCGCCAGTAAAAAGTGTAGCAACTCAGAAAGAAACCAGCGCAGCAGGACCTGATAATCGGTCCAAAATTGTGCTTCTGGTGGATGCTTCCCAGCAAACAGGTAAGAGAAGGGGGACTTGTGGAGGTTCTAGAGTTCTGAAGGTGGAATCTAATTTGTAAAAAAAGTTGCTTATGCCATTTTTAAAGTATATGGTAAAATAATACTTTACTATTATAGAAAGCCTTCCTGTTCTTCCCTTTTTTTGGTCTGCCAGTTTATAAAATTCCTTGGAAGTAGGGAGCCACAATCTGTTTCCTTTATTTTTTAAACTTATTTCCTCCATTGTCTGCACAGATTGTTTTGCTATTTTAAGGTGGTTGTTATGTACTAGGCTTTTGGTGTTGACTTTTTTTCTTAAAGAACCATTGGTTTATATAAAATTTTAAACAGTGAAATTTTATTGTAATTTCCTTGAAGGAAAAGTAATAAATTGAGACATAAGGTTAGAAAATTAGGATTGGACCAGGTTGTGAAGAATTTTAAATGTCAAAGAGGGGTGTTTATGTGTTAAAATAAAGAAAATAGAAATCTACTAGAGAGTCTGTTGAGTAGAAAAGGAGTGGTATAGTCAAATCTGTGCTTTAGGAAAATTTCTTTGGCATCCATGTGGAAGATGAATTGAAGTCTTTATTTGAGGCAAAGAAACCAATCAGAAATTTAAAAAGATTGAAATTATTATTTCCTCTGATCTCTACTGTATTGATTTGACAGTATAAAGATTTTATAGTTTTTATAATGGTTAGCATCTGTCTGAACTCACTCTGCTCAAAATGAGGTCTCTCCCCGCCCTAATAGTAGAAGGGATTGTTATCATTCCTGCAACTTCCTTCCAGGACATTTGCTTACCAGCCCGTTTAACCTGGGACTTCAGTCTGTGGTGTGTAAACAGTGGACCAGTTTAAACTGGAGCCCATCCCCCTTGACAGTTCTGTCCCTACCCTTCTTGTGCCTGCTGGGATAGTTTGATGTCCCCCAAGGGGACAGCTAAAGAGGGGGTCTTGATTTAGGTGACTGACTTTCTAATTAAGATCACTAGAGGCCCATAAAGCAATTAGCAGGTAGAGGTATATGTTCAGCCACACCTGAGGGTCATTTCTAAGGCTCCCTAAACTACCTTTGGGTGCAGCCTTTTGACTGAGGCCAAGCTTTACAGAGCAAATCCTTTTATTAAGGGGATTTGTTTTGTGAAGTTTGGAATCAGTCAAAGGGCTGCACTTGAGGACTTAGAAGGCCACATGTGGCTGAAGGTTGCCCACCCCTGCTCTTTCCCCTCCTCGGGGGAGGGGGCCGGTTTGACCTGCTTTGTTAACAGTTACATGCATCACTTGTTAGTAAACCAATTTTGCTTGGAGAGAGGTGCCTGTTTCCCTTCGATTGTATTTTGCTCCCTACAAGAAGCAATAGAACCCCAAGTGAGAGGTGATAAGGGTCCACACTATTGCAGTGATGAACGTGTAAGTGGAAACAAATATACAGATTGTGTGGAGGTAGAAAAGAGAGAATTTGGCAACTGATTGGGCATGTGGGATGAATGAGAGGGCTGTCAAGGATGACAGTGAAGTTACTGGATGCCGGGAAGGATAGGGCTCACCTCAACTGAAGTAAGGAGGTTCAGGAGAGGGGTGGATTTCAGAGAAAAGATGGGTTTTGTTTGGGCATGTTGCATATGAGATGCATATTAGAATCTAGTTTGAAATGACCAGGTGGTAATTGGAGATACAGGGTAGCTAAGAAATGGATAGAGTGCCAAGCCTGGAGTCAGGAAGACCTGAGTTCCAATCTTGCCTCAAACATTTAATAGTTATGTGACCTTGGGCAAATCACTTCACCCTGTTGATCTGTTTCCTCATTTGTAAAATGAGCTGGATAAGAAAATGGCAAATCCCTGTAGTATTTTTGCCAAGAAAACCCCAAGTGGGTGTCACAAAGAGTGAGATACTGCTGAAATGACTAAACAATGATAACCAAGTTGGAGATGTGGAAATGGAATTCTGGAGAGAGACAAGAGCTGGGTCCAGGAGTCATCTACATGGAGATAATCACAGGAGCTGATGAAGGCGCCAGTGTAATATAGACTTTTTGAGAGTAGAGATTTCATTTTTCTCTCTTTATTTCTCCAGGGCCTGCCATGTAGTCACTTAATGAATGTCTGTTGATTGATTGCGAGAGGAGAGAGAGAGAGAGAGAGGAAGAGAAGAGGGCCCGGGAAGGGGCCTGAGGATCATGGAATTTATTTTTAAACAGAACTTGCTAATATCTGTATAGTAACACCTCTGTAGGGCATGATGGAGAACCACAACTGGTAAACAGATCCCTGAGATTTGTGGCACTGATTATGGAAGAGAGTAGCAAATATTAGAGAGTTCTTTCTCCCTCCCACCATGCCACGTTTCTGGGTGTTTCATATCTAGGAATATTTCTTTATTCTCCTTAATTATATCAGTTTGTTGATGGTTTCCAAAGAATTAGAATTGATAAAAGAAACAAGGTAACTTTCATGCCTTAATCTCTTGTTTGTTTACGATATTTTTTATGTCAATCAATAAGCACTTATTTTGTGACTGCAGTGTGCTAGACTTAGATGAGACCAAGGCAAGAGTGAAAGAATCCGTGCTTCTGAGGAGCTTGTGGTCTGGCCCAAGGAAACGATATGTACGTGTATGTAGGGATATACAAAGCAGACACCAGGTAATTTTGAGGGGAAGGCAACAGGGTGCCTGCCAAAGTAGTGCTCATATAGTAGATGGCATTGATACGCATTAGGAGGTAGAGGTGAAGAAGGAGTGTGCTGCAGGCATGGGGACAAGTGCAAAGGACGCCATGACATGTCTGTTACTGATTTCTCCCATCTCTTTTTCCTTCGTTTTTTCCTTTACTCTTGTCATTTATTTATGTTGTACGTTGGGCATTGAGGTTCCACTTCTGATGAGAATAGTGGGATGTTTAACATTTATTATTGAGAATAGATGACACTAAAAATTATGGATAACCTATTCCATTTAACATCTTTTTTGTCCTTTTTCCAGTTTCATCATCAAATGTTCTTGGAATGATCTGGATATAACACCAAGTTGTCTATCAAGTCATTTTCTCAACTACTTTTTGCTGTTTTGAAAAAAATTTTGCTCGTTGTCTTTTGCAAATAAGCTTATACTCTGAGCCATTGTTGCCCTTGGCCACCACTTCTCCGCTTAGCAAGACCACCACGTTTGTGGAGGTTCTTCTAGGCCTTTTCGCCTGCCTTATTTAACTCTTCTGCATCAGTAAGAGTCAGTGCCTTTACTCTTACTCATTTCCCATTTTTAAACGATAGCTCTGATTGGAGGTTCCACAGTTGCATGTAGTGCATTGGTGTTCCCCGGTTAAGACTCTTAGAGGGAACTGAAGCTGGAATGATGTCGTTCATGAAATTGGTTTCTTGTCTGTTTCACCTCATTTGTTTTAGACAAAGATCACAGTTAGTACCAACAATTAATGTTTGGTAGGTTGTCTAAAACTCTCATTCTTGGCATTTTCTGTTTCTTTTGTCCATGCTTCACCATCATTGCCATAGAATGGAGATCATAGGTTTATAGCTGGAAGGGACCTCAAAAGTTTTGATAAATCTATCCCAAAGGTCTTACAAATGGGGAACTGAGGTTCAGAGATGTCAAGTAACTGGCCAAGTAGTGAGAACCTAAGGCAGGATTCAAACCCAAGGTCTTCTGATTTAAGTTCAGTGTTCTATGCACTATACCATGGATCAAGGTATACCGTGGGTTCAGGGCTGAGTGACCTTGTGAGTGTTTATCTTGATCTTGAGCCTTTCTATATTTGGCTAGGAGTGTTTTCAGAGGACCAGTATAATCTATAGTCACATCCCCAAAACCAAGAGTTGTTCCAGTTTGGTCAAGACCTGTCTGCTGCAATAGCCTGGAAAAACCACCTTCTTACTATGGTGAGGCATTGTTGCGTGACTTCAGAGGGTGTAGTGAACCTTTTGGCTTCCATTTCAGAGGGTTGATATATACCTGCATTTTTGTTTTACAGCCAGATGTTTTATTTTGTGAGATTTGTAAACTTTGATGTTCATATAAATGACATTTCGTCACAAAGACTTGTTATGCCTTCTTTACCTTTCAGATTTTCCATCAGATATTGCTAACAAGTCTCTTTCAGAGAGTACTACTGCAATGCTGTGGAAATCCAAAGGAAGACGGAGAAGATCCTCCCACCCGACAGCAGAATCTTCTAGCGAGCAGGGAGCCAGCGAAGCGGACATCGACAGCGATAGCGGCTACTGCAGTCCCAAGCACAGCAACAGTCAGGCTGCCGTGACGACTGCCCGACATGCTGACTCCGGCCCAGTGAGTGTGCGGGGTCGTTGCCTAGGCGCTTACCGCCTGTGATTGCGCTTGAGCAGTCCCTTGCTCCGATAGTCACTATGGGAGTAAGAGGGTGTTGGCTGGAAGTTTGCTTCACATTGAATTTACTTTTACATTTATTGTTAAACGTAATGAATAGAGGGAAATTTGTTTTTCTTAAAGTTGTGGGGAGCATGCTGTATTCATGGTGTGAAGCTTTTTTAGTTAAAGATGTTTATCCAACGTGTGCCTCTAACACTTTTTCCCTTATTTTCAGCTTGTGGAGCCATCCACGTGCTCAGGTATTTATCTCCGGGCTCCGCTGCCTGCTGCCAATCTCCGTGTCGGGTCGTCTTCCCTGCTCTGTCCTCGTGCCCCTTCCTGGATCTTCCAAGCGTTTTCTTACTTCTGTAGATGAAACTTGAAAATGAAAAAAGCAAAACTAAAAACCGGGAAGTCTTCCAAAAAAGTTAAAATTAACTCCGATGACTCCCTTGAGCAAATTAAAAACCTTGAAAATACACGGCGAGATACAGCATGTGTTCAAAATAAGAATTTTATAAAAAAAAAAAGTTGAGAATTTTCCAACGCTTTATTCTGTGTTTAAATATGGGATTAAAGTCTGTCTGACTTTGACGTGGAATTTATTTCAATTAAGAAACATAGGACATCGTTTTCCTCTTCCCCTTCCCCTCCTTCTTGTTTCCTTTTCTAAGTCTTTATCATCACTTGTAGGTGGGACAGGTTGGTCCAATGTAACTTCTCAGGCAACTCAGAAAAAACCTTGGATGGAAAAAAATCAGCCGTTTTCTCGAGGTGGAAGGCAAACTGAGCAAAGAAATAATTCACAGGTAACTTCCGTTGGATAGATTCATAGGATCGGAGTTAAACGTCAGTGCTGTTCAGAAATCCCCTTGTATGGACCCTTATCCTCACAGAGCCTTTGCCAAAGTCCGCAGACCTGTAAGTGACGGAGCCATCCACTTCACCAAGAGAGGGGAGCGAGGCCCCTCTGAACGCTACCTGACATCATCACTTCCCGCTTCTCGTAGGGTCCTGATTCTACTGCATTTTTAGATGTTCTTCCCCATGGGTTCCTTCCCATGAGAGATTTCCCAGACTCCTCATTTATTATATTTGTAACATCATAATAACTATTGCCTCCATTTCTACCTCCATTGATTTTCATTCAGATGTTCTTAATTGTATTTCCTTTTTCTGATTCTCGGATTTCCTCCTCTAATGAGATCTTTTTGCTGTATAGCATCGCTCTTCTCCCTTGTCCCGATTCCCTTGCCTCCCATCCCTTAATCTCTCATCTTTCTTTTCTAAAGCCACATTCCAGGCTTCTATGGTACTTGTGAGTCAAGTTTCCCTCCACATATTAGGTCTCCTAATAAACTTTTCCCGTGCCTATACTTTGTGAATTTATATCTAGACACCTGCGGGTTTATCATTGGCTTCTTTTTTGAATTTCTGAGCATTTTAGCTTCATCTGCTTTTCCTATGTTTCTAGCAGCTGTCTGTGATATTTAGCTTGGTGTACAAATGCTTGAGAAACTTTATCCTTCACTCTTCCTTTTCAGTTTAAAGTTTCTTCAGTTAGATTTGTAAGACTTTAAGCAAAGAACATCCTTATCAGCTTTTATTGGGTGCCATCCTTGTTCAGGAACTTGTCCTTCCTATACTTTCAGCCATAGTGCAGATCCATTTCTGAAACCCCTTCTCAGGGATGACCATCCTAACCAGCTTTTCCTTCCTAAATCTATTTTCTTCTTTTTTAATGCCTTGCTCTTAATGAGCAGAATAAATGGAAATGCCGCTTGTACCCCGGGGCTCTGCAGTACTGGATAACTGTTTTTAGGTGGTCCTTTTAGACTCTGCCTGTGAGTGGTGAGAAGTGGGAGGTAGTCATTTGATTGGACAAGTTGAAAGGAGCCGACTGCCCTGGGAAGGTAGACTCTTATTATCAGATTTATAAACATCTGTTTCAGTACCTTCAATAAGGAGTTGCTGAGGACTCCTGGTAGCAGCCTTTTCCTGTGATCCTTATTGGACAGTGTCTCTACTGACATTATGGTATCACTCTTTGGAGAACAAGCAGCTGCTTCCTCTTTAGAGTGTAAAAGCCCCCTTCATTTTAGGGGACACAATGTCACTTCTGTTCTTATAGCTTCATTTTGCCTGTAAAATAGTTGTGAAAAAAACCTGTCTCTTTAGCAGTTAGCAACTTGAGCTTGTTCTGAGCTTTAGCGTTCTTGACGCTGTTTTCATAGTACAGTGCTGGGCTTTTTTTGTATTCATTGTTATTTACTTCCCCTTGCTTCCATTTTATGTGTGTGTATTTTTAAAACCAAGAGTTCCCTGTGTGTTCACGTTAGTTTCTAAATAGAACTTGTTTTTCTTCTTTGCATGAATTATCAGGATTTTAAAATTTTATTTATTTTTAGCTCTCTTTGACTAGCTTTCCTTATAGAATTTTAGGTTATAGTATTCTACTTACTTTAACTTAGAGCTTTGAAAATTGAATATTGAATAACCCAGTTCTGTGGTGGGCATCAAACTCTGCCCAACTTTCCCTTTACTGACTATTATGAACTCTAACATGGCATAGTTACTTCCTCCAGATGTTTCCCATCATTTCTGCTTTAGCAGACAGTTTGTCCTTATTAGTAAGAATCAGCTTTATTTCCAAGAAGCAGAATTTTTGCCACCTGGAACTTCTTGGTTTTAGGGGTTTTGGCTTTTAAACCCCTTGGCAACAAATGCTTATTGAATTGCTAAACTGGTAACTAGCCCAGAGTTGTAATGAACTTACCTAGAATTTTATTTTCATTTCTAAAGGAAAAAAATCACTTTCTTTGATGGCAGTAGGGTGATAGGCTGCTAAATGGCTGACTTACATCTTTCATCTGGTCTTGGTGAAACCTAGGACAACTGATACTTAGGTCCAATACTATGAATTTAAATAGGAAAATTGATGAGTGGTTACTTTTGGAAGAACAAATTAATTGTTATGGAAAACTTATTAGGCAAAGATCTATTTTTTTTTTAAGCAGGAATTGTAAGCAACTCTACTTTTTATTAACAGGTAAGTATTACTAGAATATCATCAGACTTGGTAGAATCCTCGTCGTTCGTGTTCTTTTCCAATACTGGTAAAAAAGAACTCCTCCAGTCCAGCCAAAGGTCATTCAGCCTTTCCTTGAAGAGCTCTAATGAGGGGGAACTTACTACCTCCCAAGAGAGCCTTCTCCACTTTTGCGGATAACTGCAATTGTTAAGAATTCCTTCCTTAATCAGGCTTAAATTTACCTCTTTGCAGTTTCATCAGTTGCTTTAAGTCTGCCCTCTGGGGCCAAACAAAAGTGTCTAATTTTTTTTCCATGTAGCAGCCCTTTAAATATTGAAAGATAACTGTCCTGTTCCTCTCCATGATAAATATCCCTAGTTCTTTCAACTGAGCATCAGGTGGTGTGGACGCAAGGCCCTTTATCATCAGATTTATTATCAGTAAATCCTGAGCACTCCTCTCATCAGTGCCTAGCTTATCACTGTCCTCCTTGAAATGTGGCACACAACAACAGAATATTTCAAAGGAGATCTAACCAGAGCTAAATACAGGGAAGCTGTGAGCTTGTAATTTTGGCCTCTTAATGCAGCCTAAAGTTGTTGCAGGTCACTCTGCTAATTCATTGAACTTAAAGGCCGCTAAAACTCACAGATCTTTCTCAGATAAACTGCTGTCTAGCAAGCCCAAGTGCTTATAAATTAATTTTTTAAACCCAAATGAAGGACTTCATTAACTCTATTAAATAGTTTCACTGCCTTATTTTTGAAATATATAAAGTGTGAAAATTCCTACCTTCAGGTTGAAATTCTGATTTTACCAAACTTTTCAGAAATTCAAGACTTCAGTTTTGACCTGGCAGGCTATTAGAGGAGAAAGTATATGGAGGGGAGAAAAGAAATCTTGTATTTTTTCCTCAGTGGGAAGGATAAGAAATATCAAAAGGGCAGGGTTGGGAGAAGTAGAGTAGGTAATTGCATATCGTGTTCAGCAGAATATTTATTTCTAATACTGAAACCTAAAGATTAATAACTGATTATTTTTTCTGTTTCATTATTTATTATAGTAGTCACATCATATGTCTTTAATTGTTTGGTTTTTTTTTTTTGAAGAAGCTCTGTGCAATTCTTTACTCCGACCTACCCCATTTTAGGCTTTATAATTTAACAGTAAAGCTTACAAACACCTTTTTGGTATTGATTTTATATTGTATATGTTTTGTCTCTCAACCAGGAAAAATTTATTATGCAAAACTGAAAAAAATCAGTTTTAAAAAGGACTCAAGCTACTTTAACATACAACATTTAACATAAGTATTAATGTTTTGAATAACAATCTGGAAATTATAGATGTTTACCTTCCTTAGTACTTATATTTTCAGTTTAATGTTTTTTTTGCAAATGGTATCTTCCATCTTTATTAGAGTTTCTGAAACCTATAAAGTGAGTAAGTTTAGTTTTTGTATTTAGGACCCGTAGTCACCTCCACATGATGAAATGCTAGATGAAGACTTCGTAGAGAGAAGCACAACTTGATGTAAATCTGTCACTTTTAAATTCAGAGTCATCGTTTTAGAAGCAGAAGAGATCTTAGATGTCATCTAGTTCAACTCTTATAATTTACATGATGAGGCAGTTGAGTCTTAGAAAAACTAAGTGACTTGCCCAAGGTCTCAGAGCTAGGATTAGATCCCAGGTAACTTGATGCCATATTTCGCAATCTTTCTACTCTGCTTTCGGGAGCCCACTATTTTCGTTAGTCCCTTGTCATATGTCTGGTAGCCCAATGAAAAGAATAGAATTTCTCAGGCTGTGGTTCTGGTAGTGTGTCCTCACCTTTAATTTGACGGGAGTCTACAACACAGAGAGTCAGTACCTTATCAGCTTGTCTCTTAGAAATAAGAACCAGTTCCTAAGAATGTAAAAAAGTTTCAGAACCCTTGTGTGCTTGCTTCAGATTAAAGAATTCAAAGCATGTGTAAAAGCATTTCCTCTCAAGGTCTTTCTGGATCTGGTAATTGTACTGAGTGAATTTAGTTAAGAGTTTTGGTTAAAAGCCGAGGTAACCTAGAGACTGTAGTTTTTAATCCTTTAATGTTTTTCTGTGCAAGGAAAGTATTTAACATAAACTGAGTACTTCAAAAGAAGTGATCTGAAAGTAGGTAGGATTAACGTTTAATATGTTTATTTTAAAGCTGAGCATTTTGTTACATTGTAAACAGAGTTACAGCATTTTACTTGAGTGTGTTTTAGTGAAAAAGCTGTTTTTATATTTGTTGAAAATTCCAGATTTAGACAGATTTTTTAAGTACAATTTAAGAATGCTGGTGATAATGAATGTTGAAAAAAACATATTTTTGTATGTTAGCATTTTCATTTGTGACTATTAAATTAAGTAATTTTTAAGGGTAGTAGTATGAAATCCTAGTATTTTTTTTTATTCTTTGTTTTTGGGGTTTTTTTAGGTTGGGTTCAGATGCCGTGGACATAGCACATCCTCAGAGAGAAGACAAAGTTTGCAGAAGAGGCAAGACAGTAAACCGTTGAGCAGTCAATCTCACAGAGTGGAGCCAAATCCTGACCCCTTATACTTTGAGGTATTCCCTCTTCCTCTGTATGATGTTAATGATTTCTGCCATGGGACATTTATTTTGGATTTTATTCCTAATACTCTCTCAAGGGTTGTTTAATTCTTAGTATTCATATCCCAAGCCCTTAACGTGACACCTGATACAGAGGAAATTAACAGATACTTGTTCTTGTGTAAGTACACTAGTCACATAATATTTTTAAACATTTGTACCCTATTAGATTTTAAGTTTCTTGAGGATAAGAGAAGTACCTTTTTAGGGTCATAATGTTAGTGGTAGAAGGAACCTTAGATAGGAGAGCTAGTTTCCTCATGTTACAGATGCAGGGATGGGAGTTCATAAAGCATAACTGATTGCATGGACCACATAGTTCTTAGATTCCAAATTTTGTATTACTTCCATTATTTTGTCTCTTTTTTATTGGTTGATTCAAAATTGAAATATATCAGTTATGTTTAATAGGCCAGTTTTAACGTAGCAACCACTGCATTATCAAGTCAGTAAAAAGC
Source organism: Bettongia penicillata ogilbyi (assembly GCA_023548195.1). Lineage (NCBI taxonomy): Eukaryota > Metazoa > Chordata > Mammalia > Diprotodontia > Potoroidae > Bettongia > Bettongia penicillata. The sequence continues at coordinate 2,048,662 of JAJHZJ010000455.1, read as the reverse complement.
AAAACCAAAAAATCCTAAATTGAAAATGGCAAATCGGAACAAACTTTTAATCTTTTCTTTCTGTGGAAACTGAAGAACACTGGGATCAAGAAGTTACAGATGTCGTTGGAGATGGGAAGGTTAATGCTGTTACAATCCATTTTCTTTCAATTGACCACACCAGTTATTTTGGTTTTGTAGGTGACGTTTTGGGTATGTACAAGGACTGCAGTGATTTCATGTTAATCCCAGTCTTAGCTTATGTTAGTGACAGTGTTTAACCTACATTCTAGCAGAAGGAGGCAACATGCACACATAGAACTCAATGCAAAATAAATACAAGTGAGTCTAGAGAGGGATGGTACTAGCAGTGATGGGGATCTGGTAAATCTTTGGGTCTATGGTAGTGCTTGAGCTGAGTCCTGGTGCAAGTCAGGTATGCTGAGAGATTGTGGAGGCTGGAAGGAGAAAACATATTTTAGGGACTGAAGACAGTGCAAAGTCATGGAGAATAGATAAGGAGTCCTACATGTCAGGAGCTGCAAGAAGGCCTTTGGTTGGAATCTAGAGCTTGGGAAGAAAAATTATGTGTAATAAGACTGAAAAAGTTGGGCAGAAGATTTTAAAAGCCAAGCAAAAATTTGTATATGACCCTAAAGGTAATTGGGAGCCAGAGGAGTTTATTGATTAGGGGAGTAACATAGTCAGACCTATTTTTAAGGATAAACAGTTTGGCAGCTGCATGGAGCACATGCTAGAGAGGGAAGAAACTTGAGGAAGGGATACCAGTTAGAAGGTTATTCAAATATGCGAAGTGATTAGAGCTGGAACTAAGGTGGTTTGTTGTGTGAATTGTGAGAAGGGGTCCAGTACAAGAGAGGTTGTGGAGGTAGAAATACAAGGGTTTGGTAGCTAGTTGGATAGTTGAGAGGAAATGAGTTAATGTTACCTGGTAGGCTACAGGGTGTTTTTAATAGGATGGTGATGTATGCAATAGAAATTGGAAAGTTTGGAAGAGGACAGGGTTTTATGGGGGGGAAAGATAAACTTTGTTTAATATATGTTAGATTTGAGATGCCAATCAATGGTATGTTCAGTTTGAAATTAGGCATTTATGTGGGACTGGAGCTTAGGAGAAAGTCTGGGACTAAATATAGAGAACTGGATAGATAAATCCATGAGAGACCACCAAGTGAGCTAGTGTAGAGTGAAAAGAATTGAAGTGGGTCCAAGACAGAGGTCTGTAGTATACCCACAGTGGATATGATGTGGATTATGCTCCAGCACAAGGGACTGAGAGAAGGAAGGTAGACGGGTAAGAGGAGAACCATACAAGAGGCGTGCCAGAAAAGAGAGTTCCAGGGGAGGGTTGGCAGTGTCAAGATGGGTAAGGATTGAAGAAAAGCTTTTCAGATTTGGCAGTGAATAGAAAACATGTTCTGCTGTGTGAAGTCGGAAGCAAAGTGGCAACTCTATTTAGAAGAGAAAGAAGGCTTTTTCAAGGAGTTTGGCTATGATAAAAGAAGGGGGACAGAATGCTAGCTAGTAGGGATAGTTAGCTACTGGGAAGAGGTAGGGACTCCTAAGGATTCTGTTTTAAGAATTGGGGAGATTTGGGCGTGTTGGGAGAAAAAGGAGAAAAAAACAGTAGATTGGAAGATGTTGAAGAGACAGAGAAGAGGAAACAGAAGAGGAAAGGAGATGGGGTTAGGGAGACGAGGATGGGGGAAGGAGGAGAGAAAAGAGGCAGAGATTGGGGGTGACTGAGGAGGGGTGGTTTGCTGTAGCGAGGGTGGCCTGGGCAGGGAGAAGGACTTCCTCTCCATCAGAACTGAGTAAAGGAGGAGATAGCAGCAGGTGACGTCAAGGGTACCCCTTAACGTCCTCCTCTTAGGGAGCTCTCTTAGTGCAGCATGACGAGCAGGTGGATGAAGTCACCAGTCCAGGGTTAAGGATTGGTAGGGTGGGGAGGCATGGAGTATGAGAGCAGAAGCCAGTGTGGAGCTGAACGGGTTAGCTGTAGGGTTAGACTTGAGAAAGGAGGGAACCGAAGCTAAGTTCTGAGGGCAGGAGAGATCTGGACGTCACCATTGGGACAAGGTTTTAGGAGGTGGGTAAGGCATACAGAGAAATACATTAGGAGTTTATGAGGGGATAGAAAAAGGTCAGAATTTTTTAAACTTATTAAGCATAGTGTCTTGCCTATTTATTTCGGTAAATATTTGTTTAGCACATTTATGAGTAGAATTAAATGTGTTTTCTTTTCCAAATACTTCTTGTTTGAAATCCAGTATTTATTAAGCATCATGTGCACTGTCAATTAAAGGGGAAGAAATGGTATTTGAACAAGTTATGGTTTTGTAGGAGGACAAGACAAGTACAGTGATTAATTGATAGAAGGCAAGATGAAAATGTTGTGGGGGTTCAGAGAAGGAAAATAGGAAGTGGCATCTGCAGTGACCCGGAAGGTCAGTCAGTGAACATTTCTTTGTGCTGGACACTGTACTAAGTGCTAAGGATGCAAAAGAGGCAGAATCCGATCTGTGTCCTCTAGGATCTCACAGTCTTGGGGAAGAAAACAAGCAAGCAGATGTGTACACCAACAAATTATGTACAGGATAAGTAGGAAGTAATAAATGGAGGGAAGGCACTAGAATTAAGGGGGACTGAGAAAGGCTTCCTATACAAGATAGGATTTTAGGAGGTAGCGATGAGGGCACCTGGGAAAACCCCTCAGAATTCCGAGAGCCAAGAGGTAGAATGTCTTGTGGAACGGCCAGGTGGCCATTGTCACTGGATCAAAGACTGTGTGGTAGGGAGTAAGGTATAAGAACACTGGAAAGGTAGCAAGGGGCTAGGTCATGAAGGGCTTTGAATACTAAATAGGATTTTCTGTTTGATCTGGAAAGCTACAAGGAGCTGTTAGAGTTTATTGAGTAAGGGGATGGCATCACTGGACCTGCACGTTAGGAAAATCACCTTAGTGGCCAAGTGGAATATGGATTAGTGGAGAAATCTGAGGCAGGCAGACCCACCAGTAACACTGTGGGTGTGAAGTGACGAGGGCTTTCGTGAGTGGCGTCAGAGGCAAGGGGCATGTTCTTGAGATATGGCAAAGGTGGAACTGACGGACCTTGGCAACAGATTGGAGACGGGGGAGGCGGTGTGTGGGAGATAGCAAGGAGGTGAGGGTGATACCCAGGGTAAGCCTGAGGAACTGGGAGGGTGAAGTTGGGGATGGGTTTAGAGGGGAACGTAATGAGTTCTATTTTAGACATACTTAGTTTAAGATGTTTACTGGACATCGAGTTTGAAATGTCCGAAGGCAGTTGAAGGTTACAGCAAGGAGGTTAGTGCAGAATAGGTATATTTGAAAATAATCATCATGGCCAGTGTGGAAATTAGTTTCGCATGACTGCATATTTTTGATGGGTTCTACTTTTCTTGCCTTCTCAATGGTTTGAGGAGGAGGAAGGGAGAGAATTTGGAACCGAAAGTAAAATAAAATTGAATTTAAAAAAAAGAATCATCAGTATAGAGATGGTAAAATCCATGGGACTAAGGAGACTACCAAATGAAGCAGTTTAAAGAGAGAAAAGAAGAGGTTCCAGGGCAGAGTCCTGTGCAGACACCTACGATGAGAGGGTGTGATGTGGATGAGAAACCAGCACAGGATGTGGAGAAGTTGAGAGTGGTGCCCGAGAAACCTAGGGAACTGCGTCAAGGACAAGGGGTGGTTAGGTGTCAGCGGCTCCCGAGAGGCCAAAGAGAATGAGGATTGAGAAGTGGCGGCTGAGAAACCAGTGGTAACTTTGGAGAGAGCCCTTTGGGTGGAAGGATGAAGTTAGGAGCTGGATAGTAAGGGGCTAAGAAAAGGATGAGAGGAGAAAAATTGGAGGTGGGTATTAGAGACAGCCATTTCAAAGGGTTCAGTCACCAGGGCAGAAGAGATAAAGGACAGAGCTTGTGGATGGAAGAGTCAAGTGAGGGAGGCATGTCTGTAGGCAGTAGCGAATGAGCCAGGAGACAGAGAGGTTGAAGATAAAGAAAATGGAGGTGACAGAGCTGGCAGTTGGTTCAGGACGGTAGGATGAAATGGGATGACTTGCGTAGGGAGCAGTCTTCGCTTTGAGGAGAGAGTGGCAGAAGGCATCGGGGTACTAGGGGATGAGGAGGAGGGCAGAAGGATAAAGGTTGGGGTGAGAGCAGCACAGTTGTTAGGTGGGCAGAAAAGTGAGTTCTTTGGTTAGATTGTAGGATTGGGGGAGTTTTGGGAGATGAGACAAAGTTAGGCCCACATTATGCAGGGCCTTAAATTCTAGGCTATATTTAGATGTCTTTTATTTTGGCCATTGGCCATTGAAGGTCTTTGATCAGGGGAATAGGAATTTTGTTTTGGAAAGGTTATTATAGTGACAGTTTTGAAGAGGGAGGGCTCATCACGTAGAGGAGGAATGTGAAGGCAAAGAGCCCCGTTAAAAGGTTGTTAAAGTATACTTAGCTCCAAGTAGTGAGGGCCTTAGTGGTGGCAGAGCGAATGGAAAAGAACACTCTTAAAGAATTCAAAGATCATCTAAGTTGGTTTGTTGCTTTATGCGGTTTAGGTTTTTACTTTAAAATTTGTTACTTTGTTTGAGGATGAAGACGAATTTACAGAACTGAATGAGACCGGAAATGCTAAGGACGAGAACGTTCAACAAAAAATTTCTGCAAAAGTAGTAAGACTGATCCTTGGAATAATTTGTTCCTAAATGTGAATAGGAGTGGTTGATTTTTTATATACAGTCATTAATACAAGTATTAAATCCCCTTATCAAGCACATTTTTTGAACCAGTGTTTTATTAATAAAACAGATAAATATATATTTTACATACCAGTATGTAATTTATTTCATTATTGGCAAAACCTACGACATAGGTCATATGCTAGTTTCTTGACACTAATTTTAAAGTAGATTTTTATAGTTAATACTGGTCAACAAAATATGGCGAATTTGTTCTTGTTTATGCATATTTGAAGTTAGAAATGGACGATGGAAACGTTCCAAAGTGTCATTAGATAAACTCATGTCTTAGAAAGCATCTTGATGAGTTGTCTTAGTTGTATCCATATTGACACTTTGATTTATTGTAGCTATATTATTTTAGTCAGTTTAATTTATAGAAAATAACTCTTCTAATAGGTACCAAGAATCTCTAAGTAATTCTTAAATTGAATGCCCCATTCTTTTATATTTTTTTTCACTTTTGTTTTGAAAATCTTAGTTGGATGACTTACCTGAAAATTCTCCAATTAACATAGTTCAGACTCCAATTCCTATTACAACCTCTGTACCTAAACGTGCAAAAAGTCAAAAGAAGAAGGCGTTGGCAGCTGCGCTTGCCACAGCTCAGGAATATTCAGAAATCAGTATGGAGCAAAAAAAAATACAGGTTTGTTAAAAATCATTTTCATTTGTAGGTTTTTAATACTTAATTTGTCAAATGCTAAGGGGAAAAGGGTTGGGAGGGATGCAGTTAATCTCTCAGTCTTAAATTTGCCCATGTATGCTGTTGTATTTTGTTCATGTTGCAGGAAGCTTTATCAAAGGCCGCTGGCAAGAAGAGTAAGGCTCCTGTGCAGCTGGATTTAGGGGATATGCTGGCAGCTCTGGAAAAGCAGCAGCAAGCCATGAAAGCTCGGCAGATCACAAACACCAGACCGTTGTCATATACAGGTGACAGCGTCATTTATGTGGAGGAAAGGGGATTTTGCTTTAGTGATATATATCAAATGGTGCCAATATTGAGAAGTATTTAAATTTATGTGTGTTTTTGTTGATGGATTTATTTTTCAAGCATGTACTAACAGAGTGTCCCAGAAATCTATTAAAACTTAAAACTGTGCTCAGACTTTTGGGATGCTGTATATTTGCTTCAAAAAAGTAATTCTAGTAGATTGAAATCTCATAGATTTTAAAATTACATTAATTTGGCCAGTTTTAATTATTCAGTTAAGCACAAGCTAACTGGTGATTTTAAATGCATTCATCAGATATTTGTATGGAAATTGGCTTGCTTTCTGCTGAAACAATTTCTGTTGTAAAATGTGCCTTCTAAATTTTGTACTCCAATGTCTTAAGTAAATGTCATTGAGAGAGTCTAAAAAGGGCACTGGCAGATTTGGTCATTGTTTGAGAACTTTATCTCAGCATTATTATGTGTTCTTTAATTTTTTTCTCCATTCTTTCTCTTTTTTTTCCATTAAGAAAAAAATACCACTGATGTGGAATAGCTTTTTTTTAATCTCTGTTTTCTGTGTGGGGACCATTACTTACTAGCAAATTAAGTCATAAGCAGTGAAGGTGAACTGGGGCAAAAAGTTTGAACATAGAGTTTAGTATCTGGCTTTTTATTCTGTGGGTTATTTGGATATGAGCCTTTGCTTTTAATATTTGATGCTTAAGATAGCATTACATATATAACATGTTTACTACCATGGCATGCATATTGTACATGTAATAGTGCATGTAATAGCATATATAATAACCTACATTATTATGATATAGAGCTTTATTTCCAGAGTACTAGAAAGAGTAATGATTTAGAAGTGCCATGTGCTAGATTTTATTCTAGGTCTTGAACATTTTTTTATTTCAGGCAGCCCCAAGAAGACTTGTTTCATTTCAACAAACATTTATTAAATGCCCAGTGTATACACTACCCTAGAGATGCAAAGACAAAAACAAAGCAGCAAAGCCATGTCTACACTCAAGGAGCTTACATTCTGCTGGGGAGTGCTGGTTGTAGAGTTGGGAGAGATGCAGAATATTACAAATAAGAACAGTGCAAACCAAGATGTGAGATGAGGAGGAGGGGAGAAGGAGAGGGAGGACTTTCGTAGTGACTGGAAAGGTAGGGGTGAGGAAAGGGAAGCACTTTAAGTAAAAAAGAACAGTGGCAGCACGATTTTGAGGTGGCCAAGTTCAGATGGATGGATCATAGATCACCAAGTGGCATCCAAGTTGAGCCTTAAGAAGAGGATGAGGAAGCAATCTGTTAGGTAGAGAGGAGGAGGGAGTGGTAGTTTGTGCAAAGGCATGGAGGTGGGAGACCAGATACAGAGTACAGTGACCACCTTGTCATCCAGTTGAACTGGAACTCAAGAGTTCAAGAAGCCTCTGCCCTAGGTACCAGTACTTTTCCCTCTCCATTGACTTTGTGTCTATTTTGTACTTAATTTTCTATATAAAGTCTCTTCCCTCTATTAGAATATAAGCTCCATGAGGGCAGAGGTTGCCTCTTTGGTCCTTTTTACCCTGTAGTGCCTAGCATAGTGCCTGGCACAGAGTAGGTACCTAACGCATTCTTGTTGGATTAAATCATAGGGAGTGGTACACGGTGAGGCTGAAAAGGTAGACTCTTTTGACTTGTCAGGTGTCATCCTGGTCTCAGCAAAAAATCATATACAGAACTTTTTGTACTGTCTAGAATAAGGACAACATTTTGCAAAAGACACAGACTTTACTAAAGGTCCTAGTTTGGTGATTAAAAACAAGGAAAGTGTTAAATGGTTAACCTCCCATCGAATGGCTGGTGAGGTTCAGGAGTGCAGAGTTAGGGCTGAAGGAAGCATGTGATGAAGCAGGCTTTTAAGGCATAGGACCTCCATGGTTCCATTGCATTTTACACTTTCATACCCACTCAGGAATCCTTTATAAGGATGAGAAAGGTGGATAAAAGCGTCTTTGGGCCAGGCTGCTTCCTGCTGTCATTATCTGCCTTTTTTCTCCCACAGGAAGAGGATGTTCTTGTTTCTGTAGTTTTGTCACTGGGATTTTGAAAGCGTGTGAAACTGACTGCAGGAACGTTCCGTAGTGAAACTAATGTCCTTGTTTGTTTTCAGTGGTCAGTGCTGTTCCTTTACAGTCAAAAGATTCTGCCAACAGAAAGTCTTTAACCAAAAGTCAGTCCTGTTTGGCACCTCTTAACCCTTTGGACACTACTTCCCCCAAAATAAAAAGAGGAAAAGAGAAAGAAATTGCCAAACTTAAACGACCCACAGCACTTAAAAAGGTAAAGCAAAACTTTTGTTTCTTTGGGTCTAGACGTGTGGTTTCATCAGTGCAGAGAGCTCCTACTGTGGAAACTCTTCCTCAGAAGTGAACAACTCACCTTTCCCTGAGAGAGTTGCCCAGGGTTTTGAGGACAGTGATTTCAGCCTTTGGTTACCTGCTGAGGTGGTGCAGAAGCCAGACTTGAATGCTGGGATTCTTCATTCCAAGGCCAGTCCTCTATCAGACCAGATTGCTTCTCAGACTCATCCGCAGGAATATTGATAGTATATGTTCATTTGGACTAAATTTCCAAGTAGTAGCGGTATCTTCAACTGATGTTTGGATTTTCCTTAGATGTTTGTTTCCATATGTTGGCTCTTTGATTTGGGATTGGAGAAAATTATGATGGCTAACTTCAATCCTATGGGAGACTGGAAAGTTGGTGCTCCTTTCTTAAAAATTAAAGAAAAGGTAGAATGCTAAGCATTCAAAACTTCTGAATTCTGGTATAAAACTCATCCTATTCGTGTCCAAATATGAATTAATCAGAAGTAATCTGCCACTGATAGGATGTATGTTCAGTTATAGAAATTTCATATGTATGATTCTTGAGGCCTTTAATATTTTATGAATGTCCTATGATATGAATCCTTTTCTGACCAATATCAATTGGAAATTGTCAAACACATTTTAAACTCTAGTTGCAAATCATTTTTAGACTTTTATATCAAAATAATTTGAAAATGCAATATTTTTTGTTTCAATTAGCAGTGAGTCTTTTAATTTCATCCTTTCTTTGAAGTATATATGTGACTTGTAAGTCTACTCTCCAATGCACTGCTATACCTTGAAGTTAGAGGGAACCTAAGAGGTCATCATGTAGCTCATCCCCTCAGCCAATAAAGGAGTCACTTACATAAGGTCTCTGCTAGGTGTTTATCTGACTTCTGCATGTGGATTTCTTGTGGTAGTCTGTTCAAGGTGGTGTCTGCCGTTGTTTTGTTGGCCACATCTAATTGTTTGAAAGTCCCGGAAATTTGCTCCCTTCTAAATTCTTCCCAGTGGTTCAGATTCAGCTGGTTCAGATTCCAGGTGATCTTCTCTCAGGTATTTGAAGGCAGCTCTCAGTTCTGAGAAGCAAAGTAGATTGAAAGTTGGCCTTGAATTTAGGAAGACCCCAGCTTCAAGTCCCACCTCTTCCATCTGTACTGGCTCTGTAACCATAGGCAAGGTGCCTTACTTCTCAGTGTTCTAAGCATCTCTCTGAGGTGTAAATTGCAGAAAAGGTGCAAACCGGCTTTGGTAAAGGGAGTTTCCCAGATCAATGAACTTGTAGCCCTAGTCCTTATCCTGTCACAGTCTTAAGATTTTTGTTCTTCAAGCTAAACAGTACACAATGAACATTGGACCCAGGAGTTAAATTACTCTCAGGTTGGGTTCTGGTCTCATTTATACAATTTAGCAGTTGTGTAAGTATAGCCAAGTCGTATGTCCTTTCTGAAAATAATGGCGTTTATCCATAAGGTGAGACTAATAGTGTCTGCCCAGTGTACTATAAAGTGTGGTGATTTGAATAAAAACACTTTATAATCCAAAATAACCAAATTGCCTTACATGTGTAAAGTGTTACTATTCAACCTTCCTCACACAAAGTGTTTTTCTTTCCACGTATTGTCATGGTCATTTTCCTATGTTCCAGTGTGTCAGTATCTTTCTTAAAATACGATCCCCAGAACTGTTCACTGGACTTTGAAATAGGATTTAACCAGTAGAGTTGTACTTTTAATTTAGTTTAGGATTATGTTTGCTTTTCCATCAGCCATATTGTGTTTCTGTTTCTTAATGAGCTTATGGTCAACTAAAACACCCAGGTCTGTTTCATATGAACTATTGTATCGTCAAGCTGAGTCTTTTCCATTCTGTACTTTTAAAATAGTGTACATATTAGGCACCAGGTACATATTTGTTTGATTAGTAACTGAAGACTGGTATTTGCTTTTAGGTTATTCTGAAAGAGAGAGAGGAAAAGAAAGGGCGTTTCACTGTAGACCATAGTCTTCTGGGATCTGAGGAACCAATAGAGATGCCCTTAGATTTTATTGATGATTTGCCACAGGAGATTGCCTCCCAGGAAGGTAAAGAGTTTGACTTTTTCCTTTTCTTTTTTTTTGAATGGAATTGTTCATAGTACATTAGTAATTTATAGAGAGACATGTATAGGTGCATGGTGAGGCTAATTAGAGCATGTACCACTTTGGATCTCCACATTTATTTACTTTTGATAGTGATTTCTTTGAGAATGTGTATGACTTTTGATGCTTCTGAACCGTCCTGGCATACTTTGCATCGTTACTCCTAATTATGTTTTGTCAGGATTATCCTGTATACCTGATTTTACCATTCTCCTTGGAGAACTTCTATTTCCACGAATACTGAGAGTTCCTGGGCTGTTATTTAAAGACTTGGAGCTTCAGTCTCCTCATCTGTGACACTGAGGAGAAAGAGAACGTCTTGTGTTGTTTTGTGACTCATGGTTGATTTTTTTTTTTTTGATCTGGATCTTTAGTGTCGTTGATCTAGGAAATTCACTTTATTAATGCCGTTCATCAGCTGTTCTGCAACTTAATGTGTTAGAGAGTTGCCTGAAGCACCAAGAACTTCCATGATTTGCTCAGTGGCATGTGTCAGAGGCAGGACTGGAATCCAACTCTCTGTCTGTTTGGCCATGTGGCCTTTCTTGTTCACAGTTGTTAGGCTTTAATGACATACTAGAGGGGAAAGCATTTTCAAATTTCTTCTGTACTAAGCAGATATCAGATATTTTTAAGACGAAAAATAAATATGTAAGACATGATCCCTATTATCTGAAGATACTAGATTTTATTAGGGAAAACAAGAGGATGCTATGAAACATTGCAGTAGGATTGGTACAAAGGAAGAAACATTTATGTCTGATTTAATGGAGAAGGTAGTAATTAATTTAAGCCTTGATGGATAAGTAGGTTATCAGTAGAGCTGAGGGAGTATGTAGAAATATGTAGTATTATATTGGAGTTTTGATCTCTGCCCTTGATTTTATATCTAACTAGAGAAGAAAACATGGTTTTAAGTGTAAAGGGTATTTCATATCTAAAGATGAAGAAAACATAGCACTTACCTGTGATGCTGAAAATAAGAGGTAGTAATATGACGTGTGTGTGTGTGTATGTGTGATTTGTGGTGTGTGTATGTGTGAGATGTGTGTGTTTGTGATATGTGTGGTGTGTGTGTATGTGTGAGGTGTGTGTGTGATGTGTGTGGTGTGTGTGATATGTGTGTGGATGTGTGATTTGTGGATGTGTGGTGTGTGGATGTGTGAGATGTGTGTGTTATATATGTGATAACGTGTATTTGTGATTTGTGGATGTGTGGTGTGTGTATGTGTGAGATGTGTGTGCGTGTGATATGTGTGTGATGTGTGTGTGGTGTGTGATATGTGTGTGGATGTGTGATTTGTGGATGTGTGGTGTGTGTATGTGTGAGGTGTGTGTGTGTGCTTTTGTGTTTGTCCTTTGTTGCCAAAGAAGACCATGCCATCAGAGAAATGATGACGTGACTTGCACTTGACTTTGTTTTGAGTGAGGGAGGGCTGTGCAAGTCACCAGCCTCACTTCTCCTCCAGAACCATCTGAATCCAGTGGCCACATATTCATCAGGATGACTGTAGATGACCCAGGATGAGGCAATTGGGGTTAAATGACTTGCCCAAAGTCACACAGCTAGTGAGTGTCAAGTGTCTGAGGTGAGATTTGAACTCAGGTCCTCCTGCCTCCTGTCCTGTATGCATATATGTAAATGTATATATATGTATGGAGATATATATATATATCTGGTCTGCTGCTTATTGTTGTCCATCCTGTGTGTCAAGAATGTTTTTTACACTTTTAAATAAAGTCGTATTCACTTTTTGCTGTGTTCCAGTTGTTTAATGGTCTGGTTTAACTGTCAGATCTGAACTTTGCAGCTTACAGAGAGCTTATACTTTAAATACAGTCATATGTAAGAATGTAAACATTTTTTTTCTCATGGGCCATGTACCAGGCTGGATTTGGCCTGTGGTCCATGATTAGAGAATGACTAGAATTATAGGAAAAAGAAGAGCAATAGAAATGCCCAGAAGTTTCTAGGAAACAAAAGCCTGTAGTGTCCAACGTCTGCACAAAGTAAATGTACAGCAAGGTGAACTTGAGACCCTAATGCAAGGAGGAACATTTTACTGTAGCCTTCGAAGGGCCTTATTGAAAAAGACAGGAGATGTAAAAACAGCGGGGATGGAGAGGGATAAAGTAAATCCAGGAGCTCAACAGGGGATACCTACTGGAAAACATTTGAATGACGATTGTTAGTGGCAGAAACAGAAGCAGTGTTCTTATTGGAGAACGCGGAAGATGAAATAACTGAAGAAGGTCTGGCATGATAGGATAGTGATGAGGGATCTCCGTTATTTAACATCTGTCAGAACATTTCCTTTCTGCCACAAGCAGTGTAGCTGATAATTTCATCTTTCAGAAGACAAAGGAAACAAAATAGGGAAATCATATTCTGGACTTGATCCTCAGCAGGAAAGAACTGGTTCATGAAGTGGAAATGATGAAGTATCACAGAATTTGTGATACAGAGAAAGAGGAGTCTGGGAGTCGTCTGACATATATCCGAGTTTTGGAGAGAGCCGGTGCCAGAGTGTTGAAGGAAAGGATGAACAGGCTGTCATGGCTTAAACGTGTATCACTTAGGAATGAATTTCTGAGGATAACTAGACTGAGAAACCATTCTGGTAAGAAGTACGAAAGGATTCTCCAAGGAGGGAGCTCAGCGTGACTTCAATATTCTCTTCCTCTTCTCCGTTTACATTTTATTAGGTGCCCGGTAGGATTGTTCACCAATCACCATCACCACTCGCAGATGGACGCCACCCTTTGGAAAAAAATGAAAACAAAGACGTTCAGAAGATACAGCTCCAAACTCTGATCTGTCTCGCTCACTTGATATGTTTTTTTAAGTGCATCTAACAAAGGTTTTTGGGGAAATACGTGGCGTCCCTTGACCTTTCTTGTTGCCCTCGTTGGATGCTTTATGTTTTTAATCTAAAGCAAATTACCCATTTCACAAGTGTGGCAGAAACTATCTGAGAGATTGTTCAAGGTTGTATCTTATTTTCCAAAGATACAATCTTCTAGATTCAAGAAGGTCGATTTATTCAACCTATTATTAATTAGATTTCTTTTAAATGACACCTATTCATATGGTTGGGAACCTCTGAGTATGGAAAGTCCCCCCAAGTTGCATTCCAGCAATTTGTGGTAATTTAGCGAGTTGCTTGAGGTGCCTGCAGGGAAGTTAAGTGACTTGGTGGTGATCATAAAACAAGTCTACATGTCAAAGGCAGCATTTGAACCTAGCCGATTCCCAACTTCAAGGCATTCTGTGAATGTATGAATGAATGAATGAAGTTATTACTGCCAGTATACAAAGCACATGCTAACTGTTAGAGACAGAACTGAAAAAGTAGAGCTGGTCCCTGCTTTCAGGAAGCTCACATTCCCCCATTCACAGGGAGACAACACACATGGAAGGTTTCATCTGCAGATTCAATGGAAAGATGCAGGTCCTTGGGATCTAGCAGCAGAGCAGATGGCATTGCGTCTTCTTTAATAGCATGTACGTTTTTGATATTGAATCATTCAACAGTGCCAAGGACTTTGATAGTAAGAACTTTCTTTCTGGGGCTTTAGTAGTTACCGTATCCAAGGAGATAGGGACTGCTGATATTTCCATAGAGATTATTGTGAGAATGAAGGCTTTGGGAGCTGGGCTGGAATAATGACTTCAAGTCTGGGAGTCACAGTAGCTTCTGGGGCTCCTGGCCTTGCTTTCTTATTGGTCGAAGCTGGTCATCAGTTGACATTGGTGGTGGAAAGGGAGACAACTTAAATTTTTAGACAAGGACAGAAGATAAAAGCAAGTGCAGGGTAACAGGAAAGACCTTTAGAAATAGGGTTAGAAATACTGAGGTTCACATTGGACTTGGCACTGATTGCTAAGGAAAGCTAAGTATGATAAAAAAGATGAGAGTCTTTTGTTTTACTGGGAAAAAATAAGAGAACCAAATAAGGACGATGACTACTGCTCTGGGTTGGGATGAAGGTCAAGGACAGTTGAGAAGATTGCCTCCTTCTCTTTCCTCTGCCAAAGAGAATCTTCTTTGGCCTGAGAAGGATAAAAGTGGTTAAGAGGGAGTTGATGCCAAACATAGGATGGAAACAATACGAGAGGACCTAGCAATCTTTGAGTTGATCACCTGGCCCAGATACGACTATGTCCTTGGGTACTGAAAGGACTGGTAGATATTGTTACTAACCTCTTGCCAATGACCTCAAAAAGATCACAGCTAACTGGAGAAATACTGCAAGGTTGCAGAAGGCCAGATAGTGTTCTAATTTTCCAAAAAAAGGAACAGAATGAAATGTCTAAATTAAGCCTTCTGAACTTAACTTTAAATTTTTGCAGACTTCTTCAGCATATTATTAAAGGAATAGTTTGCGAACATTTAGGAAAGGATATAATGTGTAATCACCATAACTGTCTGTGATGAAAGTTAGTATGGCTTTATCAGGAACAACATGTATCAGAGCTGACTGACTTCAGTTGTTTGTTTACAATGTCATTGAACTGGTCCGTCCAGGAAGTACTGTAGTACTGTTTACTTAGATTTTATCAAAGCATTTGACAAAATCTTTCAAGTTATTCTTATTTTTTTCCTATTTATTTATTTTTAGTTTTCAACATTCACTTCCATAAGTTTTAAATTTTCTTCCTCCTTTTCCTTCCTCTCCAAGATGGCATACAGTCTGATAATGGGATCTATGCATACATTCCTGTCAAACACATTTTCACATTAGTCACGTTGCGTAGAAGAATTATAACAAAGTAGAGAAACGACAGAAAAGAGAAAAACAAAAGAAAACAAAAAAATTTAGTCTGCATCATTCTGCATTCAGACTTTGTAGTTCTTTCTCTGAATGTGGATGACATTTTCCATCATGAGTCCTTTGGAATTGTTTAGGTCCTTGCATCGCTGAGAAGGACCGAGTCCATCAGAATCAGTCGTCACACACTGTGGCTGTTTCTGTGAGTGATGTTCCTCCCATTCTGCTCACTTCTCTCAGCACCAGTTCGTATATGTCTTTCCTGGTGTTTCTGAAGTCTGCCTGTTCCATAACTTGTTCAGCCATTGCCCAGTTGATGGTTATCCCCTCAATTTCCAGTTTTTGGCCCCCACAAAAAGAGCTGCTATATTTTTGGACATGTGGGTCCTTTTCCCATTTTTATGATCTCTTTGGGATATAGCCCTAGAGGCATTATTGCTGGATCAAAGGGCATGCACATTTTTGTAGCCCCTTGGGCGTAGTTCCAAATTGCTCTCCAGAGTGGTTGGATCAGCTCACAGCTCCACCAACAATGACTTAGTGTTCTTCTCTCCCACATCCTCCCCAACATTTATCATCTTCCTGTTCTGTCATGTTAGCCAGTCTTATAGGTGTGAGGTGGTACCTCAGAGCTGTTTTGATTTGCATCGCTCTAATCAATAGTAATTTAGAGCACTTTTTCATATGACGATAGATGGTTTTAATTTCTTCTGGAAACTGCCTGTTCATGTCTTTTGACCATTTATTGTTGGGGAATGACTGTATTATAAATTTGACTCTCTGTATATTTTAGAAATGAGGTCTGTATCAGAAACACTAATTGTAAAAATTCTTTCCCAGTTTTCTGCTTCCCTTCTAATCTTGGTTTCATTGACTTTGTGCAAAAACATTTCAATTTAGTGTAATCAGAATGATCCATTTTGCATTTCATAATGCTCTCTATCTCATGTTTGGTTAGATTCCCCATCCTTCATAAATTTGACATATAAGGTATTCCTTGCTCCCCTAATTTGTTTATAATAGTTTAGTTTATACCTAAATTGGGCTCATTTGGACTTCATTTGGGTGTACAGTATCAGACGTTGGTCTGTGCCCAGTTTCTGCCATACTATTTTCCAGTTTGCCCAGGAGTTTTTGTTGAATAGTGAATTCTTATCCCCAAAACTGGGGTCCCTGGGTTAATCAACAGTAGAGTGCTATAGTCATTGACTACTGTAGTCATGTTATTCTTATTGAGAAAGATAGCAAGGTAAGGGCAGAGCAGAAATGAGCTAGATTTGGAAACTTGAATGTCTGATTCGAAATGTGGTCATTAATCACATTCAAAATGTGGTGATAATGGTTGACATTCTGATAGTACTTTAAAGTTTGCTAAGCTCTTTGCAGACTTAATGTAAGCCTCGCAATAACCCTGTGAGCTAGTTGTTATTACTCGTATTTCACAGGTGAGGACACTGAACCTTGCAGAAGTTAAATGACTTGACCATAGTCACACAGGAAGTGTGACTTGAACTTGTCTCTGGTTGGAATTCTGCCTGCTGCACCATGCTTTCTCAGTCTGTTGCTAGCAGGTTTCCAGTGGCATGCCCTAGGGATCTTGCTTGGTTATATACTGTTTAAAATTGTATTTACTGACTTGGGATAAAGACATGGAGAACAAATTCTCAAATAGCTAAGATGCTTGAGAAAATTCATAATCTTGACAAGTTTAAACATTGGGTCAGAGATCAGATAAGGCACAATTTAGTAGGGATAAATATAAAGTCTTACAATTGGGTTTAAAATGTGAATTTCACAAGTACAAAATTGAAGAAATAGCATGACTGGATAGTAGTTCATCTGAAGAGGTTTTGGAGGACTTAATGTACTGCAAACTCAGCACAGATGACCGTATGATGTAGGAGCCAAAAAAGGTAATGCAACCTTAGGCAGCATCGAGAAATGGCTGGCTTTAGGGAGGTGAGAGTGCCCTGCTCAGATCTTATCAAGAATATTATACTCAATTCTGGGTTCTCTGTTTATCTGTATGGTAGACAAAACTTGAAAAGGCTAACCCAGAATAGTGAATGGTTTTAGACCATGAATGGATCCACAGAAAGTATTTTGGAAATGCTGTGCATCAGGCATCGTGCTAATTTAGTGCTGGATAAGCAGATATAAACACTGAGGCAGTCTCTGTCCTCAAGAAACATTCTAACAGAGGGAAACAGTGTGTAGGGAAATGCTAGCCAAGAAGACAGGTTTTGGTCTGGTGAATCATGGGGATGATGAGTTGACCCATAGGACAGTCAGCTGACACATTCTTTCCTGAAGAAGTGATAGCTTAGAGCAAGAGGTAGAAAACTGGTGGTAATGGAGTTGGGGGTAACATTTGCACTTATAGGACAGAAATGCAAAATGGCTTGATTGGATGGCTGAGTGAGATGCAAGGCATGGCCATTATTCTTCCCAAAGATTAGTTGGAGGAATTGAGGCTATTTGGTGTCAAGAAGAGAAAACCAGTGAGGGCTGTGACGTGAAGGGCAGTGACATAGAAGAGGGATTATCTTGTCCTTCTGGATTCCATGACGTAGAAATGGCAGCAGTTGAGTGACACATTTAGGCTTGATGTAAATAAAGTAGGTTTATCCAGAAGTGGAAAGGACTCCTCAGGGGTTAGTGGATTCCCCGTTGAGGCCTTTAAGCAGACGCTAGATGGTTGCTTTCTTTGCACACTGTTCTTACATAAGACATTCCATCTATCAGCTCCTTGCCTTTTCACTGAATGTCTCTCATTTGTTTACATGTCCTGGCTTCCCTGACCTCCTTCAGGGCTCAGCCTGTCCTGGTTCTCCCTATTCCTAATGGCCCTCTGAGGTCACCTTCCATTTACATTGTATGTATGTTACATGTATAGTTTCATACATGACATCACTCCTATTAGAATGTGTTCTTTTCAAGAGCAGACAGTGCTTTTGCCTTTCTTTGTATCTCCAGAATTGAGCATGATGCTTGGCACACAGAAGGCGCTTAATAAATGCTTGTTGGCTGATTGCCTCTAACATAGTCTAGACTTTTCCCCACATTTGGCTTGTACAGAAAACACCCCAAAAATCACGACAGAGAAGTATGATTAAATTTCATGAATTTATATTATTTGAGCTTTTAAAAGCTTTAACAATATTTTTTTCAGTATCCTCCAATCATTAAAAATTATCCCTGAAGATACAGAAAGAGGCAAAAAACAGCCTCTACCTTCGAGGAACAAACAATCTAATTGGGAGGGCAGTGTACAGACCAGGATACATAAGCAAGCTGTCTGCAGGATAGAAAGGAAGCCATTAACAGATGGAAGACAGAACTTAGAGGGGTTGGGAAAGCTCTCTGTGCAGGGGGAGCAAATAGGCAGAGAGGAGGAGGGAGAACACTTCAGAGATGAGGGACAGCCAGGGAAAAGGCCTGGAGACGAGAGATGGAGCGTCCTGTTCGTGAAATAGCCTGGAGGCCGGTGTTACTGGGTTAGAGGGCGTGATGGGGAAAGGTAGAAGAGAGCTGGATTAGAAACAGCTTGGAAGGAGTTTGTATTTGCTCTTGGAGGCAACAGGGTATGGTATGTTAATTTTGTACAATTGCTTTCCTTGCAAGCATTCTTTTGAGATGTTGTCTGTGTTTAAATCAGAATGGTATGTGAAAAATGAAGAAACAAAATGAGAAGCATTATGACCTGTCCAGAGTTGCATAGCTCAAGCAGGGTCAGAAACAGGGCTTCTGGACCAGTCTCTTGAGTCCAATCTAGCGCTTGCTCCTGTACCACAGTTGGCTCACCCGTGCTTATGAATGCGCATCGGACACGCTGAACATGAGACGTAATAGTGTGATGTTCCATCAGCACTTCAGATTCAGCTTGTCTAAAACAGAAATGTTATTTCTCAAACCACCTCCAACGTTTTTCCAGTCGGAGAGGATCAGAGACTTCGAGGAGTCTTTCACTCCATTTGTACGGTGCAGGATGGACGGCCAAGAGATGACAGAGTGTGAAGTGTGCTCTGAAGTTGATGGGGAAACCTCTTCCATCAGACAGCTCAGCCCGTGTTCTTGGGGGCAGAGTTCCATAGCCAGTATTTGTTAGGAACCTTGAGGGTAGGAAGTGTTTTGGGTTTTTTTTGTATCCCAGGCATTTAATAAATTCTTATGGATTGATTCTTCACATTGAGGCTAGCTCTTTATCTACGATGTCACAGTGCTGCATAACGCTGCTGCCAGAAGGTTTTCCTCATGTCTGTCTCCTAATCACAGATCGTCATTTAGCTTTATGGGAATAAAGTCTGCATTCCCCACTCAGATCCAGGGACCTCTTCAGTTTGGCCCAGGTTCCCCTTTCCATTCTCCCCTTTGCCTCAGCCTCTACTGTAGCCAAGCGATAGCTCATTGTTCCCAGAATATGTCGTGAATGTTCTGTTTTTCTGCCTCTGCTTGTAGATTACCCTCTCGTGGCGTCCCCAGATTTCAGCACCGCCATTTGAGTCCAACCCTTTCTTAGAGTCATGAAATGTTAAGAAATAGCCTTCAGAGGCCATTTGGTCCAATCCAGAATCTAAGGTTCTTGACTTAAAGTCACATAATTAAAGTGTAATAGTAAATAAGGACCATTATTTTCAGTATAGATTACTACTACCTGTGGGACTAATCCTGTCTCACACGCCGTAGCAGACATAATTTGAAATGGAAAGAAGTCAATATATAAATATATGAGAATGGAATATATTTAGATTGTCCTAAAAACTCTATTGCCAACCTGGACTGAGTAGAATGTCCCTTTTCTGAGTATCTTAAACTACAATAATCTTTTCTGTCATTGAAATTGTATAGAGATCCGGTTACTGTTTCTACCTATTATGAAAAGTGCCAGATGTTATACAGGGTTGGGACCAAGACTCTTGGGATTTCCTGTTTTAACTTTTTTGTGTGTACTGATCTCCCTTACACTACTAATCTGTGTGAGTGAGGGGATGGATAATAGTTTACCGTTTTGTGTGCTTTGTACATAACTCACATAATTCAGATTTATATAGCACTTTGATGAAGTGCTTTCAAGAGGTTGGTAAAGTACTTTCCTCACAATGGCCATGTAATATGTAGGTTAGTACATATATTACTCTCATTTTAAAAGTCAAGATACTGAAACGGGGAGATGTTAAGTGTTATAATACTAAATAGTATGAGAGTAGTATTCATACCAGGGTCTCCTGACTCTGAATCCAGTGCTTTTTCTGCTTTAGCTCATAACTTCCTTATTAGGTGCTTAATGTTTATAGTTAACTGATCTGTACTCCTCCTATCACTACTACTGCTCATTTTATTTGTATTTATGTGTAATACATTTTATACCATGGTACATTGTATAACAGTTCTAATGGAGATAGTGGCGGATGGATAGAGTGCTGCACTTGGAATCAGGAAGGCCTTAGACGCTCACTAGCTGTGGGACCCTGGGCAGGTCACTTAACTCCTACTTGCCTCAGTTTATCAACTGTAAAATGGGGACACATTGGAGGAGGAAATGGTGAACAGCTGCGGTATCTTTGCTAAGAAAATCCTATGGACAAGTCCATGGAGTCCCAAAGAATTCGACTTGACTGAATGACTGAACAACATGGGAGCTTCATAACATACTGGTAGAGAGCTTGATTGTAGGAAAGATTTTTTCAGGTAGAATGAGTTTTGATTTATTCAAGTACCTATTTATAAGGCATGATATGAGCTAATAAGGAAGATCTGGTTCCTGTCCCCTACAGCCCAGCATGGTAAGGAAACATCTATACACAAACATATGACATAATAGAGTATATTTCTTTTTTCTAATACTACTTTATTTTTTCCCAATTGCATGTAAAATTTTTTGACATTTTTTTTTTTAAATTTTATATTCCAAATTCTCTCCTTCTTTTCCTGTCCTCCTTCTTCATGAAAGTAATCAGTCTGATATAGGTTATACATGTGTAGTCAGGCAAAATGTATTTCCATTTTAGTCATGTTTGGAGAGAAAACATAGACCAAAAAAATGTGAGAAGTGTACTTTGATCTGCATTCAGACTGTGAGTTCTTTCTCTGTGGATGGAGAGCAAAAGTCCTTTGTCTTGGATCTTTGCGTTGATGAGAACAGCTGAGTCGTTCACAGTTGATCACTGTATGATATTGCTATTGCATATGGAATATGGATTCATTAATTACTTGGTGTTTTTATAGCTATAATCCATCATGCAAGAGATACCAAGCGCTATGCTAGATGGGAAGGAGAAAAATTGTAGGTAGCTTCAGTGAAAACTTCATGGGCTAAGTATAAGTAGCATTTGTGCGAGGCCTTGGGATGAAATGGAAAAACTCTGAACTGACACTGCCTGTCTAGCATTGAACTGAGGGCTGAGAGTTCTCTAAGAACTTACATTCTGACTGGGGGAGACGGCACATCAGAAGGGTAAACCACAGTGTGGATGGAAAGGCCTCAGTGATCCCGGAGTGCAAATGGACCTTAGGGCCTGGTGTCAAGGAAGATCGTAAGTCTTGGGGGGTTCTGTTTTACAGGATATCTCTGTGCAGGTGACAGTTGGACTGTTGCAGGAAGGGGTTCCCTTAACTGGTGACATATTGCTCCAAATGAGCAGATTTTAGGCTGGACGCATTGTTGAAAGGACTTTCCGGGTGAACGGGGAGCCATTGAAGAAAGAGTAGAATTTCGAAGGACAGGTGGGAGAGATGTTTTAAATTATTCAAAGCTGTTAGACTTGTGACCATCACAGGGTAGTTTTTGGCAATAAATTATAACATAAGAGCAAGAAATAGGGAATGACTAGGTCAGCTTGGTGGGAACTGTAGGTGGATACATATATATGACTAGCAGAACGTGAAGAACTTTAGCTGTAAGTTAGATGGCATAATAGCCTGAAGCTCAACTTTGTCAAGAGTTTGAAATTTATTTGAAAAACGATTGAGATGAATTAGAGTTTTGATGCCGAATTGACAAGCTCAAAGCATCCTTGATCACTGACAGAAGTGAAGAAGCTGCTGAAGAGGTGAAAACATGAGTTAGAATTTTAGGAGGGCCTGCTTTTATGGTTAGAATGGAGAGGAAAGGACAGATTGACACAACCTGCCTTGGAGCGAGAGTGGCAGAAGTTTGACACTTGATGTAGTGAGAATAATGGTGAATTGTGAGATTTAGTCGAGGGCAGGGCTCCTTCAGCACTTCTTAAACTTAAATAGGGGACCCCTATTTCCTGCTCTTGTTACTGTCACTGCAGATTCACAAAAGTGACAAAAATGGAGTCAGTCAGTATTGTAAGGTGGAATTGTGAATTGGTCTATTTTGTAAAACAGTTCAGAATTCCATGAGAAAAGTTACTAATCTTATCATACCCACTGTTACTAATTACATAATATTGCAGGCTATATGAGAAAAGTTATTACATATGACATGGTTAAAAATTACGTTATTAATTATAGAATTACATGAAAAAAATTACTAATCTGTTCATATGTCAAAGAGATAAAAAACAGAAAATTGCAACAGAAATCAGGATGTCCACAGCAGCACTTTCTGTGTTAGCAAAGAACTAAAACTAAGCGGGTGTCCAGTAACTGGGGAATGGCTGAAGAAGCTGTGTTATATGAATGTAATGGAATACTGCTAGGCAGTTAGAAATGAGAGGCACCAGAGCTGGCAGCTGAGTCAGGAGGAGGTGAGGCGAGGTCCACCCAAGCTGTCAGTGTTCAGAAGGGCCCACGTTGTTGCATTGGTAGGAGATGCCTCGTTGGAAGTTCCTTACACTAATGAAATTGTAGATGTGGATCCTACAAAAAATTATGAATATGAAGAATTCAGAGAAACACGGGAAGATTTACATGTACTAACATAGAGTGAAATAAACAGCCAAAACAGTGATTCTGACTGAATGCAGTAATGTAAATACAAAGATTACTAAAAGGAAACTGAACTCTGAGGAACTGGAAAAACAGCTGATGAAAAATACCTCTGTCCTCTCTGAAGAGATGTGGGATTTTAAGGACAGAACGTTGCTTAGTTGTCCGATGAGGTCACTATATCGTCTTGTTTTTGGTTCATTGTTTTTATTTATTACAAGGGAGAGTTTGATTCTTTTTTTTTCCCCCATTTTTTAAATCTTATTATTATTTTTTAATGTTCTACAATCATTTCCTTAAAAAGATTTTATCCCCCCCCACACCTTCACCCCACTACCCCCCTCCCTCCCCGTGACAGCATACAATTCTGTATAGATTCTACATACACTTTCCTATTGAGCACATTTTCACTATAGTCATGCTTATGTAGTCACACTAAAATAAATGGAAGAAATCATATAACAAATCAACACATAATACACTAAAACCCCTCCACACACAAACATGATCTGCTACATTCTGCGAATGACTTCCACATTTCTTTCTCTGAGTGTGGAAGGCATTTTGCCTTAGAAAACCATCACTGGGATTTTTTTTCTCAGTAAGTTCTTGTGTTATTACAAAGTTCCAAGTCTACCAGAAAAAACTCTCACACACTGTGGTCGTTGCTGTGCACAAAGTTCTCCTGGTTCTGCTCCTTTCGCTCAGCATCAGGTCATATAAGTCCTTCCAGGCCTCCCTGAAGTCTTCTTGTTCATCATTTCTTATGGCACAATAGTACTCCATTACATTCATATACCATAATTTATTCAGCCATTCCCCAATTGATGGGCATCCCCTTGATTTCTAGTTCTTGGCTACCACAAAGAGTGCTGCTGTAAATATTTTTGTACACGTGGGACCCTTTCCCATTTTTATAATCCCTTGGGGATGAGAGTTTGATTCTTAAAATGTTAGAAGTAGAGGTGGAAGAATATACCTGCAAATGATTTATGTAAAAAAAAAGGCATCAATTTGATTTATTTGTTTAAAAAGAGAAAAGAGAACTGAAGAACTAGTTAGTAGAAGCACAGTGAAGAAAATAAGAAACTTTCTTTTAAGCTCTGGTTAGCGCGATGTGATACCTAGTCATTTAGAACAAGGGCCAGCAAACTACAACCCATGGATCAAATCTGTCCGTGAGCGAAGAATGGTTTTTGCGTTGTTGACTGAGTTAGAAATAAAGCATGAGTTACCCTTACTGCAGAATTCAGATTTGGGAGTTAACCAAAAAAAGTGAATTAAATAATCACTTGACGGAGAAGACTAAACAGGTGGCTGCTACCATTAAGCAATTGAAACAGAGAGAACTTCATTTAAAAACATTCTTAGCACTTGGGCTCTCCAAAAACAAGTAGTGGGCTGGATTGGACCTGTAGGCCATAGGCTGCCAACTCATGATCTAGACAGATGTTCTGGTACTGTTCTAGACTGTTGTGTAACATAGATTAGATCCTATTTGTCAGTAGAAGCCAAGATCCCAGAGGGGTTATGTGTATAACAAAGCTTCCAGAACTGAATCCTGGAGGGAAGATGATGTTCAAAGTGGAATACTGTCTTTGAAAGAAAGCCATGGAGTCGGTCGGAGAAGTGCCTCGTGGAACAGCGGTGACTTAGCTGTCACATGTAGTATTTTATTCAAGAGCTCTGTGGAGAAGGGCTTGGAAAGAGGAGCCTTTGGCTGTGAGTATTGGAGTGAGGAAGGAAGGTACAGGATTAAATTGCATATTCCATTCGGGTTTAGTTGTTAAGGGAAAAGAGAAAAATGGTAGCATTAAGAAAATGTGACTCACCAAATGGGAAGGTTTGAATACAGGGAAAGATGCCAGATGGAAGAGAGAGAGTGAGATAAAGTGTTCAGAGGCAGAGGAGGATGGGAAAGACTGCAGAGCAGCGTTCACATAGTGGGTGAGGAGACTGAGCAGGTGAAAGTAGTGCAGTAGGATTGTTTGTTAAAGCGTGTTTTGTGCGCAGTTACTATCATTATGTGATTCTATCAGTGCTTTGTTCTGTTTTGTGGAGTTAAGTGTTTAAATCTGAGGAGTAGATGGGGAAAATAAGTGACGCTGCCCAAAGGAAAGGCAAGGAGATGGTGACGTGGGACGAAAGGCAGTGACTGAGGCTTGTTAACACCTTTGGTTCTTAGAGGTAAATTGTCTAGATATTCCTGTTTTAGAGTTCAACATCTATGCCTTCGTTATTTTTATTTACATAGATTAATTTCAGGCCATTAGAGAGTTTTAGAAATTATTTAAACAGAAATTGGAAAATTTCACATTTTAATAGTATATAATTAATGTTTTCCTGTTTTGTAATCTAAAAGATGTAAATGTGCTGTTGAAAATTTCTGGATGTTTTGAAGAGGTAACCATGTGCCATACTAAATTTTTTAAGAGAACTTTTTAGAGTTTGAAAAGATTTTAAACTAATTTTTTTTTAAATTTCAGATACTGGACTAAGTATGCCTAGTGATACTTCACTCTCTCCAGCAAGTCAGAATTCTCCATACTGCATGACCCCTGTGTCACAGGGCTCTCCTGCCAGCTCAGGGATAGGCAGTCCAATGGCATCTTCAGCAATTACCAAAATCCACAGCAAAAGATTTAGAGAGTAAGATCTTAGATATTCTTCTTTATTCCAATGGGAAGGTCCTATAGTGCCTTATGAAATGAGGCATCCCAGAGAAACCAGAGTGACTCCATCATCTTGTAGAATGCAGTCCTGAATTTAAACGTTGCTATTTTGTTGTTACTGTGTGTGCATATACGAGAATAGAAGGAGTCCAGGATTGTGTTTTCATTGAACTCTGAATAAAATTTGCCTTCAATTCACAATTTTTTTTCAATATCCTTTGGAAATACTTATTTGAAAAATTAATTTTGATGAATGGTTTTATCAGGTTAAAGCATTTACTTACTTCATCAGATATCAAAATGTATTTCACATAGAAATCATGTAACAATGAATTTGTTTTTTTGTATAAGACTTTGTTGATCTGGATGCCTGGGATACCTTGTGAGTATCTTATTTTTAGGATTATCTTGGATTTTCCATGAAATGCTTTTGCTGTTGTGTACTTTGTATCAACTGTTGAGACAGACTCACCAACCCACTATGAAACATACTGTCTACACAAAGCTAATTTTGTTTTTTTTTGTAAGCGCTTAAGGAATTGACCATTTTGCCATCATCAGCACACGTCATCTTAGAGTATGAACCATTAGTAAGTAATATATGGAATGAATTACTTTCTAAAATGAAAGACGAGCCTCTTGAACTGAATTTAATATGTTAGAAATACTGCAGCTTATACTGGAAAGCTTCTCACTTTATAATTTAGGAACTTAGGTATTGATTTGAATTGTATTGTCTTCCTTTTCCTAATGCCGTTGTCAGATTATTCTTGCTTAGATTAGAAAAATTTCAGATGTTGACTGACAAATGCAGAGTAAAATGTTACATGAAGTCAAACACTGTAAAAGGGTTCCTAGAAGTAGAAGAGAGAATGACTGACTTTTCCCTGTGTACATCTCGTGTGTATGTAGTTGTTTACATGTTATCTTCCCATTAGGATTTGAGCTCCTTGGGAGCAGGGACTGTTTTTGTCTGTGTTCTCCCATCCTTTAGCCGTGTGCCTGGCATGTTGCCTTTAGTAAGTGCTTGTTGAGTGGAGTTGACTGTACTTATCTGAATTAAAAATCCATCCTTATTTTCAATTCCCTAGCCAATCCCATTATATTTTTTATTCCTATTGATTAAGCTTTTGTTTATGCATGTTAAAATTTGCTTACCACATAAAATGTTGGTTTGCAGCAGAGAATTGAACACGTATAGTTTTGTCATTTTATTAACATACTTTTTCTTGATTTTGTCCATCATAAAGCCAGAAATTACTGTTTTTAACTTGGAAATACAACTATCTTCAGATCGAGTGAATTTAATTTTCTTTGACAAAGGGCTGAGTATGGTGGGATAAAGGGAGAGGAACTAGGTCTAAGAATTCATTAGTATAGGGAACTCCTGAGTTAGGACACTTTCCTCTACCTGTGTAGATAGGCACCTCTGCAATTCATAGAGAGCACTGAGAAGTTCATTGACTTGCTTAGGGTCATATAGCCATTATGTGTCAGGTGAGTTGAGACTTGAACCAACATCTTCCTTGCCTTGAGCCTGGCTCTCTCTCCAGTGTGCCATGCTGCTTCTCAAACTAGGATGGCTAAGTTCAAGCCTACCATCTCTATGTCTGCTGTCCCTGCGGTTGTACAGCACGTTCCTGACTCCTTCCTTTCTGTTCATTTCTCCTCCCCACCCCTTCCATCTTCTACACTGAAACCGCTTCTGATTTCACAGTTTATGCCAGGAGCAGGGAACCTGTGGCCTCAAGGTCTCACGTGACCTTCTGGGGCCTTGGGTGTGGCCTTTTGACGGAGTCCAAGTTTTACAGAACAAATTCTTTTTTTAAGGGGAGTTGTTCTGTGAAGTCTGGATTCAGTCAAAGGGCCACACTTGAGGACTTAGAGGGCCACATGTGGCCTCAAGGCCTCAGGTTCTCCACCAACCCTCCATGTGTAACCCTTTGTCTCACCCCGTGGCTTCTCTAGTGGTTTAGGAATTGTTTAACCCCCTCCTGGATCACAGACTCAGAGCCAATAACACTTCTGTGATCCTGGGGCAAAGAAGGTATGTCAGAGGGCAGAACAGACATACCCCAAGTTTGTAGCAGTAATCTCATGCAGTTAAACCTTTACAGTGACATTAAGAGGAATGTAGACGTCTAGGAGTTAGTGGGCCCTTCTGAGCGTGTGTTTGAAATTGGCTGGAGGTTGTTTGAAGAGCAGCCACTTTTCCACACCAAAACTGTTGTGGAGTGTTTTTTGTTGTTGCTGCATTTTATGGGTGTCCCACTGGAACAAAGCAAAAGTGTCTTTTATCCCACTTGACTCAAGAATTTGTACCACGTTGTCTCTGAACATTTGATTTGGTTTGTAGTTAGAGTGTGTTTTTATTTTTGAGGTATTTTAATCTGTCACGTAAATAAAAGACTGCTGGAATTGTAATTTGAAAACAATAAAGTCCAATTCATTATTTCAGGTTTTTTCCTCTTTTTGCATATGAATAGGAATTTCTTAAAAGGATTTAACAAACTTCAATATTATGTTTTTGATCAAATCTAATAATATACTTTTCACTTGTTGGATAAAGGGAATATTTAATGTTATATTGTTTTATATATATGTATATGTATATATATTGTCTTTTATACATATATGACTTTCCTAAGAGTTACTGTAAGATGAAAGAAAAGAAATTTAGGGCCAGTGTTCAAAGATCTAACTTTTAAAAACTATTTTTCTTAACAGGTACTGTAATCAGGTTCTCTGCAAAGAAATTGATGAATGCGTGACCCTGCTTCTTCAGGAGCTCGTTAGTTTTCAGGAGCGCGTTTACCAAAAGGATCCTGTAAGGGCCAAAGCGCGACGGCGCCTGGTCATGGGCCTTCGGGAGGTTACCAAGCACATGAAGCTGAACAAGATCAAGTGTGTTGTCATTTCTCCCAACTGTGAAAAAATACAGTCCAAAGGTAGGCAGGGATGTGCTGTGCCTACCCATTGAAGTGCCCAGGCACGCGTCTGTGACTGCCGTGAGATTATTAACTTACATAGTGTGCTGCACAGGGAAGGAGGACTTAGCTGTTTCTCAGTTGACATTATTATAAAATATTGAAAAGAAAAATAAATCTTTCAAAACCTGAGTGCTTAACTAAAATTAAAAAGAAAATCACTGGCTTTTGTTAACGAGGATACGTATTTTCTCAACCATCTGAAGATTGTAAAAAATTACAACAGTAGCTAGTGTCCAGTAAATGCGCTTCTTGACCTATTTGAAGCCCCTGTTTTCCAGATGCTGCTGTTTCTTCTCCTTTAGATCCTTTCTGCTAAAAGGGACAGAAAGAATGTTGCCCTTAGTATCATTGGTGAAGGTTTATTATGGTGAAATCTGTTGTTCCAAACTTATGGCCTGTGGAACAAAGGCACTCTTGCCCTTTTTATAGAAGTTGTTTGCTCAAAGAGCGGAGCAGTTTTCTTTTGCTCAAATGAAATAATAGATGGGAGCCATTAACTGTAGGCTTGTCTATAGGCAACATATTGAAAACATTTATCTGTAATTTTCTTTATTACTTCACAATGCATTTGTGAATTGAAATGAGAATGAGAAAGAATGTCTGTTTATTACAGCAAACTCATTTGTAGTTTATTATGAGAGAAGTTAAGTGCTTTTTGATCTGAAGTTTATTTAGCTCCCAGGCACTTTGCTAGGCAAAAGAAACCTGCAAAAGACGTAGAAGAAAAGAATTCCACCTTTGAGAAGTTTTCAGTTTAGTTGAGGAAACGATGTATGTACATGCGAGAGCTGTAGAGTGGAAGGAATGCTGTTGGTGTGAGACTTTATGGCACAGTGTGCTGCGGGAACTTAAACATTTATGTTACTTTTTTTTACTTAAAAATGGAACGTCAGCTCAGTTTAGAGCATGTAGAATACCAAATGTCGCGCACTAGATCAGGTTAGGTAATTAAAATGACTCCATTTGCGAACTTGCTTTTTTTATCCAGGTGGCCTGGACGAGGCACTTTATAATGTTATAGCTATGGCACGGGAACAAGAAATCCCTTTTGTCTTTGCTCTTGGACGGAAAGCTCTAGGCCGCTGTGTCAACAAGCTGGTGCCTGTCAGCGTTGTGGGGATATTCAACTACTGTGGTGCCGAGGTAAGGCCCTTCTACACAGCACGCTTTGGAGGCACATGTGTTGGAAAAAACGAGCTGATAAATTTCAGAGAGTGAATAGAAAGTGCCTGAATTACTGTCAAACTTTCCCCCTAATCTTGAGGTGATTTTTGTAGAGAATAAATCCACTCA
Organism: Bettongia penicillata ogilbyi; assembly: GCA_023548195.1. Lineage (NCBI taxonomy): Eukaryota > Metazoa > Chordata > Mammalia > Diprotodontia > Potoroidae > Bettongia > Bettongia penicillata. The sequence goes on along the minus strand of JAJHZJ010000455.1, from coordinate 2,018,831 downwards.
CAGCAATGAGTAGACTAAAAGTACCTCTGTAGAAGGAACTGGTGATACAGTGAATAGCACACTGGATCAGAAGGACCCAAGTTCAAATCTGGTCTCAGACACGTTAGCTGTGTGACCCTGGGCAAGTAATTTAATATCTTTTGTTCAGTTTCCTCAATTGTAAAATAGGGTTAATAATAGCCGCCACCTTGCAGGATTGTTGTGAGAATGATACTTGTAAAAAAGCACTTGGTACACAGTAGATGCTATCTACATGCTTATTCCTTTCCCTTCCCCTAAATCTTTAACATTATGGAAAGCAGCATTACTGTTTTAGGTCATATGTTCCCAGAGTACTCGGTGTATGTACTCAGAGGCTGTTACATGTTTCAGATCTTTGTTGTGTGATTAGTTTATTTCAGTATATTGAATTGGTTGTAGGTCAGGTAGCATTAGAGAGAGAGGCAGAAAGACACTGACTGGCTATTTATGGTGAGCCTAGTGAAGCAACTTATCTGTAAGCTGGAATCAATTTAAAATAAGGAATATGTTTACCAAGTAGTCTAGAGTACTTGGTAACTTATCGGTGCGTTCTTTTCCCAATAGAACAGCATCCTTGGGAAAATAAATCACATCGAAAGCTTGTTCGCTGGTACCGTCATAGACAAAGAAACTTTCATCATGCTGTGGCGTCCTGTTGTGTTCTTCTCCCCAGCAGGGATATATCTGGATTAGGAATGCTGGCTAGTGAGAACACCTTCTTCCGTAGACTTTGCTGAAGTCACTGAAGCTTGTGACGCTCCAAGGCATTCTTGACTTCCCTTCCTCCTGTTCTGGAGCTTCTCTCGTAGCCACGCTTCGCTTCCATAGCCTTTCATCACCTCCGTTCCTCTCCTGAGTGCCTCTTGTCACTCTGTCTGGTGCTGTCCCTTCTCTCTTTCTCAGGTTCTCATGGCCTTCTAATTGTTCTCCTCTCCAGCCTTTCTCGTGCTCTTTCAGGCTACCACCAAAGTCATTTTCTACTATAACACTGCTTTACCAAAACTCTTTGTCATTTCTCTGTTGCCTGTTTAAAAAAATATTTTTTAGACTTCAAACACCAAAAGAGTAAAACTGAATCTTCATTTCATGTCACTTGAAATATATATATGCATATATACACATATGTGTAATGAAGTCTTCATGTTATTTTCAGAATGCTTCTCCTTGTACTTTCTTTTCAACTTCTTTCAGTTCTCTTCTGTGCATTTAAAAAAATGCTACAGTGGTCTTTTTGGGGGAAGAATTTCATTATATAATTCCCTCCCCATCTCTCACCCTGGGGAGAGGGAACACAAGATACTTTTTAAAATCCCATGTATAACATGTCAAACAAAACAAATTTACACAGTGACTATGGCCACAAATATATGTTTTTGTACCTTGAGTCCACCTCTCTGTCAGGATGTGGGTGACATTTCATTATAGGTCCTCTGTAAAGATGGGTTTTTTTCTTTCTCTCTTTTAAAAATTTGTTTGTTTTTAGTTTTCAGCATTCATTTCCACAAGATTTTGAGTCCCAGATTTTCTCCCTGTATCTCTCCCCCCTCCAAGACACCATACATTCTGATTGCCCCTTCCCCCAATCTGCCCTCCCTTCTATCACATCCCTCCATTGCCTTGTTCTCAACTTCTCTCTTGTCCTATAGAACAAGATAGATTTCTATATCCCATTACCTGTATTTCTTATTTCCCAGTTGTACACAAAAACAGTTCTCAACATTTGTTCCTAAAACTTCGAGTTCCAACTTCCCTTCCTTCCTCCCTCCCCACCCATCCCCACTGAGAAGGCAAGCAATTCAATATAGGCTATAACTGTGTAGTTTTGCAAAAGACTTCCATAATAGTCATGTTGAACTATATTTCCCTCCATCCTGTCCTGCCCCCTATTTCTCCTATTCTCTTTTGACCTTGTCCCTCCCCAAGAGTGTTTACTTCTAATTACTCCCTCCTTCCATTTGCCCTCCCTTCTTATCAGACTCCACCCCACTTAGCCCCTTTCCCCCTACTTTCCTATAGTGTGAGATAGATTTTCATACCAAATTGAGTGTGCATGTTATTCCCTCCTTGAGCCAAATGGGATCAGAGTTAAGATTCACTTTTCCCCTCCATTGAAAAAGCTTTTTTTTGCCTCTTTTATGAGAGGTGATTTGCCCCATTCTCTTTTCCTTTTCTCCTCCCAAAATATTCCTGTCTCACCCCTTTATTTTTTTAGATATCATCCCTTACTATTCTACTTTCCCTGTGCTGTGTGTGTGTGTGTGTGTGTGTGTGTGTGTGTGTGTGTGTATCCCTCCAACTACCCAAATACTGAGAAAAGTCTCAAGAGTTACAAATATTGTCTTTCCATGTAGGAATGTAAACAGTTCAATTTTAGTAAGTCCCTTATGACTTCTCTTTGCTGTTTACCTTTTCATGCTTCTCTTGTTTCTTGTGTTTGAAGGTCAGATTTTCTTTTCAGCTCTGGTCTTTTCATCAAGAATGCTTGAAAGTCCTCTGTTTCATTGAAAGACCATTTTTTTCCCCTGAAGTATTATACTCCATTTTGCTGGGTAGGTGATTCTTGGTTTGAGTCCTAGTTCCTTTGACTTCTGGAATATCCTATTCCACGCCCTTCGATCTCTTAATGTAGAAGCTGCTAGATCTTGTGTTATCCTGATTGTATCTCCACAATACTGGAATTGTTTCTTTCTAGCTGCTTGCAATATTTTCTCCTTGACCTGGGAACTCTGGAATTTGGCCACAATGTTCCTACGAGTTTCTCTTTTTGGATCTTTTTCAGGCGGTGATCGGTGGATTCCCTGAATACTCATTTTGCCCTCTGTTTCTAGAATCTCAGGGCAGTTTTCCTTGATAATTTCATGGAAGATAATGTTTAGGCTCTTTTTTTGATCATGAGTTTCAGGTAGTCCCATAGTTTTTAAATTATCTCTCCTGGATCTATTTTCCAGGTCAGTTGTTTTTCCAGTGAGATATTTCACATTCTCTTCCATTTTTTCATTCTTTTGGTTTTGTTTGGTGATTTCTTGGTTTCTCAGAAAGTCATTAGCCTCCATCTGTTCCATTCTAATTTTGAGAGAACTATTATCTTCAGTGAGCTTTTGAACTTCCTTTTCCATTTGCCTAATTCTGCTTTTTAAAACATTTTTCTCATTGGCTTTTTGAACCTCTTTTGCCAATTGAGTGAGCCTATTTTTAAAAATGTTATTTTCTTCAGCATTTTTTTGAGTCCCCTTTAGCAAGCTGTTGACTAGCTTTTCATGATTTTCTTGTTCATTTCTCTTCCCAGTTTTTCCTCCACCTCTCTTACTTGATTTTCAAAATTCTTTTTGAGCTCTTCCATGGCCTGAGACCATGGCATATTTATTTTGGAGGTTTTCATGAAGAAGCCTTGACTTCTATGTCTTCCTCTGATGGTAAGCATTGTTCTTCCTCTGAAAGGATGTAAGAAAACACCTGTTCACCAAGAAAGTAACCTTCTATAGTCTTATTTTTTTTCCCCTTTTTTGGCCATTTTCCCAGTCAGTTACTTGACTTTTGAGTCCTTGGTCCCCTGTCAAGTGGAGGGTATACCCTGGGGACCTGTAAGTTCTCAGTTCCTCTGAGGTGGCACAGTCAAGGGAGAGGAGTTTGCTCCTCTCCCGGCCTGCGCACTGGCCTGGGAGCAACTGCAAGCTTTTCTGCTCAGGATCCTCTTCAAAGCCACCAGTGCTCTTCCTCACCCTAGGGCTGCCACTTAGGTCTGAGATCCAGATTCATGACTCAGTTTCCCCAAGGTCTCTATGCTGCTGGCCCTGGCGTTGGGCCAGACCAAGTTCTCTTCTCACCCAGGTGAAAGAGCTTTTTTACTGACCTTTGAAGCAGCTGCTGCCTGTGATTTTGCACCCTGAAGCCTGCTCCAGTCCTGTCCCTGCCACACTGCACAGCCAAGGGTGGGCTGCGCTTCTCCCCGAACTTGGTGTGATAGACTTTTCCTGTTGGCCTTCCAGGCTGTCTTGGGCTAGAAATCTCTTTTACTCTGTTTTTTGTATTTTCTGCTGCTTTAGAATTTGTTTAGGGTCGTTTTTTACAGGTATTTTTTGGGCTGTAGGAGGAGAACTACAGCAGGTCTGGCAGTGTGCCCCCACGCCCCCAGACATAGTTATCACTGCATTGATCAAAGCTGTCTTTTTATTCTGGTGTAAATTATTCTCTTGTTTCTACTTAACCTCATCTGTCAGATAATAGTCTGCAGGATTCTCTGAAATTTATAGGACAGTGATATTTGGTATAATCATAAATATAATAGCATACCACAGTTTATTTAACTGTGCCCCAATTGTCTCACAAGGGTATTTATGGCACTCCTTTAGATTCGCGCTCTTTGCTCCTCCCAACTTAAGGGTTGGGAAGTTTGTTTTGCTTCTGAGTATTCTCTCCCCATTATTAGCTTCTCTCTTAAGCCTCCATATCCTTACTTGTTTCCGTTTTATGTTTGCTATATTTCTGCATCCAGCTGTGTGTGTGTGTGTATATGGGTGTGTGTGCATATGTGTATGTGTATGGGTGTGTATGTGTGTGTGCGTGTCCCTTTCTCCTTTGTCCACTGCAGATAAGAGTAACGTTCCCATGATGCCCACCCCCCACTCCTTCCTCCGTGTGTATTTTGCTCTACTCCTGTTACGAGAAGTAGCAGATTCTGCCTCCCTGCTTCACACCATTTCTACATGGATGCCTTCCTTTTATTCTCCCTTTGTCTCTACTTCAGACCTTCAGAACAGACCCAATCTACTTCCATAAGCTCCGTTTTTCCTATTTAACTCCCTCAATAACTTTCTACCGCTCTCACAATGCTGGCGCTACATCGTCACGTCGCTTCTTCCAGCTTCTGACATCACGTTGCCATTCTGGGACTCTCTGGGCTTCGGTGTTTGTGTGTCAGAGTTCCTTCTGAGCTTTCATCTTGACGTCAGGAATGCTTGAAAGTCCTCTACTTCATTAAATACCAGGTTTTTCTCTTTAGGATTACACAGTTTTGCAGAGTAAGTTGTTTTGGTTGGAATCTCTGCATCCTGCATCTCAGCATCCTGACCTTAGTTCCTTGGAGCTTGAAGTGATTCTTTCCAGCTCTTTGTGGAATTTGGGTTTTGGATTATTATTAGGCTTTCTCTCAGGAGGTGATGGGTTGATTTATTCTTCTTTGTTTACCCCCAAGTTTTAAGAACTGAGCTGTTTTCATTTAGGATTTCCAGAAATACAGTGTCCAGGCTTTTAAAAAATTCCAGTTTTCAGTTATTCTATTGATTCTTAAGTTTTCCTCTCTTTGACCTTTTCCCAGGTGTGTTGTTTTTTTATATCTTATATTTTCTTCTATTTTTTTCATCCTTTTTATTTTATTCTTTTATTTATCGTCATCTTGTGGAATTATCGTTTGTTTGGTTTGTCTTCTTTTCTTGGAGTCCGTTCCTGAGCAAAACTTACTTTCTCTTCTAAGATATTCTTTTTTCCTCCGGAATTTTTTTTTTTTATCTCTTGCTTCGTTTGTTTTAGGTGATGATGTAGCTCTTGTGGAAAAGACATTTTTTTTCCTAGGAGTCCCTACTTGTTATGGGGTCATTTGTTTTTTTGTAGAGAGAAGAAAGAATCTTTAGATTGGAAATTGTCTTTGATCCTGGTTAGCGTTTTCTTTGACTTACTCTCCTTTCCAGCTTTGGTTTTTGTGTTGAGGCTTTTTGTCAAGTTCTGGCTTCTCTCCCTGCCGTGCTTCTGAGTGGCTTGGTCACCCCAGATCCCGGGTCTGAATGCTAAGGCACCAGGGCTATTTCCTTGGGCTCCCAAAGTTCCCATCCTGTAGGTTTCTCAAGGAAGACCTCTGCTCTCCCTGCCTTTGGACACTGAGCCTCGAAGGCCCTGCATATTGTAGGCCCAGTTTGGGTCAGACTGGAGGCTCCTCCAGACTGGAGCTCACCTTGCTCGTGGACCCTCTTCCCTTTCCTATTGCTTAGTGTTTCTGGCTGATTTTTTCTTCAGTTCTGTTGTGGAAGAGGTCACTTAGAGTAATTTCTTATGATCTTTATTCAGTCTGGTGTGATTTGGGGTGTGTTTCTGGAGTATGGATATATGGTGTCTGCAGCCAGCTTAGAAGGAAATCTCTTTGCCTGTTAAATAAATACAGATTTTTTACTCTGACAGAAGAGGCCCTTCATAATCTACCTTCAATTTTATAACTATCTCATAACACTGTTTTGCACATTCTACACTTTGGGAAAAGTGGATTATGTCCAGACTTCTTTTCTCCTATTTTTGTCGTTGACATCTTTTCCCTCCTTCAGAGCCCAGCTAAAGAGGATATCTTTGGGTCTTTGCAGTCTTTCTATTTGACCTCTCTCTGTTAGCTTAGACTGAGGGTAGGGATTACATTGTTTTACATCCTTGTATCTCTTACACTTAAGTATTTGTAGAATTGAATGATATGTTTTGTTTGTTGTCTTTCAGTGTGTCCATCCTGTTTGGTATTTTTTTCTTGGCAGAGATACTGTAGTGATCTGTGGTTTCCTTCTGCTCCTTTTCACACCTGGGCAGCCAAGGCAAACAGGGTTTAGTTACCTGCTCAGGGTCACACAGCTGGCATCTGAGCCTGGATTTGAACACAGGCAGTTGAGTGCCCTGACTTGGAGCTTCACTCTCTTTCCGTTGCACCACCTAGCCAACATCCTAGTTCATACATTTAGTTAGACCGCACCTTATCGTTTGGTCTCCATGATAAGATGCAGGAGCAGTATATACTTACTGTGTTTCCCTGACACCGGTATTGTCACACATTAGATCTGTAGTGATCATTTCTTGCAGAGCGTGACTTTCTGACCTTGAGCTTCCTTCAGGTCCCACCCAGATCTTACCTTCTGCAACAAATCTTTGTGTGTCTCCCGCAGTGCTTTTGTGCCTTCCCTCCGGGATCGTTTGCAGGAGGTTGTGTGTGTGTCTGGCTTGTACGTAGTTGTTTTCAGGTTGTCTCCTCATTAACTTGCGAGTTCCTTGATTGCAGGGAAGGTTTTTGCTTCTCTGTATATCTTTGATGTTTAGCATAGTAGGTGCTTTAGGGAAGGTTTGACTGACTGCTCAAGAAGCTTCAGTAGTCTCTTTTCTCTAAGATAAAGTACAAAGTGCTTCATCTTCTTTTTTCAGCCTCACTTTCTGGGCTGATTAGACATTGCATACACCTTTATGAACATACCAGATCAGGGGTGGGGAGCCTGCAACCTTGAGGCCACACTTGAGAGCCTAGAGGGCCACCCCTGCGTTGGACCCTACGTCCTAGCCCTAATCAGTGTTTTGTGTATGTGACGTTTCATCTCTCACCACCATGATTTTGAATCATCGAAGCCCTGTGCCTCGATGCATGCCTTCCTCTGCCATCTGGAACCCTTCAAGATTCATCTCACATGAGACTTCTGTGCAGGGGCTTTCCTTACTCCAGAGTGACTTTGTATTTATTTTGTACATGTTACCTTAAAGATAGTGTTTTCCCCAATCCTTTCACTTGAGGGTGAGGACTAACTTGTTTTTGTCTTTCTTTCCTCAGCACTTAGCACAGTGTTTGGCACACAGTAGGCACTTACTTAGTAAATGTTTATTGAATTGATGCTGTTTGGAACCTGTACTTCCATGTGAATTAACTCCCTGTACTTATGAGGTTAAGTTAGGAACAAGACAAGGAAAGTGTTATGACTTCAAGGACAGAACATTCTTTTAAATAAAAGCAGAAATTCCTAGATTAATAATTAGAATTAGATGTGCTGCCAGTCTCCTTGGCAGTACACCTAACTAGGGGATGGGGAGCAGTACCTTCCCAACCCAATCAGTAAATCCTGATTGAATGAATATATTTCTAAATTGTGGACAGGTTATTCAACCTTTCTAACCTTACTATTTTTTGTTTTGTCAGAAATTTAAGGGAATGTTTATTGCATAGTCATTCGTAAGAAAGTTTGTAAAAATTATTGTAAAGTACTCTTGGGATGTTTACTTTACCAATTTTCCCTACTTCCTTACCCTCTGTCCCCTATTTCACCACCTACGTACCTGTCTATAAAGTCACCACCTATTCTCTCCTCCCTGGTTTCCTCTACCCATTTAGCCTTTCAGTTAGGAAACTATTCATCTTTGTGACCATTATCTGTTCTTTTTTTTAATATGGAACTATTTTTTTGGTTAGTTTTTATACACATATTCTTTGTGTATGTGAAAATCTATATGTATTAACATACACATATATGCATAAGTACGTGTTTGTGTTTATATACATATCTGCATGTACACACACAAATTAATACGTGTTTTATGGAAGTGATTCATTAGGATGTTTGATCCAGAAATGTGCCAGAGCTGCATATATCTTTATTCTTTGAAATATACCATCTCAAATTATACTTTAGTTTGATTAAGTAAAATAATATAGATATTTTTAATTAACTTGAATAAGTCTGTATAGCAAGAGGAACTATTAACCAAAATATTTTTCTGTCCTTAGAGCCTGTTTAATAAGTTGGTAGAACTGACTGAGGAAGCCAGGAAAGCTTATAAAGACATGGTGGCAGCAATGGAACAGGAACAGGCCGAGGAGGCCTTGAAGAATGTTAAGAAGGTGCCCCACCACATGGGCCATTCCCGAAATCCTTCTGCAGCAAGTGCAATTTCTTTTTGCAGTGTTATTTCTGAGCCCATCTCTGAAGTAAATGAAAAGGAATATGGTAAGTGGTTTTATCTATTAATTTTAACTTAAAATGTCTAACGCAATTATATGGAGGTAAATTACTCATTTACCTTAAATATGTAAAAGAGCTTTAAAAGTTTTTTTTAAAAATCTTGCCTCTTTTCATTCTATTTATAATCAGAATTAAATTACTCAAAATTAAATTTACATGGATATTAAAAAATAAACTTAACTTTGCCTTAAAAATACTTTTTTTGAACAGAAAATCAAAAATTGATTCAGGACTGAGATTGAATAGATAGATGGATCATAATTTAATGAGTGTTCTAGACTTCAACATTGTTTAGAACTGCACCCAGTTAATTGCAGAAGTTCACAGTATCCTTTGTCTGGTGGTGGAGAGGACCTTAGAGTTACCTAGTTCAGCTCCTCATTTTAAAAGGAGAGAAAACAGGTTTTCAGAGGTTGAGCGATTTAGAGAAGGTCACGCAGGCAGTCACCAACAGCACCAAGTTTCATATCGCAGTCCTTTGAGAACCCGTGACTGTCCACTACACTGCTCTGCCCTCAGGAATCCAACAACTTAAGATTCCCAGCAATCCATCGTAAGCGTTCCGTGATCCCCTGTGCAGTAAAATCTCCTTTCTGGAAAGGTTGTTCCTAGAGACTTAACCCAGGAATCTGCCGAGTGCTTTATTCAGTTTGGTTTTTGCTGTTTCCTGTTGGGGGCCTCTTGTTTTCCTCCCTAGACTCCCAGATGTTGCTCTTTTCCCTCTCAGAATGAATGAATCCTGTGATCTGCAAGCTGCTGCAATCCTCCTCCCTACCCACTTAAGTCCATAACCATCCTGAGCCAGTCAGAGGCGCGAGTCGTTCTTGGGTGCTGTGTCCAGGAGACTCTCCTAGATGCTCTCTTTTCCCTTGACGTCTGTGACCGCTCTCCTTGCTGTCCCTACCTGTCTGACTGATCCTTCTGGTTTTCCTTTGTGTTCATCCCCTGCCTCCAAGCTCCTGCGTAAGGATGTCCTTGACACCTTTTCTTTCATGATCTTACGTTATCCCTGTTCAGACAAATCCAGAACATAATCCTAAGGCCGGCCTTCTGGACATGTCCCAGTAGGTCCCATCCATGATGACTCAGACCGAATATGTCCAAAGTAGAATTCATCATGTCCCTCCCCTGCTCCCCACTCTTCTTAGAGTAAAATATAAACTCCTTTGTCTGGTCTAGGGAACTCCCTCTACCGGTGTTTGTCAGCAACTGCACCTTGTAGTCTGTGCCTCTGCACAGAGAAGTACATAGCTTGTCCAGGGTCCCATAGCGTGCCTGCGTCAGAGGTTCAGCTGGCTTTTTGTGTAGCACGTAGGGTCGTCTCTCTGTAGCGATAGGTACGCTTCTCTCTAATTATTTTCCCTATAATTAACTCTACCCAGACATATCTCCTTGTCTCATACATATAATTTCATCCTGTGTCCCTGCCTTTTTGTGTCCCACCTCCTGACCTGGAATGCCCTACTCGTTGCTTTCTTCTCCCATTTACCTTTGCTCCAGTAAACCTTGGCTAATTGACCCAAATCTCCTCTGATTGTTCCTTTACTCAGTGTTTAAAGTAGTCCGTGAAAAGAGTAAGAAAGACATCTAATAAATTTTAACAGTTAAGAAAAGTCTTTTTATTTAGAAAAACTGAAGAGAAAGCCAGCTTTACTTAGTGGAAAATTTAAATTGTGGAACACTCTTGGAAATTTCATTATTCTTAAAGTACATTGAGTAATGCAAATTAGACAAACATAACCTTGCCTAGTGGAAATGAAATGATGGCATTGGATTGTGATATTCAAGAGCTTTCCTGGCTCTAAATTCTTTGATCTTAAGTCTTCAGAAAATTGCTTTAATTCATGAAAGGGGGGAAATACAATAAAACATGAAAATTCTTTAGAGGAAAAAATTGAAAATTGCTGCAAAAAATTATTAACCATAGGAAATTTGGAGACAAAAAAATACTGTAATTCCAGAATATGTGTCCCAAGAAAAAGTGAACAGACATCTTGCAGGAGTTACCACTAAAAATCAAAGGCTAGAAGCCAGCTGGAGAACCAGGATTCACTTTCAGAAGACAATACCAAAAGCTGTACTGAGGGATGAAAATGATAGCCAAGACAAAATTCTTTGAAAGAATTGTTAATGGTAGCTCAGGAGATAGGATAATTCCCTTCGAGTTTCTGAAGAACTGTTATGTGGAAGTAGGGTTAGACTTGTTCTCCGTGACTGCAGAGGACGTTATTAGGAGCAGTGTATACAGAGTTCATAAAAATTGCAATTCTGATGAAAGGAGAAATTTTCTACCAATAAGAGCTATCTGAAAATGGAACAGGTTGCCTCAGAAGCTCATACATGCAAAGGCCAACATGCGAGAATCCAAAATTAAGAATAGGATCACTTCAATATACATAACCTTTTAGAGCAGGAGTTCTTAACCTGGGGTTTGTGAACTTGTTTTTAAAAATATTTCTGTGATTACATTTCAATATAGTTGGTTCTTACTTTGGGGATCTTATTTTATTTTATACATTTAAAAAACATTTCTTATGAAATTAGGTCTATAGGCTTCATCAATTTTCCACAAAAGTCTGTGATTCAAGGAAAGGTTAAGAACCTCCATATTAAAACCATCATGGTTTCTGCAAATGAAAATTGGGTTTTAAGTAATCTCCCCAGAGCAGTTATTAGGAGTAAGTAAGCATATGGGCCAGGAAGAACCAATGGATATGATTTATTTAGTTAAAATCTTTTGCCTTACCTTAAATTTTATTTTTAAGGTGAAATATGATAGGCATTGTGGTGTCAAGGATAGAAATTGGCTTAAATGTAGGAATCATCTAAATAGGGAAAGTATAAAACCTTGGAACTCCCAGAGACAGCACTAAGCAGATTTTATTTAGCATTTTCACAAGTGATCTGGAATATTTTACATAGTAAAATCTCTAGGTTTGTAGGTGACATGAAACCCTTTTGCATAAAAGTCAGGTTTCTGGGGAAAAAAGAATTAAGAACTGACAAGCCTATTTAAGGAGAAGGAAAAATAACATTAAATTTGCTCAAATAAAAATGTGTTGCTTTGGCCTTTAAAAAGCCAAGTAAGTAATGGGAACCTTTGGATGTTGGGTAGAAAGTTATATTCTGCCCTTTTAGCAACCAGAATTGTAGGGCACCCTTGTTTTGTACATCTTAGACATAACAGTTGGGGAAATATGAAGAAAAGCAACTCCAAAGACCTCAAGAAATGACAGGCCCCTAATGTATGAATTCAGTGTTACCACTTGCACACAGAACATTCATTCCTGTCTTTGCTGGTGTTTTCCCTTCATTTCTTTACCTATTCATTCTTCAAGGCCTAACTTAAATCTCACTTTGTCCTATTCTAACCCCACCAGTGTCTTCCCTTCCTCCTCACGTATGGGTTACTCTTACATGCTTATTGGGGACAAGTTTCCTAGGTGTAAGGGATTCCCCTGATCTCCTCCATTGACGCAGGTCAGGAACCAGTCTGAGGGCAGTGCCTGGGACGTGTCTGAGGCAAGTGTAACTCAGGCCTTATGAGTCCAGAGCCATCCATCTGTCCACAGTGCCATGCTTCTTCATTGCACATATTAATACTTTAAATTGTTTTTCCTGGTCTCATGTATGTTCGTTTTGTCTTGTCTTCTCTCTTTCCACAGTACTTAGCCATAGTGCTAATAAGAACTTAATGCATGTTGACCCAGTCCTGGTGTGAGGGACGGGCCGGTCCAGGGTCTTCCGACTCTACTGCCAATTACCACTCTGTGTCTCTTGTTCTTAATTTTCGTAGTGTTCCCTGGAATTAGCGTGATCATTAGTTCTGCTTCCCTACTGTGCAGCTGTTCTGAATGCAACTTGCCTTCTTCTGTACTGCCCAAGATGTTAGAATATAGCTGTCTTCCAAGTAAACTTAAAAGGAGTTTACCTGTTCCTGGCCTGGGATTGGGGAGTGGTACACTATGCATACAGTTAAATAAATATATCAACAGAGGAGGAGCCATCAGGAAAAGTTTCAGATAGGAGCTGGAAATTGAGCTGAATTGTGAAGGAAACTGGGGATGGGGGAACATCCAGGAGCTGAAATGATGAGTCCAAGGAATGCCTACAGGATTGTTTGACTGAAGGAGGGACGTGGAATAAGACTCGTGGGAGCCTTTAGTAAGCACTTGGTATGTTTGAGGCACAGCGTTGTGTAGGGAGGACGCAAAGACAGTCAAGCCCGCCCTCAGAACTTCCCGGCTTTCTCATCTGTAAGCATGGCTCACCTGGCCACCAGCAGTGCACTGCTCATCTGGAGTTTCCCTTGGATGCAGATTGTCCATCAGATTGTTCTTGTTTTTCTGAATTGTGACCACTCAATTTGGTCCTGTTCTTGGATGCATTCTTCTTAAACCTGACATACTGTAAACGTATTCAGGAGCAGTATGGTATATCTTTCTTGTGGCCACCTGAATTGTGTGCCACCTGAATTGTGTGTACCATTTTTACCTCGACATTATAGCACATCTCTTATGGCAGCTAGAAACAGATACCTTGTGTCTTTCAAGTCTTCTCCATTTGGGTCGTTTGCCAAGTTCCTGTTTCCAATTTGGGGGACATTTAGGGCTCATTTTCAGAGCAGAATTAACAGGCATTCTGTAAACTCACCCCAGTTTATTGACTCCACTTTGCTAGGTTCTTCTCAATAGCTTTCGACTTAAACAGCAAAGGAAGAAGAGGGTTTTTTCCCCAAGGTATTTTATATCCATTCTTAGAATGTCCAGTTTTTTAAACACTAAAGCTTTTCAAGGAGAGGGATATGAGAAGTGAATAGCTGGCTGAGGGACAGTGTCAGACAGGATTTGGTTTCTGGTCCATCACTTAGGATGGCAGAATGATGGACTCAGATGAGATGTTTAGGAAGGCATGGCCTTAAACTGAAACTTGAGGCATGTGGTCTGTAGTGCCACAGATCCTTAGTCTTGGCAAACACTAGGTATTCTCATGCACTTAAACTAGATATTGGGAAGCATATTTCAGAAGAGGATAACAATTGTGTGGAGACTTTGAGAAAAAAATGTGCCTCAAGAGGGCTGGGAAAACCCTAAAAGACAGAAACAGAGTTTTTTAAAGTCAGGATTTACTATCAAGACGAACAGGAAGGAGCAGGCACTTTTTTGTGCCACTGTCACTGCTATACTCACAACACTCCTTTCCTCTAATAAAAGCCCAACTTTGTAACAGTTTTTACCTAGGTTCTAGTAAAACATAAAGTGTTTCATATTTCTCTTATGAAAAAGGGGAGGACATGTTGGCTGGCAATAATACAGCTGGATGGATTCAGAATTCTTGAAATCATCAGGCACTCGGAATAGACCTTAAAGGTTCAAGGTTGTCTTGGCAGGACCCCTCCAGCAAAGTTCCTCCGGGGCCTTGACTTCTCCCTGGGCGTTGTAATATTTATATCAGTTGATTGGGTAAATGGCAAGCTTATCACATTTTTAGTTGACACAAAACTGAGAAGGATTAGCTAGCCTACCAGAAGACAGTCAGGACCTAGGTAAATCTCAGCATACTTAGAACATTGCTCTGAATCTGCAAAAAGGAAATTCAGTGGGAATTGGGTTCAGACATGAGCTTCACAAATAAAAGGGAGGGAGATACTGTTACGATGAGTCAGTAGTGTAATGTGGTGGCCAAAGAAGCTGGTGGCATCTTGCTGTTACGGCAGCAGTAGCTTATGCTTTGCAGAAGTAAAGCTTCTAGGAATAAGGATACGACAGGTCCACTGTATTTTGTTCTGATAGTATTTCATCTGAATTATTGTGTGCAGTTCTGCACCCCACAGGGTGAGAAGGAAACTGATAAACTGAGTAGTATCCAGAGGAGGAGAGTCAGGATAGGGAGAGGCCTTCAGTCCATATCATATGGAGATTAGTTGAAGGAACCTAGGATGTTCAGGCTGAGAAAGAGAACCCACCAAAGGGAATATGTTAGCCATATGCAGGTATGTGAAAGGCTGTGTGATACAGAGGGATCAGACTTGTTCTCTTTGGCCCCAGAAGGAAGAGCTAGGAGTAGTGGGTGGTGTTACAGAAACCAATTTAGGCTCTTTGTCAGGAAACAATTTCTCCCAATTGCCCCAAAGTGGAAAGGGTGCCTTGGTGATGGCTTCTTCCTTGGAGGTCTTCAAGCAGAGGTTGGATTACCATTTGAGGAGTGTCTGATAGTGAGAACTTCTTCTAGGTATAGGTTGGACTGGAGGCCTGCTGAAATCCCTTAGAACTCTAAAATTCTTAATTTCTGCATTATGAGCCAACAAAACCCTTAATTTGTTCAGTTACTGCTGCTTACCTGGGGTTCTGGGGAGTTGGTCAATTTTGAAATAACCTCCTAATGAAAATATCTGTTTTGCTACTCACAGAAACGAATTGGAGAAACATGGTGGAAACCTCAGATGGACTGGAAACATCTGAAAATGAGAGAGATGCTTCGTATAAAGTTACTGCACCTGAAGTGCCCAGTAAGGTTCCTGTTAATAAGCAGCTACCCCCAGTGACTGCCAGCAGCACTGCCTCGGCCGCAAACCCTGGGAAATGTACAGCGGGCGACAGAGACGAAGTGAAGCCAGATGACCTGGAGTGGGCGTCGCAGCAGAGTACGGAGACCGGGTCTCTGGACGGGAGCTGTCGGGACATTTTGAATTCTTCTATCACCAGTACCACAAGTACTCTTGTGCCGGGAATGCTGGAGGAAGAGGAGGATGAAGACGAGGAGGAGGATGAAGATTATCCCCCTGAGCCCATATCTGTAGAAGTGCAACTCAACAGTAGAATTGAATCATGGGTCTCAGAAACCCAGAGAACTATGGAAACCCTTCAGCTTGGGAAAGCCCTTAACGGAGCAGAAGAAGATAATACAGAGCAAAGTGGAGAAGAGGAAATGGAGGGTCCGGAGCCGGCAGATCCAGTAACTGACGGTGAGGAGTGGAGAGCTGACAAGCAAGCCAGCAATGTCCAAGAGAAAGCCAACAGCTGCCCGTCTTTGAAGAAAGAGCGTTCTGATCCTATTACAACATAAAGATGCAGCACTCAGGAAATTAAAAAAACTATATATATATGTATATATGTGTGTGTATGTATGTTTGTGTGTATGTGTGTTTGTGTGTATGTGTGTGTGTACACACGCACATACATACGTAAAATTAACTGTCAGGGTTTCAGCCATTACCTTTTATGCTTCATCTCAACATTTTGCACTGTTAAATGTTTAATAAGTGTATTTAATTCCCTACAGAAATATTTTTGTAGCTGTCTTTGTTACTTGTTTCATGATGATCTGTAGCTTAGCTTTTAATTAACATCAACATGTATTTCTAAGAGCTGTCTATGAAAATTTTGGCAAATAAGTTCTAACTTTTTCTGTGATAGAAACTAGTGTTAAAAGATCAGTTTTAAAAGAAATACTTTGAAAATGCCTACTTAGGCTCATATTTTGAAAACAGAAGATACAAGTTTTAAGCTCAACAGCAGTTTATCGGTATTTTCATTCAGAGTATCCCACTGTACTTTTAATTTTGGACCATGTCGTTCTAATGAAAGCAGGGAGGTGGGAGTGGGGGAGGAGATGGACTTTCCTGGCTGCTATAAAAGAAGTGGAGATAATGCATCAAAAGTAAAACAACCCACCTCATGGAAAGGAAAAGGGTAATTAGGACCGGAAACGTTTCATGCCAAGTTTGACGAAGCTTTAGAAGCATATTTCAAAGGCTGTTCATCCATTTAGAAAGATGCACATTGTAATGAGATAAAATAATACCTCTCAAACTTTTATGGTAGAGGAGGAAACTTAAACCATGGTGTCCAGTGACAGTCTGTGCTTGTCACAGCTAATACTGACCATGATCACCCTCATTCTGATATTGTTTTTTACTCACTTACCTCAGGAATGCTGTTGTACATGATCTATATTACACAGAATTTGGCATGTTTTGACAGGTAAATATTTAATAGTTAAGTGTAACTGTATATGAAGCACTTGATGTAAAGTATTCAAAGGCAAGGCTTGGGTACTGATAGATGCTGATATAATCTTGCATGTTTCTGGATCTTGACTCCCTTGAGTTAAGATCTTGTGTAGAGTGAAATCTTTGCATGTCAGCTGCACTAGCCTCATCTTACGTCTCCTGCATAGTAAAGAAGGAAGACCATGGCTACTGATGCAGCGGAGACACAAGGCATTTACAGAACTGCAACGTATCCTGGTTACTTAAAGCTCAGAAGAGAGGAAGTTGTCATAGTTGTAGTGAAATTTGCCTGATGGCGATTCAGAGGGAGCAGTTGTATGTACTGTATATTTACTCCTTGATCACTTTAAAAAAGTTCATGTCACTGCCCTTCTTTAGCAGTGTGTGCACAGAAACTACCTGCTGCGAGGAGTTAAACTTACTGAGCTCAGTTCTCCACCTTCGTCAGACACCTACCAGGCTCTCATGAGCCATTTCAGGTTTGTGGTGGTGGGAGTGTCAGACCATCCCGTCTCCACCTCTTACACAAAACCAAAATAAGTTTTTGCTCACCAGCTCTCACTACCTAGGCAATAAGACTGGTTCGAACGTGACATCTAGGGATGGAAGAGGTAGAGTTCTCTCCTTGCCACACCACTACCTGGCAGGTTGTGCCTCCCAGAGCCAGAAGAGGAGAATTGGGCAGAATATTTATTTAAGTCATTGAAACTACTGTATTCGTTTTGGTGTTTTACAGTGTTGGCATTTTAGTTCTTGGAACATTCTAGGGTTAATGATTAATGTTAGCCTTCTTGGAGATGCTAATGAGTGTTTGAGACCCACAGAAAATTTGTGGATTATAGAAAATACTCATAATTGAGAGACACAGATATCTAGAAAATATTGATAATTTTTTAACCTTATTACTGTGTGAAAGGGGAACACTATTGTCTTTTCCTTTTGTTCCCCAGTATAGACTTCCTCGGCACTAAGTAATGGGCATTTTAAGAATGCGGTGTGTAAGGAATGACGCCTCTTATATTGTAATCATGGACAGTCATATGGCAGATCTTACTGTCTCTACACATATAGAAATATTAGCCAACACAGGAAATGATAGAGGTTTTGAACTACTGACAATCTCTCCTCCCCTAAAAAAGTGAATTTAAAGATTTTAGTACTTTCCGTGATGTATATTTTCTTTGATTAGTTAATGTCAGTGATTCAGATAACTCTTGATCTTGAGATAATACTACAATGATTTCTTATATTTTATATATCTTTTCTGAACTTGAATTGTCATTTTAAAGTTTTTTGACTTTGTATACAGGAAAAGTTCGGGTAATTCTCAGACCACCAATTCCTTGTAATTTTGCTATAGATTTCAGAAGTGTTCGATAATGTGTGCAATAGACCCTCTCACCATTGTGGTACCCATTCTGCCAGTGCACCCCAAGGGACCATGGCCTTTTTGTAACAGCAGACAGGTCACCTCTAGAGGCTAAACCAAAATTTGGCAGTGGGTGTGCTACCCTGCTGAGAGAGTGTGCTTAAGTATTAATAATGTGCTTAGGACTTGTTTCCTTTGGATAAATTATAATGATGTTATCATTGTAATAACTACAGATGTGGAGAAGTTTGTCAGGTATCCAAAAGTTAGGAGTTTTGGGGGAAGTTTGGAGAACAAGGAGGAGAATTCATGATGGTGAAATTGTGATTCTGTCAACACTCAAGGCATAGCTTTTTTCTAATTTTTGGATAATTACTTTATTGGGATTAATTATTTGAAATGTTATATTTCTATTTCAGTATATAGATATGATTTACTCTGTGGGTTATCACACTCCCCAAAACAGATTTTCTCGCTGCCATGGCTTTGTTTGCTGTGAGGATAACTACTCATAAAACAGATGTTCGTACTAGTTTTAATTTTTAGTTTAAGCCATTTGTAAATCCTGTAATATATTTCTTTTGGCTAAATATGGGGAAAATAATGTGAGGATAGAGTTGGAAGAACAGTTTTTAAAGGAACTGACTGGAGATCATTTTTACAGAAAAGGTATTTTATATACCTCCAATACTTGGGAAAGAAATTTAGTCAGAAGGTGATTTCATGTAGTTTATTAATTAAATATTCAGAAACTGTTCATGTCAGAATAATGCACTTGTCTGATTTCTTAACATAAGCTGGGGTGGGATGGGGAGGAGTGGGAAATGTTACATGGAAATGGGTGATGAACTATACACATAGATTGAGTTAATTTCTTTTAACATAAAATTTAAATTTACTACAATGTTACTTTAAATATGTGTATACAGAGTATTACTGTTTGAAAAGCTGCTGTTTGCTTTAAAAACTGTCATTTTAAGTATTTAAGTTGTGCCAACTCATCAGAATATTAACTTAATCTATTTAAAATATGGACCAGATTTTAATGATTTTTTTAAAAATTGCAGTGAAAGAGAGATTTTTTTTCCAAATGAACCCTTCCTTTTTCTTTCTTTCCCTCAACAAGCAGAATGAGGCCATAATGAAAAACTATAGGGTTTTCAACCCAGCCGCACATCACGGAAACTACCAGAACGTCTGTTTAACCTGAAATTCGAACCCCAAGTCCTGAAAACTTGCTGTTGGCGCACCTCACCTTCAGAGTATTCATATGTTGTGTGTAATATAGTATGTTCTTTTATTTTAAATAGTTCCTAACGAAATGCCACATTTATCTATAATTTAATGTCTTGAAACTTACTATGCTCTGGTATAAAGTTAGCAAATTAAGTATGAATTGGAACATGAAGGGTTTTTTTAAAAAATGTTTTTAGTTATTTGCTATATTAAGGATAACTGTTCTGTTAATCATTTTGGAGTAATAACAGCTTTTTTGCACTATGTAAATATTAGTGGGGACTCTTATATAACCAATAAAATGATTGTAGAAATTGGTCATTTATTGTAGTATGAAGAGGTGAAGGTGTAATTGCTCATCAGTATCATGAATATAGAATAAATATGGGAACATCTTGGCTGTAGGGTTGTTTAACACGGAAACAGGTTTCCAGAAGAATGTTGAGTGTCTCTGAAATTGCTTCAAAACAGTAGCCATAGCATTCTACAGCTTGCTGAAGGTGCTTTGGCTCCAGGCCACCAGCTGCTCCTCAGAAATCTCCTGAGTCAGAACCTTTGCGATGGGTGCCCTCTATCCGTTGGTTTCCAGAGTTTGGGTTGGGAGTTGTGACTGGAATCCAAGGAACGTATGGTCAGCCGGTCACATGCAGTCCTTAGATAGGCGGTCAGGGATCTCCTCTCCAGCTCACCCTCACCTGTCCTTCACCCATTACAGCCCAACACTCCCCAGCTCCTTCACCTCCCAAGACTGTTCAAGCTCTCAACGTTCTTTTCCAGGCCTTAACCTCTCGGTGAGGTTGTAACCCTACCTTACTCAGGCACCCACAATAGCTGCTGAGTTTGTATGATGAAAAAAGTTTGGGGAGCACTATCCTGATTTGGTAGTCTCCAAATTTTTTTGATTGCATACTCCTATTAATTTTTGAGCATGTACGTCACATAAATGTGTGTTTATTTCTAAGTTGTGTAAATGTACCGTTGTACTAATAATATAAATTCATCAGTAAGGATTTATTGTGTACCAGACCCTGTGATAGGCTCTAGTAAAACAAAGTGCAACTGAAACTATTCCTACTGAAAAGGAAGTTATATTATCTAATTTGCATAAAACAAAAATGAAATGTATTTTATTAATAAATTTCCTTATTATACAATAATAATTTTATTATATGTTAACTAAAAAATTTAAAGCCAATTTAAAGTTTTAAGGCCAATAGGAAGCCACTGAAGCTACTGAGAAAGTCTTGTGGGTATGGTCAAACGGTTTTATGAAAATCACTTTGGCAGCTGAATTGGAGTGAGGAGAACCTTAGAACAGGGAGACCAACTGAGAGACGTTTACAATAGGAGTCCCGAATTAGGGTGATAGCCATGTGAATAAAATGACCTGTGAAGGTAGAAATGATGAGGTTTGGCAGTTGGTAGGATGTATTAAGTGAGAGAGGAGATGTCCTTTGTAACAGTAATTTTGTGAAACTGAGTGATTCAGAAATATGGTATCTCTGGAAAGAAAAACAATGTATAGTGAGATTTGTGATCCAACCCATCCGTACCTGCTTATCCTGTCCCATCCAAAAAGAAAATGGGACAGGTAGGACTCTTGACTGGGTTACTACCTGAGAAGTGTTTTGATGGTCACAACGTTGATGAGTTTAGGGGTATGGGTGTGTATGCTGGGAGAAGAGGTGTGCAGAATATTCAATAATACAACCCAAAGCTACTACCTTGGGAGGCTGGATTGCAATTAAGTTATAGTTTCACTGAGGGGCAGACTCCAAAGTTAGGTACGGAGAGGGAAGTTGGAGGCCTGTGCAGATGAAGGGGGGCGGTGTACGTGGAGAATCAGGCTACGTAATCATGTTGGAGTCAAAGCCCAGGATATTGGATATCCTAAAGACTGAGATGGAATCCTGTAATTGAAAGTCACAGGGACCCTTACAAAGTGTCACTGTATTTATGGTAGATGCTAGGTGTGCCAGTCAGCAGAGGAAGTTATTTTAATGGCAGTATATTTTATTAGAACATCGTATAATTGATAAGGGATGGGCCGGGGTTCTGGACAATTCACATAATTTGTTTTGCTGGATTTTTTTGTGTGTGGCTAAGGAGAGACATGGAGATCTCAAGTGTTGTAATATTTACAATGTTCATTCTCGACTTTGTGTTTGTTTCTTATTGCATCACTTCATTTTTACATTCTCTGCTATTTTCTTTTTTTTTAATATCCACTGCTTTATTAAATTCTCCACCTTTGATCCAAGCTATCAGTTCTCTCTCTTTTTTTTTTTCATCTTAGGAGCTCTGTTTAGAGACCACTAGGTAGCAAAGTGGATAGAGCCCTGGACCTCGAGTCAGGCAGGTCAGGAAGACCTGAGTTCGAATGTAGCTTTAGTCACTAGTTGGGACTCTGTGCAAGTCATTTAACATTTGTCTCAATCTCTCAGCTGTAAATGAGAATAATAGCAGCCACATCCTAGAGTTGTCATGAGGTATTCCTAAAAGGTTTAACACAGTGTGGAGCACACTGGGCACTTAAATGCTTCTCTCCTTCCTTCCTTCCTTCCTTCCTTCCTTCCTTCCTTCCTTCCTTCCTTCCTTCCTTCCTTCCTTCCTTCCTTCCTTCCTTCCTTCCTTCCTTCTTCCCTTCCTCCCTTCCTCCCTTCCTTCCTTCTCCTTGAGATTTTTTCCAACAATTCTTTTACCTGTTAGTATTTCTTATTTATTTTCATGTGTTCTTTTGGTTTGTTTTACCATTTTTTTCTGTAGTTTTCTCTCTTCCCACTACCCTTCCCCACTATTTTAGTTTAATTTACTTGGCATTTATCTTGCTCTTTGAGGTGATAGAGGAGGGGAGCTGTGCTTTGTGAGAACCAGTTAGAGGAGAACCCCCAAACTCTTAATCAGTAGTTATCCAGAACACAAGCAGCTTCTGCCAGTTTCTCCCCAACAAATAATTGTTTTTCCACAAACCGACCAGAAGGTGGTGTGCATTACACCTGCAGTAAGCCACAGTGGGAAACTGGGCATTAATCCTAAAATATTACCTTCTCTGTGGTTGCTACTTTGAACTTTGGCATTGGGAACAAAGCAGCTGTAGCTATAGGTCAGTTGCTGATCGCATTAGTAGAGGGAGTTTAGTAGATAAAAATTTCCTTACCAGTTCTCTGGTAATGAAGCCAGTGTTCTGGGTTCCCCCTCCTCCCCCAAAGCAAGTCACTATGGTGCTGGTGAGATCATTACCACCGTTTAATTTAAACTACCGTTTTTGGTTTACGTTTCGTAAATTCATAGAATTTGGGGACTAAAGAGAGCTCATTTACCCAAACCACTTTATTTCGCAGAAGGTGAAACAGATCCAAGTGGATTAAAGTAACTCTTCCCAAAGCCTTGTTATTAACGCAGAGCTGTTAGTATTCAGATTGTCGGCACAATCTGTTATTTCCTTCTGTGACGTTACTGTCCATTCCTTTAGGTCTTTGACCATGTGTGTTTTCCTTTATATATTGTTTGGTTTATATAATATTTCGTGATTTCCCTAGTAAAGGATGGAGACTGCCATTTCTGATATTGGAGGTTCAGATTGTGTTTACTTCAACTTCTAAGACCGAGGACAGCTTAATGAATTTGGGGGCCAGTGGAAAGGTGGTCCAACAAAGCACTAGAAGATCAAGTATTTAGGAAAGTGGGGACCTCTTTAGCTTTTCTGTTCACGTCGCCAAACCCCTATACTTCCCACCCTGCACCTGTCCCAATTTGCTGACGTGCGGTAAGTAACACATCCAGTTCACAACTTTATACTGGTGGCTGCCACGTTGGACGCAGGCATGAAGTGACTAATGACTAATGCGCGCAATGTCTGTGTGAATGTAGTTTGTGACCTTGTCTTTTGCATTTAATGCCCCTTGTGTCCAGGGCATTGGTCCCAAGAAGGGCGGAAGAGAACTTAAGAACTAGTTGATATTTCCAATTGCCTCTTACCCCAGTTGCCAAAAGACCAGAAAAGGAATAAAGTTACCTATTTTCTGCCTTTTGCACCTTTTGGTTTAAAGGACTTTGGGATCACAAGTGGGAATTGTAAATTTGTGAAGTATGATTTATATGTAAACAGTATGGGTGTTGTTTTCACAGAAAGAGATCGAATCGTGCCTCCCCACTGCCCCTTACAATGTGTCTGAATGGTACAACAGTACCGCTGTACTGATACTTATTTTCTCCTTAATATATTTTATTTGTTTCATTAAAATATTTACCAATTATGTTTAAAAAAATTTTAACATTTTTTAAAGTCTTGAGTTCCAAATTCCCTTCTTCCTACCCCTTGAGAAGATAAGCAATATGTTGTATATTATGTCCTATAAAGACATAGTAAGTCTTTATGCTGGCACATATTAAAGGAGAAATTACATAAATTTAAAAATGTAGATAGTCAACAAATATTTATTAAGCACTGTTATGTGCCAGCTACTGTAATAAGTACTGGGCATAAAAAAGAAAAAAAGCAAACCAAAACTAGTTCCTGCTCTCAAGGACCTCACAGCCTAACGGGAGAAACAACATGCAGACAACTCTGTATGAATAAGATGTACTCAGGATAAACTGGAAATAACAGAAAGAAGAAACTAGTGTTGAGATTTGGGAAAGGCTTCTTGTAGAAGGTGAGATTTTACCTGGGGCTTGAAGAAAACCAGGGAGGTGAGAAGATTGAGAAGGGAGAGAATTCCAGACACAGGGAATAGGCAGTGAAAATGCCTGGAGGTGGGAGATTAGGGAAGGCAACAAGACAGGCAGTGTTAATAGATTGTAGAGTGGTAGAAAGTAAGGTTATGAAGAACTATGAAAACCAAAAGAAGGATTTTTATATGGAGATGACTGGGGTCTATTATATGAGGGAGGAAGGAGTGATATGGTCAGGCCTGTGTTTTAAATAGCTCAATTTTGACATGAGTGAAGGATGGATTGGAGTGGAGAGTCTTGAAGGAGGGAGAACACCGAGAAGGCTATTGCAAGAATACAGGTGTGAGGTGATGAGGGTCATACCAGAGTGCTGAGTGTCAAAGGAAAGAAGGGGGCCCATAGGAGAGATAATACAAAGGTAGAAATGACAGAACTTAGCAAAAGATTCGATATGAGGGATGAGAGGGAAGAGTGCTGTAAACCATGGTGCATGGAAAGATGGTGGTGCCCTCAACCATAATAGGAACAGGAAGAGGGGACAGTTTGGGGGGAGAATAACGAGTTCATTTTTGGACCTACTGAATTTTTGTGTGGTTTGTCCTTCGTTCTTGAAGAGGATCATGACATCAAGAAGATGATGCCATGACTTGCAAGTGGATTGGATTTTAATGAGGAAGGGCTGTGCAAAGTCACCAACGTTGCTTTCTCCTCTGGTGTTCAGGGTCCAATGGAGATACAGATCAGGACGACGAGTTTAAGATGCCTACAGGATACCTAATTTAAGCGTTCCAACAGACATTTTGAAATGTGAGCAAGGTCAGGAGAGAGGTTAGGGTTGGCTGAGTAGATCTGGAATTCATTGTGGAGATGGTACATGCTTTCTGAAGTCTTGACTTTGTAGATCTGATCATGTCAACCCCCCTCCTCAAGAAACTTCAGTGACTTTGTATTGCCTATAAGAGCAAACACAAAATGCTCTGGCATCCAAAGTCCTTCATAACCTAGCCCACTCCTACCTTTCCAATTTTACACGTTACTGTCCAACACATACTCTTCAATCCAGTGATGCTAGACTCCTGGCTGTCCCATGATTAAGGCATTCCATTTCTTGGCTCCAGGCTCCTAATATATATGTGTGTGTGTGTGTGTGTGTGTGACACACACAGACACACACACATATTTGCATGTTGTCTCCACCATTAGATTGTAAGGTCCTGGAGGGCAGAGACCATTGCTTATCACTTTTCATAGCCCCAGTGCTTAGCACAATGTCTGGCACATAGTAGGTACTTAATTTTAACTGATTGGCTCAGGGATTGATTACTTATGAATTATCTGGGATCCTTTTTCTTTCTCATGCTTCTCATTCTCTTCCTATTGGTCCATTCGTTTTCCTGACCAGTATAGTTTTACTGCTCACAAAGACCTCTGCACAGGAGTAGTGGGAAATAATTAGCTCTTTCTTAATAGGTGCTCTCATCAAAATGGATGAGACCAAAGCTATTGGTTTTTAGCGTATCTGTAACTTTAGCTTCCCCTGCTACCAGCCACTTTTCTAAGCTACCCCCTCCCCCAATACCAACCTATAGAAAATTTGTTGACCCTAATCCATGTATAATTCCTATTTTAAAGGGGGCATCAAGTGAAGAAACTTTTACACATCTGGAAAAGAGGCATAAAGATGGCTGCGTGTAAAGCATCTTATTTATTTCTTCGTGTTCAGAATTTTCCAACCTACCCCTCAAGATGTTTGCTAGGGACTTTAGATCAGAAGTTCTTAACTGGGGTCTGTGAACTGGTGTTTAAAGTATATTGAATACTATATTGCAGCATAAATTGTTTCCTTTGTAATCCTGTCTTCTATTTTATTCATTTAAAAACATTCTGAGGAGTCTGTAGACTTCACCAGACTGCCAAAGGAGTTTATAGTGCATACACACACACACACACACACACACACACACACACACACACACACACAAAGGGGAGAAGGAAAGGGAGGAGAAGAAAAACCTGTTTCTAAAGGGATTAAAAAGAATACTTCTGAGGGAATTGCAAAGCCTTTCAAAGAACCAAAAATGGGGCTAGAAAGGTAGAGCAGGGCTCGTCCCCAGTGGTGTTCTAGGCACAGGGATTGCATCTAAGTACACTAAAAAGTCTTCTCAGTGGCTCCTGCAGCACAGACGGGTTAAGCAGCAGCAGCAGCTTTGTGTGGCTCAGGGACATGCCCCAGCTGCACCAGCTACAGGGGATGGACGCTGATCCGTCTCCAAGTGGAGGAAAGCAGTGGGAGAATGTGACCTCAAAGGGTTAGTAGTTTTGATCCAAGCAGCTAAGGAGTGGTTTTTTTTGTTTTCCATCAGCCAGCACTTCTTACAAGATACTGTCTAAAAAAGATTACTAAAGGCAAAATGCCTTCCACATCCAGAGAAAGAACTATGGAGCAGATCGCTTGTGTGTCTGTGTGTGTGTTGCATTTTGGTTTGTTAGATGATTTCTCCCACTCATTTTAATTCTTCAACACAGCATGACTATGGTGAAAATGTATTTAATAGGAATGTATGTGTAGAACCCATACAAAATTGTATGCCATCTCAGGGAGGGAGGGGAAATTAGTCATCTAAGTTATGTGGTAGTGATTGTAGAACACTCAAATAAAATTTAAAAAAATAAAAAAAAATTAAAAGATCGCTAGATTTGAAATTGCACCAGCAGGCTTAAACTTTGGCCCTGTCACCTGTGGGGTTTCCTCACTTCCTCACTCTAAACCTTCTCTCAGTTAATTGAACAGATTGCATTAAGTCATCTTTGAGGTTCCGTGTGAACTTGCAGTGTAGTCACCTCTCTGATACTGCGAGGTAAACTCCTAATTGGAAGCCCCATTTCACACAAATTAGGGGTTAGATTCCACATGTTAAATTCTTCCTTTTCTTCCAAGAATACTCTCCTTAGATTCCAAAAAACTCTAGTAAGCTAAATTTCAAAATAGCTCTTCAGGGGGGTAATGACCCTTCCCAAGATAGTGATTTTTACAGGATTTAGACCTGAAAGCTATCCCAAAATCATACATTTTGAGGGAGAGAGGACCCTCAGAAGTCTTCATTTCTTCATAAAGAGACCTCTTTATTTTACAAATGAGGAAACTGAGCATACTCAAGTAGCATACTCAAAGTCACATAGATAGTTGAATTGTCAGAGCTGAGATTTGGACCAGGTCTTGTTCATTGCTCCAGGATGTACTCCTCGAGATCCAATCCCCTCAATTCTATCAATGAGGAAACCGAAGCCTAGAGATCTCTCAGGTAGGATGCAAACCCAACTACTGGACCCCAAATCTAGAGCTCTTTTCAACTCCAGGTGCTGCCTTTTCTCGTTTGAGGGGAAGAAGGGAGAAAAGGAAGGAGACAAATAGGAGATATCCCTCATCCCACTAAGAGTTTCCTGACCTTTACTCCAAATCTTGGTGTCACTGCCAATATGCCACATTCCTCTGAAAACAGAACACCCTTTACCATGTAATCTCTGTGAAAGGAATGTTATACAGAAACAGAAAAAAATGATTTTTTGTTCAGTTGTTTCCAACTCTTCATGACCTTATTTGGGGCTTTCTTGGCAGAGATATTAGTTTGCCATTTACTTTCCCAGCTCATGGGAGAAGGCTGAGGCAATGAGGCTTAAGTGAGCTGCCCAGGGTCATCCAGCTAGTATCTGAGACTGGATTTGAATTCAGGTCTTCCTGACTCCAGGCACTCTATCCAATGCACTACCTAGCTGCCCTGAAAATTTATAAGCTGCACTCAAGCTTTACATAAGCTAAATTTGGACTGAAAACAATATTTATACAGCTCAGTTCTTTCATTATTTTGCAATAACTCTATGAAACAGGTACTACAGGTATCCCCACAATTTTAGGGGTGAAGAACCAGAGGCAAAGAAAAGTTAAATCACTTGCTC
Source organism: Bettongia penicillata ogilbyi (assembly GCA_023548195.1). NCBI lineage: Eukaryota > Metazoa > Chordata > Mammalia > Diprotodontia > Potoroidae > Bettongia > Bettongia penicillata. The sequence goes on along the minus strand of JAJHZJ010000455.1, from coordinate 1,990,825 downwards.
ATGTCCACTTTGAAAGGAAAATCCTTCATTTGGGGTTTTGCCCCAATTAACAAGGCAAAACTGAGGATAATGGGAATTAAAAGGAGTTGATTTTGAGTAGTCAAGGCAGTAACACACTGACAATCAGGGATGACTTCAAAAGGTGGGAACAGCTTTTATAGGTAACTTTAAGACAATTCAGATAGGTCTGCCTCAGCAGAAGAGGTTGGCCCTTTGCATCTCAGTTTTTCCCCAAGGTAGCTGCAGGTAGGGGTACAAAGGTCACAGGTAGGGGAATGACTTGTCTACTTGACTGATATCAGGGGACTGGGTGACACCTCCCTCCACACTGATTGATAAGCAGAACTGGAAACAGTGGGATACTGAGTCAACAGATAACTTTCAATAGCCACATTGTGGTAAGTACCACTGAGACTGCATCAAAATGTACTACATATTCAAAATGATATGATGCATTGCTTACACAAGATGTTTATAAATGCTTGAACCTTTATAAAAGTATCTTGTAGCAGTCCATCTGCTTGACAATATTATATTGCTTGACAATGTAAGTGTTTTAAAGTTTGCAAAATGCTTTACTTGGTCACTCGATCCTTGCCACAATCCTATGAAGGATATGCTGTTATTATCCCTATTTTACAGGTGAGGAAACTGAAACATTAAATGACTTGCCCAGGGGCACAGGACTTGAACAGGTTTCCCTCAAAATGAACATTCCGTTCTCTGTACCACCTAGCTGCCAAGAAAGAATATGAAGGGAACTTTAGAGTAAGTGGTCACTTTTCTGAGATTTCAAGACCCAGGCTGAGGGGTGATAATCATTTAAGATCACTTGAACCTAAATAAGGGCAAAGCCTGAACCAGTCAACCAAAAGAAGCATCTTGAATTAATGGATATTCCCTGCTTTGTTCTCTGAGTAAACACAGACAATGCCTTTTCCTGCGTCAACAACTCCAAGGTCAGATGAAGCTAAGAACATTCCTCTGTTTATGACCATTAAGGATGAGACACCTTAACCCAAGACACTGTCTTGAATAATGGGACTTTTCTTATCTTAATATTTTATGGAGCTATGCTATGGTATGTCATATTCATGGTAAAGGAAACACATATATCCTGGGTTGTATTTTCAATCGACACTTTGTCAATTCTCTTATCTTATTGTCTTTACAACCTATTCAGTTAAGAAAATTCCTTTCATATTCTGTGGTAAACACATATGGAGATCATCAATCTGAGGGACACAGACCCTGAGTTGGGATTGCTCTAAAATGTACATAAGGCTTGTCATTCTTTTATCAGTCAGTCAGAATTAAAAATCTGGCTCCATGTATACATGTATTAACTAGCTTTAAGGGTACAAACAATATGAATTTATATACCTCCTAGCCTGTTTGCCTCTTTTAACCAAACTTTCAGGTCAACAGGAGCAAGTGGGCAAAGCAATTCAGGCCATATGAAGCGTGAGTGTATCCTTGAGAAGGTAGTTACCAGCGATGGAGCTGTAAGGCTGAGTTGGGATACTAGGACCCTGCTCCAGAGATGCATGGCGAGTTGGTCCCCTACACGGCGTAGTTTGTGTGTGTAGACTTTTTTCTGTATACAAATAGTCTGCATACCTGTACAGGTAGGTTTTCCTTCTGACTTTTGGGGCCCACCATGAGTAAATGAATGAATGAGGAAAAAAAGCATTTAGTAAGTGCTTAATGTGTGCAAATCAACTGTGCTAAGTGCTAGAGATACAAATGAAAAAGCGCATTCTCTGCTCTCAAGGAACTAACATTAGAATCAGGGAAGATAGCTCCTATAGGATAATGGTGGCCAGGGAAGCATGTTTTGGAAGTCTTATAGGTAGTGAAGGAGACAATGGAGCACCTTTATGATTGGATCTGATTACAATTCTCAGAGCAGGCGGTTGAAGTTGGAGAAGTTGGTGGGAGGGATGGGGAGATGAAATGTGTACTTAGCAACAGAAGCGTAAGGGACAAAATGAAAATGAGGGCATGGTTCCAGGAAGAGAAACGTTGAGTAACTTGGCTCTTGCTAGGCATGATCTCTGGTACAGTTTGGAGAATGGAATGGCAGTAGAACCGAAAATGAGCTAAAGAGGAGGATGCATGGTTGGAAAGTACAGTGTCATCTTGTAAGAATTTTTATTTTTATTTATTTATTTATTTATCTTTCAAAATTTATTTATTTATTTAACTTTTTACATTCATTTTCACAAATTTTTGGGTTCCAAATTTTCTCCCCTTTTATCCCCTCCCCCCACCCCAATACCCCAAGCAATCTAATTTTCCCTATCTCCAATCTGTTCTCTCTTCTGTCATCCCTCCCTTCTCTTGTCCCCATCTTCTCTATTCTCCTGTAGGACCAGATGACTTTCTATTCCTCCTTAACTGTATGTCTTCTTTCCTAGTTGCAACAACAATACTAAACAGTTGTTCCTAAAACTTTGAGTTCCAAATTCTCCCCATCCCTCCCTCCCCACCCATTCCCTTTGGGACGGCAGAATGAGTGGGCCATTTTACAGTTCCACCAAAACTACGTGAGTATGCCTGTTTTCCCTCCTCCATTATAACATTTGTCTTTCTCTCCCCCCTCTTTTTTTGGCCAACTTGGCTAATCTGATGGGTGTAAAGTGGAAATGCAATTGATTTAATTTGCAATTATCTAAGTATTAATAATTTGTAGCATTTTTCTATATGGCTGTTGATAACTTGTCCATGTCCAAAAATGTCTGTCTCACTCTACATCCTGAGTCCATTATCTGTCCAGTAGGATGGGGATAACTTGCTTCCAGAGTGCTTATTTTTTTTTTTAATTTTTCATTTTTAACACAGTTCATATCACATAACACAATTCCAACTTTTGGTCAGTGATTTTTCTTTTAAAGCATTTACAATATAGACCACAAAATGGATTTTTTTAACAGTAACCAACTGAGACACAAATAACTATGTGTGCTAACTTCACAAGCCCTTGACCTAATTGTCTCCATTACTAAGAATTAAAGGACCCTAACTTATGGTTGTTGGTCTAAGTCCTAAGCTCAATAGCTTAATTTTAGACTTGACCTTGGATGTTCCCCTACCAACAATCTATAATTTAATAGATCTGGTATTAAGCTTCCAAACCCTTTGACTATAGGAAATTGTCACCAAGAGTAGGGACATTGCAGGGAAACAATATCTCCCCAGCTTCACGTCAGTTCCAGGCAGGAGCAGATTGTCAGCTTGCATTCAGTGAGGCTTAGACTCTGCCAGGTGTCAGTGGAGAAATTGAATCAGGAGAATCCTACCTCAGCCCAGGCTGAACAGTTGCTCTCCCACCCTTCCTGTGAGATCACCTTTTTCAATTCCTACCACCATGTCACAGCCCTACTGGTATCATGGACTGGAGATTCAGATCACCTTTGTTGCAATCCATACCTGGAGTTAGACTCAGAAGAACAGTCACTTAATAGTCCCATAGCATCTTAAAATAGCAAGTTCCAATAACCAGGTTTCAGATATGACTATAATTTCATTGGCTAACGAACATCTTTTGAGGCAAGTCTTAAGTGGCTTACATGCCTTTCTATACCTGTTCTAGTTCCTGCTTTAATAACAATCATAAAATCAAATTTGCCATTAAAACCTTAACTTTTCCATCAATGCCAAATTTTACCTGAAGTTACCTGTCTCTAAGATGACTTAGACTAAAATTCATTTTCCCAAACTAAAGATGTCTTGGATTTAGTCTCAGTAATTAATTCAGTCAATTGTTTTAATACTAATTGCTTTTACATCACTTTGTAACATGTCCAGTTTTTCCCCATCTCTCCCCTCCCACAACCCTTAATACCTTGCATTCTGATTACCCCTTCCCTCAATGAGCCCTCCCTTCTATCAAACCCCACCCTTCCCTTATCCCCATCTTCTCTCTTTTCTTGTAGGGCAAGATAAATTTCTATACCCCATTACCTGTGTTTCTTATTTCCCAGTTATATGTAATAATAATTCTCAATATTCGTTTCTAATACTTTGAATTCCACCTTCTTCCCCTCTCTCTGTCCCTACCCATCCCCACTGAGAAGGCAAGCAATTCAACACAGGCTATATATGTGTCATTTTGCAAAAGACTTCCATAATATCATGTTGTATAATACTAACTATATTGCTCTCTAGCTTACTCTATCCCCCCTTATTTTTTTATTCTCTCATTTGACCTTGTCCCTTCCCAAAAGTGTTTACTTCTAGTTACTCCCTTCTCCCATTTGCCCTCCCTTCTATCATTGCCCTCACCCCACTTGTCCCCTCCTCCCCTACTTTCCTGTAGTATAGGATAAATTTTCATATCAAATTTAGTGAGCATGTTATTCCCTCCTTAAGTCATATGAGGGGAGAGTAGCTTCACTTTCCCCCTCTCCCCTTTTCCCTTTTCTCCTCCATTGAACAAGATTTTTCTTTATCTCTTTTATGAGTTATAGCCTGCCCCATTCCATTTCTCCCTTTCTCCTCCTAGTATTTTCCTTCCTCACCCCTTAATTTTTATTTTATATCTTTTTTTTGTGGCTATCATCTCTTCTGATTCAACACAGCCTGTACTCTGTGTGTGTGTGTATGTATGTATGTATGTATGTATGTATGATCCCTCCACCTACCCAAATACCAAGAAAAGTCTCAAGAGTTATAAATATTTTCTCTCCACATAGGAATGTAAACAGCTCAGCTTCAGAAAGTCTTTTATGATTTTACTTTCCTGTTTGCCTTTTCAAGCTTCTCTTGATTCTTGTATTTGAAAGTCCAATTTTCTATACAGTTCTGGTCTTTTCAACATGAATGCTTGAAAGTCCTCTATATCATTGAATTACCATTTATTCCCTTGAAGTATTATACTCAGTTTTTCTGGATAGGTGATTCTTGGTTTTAATTCTAGTTCCTTTGACCTCTGGAATATCCTGTTTGATCCCTTAATGTTGAAGCTGCCAGATTCTGTGTTGTCCTGATTATATTTGCCCAATACTCAAATTGTTTCTTTCTAGCTGCTTTCCGTATTTTCTCCTTGACCTTGAAACTCTGAAATTTGGCCACAGTATTCCTAGAAGTTTCTCTTTTCGGGTCTCTTTCAGGAGGTGATTGGTGGATTCTTTCAATATTTATTTTGCCCTCTGGTTCTAGAATGTCAGGGCAGTTTTCCTTAATAATTTTATGAAAGATAATGTCTAGGCTCTTTTTTTGATCATGGCTTTCAGGTAGTCCCATAATTTTAAAATTATCTCTCCTGGATCTATTTTCCAGGTCAGTTGTTTTTCCAATGAGATGTTTCACATTATCTTCTATTTTTTCAAACTTTTGGTTTTGTTTTCTAACTGCTTGGTTTATCTCATAGTCATTCATCTCCCTGAACACAATTCTCTCTTTCAGAGAACTGTTTTATTCATTGAGCTTTTGAACCTTCTCCTCCATATGGCTAATTCTGCTTTTTAATGCCTCCTTCTCCTCATTGGCTTTTTGGACCTCTTTTTCCAATTGTTAGCCTCTTTTTAAAGGTGTTATTTTCCTCAGCATTTTTTGGGTTCTCCTTTATCAAGCTGCTAACTCGTTTTTCAAGCTCTTCTATTGCCTGAGTCCAATTTAAGTTCCCTTTGGAGGCCCTGGAGGTAGGGGCCTTCACCTCCTGTGACAGTAAGCCTTGTTCTTCCTCATCTGAAAGGATGGAAGGAGACACCTGTTCACCAAGAAAGTAACCATTTGTGGTCTTATTTTTTCCCCTTTTTTGGCCATTTTCCCAGTCAATTATTTGACTTCTGAATCCTTTGTCAAGAGATTAGACTCAGTTGCTCAGTTCCCCTGGGCTTTGGGTGGGGGTGGGGCTGTCACTCAGGGCTGGAATTTAGATCAGCTGCTCCCTACTGCCAGTGGCTTTAAGCTGCCTGAATAATGGATGCAGGTTGCTTCCCTGCCTCTATAGCTGCCTACAGTCTACTGCCGTGGCCTCTGCCCTCACCTGGGGTTATTGCTGGAGAAACCCCTGTTCCCCCTCACCCAGCTGGGAAAGCCCTCCCCCACTGACCTTTCTTTGTTGCTTGTGGGTTGAGGTATCTGGGACCTTCCCTGTTAGGAATTCTGCCCAGAGGTTCAGGTCCTGTTCCTCCCAGTGCTGCACGGCCAGGGCTATGCTCTGCTCCTCTCAGTGTCCTGTGAGATAGACCTTTCCTGTCAGCCTACCAGGTTACCTTTGTCCGGAAAAAACCTCTTTCTCTCTGTTGTTCTGTAGCTTTTGCTGCTGTAGACTTTGTTGAGAGTCCTTTTTACAGGTATTTTGTGGGCTGTGGGGGAAGCGCTAGAGTATATGGATCTTTCTACTCCTCCATCTTGGCTCCACCCTCCAGAGTACTTATTCTTAAATTAAGGACTCTTGGAACTTTTCTTGCTCCCTCCCCTCCAGCAACTAGATGAGCACAGACTAGTTGTTCAATGTGTGTGTGTGTGTGTGTGTGTGTGTGTGTGTGTTTGTCCTTCATTGCCAAAAAAGGCCATGCCATCACAGAAATAATGATGTGACTTGCACCTGATTTTGTTTTGAGTGAGGGAGGGCTGTGCAGGTCACCAGCCTCACTTCTCCAGAGCTATCTGAATCCAGTGACCAGATATTCATCAGGATGACTGAAGATGACCCAGGATGAGGCAATTGGGGTTAAGTAACTTGCCCAAGGTCACACAGCTAGTGAGTGTCAAGTGTCTGAGGTGAGATTTGAACTCAGGTCCTCCTCAGTCCTGTACAGGTGCTCTAGCCACAGAACCACCTAGCTGCCCCAGTTATTCAATAATGAAAATGAAAAGTCTTGTTATGTTTTATTGATGGTCAAATAAATAGATATCCTTGGGAAGGGACTTTCTCTTTTCTGGGTCACTCTTATGGGAAGGGGCTGCTTGATCAATTTAATAGCTGTATCTATACCCACTCATCCACTGGGAAACCAAGGCCTACCTGGGCATCTTGCCATCTGCTCTGCATGGGCTCACTTTTTCCCTTATCCTCAAATGGCATTCGCTTTTTACTTCTTGCTCTGGAACCAGTAATTAAAGCAATAATGCCACTACTCCTGGAAAGAGCAGGACAATTGATCACTTTATGGATCCACTCGCTGTCCCTGTGATTTCTTTAAGCCAAAACTCTCTTCCCTGCCCCTGCCCCAAGCCCATTCCTCTATATGTGTGTTCTCTCTCCATTATTATGTAAATTCCTTGAAAAAACAAACTCTTTTTCCTTTGTATATGTATCCCTACCATATAGCATGTCTGGCACATAGAAGTTACCTAGTAGATTCTTTTTATTATTTGTCTATTCCTGGGTTTTTTCCAGTGCAGACATTCAGAAGACCCATATACACTGGTTTTTATTTGAAAAGAAAATAGAAGATGTAGCACACATCAACTCTGACTCATCTTCTCTAGGGACGTTTAAGACAGGTGGCGTTTCTTGACTAAGTTATAAAAACTTATAAAAATCCAAAAAAATTATAAAAGTTATAAAAACTTATAAAAATCCAAACAATCCTTTTCTCATAAGAGCTGCCTAATTAAAATGGAAAGTTAGTGCCTAGAGAGCATATTCTCTGCATTTATTGTTTCCTGTCAACTCTCAACTGAGTAGGATGTCCCTTGGGGTACTTTCCTGAACCATGACTACTCACAAACCTCCACATGTGACCAAAATAAATGCATGATGGAGGGAGAGGAAGGCATGCACACACATGTGACCAAGTAGTTCTCTGCCAGACCTAAGCTAGTAAAAAGCTTATTTTATCTGAAAATATCTGGACAAGTGAACCCCTGTGGCAATATTGCAAGTAGAACAAATGGTAGGCCATGTTCCCTGAAACAAAAAATTGGTTTTTTCTTCTTAAGATTAAAAAAAATTTTATTTAAAATTGTAAGATCCAAATTCTATCCCTCCCTCTTTTCCCATCCCTTCCCTGTGGCAGTAAGAAATCAGATACAGGTTATACATATGCAATTATGTAAAGTATTTCCATATTAGTCATTTTGTACAAGAAGACTCAAATAAATGGAAAAAAAATGAAAGAAAGTGAAAAATAGTATGTTTCAGTCTGTATTAAAACAAAATAGGTTCTTTCTCTAGAGGTAGATAGTATGCTTTATCAATTATGTCTTTGGGATCATCTTGGTTTATTGTGAGCTAAATCATTCACAATTCTTCATCGAATAATATTGGTGTTACTGTATACAGTGTTTTCCTGGTTCTGGTCATTTCATGTGAGTTCAGGTTTATCTGAAATCCTGCTTGTCATTTTTCACAACCCAATAATATTCCATTACAATCATACACCACACAGCTTGTTTAGCCAGTCCCTAACTGTGATGTTTAATTCTTAGCCACCACAGAAAGAGCTGCTATAAATATTTTGGTACCTAGAGCTCATTTTCCCTTTTTGTGAATGTCTTTGGGATATAGACCTAGCAGTGGTATTTATGGATGGATCAAAGGGTATGCACAGTTTTATAACCCTTTGGGCATAGTTCCAAATGGTTCTCTAGAATGGTTAGATCAGTATGGAACAGTGCATTGGTGTCCCAATTTTCCCACCAACATTTTTCTTTTTGCCATATTAGCTACTCTGATAGGTGTGCAGTGGTACCTCAGAGTTGTTGTAAATGTTAGTTTACATTTCTCTTATCATTCGTGATTTGTAGCATTTTTCAAAAGATTACAGATAGCTTTGATTTCTTTGTCTGAAAACTGCCTGTTCATATCCTTTGACCATTTATCAACTGGGGAATGACTAATATTTTTATAAATTGTGCTCAGTTCTCTATATAGTTGAGAAATGAGTCCTTTATCAGAGTTACTTGTTGCAAAAAATTCCCCCCAGTTTTCTGCTTTCCTTATAATTTTCGTTGCATTGGTTTTGTTTGTGCAAAAACTTTTTAGTTTTATATAATTGAAATGATCTGTTTTACATTTTGTAAAGCTCTCATTATCTTCTTTAGTCCTAATTCTTCCCTTATCCATATATGGCAGATAAACCATTCCATGCTTTCTTAATTTGCTTATGGTATCACCCTTTCTTTGTAAATCATGTTCCCATTTTGACCTTAAATTGTGTGAGGTATTGGGTCTATACCTAATTTCTATCATTCTGTTTTCCAGTTTTCTCAGCAATTTTTGACAACTCATGAATTTTTGTTCCAAAAGTTTGGGTCATTGGGTTAACACTTACAAGATTACTATGATCATTTACTGAATTAATTTTTTCAAGAAGGAGTTGTAAGAGAATGGTCATGCTAGTTAGAATGAACCCTTCTACTTAGATAATAGTTACTTGCATTTATACAACTGAGGTTTGCAAAGTACTTTACATACCTTATTTCATTTGACCCTTACCACAATACTGTGAGAAAGCTATGATTATTATATGTATTTCAAAGATGAAAAAACTGAGGGTCAGGAAAGTCAAGTGACTTGCCCCCAGTCACAAAGCTAGTAGGGGCATTGTAAAGTTTTGAACCCAGAGTTCCAGATTGGAGTTTGTTCGAAGCCCCAGGGTTTGAATCCAGGTCTTGAAGACCAACCGTGAACTCCATACTGGAATAACCATGACAGCTCGCTAATGGGCACTCATTTGTACCTTATGCTGGAGCCATGCTGTTAGGGTCTCCTAACCTGGATCCCCATGATATTAGGAACTTCAGAAGGGCCTGAGGCTCTGGAAAGGCTGAGCAATTAGTGCCCCAGTTTTCCCACATCCTCTGCAACATCCAATACTATTGCCTTTTTACTTCCCTCCCTCCTTTTCCTAGTCCAGCTTCAAATCTGTGAGCTATTAAGTGTGATGGGAATAAATCTCAAATAATCTAATTTCAAGTCAGGAGAATTATTTGGGAAGGAATCCTTCAAATTATAACACAAGGAACTTCCAACTCTATCAACTCATGGGCTACAGATCTGAGAGGGATTTGGGGCTAGGGAGAGGGGCTGTGCGATGAGGAGCTCAAGTAGCAGATGCAGAATGGTAAATTCATTTGTCCAGAGAACTAACAGGTAGGATTGTTAGGCTCTTCTCAGCATTAGTTTGTAGTTTTCAATATTCACTTCCATAAGATTTTGAGTTCCAAATTTTCTCCCCATCTCTCCTCCCACCCCAAGATGATGTGCAATTTGATATGGGCTCTACATATTCATTTATATTAAATCAGCCTTTTCTTTTCCCAAATAAGCCCACTTCTCTGTTCTCTTCTTAGCTGTCCGGCCCACTTAACTTAGTGGCTTAAAGCAAAGCATTAATGAGGTTGCTAGTTCATTTGTCAGACAAGCCAGCATTGCCCAAGAAACACTGTTCTTTAGTCCCAGACCACATTAAAAAAGTTATCCTAAAAACATTTGCCACAGGCCATATAAGAAATAGGGCCAGCTTGTAGATGGATTGACACAAAATCCAGGATTCAGGAAATCATTCAGAGTGCATCCTTTCTTGTTAATGGGGGAATTAACAATATTCCTTGGAGAATGAAGGAAAACTATTTTCTAATCTTTGCATCATTTCTACTCATCTCCTTTAGGCACTCCCCAGAGGGTCAGTTCATATAGGGTCCAAAGATTGAGCCAAGCAAGTCAAATATGAATTGGGTATTGATAGAAGGAAGACTCTGGCAGAATTTTCACAGAATCAGATAATTGGAAGAGACCTCAGAGAATATCTCCTACCTGAAACTATCCTAGAACCCATTAAAGCACCCATGGCAGGCAAGGGTTCAGTCATCTTTTGAAGACTTCTAAGAAGGAGAACTCAACTGCCTCATGCCCCTTTTGGACAGATCTCAATGGTAAGGAGTTCTAACATTGAGCTGACATCTATCCTAGTTTTGCCCTGTAGGTTCCAAGCAGGACAATTCTAATCACTTTTCCATATAATGCGTTTTTTCATAATACTTGAAAGCAGGTCTTATAGTCCCTCCCTATATTTTTTTCCTCAGGCTTATGCTCTTTGAGGTCCGACACCATGATAATTGCCTTCCCCTGGACAATCTCCAGCTTGTTAGTATGCTTGAGTGTATGCGATTCTCGTGTAGCACCCAGAATGGAACACGGTTCTCCAGGTGTGGTCTGACCAAGGCAGAGCACTGTGGGACCATAAGTTCACTTGTGCTAGACACTCTCCCTCAAGGAGGCCAAAGAAAATGTTGGCCTTTTTGCCTGCCAAAGCTATGCTGTTGGCTCAGGTTAAGCCTGCAGTCTATTAAAATCCCCAGATCTTTTTCAAAAGGACTACCATTTCACTATTCTTTCTTAATAATATACTTTTGGAGTTGATTTATTTTTAAACTCAAGTATAAGATTTTACATTAATTCCTTTAGTACCTGTGGACACCCATAACTTGCACAGTTGGGTCCCTTGTACAAGGCAACCCCAGTGGATCTGAATCCACGTCAAATCATAGTTCATAATAATGGCGATGGCACTGATGATAATGTTAATTAGCCAATAACTTTCATCCACATGCCCTTCAGTATGCGACTCGCTTTTCATCGGTGGGAGTGAAAATCCTACCCTGTGTGAGGGGTAGAGCAAAGCTGGCTAGTGCACAAGAGAAATTAGGTCTTAGAGAATCCTCTTTGGGTCTCTTCAAGGTTCATATCTTCTTCAAGCCCAAATTGCTTCAGGTACTTCTGGCTTCTAGCTTCTAGAGGGAAGAAGGAAGAGGCCAACCCCATTTCAGGATGCTGAAGGAAAAGACTCTGGGAAGACAATAGGATCTGGTAGTCTCCAACTTGTCCCTGTGCCCATCTTGCTACACTAGAGACTTCAAAGAGTTTCCCTCAGCGACAGCAAGGACAATCTCTCTCAGTTGATCTGAGATCCTGTTCCCAATGGGAGAACTTCTTCACTCTGTATTGTCTGGTATATATCTTCTACGTACACTTTCTCTAATTTCAGTTTTCCTATGATTTGGACAAATGGTTTTTTTGTTACTCACTATGTATATCAGTTTTCGAACTGGTATTTGGTGGGACAAGGATCAAGCCATGGATGTGGAGGTTAGGGTCTACCCTTCTCCTCAGTAGTAATGAGACAAAGTGATCAGAAGTTAGCTTGAACCCAATCCTATTCCCTAGACTAAAATTATTTAAGGGGGCAAATAAATTCTAGCCCCCTCTGTTTGAGTAGGGCAAAGTGGTCTCTGGTTCCAATTTCCTGCTTCCTTTCCTGACAGGAATGAAAATCTCCCTTGGGGAAGGCTGAAAGGAAAAGAGGCTAGTAGGGCCTATTATCTGCCTCCCTTTGAGTCATGCAAGGACAGCCCCTCCCTGCACGTAGGGCCCCTTCGATTTCATAGCTAACATTTATATATTATTTTAAGGTTTGTCAGCTGCTTTACAGAAATGATCTCATTTGAGTTTCACCGCAGCCCAATGAGACCTGAACTATTAATATCCTCATTTTATGGATAAGAAAAATTAGGTTGAGAAAAAGGTTGCCTAGGATCACACAGCTAATAGATATCTAAGCACAAGCCTTTGATGATGTGTTTAGATTTCCTTGGCAATCAGAGGACACAGTTAATTCCAAATATAGGTATTTAATGAAAACTCATAGTAAGAAAACTGCTAATAAACTTCTAAATCTGGGGCATGGTCTCCCCCAAGTGGGAAGAATGGACATATAAAGGGAACAAGACACATGAAGGGGCAATCATGACTCTAGTATAACAGTGGGTCCACTAATGTCTTTTGATGAGCTGTTCTGCACATAGTAGACACTTAATAAATTTTTATTGTTGAGTGTCTTCTGTTGAGGCTGAAGGCACTGGGTCTTGTGTGGTATAGATGAAGTTTTTTGCTTGCCTCATGTGGTACATGCCCAACGTTTTTCTGCTGATGCTGTGATGATTCCTGGCGAATGCCAGGGACAGCTTTACTGGGCATGAGATCGTGGTACTTCTTTGTTTCCAGCCTTGCTTGGAGTTTTTAAGATGAGTTTCTACCTCTCACTTTTAGGAGAAGTGAGTACTTTTCATTACTCTTTTAGCTTTAAACTCAGAGGCTTTTTGCTGTACTTCTGTAAGGAAAGCAGAACCTCGCACATTCAGTCAGAGGACTAGAGAGAAACCTTTCCTGGCTTTTATGTATTTATTTTTCCATAAGGACAAATCCATCCTTTTTTCTGAGACTTTGTTGGAATGAACCTTCTTCTTCAAAGAATAATTTCTCACCCCAGGTTCTAAATTCTTTTGGAGCACAGGACACAACTTCTTCATATGACTAATTCTTTCAGGTTCAACCGTATCTCCTACTCACCAAATGACTCTTTAGCAGAGACTTTACTCTGACTTAGAGTTAGAAAGTCCATGCAGTTCTTTGCTCAGTTTCTATGTAGCTGAATTTGGTCAATCAATAAATACTTATTAAGCGCCCAGTACATCCCAGGCAATGTGCTAAGCCTTTATTTCAGATGGACTTGGCTGCTTGGCAACATGATGCAATGGCATTTAGAGTTAAAGGACTTGGTGTTGAGCTCTGGGTCTATACTTACTCTGTCCTTGAACAAGTCCTATGATCCATGTAGGATCCTTCACCTCACTGCATTTAAATTCCCTCATCTATAAAATAAGAGTTGGAATAGATGACCTCAGAGGTCCCTTGTAGTTCTAAATCAAATCTAGGATCTTTTTGGATCCTGCCTAGGAAAAACATCCTAATAATTACAGCTATCCAAACAATGGAATGGACTACTTTTGGAAATAGTGGATTCCCCCTTACTGGGTGGTCTCCAACACTTACTGGAGACATTATAGAGGAGATTCTTGTTCAGCTATGCTTTGGAAAAGATGACCACTGAAGCTCCTTTCAATTTTAAGACTCTATGATTCTATGTCTTTAGAGGTATCCAAGAGTGCTAATTTTCATTCTACGAGATATACAGGGTGAGGGACATATTAGGCAAATCCAAGAAGCACAATTACTAATTACGTCGGATCATTTTTTTTTACTTACTTTATACCTTATTAACAAATACCTTCCATTTGTATAGCCATTTAAAATTCATAAAGCACGTTTGTATACATTAAGTAATATCTTCTTCAAAGCCTTTGAGGGTTTTGCCATTTTACAAATAAAGAAACTGAGGTCTAGAGAAATTAAGTGATTTTAAACTTTGCCACTATGTTTCAGTTACCTTCTCCTTCCTCTCCTGTAGCCCCCTTCTCCCATTGGTGAGGTGCTTTTGGAGGAATTTAAATGTTATATAGTCCAACTTCCCACTAGAAATGATTTAGTTATTTGCTGTGAAAGAAACCAAGGCCTAGATAGGTTAAATAACCAAGGCCACACAAGTAGCTGAGCTGAGTTTGAATTTGGGTCCAATCCAGTTTGATCCAATGCCTTTTTCATTATGTGGTGCTTTTGGAATTTATTCATCTGATATTTAAGGATATCTTTTTTTGTGGAGAAAGTGCTAGAAATCTAGGATATGCATACATTCAAAATATATGTAAACACATGTGTGCATATGTATATATGTGCACATATACATGTGTGTATGTGTATGTGTATACACATGCATATGTATATGTATGTGTATATTCCCATGAATCTGTGATCTCATTAACATGGACATTCCTTCTAGTGATGCATATCACAACTAATCCATCCTTCATCTTGTGTCGTTCTCATCATATTCTCTTGTAAATGCAGAAAATAAGCTAGAAAACACTCCCTCCTCAGCACCCACCCTTAACTCCCTCCTTCCTAGTGTTCCTGCCCAGAAATATCCTTCCACACTGGTTTTTTGAGGAAGCCAGTAGAAGGTAACTTTCCCCAAAGCCCAGATTCTCCGTTCTGCTGTTTCTCCCCATTTTAGTTTCCTTCTTCATCAGTCATTCTGGTTTCCACATTTCACTCGTTTCTGTATTTGTTTAGGCCTAGCTCGTCTTACCATTCCAGTCTTATATTCTACTGTCTTCTATGCATGATCAACGTCACTGAAATTCTTCCTGCTCCTCAGACATTCCATCTTCAAAGTCCATGCCTTTTTCCCTGGCTGTGCCACACACCTGGATTGCCCTTCCACTTTACCTGTACTCCCTGGCTTCCCTGGCTCTCTTCAAGCCTTGATTCAAGTTCCACTTTCCTCAAGAGGCCTTTCCTGCTCCTACCCCGCCCCGCCATCTTGCTAATGGTTTCCCTCCGAGATCTCCTCGCATTTATGCTGTACAGTTGTTTTCACGTTATCTCCCCCATTAGAATGTGAACCCCATGAAGGCAGAATCTACTTTTGCCTTCTTTGTAGCCCCAGCATTGAGCAAAGGGCTTGGCATGTGGTGGGTCCCTAGCAAATGCTTCTTAATGACCAGTTATTCTTCCATTTCCTGTCAGCCCATTTCTGACTCATAATAATAAAATAATTTTATTTTATAAACGCAAAATAAATAAATGCAAATAAATAACGCAAATAAAAGAATGCAAAAGCATTTCAGTTCCACTCAGACATTTATTAGCTGTGTCACCTTTATTATTATTAGCAAATCACTTGACCTCAAGGCTTCAGCAAAAGGGAAAAAGCAGCTACTTCACAGGGCTAGCGTGAGACTCAAATGTGATTACACTATTTATTTGTGGATATGTATATATATGTATATATGTATATACATATATATACATACAGTACATATGTAGACACACATATATACACATGGATAACTTATACATTGTGTGTTTAAATACACCTGCCATTTATACTATATAGTATGTATGATAAATATGTATACATATTCATAATACGTACATTGTGTACATGATATATACATATACTATTTATATTATGTAGTATATATATGTACATATGGGGGCAGCTAGGTGGTGCAGTGGATAGAGCACCAGTGCAGGAGTCAGGAGGACCTGAGTTCAAATCTCACCTCAGACACTTGACACTCACTAGCTGTGTGACTTTGGGCAAGCCACTTAACCCAAATTGCCTCATCCTGGGTCATCTCCAGTCATCCTGATGCATATCTGGTCACTGGATTCATGGCTCTGGAGGAGAAAGTGAGGCTGGTGACCTGCACAGCCCTCCCTCACTCAAAACAAAGTCAAGTGCAAGTCATGTCATTATTTCTCTGATGGCGTGGTCTTCTTCGGCAACAAAGGACAAACACACACACATACGTATACAAAGAATATTTCTGGACAGGAACACTAGGGAGGATGTAGAACCTGAGGAGAGAGTGTTGCCTAGCATATTCTCTGTATTTACAAGAAGATATGGATGAGAATTGGACAAGATGAAGGATGGATTAGTTTCAGTTTGGATCACTGGATGAAATACCCATGCTGATGAAGTCGCAGAACCATTGGAACACACACACATCCATGCATACCCCCCATTACACACTTACATGCTTGCACATAAATACATATATATGCACACAATACATATACACATACAGATTGTGTATTGATGTGCATGTGTGTATGTGTGCATATCCCCCACATATAAACATTGTGTGTATGTATATGTATACACTATATATACATATACATATGTGTACATATACCATGTATAACATATACATTGTGTGCATGTATGTGTATATATGCACATACATACATGTGTACAAACATACAGAGATGTGTTGAGCTATCTTGTTATGTTTCCAGTCTAAGCAATTATGCTTCAGAAGTTCATAATTCCTTCAATCAGGGCTTGATTGATTTGTTTTGTTGATTGTATAAATCAAGAAATAATGTTGATAATGAAGATCAAATCCACAACTGTGTGCCTACACTTCCCTTTCCCCCAGTCCTGCTGTTGAACATTTTCCAGTCTACCCCAGTATATAAAACACATTGTAGATCTTATGCGTATGCGTGCATATATATTTATGTATAATGTTAGCGTATTTTTTGGAGTTACACTATATATCTATATATGACTATATATAAATGGTAGCAATTATAAATATCTACATTACGCAAAACATGGTTTCTACCTACAGTTTTTTAAAAAGATGACATAGCAATCAATACGCATTTATTAAGCACCTCCTGCATGCCAGGCATTGTGCTAAGCAATGAAAAGACGAGAAAGATTGTCCCTGCCCTTAAGGAGCTCATGATCTAATGAGGGACACAGCAAACAAACATATGAGGGGAAAATGGGAAATGCCAGAGGGAAGGCACTAGAAATGTTGAGAAAAGCTTCTTGTAAAAGCTGGGATTGTGTGTTTGTCCCGTGTTGCCAAAGAAGACCATGCCATCAGAGAAATGATGACATGATTTACACTTGACTTTGTTTTGAATGAGGGAGGGCTGAAAAGCTGGGATTTTAATTGAGACTTAAAGGAAGGCAGGGAAGTTGGTGGGTGGATATGAGAAGGGAAAGCATTCCAGGCATGGGGGCTAACCAGAGAAAATGCCTCCCGCTGAGAGGATAGAGTCTTGTTCCTGGAGTAGCGAGGGGACCATTGTTACTGGAATGAAAATCATGAGATGGGGAGGAAGGTATAAGAAGGCTGGAAAGAAGAGAAGGGATTAGGTTATGAATTCTAAACAGAAGAATGTATATTTGCTCTTAAAGATGATAGGGAACTACTGGAGTTCAGTGTGTGTGTGTGTGTGTGTGTGTGTGTGTGTGTGTGTGCATGCGTGTGTGTGTGTGACATGATCAGACCTGTGCTTTAGGACAATTACTTTAGTGGCTAAATGGAAGATAGAGTGGGGAAAGACTTGAGGTAGGCAGACCCACCCTTAGGCTATTCCAATAGTCCAAGTGTGGGGTATTGAAGGCCCATGCCAGAGAGACGGCAGTGTAAGAGGAGAGAAGAGGGTACATTTGAAAGATGTTCCAAAGGGGGAATTGACCAGTCTTAGCAGGAGTGAGAATGTGGGATTCAGGGTGACGCCTGTGTTGTAAATCTGAGGCACTAGGAGGAGACATTGCCATCTCTAGTAGCAGGGAAAGTCGGAGACTGGGAGGGTTTAGGGGAAAGATAATGAGTTCTCTTTTCAACATGTTGTGTTCAAGATGTCTGCTGGACATCCAACTTGAAATGTCTGAAAGGTGATTGGAGATTTAAGATTAGAGGTCAACAGAGAGTTTGGGGCAGGACAGGTAGATTTGAGAATCTTCAGTATAATAATTAAATCCATGGGAGCTGATGATGCCATCAAGTGAACTAGTATAGATTGCAGGGGTGAGACTGAATCAGTCAAAGAGCTGCCCTTGAGGACCTTTGGGGTCACATGTGTCCTTGAGGCCACAGGTTCCTCACCCCTGGATAGAGGAAGCAGAATCCTTGGATCCAGCAAAGGAGGCAGAGGAGTGGTCAGATAGCTAGGAGGAGAACCAGGAGAAAATAGAACCCTGAACACCTAGAGAAAAGAGAGTATCAAGGAGGAGAGGGTGATGGACAGTGGCAAAAGCTGCAGAGAGGTCAAGGAGAATGAGGATTGAGAAAAGGTCATTGGATTTGGCAACCAAGAGATCACTGGTAACTTTGGAAAGAGTAGTTTTGGTGAAATGATAAAATTAGAAGATGGATTGTAAGGGCTTACAAAGAGAGTGAAAAAGGAGACAGAAGAAAGTGCTGGTGCTGATTATAGACATCGACAAAGGCCACAAAGGGCAGAAGAGATAGAACTGGAGGTAGCAGCAATGGAAGAATCAAAAGAAGATTTTTTTCAGGAGACATGAGCACGTCTGCAGGTAGAAAGAAATGAGTCAGTGAACAGGAAAGATTGAAAATAAGTTGGGGGGATGACAGAGGGGGCCATCTGTTAGGAAATGCAATGGAATGGGATCGGTTGAGCAGACAGAGGGGTTAGACTTGGTAAGGAGAAAGGCCACCTTATCGTATGAAACAGGTGAAGGAGGAGAGAGTGGCAGAAGGTATATGAATGATGTGAGACGAAGAGGGGAGAAGAGAAAATTCACAGTGAATGACCTCATTTTTTTCTGTAAAATATGAGATGGATGCTCAGCTGAGAGAGTGGGGGGAGGTATGGGAGGTTTTAGAAGGGATAAAAAAGTTTGGAGAGTGGGATGGTGAGTTGATAAAGGAGATGAAGAAGGATTGCCTAGCAGCAGTGAGGACCAAGTTGAGGCTGTGTAACATAAATTGGAAGTAGACCCACTCAGAAAGGTTGTTCAGCAGTACGTGTGTAAGAGTGAGTGAAGGCTGTGCATTGTGGGAATGATCCAAGGTTGAGACTTAGCAGATACAATCAGTGAAATGTTAGAAGAGCTGAGAATTCAGCGTAGAACTGAGTTGGTTTACCAGGGCGTCAAGATGGGCAAAAGAGGAGAGAGTGACTAGTGCAAGGCAGATGTCCTAGGAGAGAATTGAGGTGCCAAGGAATTGGAGGTCATGGCATGAACAAAGAGTGGGGTTTCATAAGGGAAAACAGAGAGAAAGGTAAGAAGCAAATGGTCAAATAAAGGAATTTCAAAGTTCTTGAACATGGAGGTGGTACACCTATGGCTGATGGCAAAATCAAGGGTAAAACTATCTTTGTGTATGACTGAGGTAAGGTGGATGAGTAAATCATGGGAAATGAATAGGTTGGGTAATTCATTGGTTAGGGTGTTGGATGGGGAGTCTATGTAGGTTGAAGTTCCCTAGTATGAGGCCAGAAGATTGGGAAGAAAGAAAAATTGTGAGCCAGCTATCAAACTCATTGAGAGGGAAGAAGACTGACCAGGAGTTCAGTAGACAACAGCTACCCGGATTTGGGTTGGGTGGTAGATATCAGTAGTGTTAACAAATGGGCTGGGAGACTGTTTGTCACAGCCTTGTAGAGAATTACTTGGATAATGTCAGTAAGAATATTTCCCCCTTTAGCGGTAATTGCCAGTAGAGTAGCCAGGGACCACTGCAGATATGATAAGTGGCCAGGAAAGATTCAAGAGAAGTCAAAAAGAAAGAGTGACAATCCCTAATTTTCTGACCTTTGGTTTTCTAACATGAACTTAGCCCTTGGGTAAGGACGTGGGCTTCATCAAAGGAGACAGAACTGTGTGTTGCCTCCCTTTCTAACAAGAAGGGACAGTCTAGCTGAGCAAGCAACCTGGATCAGAGGGCGCTGCTATCCAGCCCATGCTTTTTTGAAAAGGCCAACAGAGAAGCCAGGGCAGAGCCTGGAAAATTCTATTTTAATCTGACTTCCTAACCAAACTCATTGGGGAGAAGAACTTGGCTGTCTTATCAACCCAATCCATGATAGGGGGAGGGGACAAGGCAGCAGGATCTCTCTTTAACCTCCTTTTGACACGATACAGAAGACAAATGTGGGTCTGAGTCCTGTGGGAGACACAGCTTCCTTTTATACTCTTCTAAAGGGCTGGAGGCTACATTTTCTCTAGGACTAAGGCCCTTTTGTCCTTTCTGGATACCCACACACTGACTACCCACACTATGAAACTACAGTTTCACCTTCCCTTCTTTCTTTGTTCACTCCTACTTGCCCAACCCCCAAGCCGCTTTTGCCTTGAGAAGAGCTTTATAATTTAAGAAAAAATGTACACTGGTCTTTTTCTTCTCCAGGGTCTTTGTAGCTTTGATGATTCGGATTTCAGTCTGGCTTTCTGGTTGCCCTTTTTTTTTTGGAAGGGAGAGAGAGGGACAGAACTCTATTCGAAAGCCTGCATGGGGGAATTTTACATGGGCATAAGGAGAAATATATGAAACTATTAGCCCCAAGTCAGGCTTAGAGTGTCTTGGTGGCCCCTTCTCCTATGTCAAGATATTCCCTGCCATTGGAGAATCGAGCAGAGGGGAAGTCAGGCCCTATCTCCCTTCCATCTGTCACCCACTTTCTAGCTCTGGAGTCTCACTCAGGCTCTGTGCTACAGAGAGAGAGAGAGAGAGAGAGAGAGAGAGAGAGAGAGAGAGAGAGAGAGAGAGAGAGAGAGAGAGAGAGAGAGAGAGTTCATTTAATACTCACGTCCTTTTTCCCAATGGAAGTAAAGTGGATTCAGGGCAAATTTAACCCAATGTGGAACATGACACAGAAATTGTTTACAGACTGTGGTGCTTTTTCTACCAAGATTCCAGGTTCCAGATCAGATTATGGGATTTAGAGCTAGAGGGGACCTGAGAGATAATTTATTTGAAACCTTTCATGAGTTATCCAGGATCTCATTCCCCCCATGTACGTGAGTTCCCTGAATACTACCCCAAATTTGAGACATCTTACAGATATGGGTCATTATTTATAACTTATGAGCCCCTATCCAAATGTTATTTTTTTAAAAAGCCAAATATAGGACACTACATAATTCAAAGCAAAAGACATTTAATTAAATAATGTATCGAGATAAATGACAAGAAAAAATTCCCCATACACAAGGGGGAAATACTTTCTCATGGATGACCATGCTACCAGAAAGGGGAGTAGATACACCCACAGAACACGTATAACTAGCAGCATATTATCAGGAAAACTCATGCCTCTACAGAACTGGTGATGTTGGTGGGCAAAGTCCTAGAGCAAGTTGTTTTCTCCGCTGAGCTCAGCTTTTCTGCTCTTTTGTATCTCAGCGCCCTGTTCTTGTTTTTCTTCTCCGCGGAGCTCAGCTTTTCTGCTCTTTTGTATCTCAGCGCCCTGTTCTTGTTTTTCTTCTCTGCGGAGCTCAGCTTTTCTGCTCTTTTGTATCTCAGCGCCCTGTTCTTGTTTTTCTTCTCCGTGGAGCTCAGCTTTTCTGCTCTTTTGTATCTCAGTGCCCTGTTCTTGTTTTTCCTGCTGCCGTCAGTCTCTGTTGCTGCTGTCATACTCTGCTGCTCTTCTGAGACTTCTTCCCATGCAGCAGAGGGAGGGATCTGCCAGGTCTTCAGCTTAATAGCCTCAGGGCCCAGCCTTAGCTTTGTTATGGTGAAAACTCCAGCTAGACAAATCCATCTAAAAAACTTGAGAAGCTTTTAGGTCTTATATTTAAGTCTGATTTTTGAACTTCTGTTCCTGGCATCTCAGTCTAAAGATCTTCCCAGAGTGAGTGATACTGTCCCATGGGGGCATTGGAGTGATCCAGGAGGGCAGTAGTAACCTCGGGTATAATTAACGGGGGCTTTGAATAAAAATAAGGAGGTGGTGGAAGCATTAGGAGAGAAGAAAAGACAGGAAAGTTTGAAAAACGGTTAGTACATGTTTCATCTATTGTGTAGCAGGGTTAAAGTCTTAGTGATTTCTTATTTTCCAAATAAACACACAAAATGCAAGTTATAACCGATCAGTCATCAAGACCTCTGACAGGTCTTAACAAGCAAGTGTTGGCAGGCAAGTATGTTGCACATTATTGGGAACTCCAGCATGCGTCAGCAGGAATATGTGTGTATAATGACTTCTTTACGACATGATACTATATGGTTACATGACTCAATATTGCATCATCAAAATTTCAGTGCAGAAAAAACCCACAAATTTACAATAAATTATTAAATTTAAGATGTATCATTTTAAAAAATTATATATATTTTTGAGATGACACAAATTTAAAAAAAAACATTAAAGGGTAAAATATCTCCAGGGGGATGCTAAGTAATTTTTTTTTTTTTTAAAGGAGGCAGTAGGCCAAATGAGCTTGGGAATCTCTACTCTAAATCCTAATCTTAGGTATAGTGCAAAATTGCCTTTCATTCATTTTTAATCCCTTCATCACCTACCTGGCTTCCCTTCAAGATTCCATCACAAGACTGAAAAAATACTTGATGCTAAAGGGATTCTTTTTAATCCCATCATACTTTTGGTGGCTACATAAATTAACTTGGGTACAAGAGTGGAAAGGGCTCTTGGGCTGTTAACCCTTGTTTTACATTCCTGCCTTTCTTCTGCACAGTAGCCACAAAGTTGCTGGTCTTCTTACCTACAAAGGAGGAAATTGAGAACTGGTAGTTTGTGACTGGTCCAAGAATACTGCCAAGATTTAAACCTAGGCCCTTCTACATGAAATCCAGTCCTCTTTTTACTATACCACCAAAGACTCAATAAGCATTTATTAAACATCTACTACTTGTCAGTCTTATAACTAGGTGGTGCAGTGGATAGAGTGCCAGGCCTGGAGTCAGGAAGCCTCATCTTCCTGAGTTCAAGTCTGGCCTTGGATACTTACTAGCTGTGCGACCTTGGGCAAGTCACTTAACCCTGTTTGCCTCATTTTCTTTACCTGTAAGATGAACTGGAGAAGGAAATGGCAAACCGCTCCAGTACCTTTGCCAGGTGTCCAAATGGAGTTGCAAAGAGTTGGATATGACCGGAAAATACCTCAGCAATAACAAATGTGCCAGGTTCTGAGGTTTGAATGTTCGATTTTTTCTGTGTTGTTTCTCTGTTACAAGAAGCATCTAGTTTCAGCACTCACTCCTCTTGTAACAGCTACAAGGTCCTCCATTTTATATGCCCCTTCCTAACTATACCTGAACCCCTTGTATTACTAGAGATCTGCCTTCTAGTTTCCCATTAACTTACTGCCTTTCTCCTGACTGTCAATGGTGTGGTGACAGCCAGTGGTACTGAGGAGAATCCTCCTTTAATATTTACACAGTGTTGTGTTTGGTAGGATCACAAGCTGTCCAGTCATGATTCAGGTGCCAGGTTATGTACATTTAGTCTATCCAGTCTCTGATCAGCATCACCCAAGAGTTGCTTCTTCTATTTCTTTCTCATTTTGCTCCTTTTCATAGTAACTCCAAGCTTCTCTATCCTGTGACTTTGATTCCATAGGAGATGTGAGAGGATTCCAAAGGGCCCCAAAAAGCAATCCATAAGGCATATTGCCTCCTCTATCTGTGTGAATCTCATGAGGGTCCCCCTGTTGATTTTTGGAAAAGATAGGGCATATCATTCCCATGCTGGGCATAGGAGAAAAGGGATATCTGGAATTTTCAAAGTGACTGGGTTATTTCCCCAGTCTGAGATAACCATTTTTGGAGGATACCGTTGCCAGTGTCACCCCCTGCCCCCCACTTTAATATCCATATGTCTTCTGAAAGTCTAACTTACTTCCCAAGCACCATGGTTTGGGATGATTACTTAGTGGATCTTGATTCCAGACAATATTTTATTTCTATTTGGCTTCTTGGATTGAAAGGTCATCATCTGGATTATTATCAGCTTGTGAATAGGGTAGTCCAGTATGATGTGGGAAAAGAGTCCTGGGCCAGGAGCCGGTAGACATGGCTTTGAACACTAACTCCACTGCCCACTAGCTAGCTCTGTGACCTTGGACAGACTTCCCTGAATTTCACTGTTCTCATTTGTAAAATGAAGATGGCCTACTACCTCATGATATAATTAAGAACAAATGAGATCACCCATATAGGTGGGGCAGCTAGGTGGTGAAGTAGATGGTGTCTGGCTTCCTGAGTTCAAATCCGGTTGCCTCAGTTTTCTCATCTATAAAATGAGCTGGAGAAGGAAATGGCAAACTACTCCAGGATCTTTGCCAAGAGAACCCCAAATGGTGTCACGAAGAGTTAGACACGACTGAATGATTCAACCACAATAAATGCTTTATTACTAAGCATGTGCATATTCATATCCCCAAAGCATGTGGCCACTGATCAGGCAAGTTGTCAGGTTTCTACTTGAAAACACATAGAGGAGGAACAGGAAAAACACTGGTCCCTCTTAAATGGGGATAGATGTATTTTTATGCTGTTGTGCAGTCATTTCAGTTGTGTCCAACTTTTTGTGACCCCATTTTGAGGTTTTCTTGGCAAAGATACTGGAATGGTTTGCCATCTCCCTCTCCAGCTCATTTTCCAGATGAGGAAACTGAGGCAAACAGGGTGAATTGATTTACCTAGGATCACACAGTTAGGAAGTGTCAGAGGCCAGAATTGAACTTAGGTCTTCCTGACTCCAAACCAGTGCACTATCTCGCTGCCCAGATGGATGTATATTCCCTTTCAAAACCATTATCTGAAAAAGGAAGCGCAGGGCCTGAAGTTCCTAAAATCCAACAAGGCTCCCAGATCAATAACTCTTTAACAGGAAGAGGGAACCATGCCAGAGCTCATCTCTCTGCCCCAGAGAAGCAGTGCCCTTCTCCTCATCCACTCCCATCTCCCTCTACCCGGATAGAGTCCATGATTACTTCATTTAAAACACATCAGACCTTGTTCTCTTTGCTTTGACTTTTTTTAAAGGACCCACAATTGCTTACTTTGTGGTTTTTACCATTGTGAAGCAGAGACAATTGCTTCATACGATAATAACCTTGAATGACAAATATTCTGGAAATGCTAATCCTTCCTAGTATTAGACAAACATTTTCTCGTGCTCAAGATACCCCCAACTCCTGATTCCAGGCATTTTTACTAGCTGTCTCCCACTTCAAGAAGACTTTCCAGACTTCCCTTAATGCCAATGCCTTACCCCTGTTGATTATTTCCAGTTTATCCTCTATGGCTTCTTCAAAGGCATATACCTAACACTGAACCCAAACTTTCTGGGTCCAGAAAGTCCAGTGGTCATTCCATTGACTCTCTATTAGCATCACCGTCAGTATATCACTTAGTTTAAATGTTAAATGTATCTGTTTTATGTGTATTTTCTATGATAAGGCCATGTCGTGGCTTATTTACGCGCCTAATAACAATTCTATGCCTCTCATAACAAAACTGTCCCTATTTTGTATTGGGTGACACAATTTTTCAAAGTAAAGACCAACTCCCAGTGTCCCAGTGGTTTTTTCTACCTTACATTCACACAGCCCAAACTCTCCAAGCTATGTTATTTGTAGATGTTTTATAAGTATTTTTCTGCCTCCCAACAGTAACAGAATCACAGAGTTGGAAAGGAACTCAGCCAATTAATTCAGCAGGAATCTCAATAGAAGACCCTTCCAGAATATCTTCTATATGTAACATCTAGCCCCCATATGAGGACTTCTGATGACTGAGAACAATAACCTCCCATGGTACCTGTTCCAGTTTTTTTTTTTAACTATTCTAATTTTTGTAATTTTTCCTCACAGGAACATCTAAGTTCAAGCCCTGCCTCTGACACATCCTGTGTGACCCTGGGCAAGTCACTTAACTTCCCAGTGTTCTAGGCAACTCTCTAAGATCATAGATTGCTGAGAAGGTGCTGACCTACATTGGTAGAGGGAGGTTCCTCTTCCCAGAGTTCACAATACCACTGAAATCACAAGTCTGGTCCTATCCCAATCCCTTTTCCTTTGGAAATCCAACACTCTCCTGGTTCTTTTTCTACCTTTTCTTTCTTTGTATCCTTTTTTTCAACCCTTTAAGATGGATGTTCCCCAAAAGGGAAGTTCTTATTTGGATCTCTTCTATTCTTTTTTCTATATTCTGACCCTTGGAATACCCATTCATTATCCTATACTGAGCTACATATGATTGCTACTCAAATCTCTATCTCCAGCCCTCATCTCTTAACTGGGTGGGTACCTACACATACATCTCCTGTTGACTATAGGAAATTTCTGCTTAGATTTTCTGTCTGTACTTTATAGAAAGTCATAGATGTGGAGTTGAAAGGTATCGTCTGGTCCAACCTCCTCACTTTACAGATGACAAACTGAGGCCCAGAGGGGGTCACAGGATCATGGATTTAAAGGGACCTTTAAGACCATAGTCCAGTTTTTGTGGGGTTTTTTGGATCTTAAAGTATCCTTTAGTGTATTTTATCAATAGTTGATACTACCAAAAAGGGACTTCATATCTTCTAGCATGAACAGCATGATAGATATAAAAATGTTACAAAATCCGGCAGCCAGTAAGCACTGT
Organism: Bettongia penicillata ogilbyi; assembly: GCA_023548195.1. NCBI lineage: Eukaryota > Metazoa > Chordata > Mammalia > Diprotodontia > Potoroidae > Bettongia > Bettongia penicillata. Next base: position 1,964,074 of record JAJHZJ010000455.1, on the reverse strand, counting down.
TTGAGGTGCTTTTTCTGCACCTTGGGAGTTGATTCTGGGTCTTTTGTCCTGGCTAGCAATACTGCTGGGACACATTGTCACATCAGAAATGACCAAAGGCCCAACGACCACATCAGCCTCATTCTCTTTTCTAGGAATATCTTTCCAATACAACTTATTCCTTTTCCATTTTACAAATGAGGAAACTGAGGCCCAGAGAGGTTAAATAACTTGTTTAAAGTTACACAGGCCAAGTGAGTACATGATCTGGGCCTTCAGTTTATTTTTCCTGACTAAATTCAGCTGTTTCCATTATGCCATTCTGTCTCCTTTCTTTCTTTTCCTTTTTTTTTTTTGAGGAAGTTGAGGTTAAGTGACTTGCTCAGGATCACCCACCTAGTAAGTTTCTGACACTCAAGTCCTCCTGACTCCAGAGTCAGCGCTGTATCCCCACTCCTGTCTCCGTTTAAGCTGAACATGTCCCCAACTGAGCTTGTCATCTTTTCCTGTAAATCTGCTCCTCCTCCCAACTTTACCATTTTTTTTTATCATTCACACCATGTTCAAAACCAGAGTCTTTTCTTTGATTCTTCCTTTCTGCCTCAACATTTGTGCTTTTACAGACAAAATGCCTTTTCTACCCCAATAATATTTCTTGTGTGATTCCACCAGGGGACAGTGTGGTATAATGTAAAGAGACTGAGATTTAATGTGCAAATACTCAAGTTCAAAACCAGGCTCTGCTACTTGTTACCAGTACAATCATGGACAGCTAAGTGAACCTCTCTGGGCCTCGGTTTTCTCAGCTATAAAGCGAGTTGATTGAATTATGATTTGTGCTTTGTTGAGAAGAGTGACCAGTTGTCTTTGTTGTGACTTTGTTGATCAGTGACATTTCAGAGTGCTATCTTGACCTGTGGGGGAATCAGATTTAAGTGAGGGAGAACTGCACAAAACTGTCAACTTCACTCTGTCTTCCAGAGTCATCAGAATCCAGGGCCAGACAGGAATCAGGATGACTGGGATGGCCTGGGATGCAGTGGAGGACCTTGGCATCTTTGATGTCTCACCGCATTCTAAGCTCTGCACAGTGCCTATTTCAGCCACCTTGATGGCCATCAGAACAAATTATTCTTATCCACAAGTTCTGCTTAGGGCAGTCTTCGTGTGCTTGGGGTAGACATCCCCTAATTCACTGACAGCTTTGGGGTCTGTCAGTTGCCCCCAACCTGGTTTAGCTTGTCTGCCTAGATGGCTTACTAGGTGTTTCTGTTGTGCATGCTATCAGGTGGACACCCCAATGCTTGGTACAATGCCTGGCACACAGGAATGCCTACTAAATACTTATTCTCTGCCTGTTGTCTTCAGGCTTCACTTTGATCAATGAGTTTAGACTTAGCATTCACTTGCTAACATTCCTGGAATCTCCCAGAAACTTCCAACGGCTGGTCATAGATTTCATTCAGGGTCCTAAGTTGTTCAGATATCCTGTGACTGGACTTGGAAGCAAAATCCTGATGTAATCTCCAAATTATGGGGAAAAGCAATCCTTACCCATCTCCCCACAGGGTTCAGTATCCATGCGCCACCGACATTCGGAACACACTGAATTCTGACACCAGAGACTTGATAGCCGTTTCCACCTAATTCTTTTAAGTTAGCTCTCACCATTGGTGTTTCCCATGAGGTCAGGCTATATTTGTTTCAAGTTTTGCATTTCTTCTGCCCCCTCTCATAAAAGGTTGGGGTAGGCTACCCTCGAGAAAACATTGTTCTGGAGTCTTTTTTGTCTTTTGTTTGTTTTTACCTAGAGCACTTTAGACTCTCCTCCCATAGAATCCTCCCTTTTAATAAAGAGCAATCAAACATGACTGACTAAGCATACGGCACTTTTCATCTATAGTACCCCATCTCTCATTCAAGAGGAAGGAAATATATTTCATTATCAGTCCTTTGGACTCAAGATTATTCATTGCATTGACCTCAATTCTGGGAGCCTTTGTGTGGTTTTCTTTTACATATTGTGGTCATTATAGATACTTGTTCCGTTACTTTCTTAAGTCTGCATCAGTTCATAAGACTTCCAAAGTTTCTCTAGATTCCTTATGTAAGTGATCACTCTGACTCCTGCTGCCTGAAGAAAGCCAGATGTGTTACATCGTGCCATCCCCCAAGATGATTTGGGTATATCTAGTCTTTGCCATTGGCTCCAGCCCCCAATATTGGCGTTCCATCCTCTCCAATAGTGAGGCACAGTTAGGTTGTTGATAAGAATGCTGAGCCTGGAGTCGGGAAGACCTAGTTCAAATCCAGTCTCAAATACTTACTAGTTGCACGACCCTCAGTAAGTCTCAACCTGTCTCAGTTTTCTCAGTTGTAAAAATGGAAATGGTAATAGCTCCTACCTCACAGAGTGGTCATGAGGACCAAATGAGGTAATAGTTGTAAAGCATTTAGCACAGAGTCTACAACATAAGTGCTTAATAAATGCTTATCTCCTTTCTTCTCCCAATTCCTAGTGGGTCCCCGGCACCTCAGTTCCCATTAACCACTTAACAGTAAGATTAGCTTGTACAGAGGATTATTTACTTCAGACGTATAAGAACAAATACATAAACTTTGCCCCTACCCCAACACATGGGGTCTAATCCCCCTTATACCAACTTAGTCTCCAGAGAGGGAGAGGATTAGGTTCACTGTTTCATTTAGCTCATTTCCTATATAGCACCATCCCAACAAGTTCCAAGTCCAAGGCTGCCCTTTGGCTCAAGTTCTGGTCTTCTCAGAGCTTTCATCTGGCCATACATACATCTCACCTGGAATCTTACCTCCAAGGTCACCATGGCATGAACTCCTGGGTCTCCTGGGGATTCTACCACCTGTGCCTAGAACTGAGAATGACAAAGTAGAATAAACCAACGCAAAACCCCAAACAAAAACTCAAGTAGAGAGAACAAATTACTCAATAAACATTTATTAAGTACCTACTATGTGCCAGGCATTGTGCTAAGTGCCCAGGATACAAAAAGAGGTGAAAGACATTCTCTACCCTCAAGGAACTTATACTCTAAGGGAGATGAAGGAAAGGCAGTCTTTCCCCTCACCTAGTTAGTTCATGGCACCTGTGTTGGGGATGAATGTGACCTTTTCCCTCTCTGACTATAGGAAAGGTAGAGAAAGAAAACCTAGAGTGTCCTATTCTAATAATTTTAAAAGTCCAATGGAAAGAGGCTACTCTGGCCACTTGGCAGGGAAAGACAGGATATCTTCTTTTAGAAACTAGTCCCTGGTCTTTCCCATGAGGAGCCTTTGCTTACACTCACCCTTACTATTTCTTATTGAGCAATAACATTCCATGACATTTGCGCACCAGTTTGTTCCATCATTCTCCAATCAATGGACACCCACTTGGTGGGATTTTCCAAGGAGAAACATCTCACAAAAAGGAGGGCATAGATTTTTCAACCAACCCTAACTCACTCTATTTCTGGGCCTGCTTGTATCAATTGCTATGACATTTGGAAGCTTTATCTCCAAACTCTTTGTTTCATTGACAGATAGGTTGTCTCCTTTAGAGAAGTTCTAAGGAAAGAGATTTTGTGTTGGCTTCCTCCAGCCTTCCCTCCATAGTGCCAGCAACAATGGCAACTTTAGTGTTGTATTAAGTTAGTCAACTCAAAATGTTTTCCTTTCAGCTTAGCTCTTTCCTGAGCTATTCAGTCCTATAAGTCAGTTAGGAAATCTAGTCTTAGATTTTGGAGGAAGAGTCCCACTATTTGGTTTCTAACAACCCAATGCTACTTTTCAAACTCTTCGTCTTCCTCTTTGTTTTAGACAAAGCCTTTACGTTTTTAGAGTCTCTCTAGACATAAATCCAAAGTCAGCAATGCTTTTGTCTACTTGCTAAGAGTGTTTCGTGCTGTTTGCCCATGAGGACTGTGCTTTAACTAGGTAAGTTATGCCTTTTCTTGTGATTAGACTCCTTCTTCTGCCCCAATAAGGAAGAATGAATTGAGTGCTAGACTTGGAATTAGAAACACTTGGGTTTAATTCCTACCTCAAATATTCATTAGACATTTGACCTTGGGCAAGTCACTTAATCTTTCCCTGACTCAGTTTTCTCATCTGTGAATAAAAGGGACTGAACCTGATAGCCTCTAAGATCCATTTTAACTCTAAATCTGTTCTTATGAGCCATGTCATGGAAAATTTAAAAGAATGGCTCAGACTGGATAGAGCTTGCCCTCTACAGTGTGATTCAAGGGGTGTTGCAAAGGCCTACCCGACCAAAACAAAAATCTCCCTGATCTAACCTACAGTGGCACCATACCTCTTTCTCTTGGCCTGAAATTCACCGAGTTGTTCTTAAGTCATGTCACTGAGTAGAGAAGGTACCTGTTAAAATGCATCTTCTTATTGTTAAGTCACGTCAGACTCTTTGTGACCCCATTCGCAATTCTCTTGACAGAGATACTAGAGTGGTTTGCCACTTCTTCAGCTGAGGAAACTGAGGCAAACAGGATTAAGGGACTTACCTAGACTCACACAACTGCTCACACAGATGGATCGTCCCAAATCTCTATCCACTGCCACACCTAACTGTCTGGGATATAAATGGGGAAGCTGTAAGAATTTTCTCTAGTCTTTTCCCCTTAGCATTAGAGAGCACATTCAATTAGGTCCTTAAGGTCATAGATTTAGAGGTGAAAGGACCTTAGATCTTTCAGCTGAGGAAACTGAGGCACAGAAACATTAACTTTCACCTTTGTAACTTAAACCTGAGGGGATGAGAAGGAAACCAGGTTAAGTTTTAATATGGGATGGAATATGGGATGGGGACTGAGAGTGCCCAGGCAAAGAGGAGGAGATTCTGAAAGGGATCTGGGGAAGGAAAGTAGGTTTGACCAGTGTTAGCCTTGGCTGCCCTTTAGACCTTCTAGGTTTCTTCAGAAAGAGGAACCTGAGTTTAAAACTATAGGATTATATACCCTGGTAAGACTGACTTCAATTCTCACAAAGTTCTAAAATATATTATTAAAAGGATAGTTTATGAGCACTTAGAAAGGGAAACAGTGACCATGATGAGCCAGTGTTGATCCTTGAGAAACAAATTATAGCATGTGAACTTAACTGGATTTTTTGGCAGAGTTTCAAGGATAATGCATCATGGGAATGCCACAGATGTGGCATAACTAGATGTTATCAAAGCATTTAACAAAATATCTTATGCTGTATAACAGTGGTGTCAAATTCGAATGGAACTGGAGGCCACCAAACCATACATAAGGATCCCTGTGGGCTGCATATATTGACATAGAAAACCACATATTAATATTATCTATGCTGTATTATATTTTTATTTATTTTGCTAAATATTTCCAAATTACATTTTAATCTGGTACTAGCTGCACTCAGAAGTATTGTAGGCTGCAGGTGGCTCATGGGTTCACATATTTATCACCTCTGCTGTACAAGATGTAGAAATCTGAGTTATATGATGACACAGTTAAAAAACTTCACAACTAGCTGCATGTTGGAAGGAGGTCTTTTGTGGAGTGCCCAAGGAATCAGTGATATTCCTTATTTTTATCAATTATCTAGGTAAAGACATAGATGACATGGTTACCAGATTTGCAAATGTCAGAAATTGGAAAGAGGAGGTAACACAATGGATGACAGGACAGATAGATAGATAGATGGATAGATGGACAGATGGACAGATGAATGGATGGATGAATGGATGGTTTATTGAATATTCTGTATATGCCAGTTGCTGTGCTAAGCACTGGGGATACAAATGCAAGCAAGAGAGTTCTCACCCTCAGGTAGTTCACATTCTAATGGAGGAAGACAAAACATAAAAAAGAGAAGAAAATGGGGAAGGTTATACTCAAGGGGACAAGATGGTTGGTGAGGAGGAAGAAAAGAAGTCTGGAGGATGACTTGAGACATGAGTGGGTTGATAGATAATTGGGGTCCTTCCTGAAATGATGTCTTGACGATGGGGTCATTAATCAGGAGAATAAGGCCTCAGGGTGGAAGCTTCTCCAGGGTAGGGAGATGTTTGGTGATGATGTAGAGAGGTCCTGGGAATGAGCCAGTGAGCTGAGATATGAATGAGATGAAACATGGTTGGGAGTCTTCCTGAAAGAGTGGTTGATAGAATTCAACCCAAATTCAATTATACAGCAAATAATTAGTGTGTAAGTAACTTATACGCTAATTTATAAAAAATTTTGTAATTTACAAAAAAAAAATTCCACCAAGCAGAAAAAAATGTGCCAAACCTATTAAAATGCAATAGAAATAAAGATAAAGTCCTATTTTAAAGAAAAATCCACTGCACTGAGGATGGATAAAATATGGTTAGATAATTGTCCATGTGAAAAAAAAGCAAGCTCAGTTGGCATAGCAGCCAAAAAAAAGCAATGTGATCTCCAGCTGAATTAATAATGTCCATAATGTCCAGAAGAAGAGTGGCAACAGTTCTAGCATGAACTCTGTTCCAACCAGATCATATCTGTTCAGGTCTAGGTTCCACAGGAAGGACATTGACAAACCAGAGAACATCTCCTGAAAGGGACCAGGATGGTGAAGGGATATGATGCCATCCCGCAGAGAGATTAATGAGGACATGATGGCTGCCTTTGAGTATCTGAAGATAAATTAGACTTGTTCTGTCTAGCTGCAGGGGACAGATCTAGCAGCAATGGGTAAAAGCTGTAGAGAGACAGATTTAGCTCAGTGTAATCAATCAATCAGTCAAGAAACATTGATTCATGTCCTACCTTGTGCCAGGCACTGTGCTTGACCCTGAGGACATACATATAAAAATAAGAAAGGCCCCAGTGATGCCTTTATGAAACTTGTTATTCTTGGGTCATTTCAGTCGTGTCTGACTCTTCATGATCCCTTTTTTTGGGTGGTTTTCTTGGCAAAGATACCGGAGTGACTTGCCATTTTCTTCTTCAGCTTACTTTGCAAATGAGGAAGCTGAGGCAGACAGGATTAAGTGACTTGCCCAGGGTCATACAAGTAGCAAGTGTCTGAGGCAGAATTTAAACTCCTGAAGATTAGTTTTCTTGACTCTAAGCCCAGTGGTCTGTCCACTGTACCATCTAGCTGCTCGTTTGTGAAGTTTCCATTCTATCAAGAGAGTCAGCGTGTTCACATAGAAGTATATAGAGAATGTTGTACTGTGGTTTAGTTATTTTTCGGTTGTGTCTGACTCTCTGTGACCCAATTTAAGGTTTTCTTGGCAAAGTTACTGGAGTGGTTTGCATTTCCTTTTTCAGCTCATTTTCCAGATAGGGAAACTGAGGCAGACAGGGTTAAGTGGCTTACCCAGGGTGTACAGCTACTAAGTATCTAAGATGAATCTTCCTGATTTCAGGGCCTGGTGCTCTCTCTCTCTCTCTCTCTCTCTCTCTCTCTCTCTCTCTCTCTCTCTCTCTCTCTCTCTCTCTCTCTATATATATATATATATATATGTGTGTGTGTGCGTGTGTGTGTGTGTGTGTGTGTGTGAGGCACAGATAAAGGGGATCATAAAGCTAGAGATAGAAGGAATCTTCAATGTCGTCAAGACCCTCCTACTTATTTTGTAGATTATGAAACTGGGGCCCAGAGAGCCTAGTGACTTGTCCAAGCCAGTAAGTGTCTGAGGCAAGATTTAAATCTAAGTGTTCCTGACTCTAAAGTCCAGTACAAGGGGGCGCTCATTTCCAAGACATGGGAGTTGGAGGGTCCTGTGAGGAACAGAGAGAAGGACAAACTTTCTTGTCCATGGACTGCATGAAAAGGAGTAGTACATGGTGAGTCTGGAAAGTTAGGCGGAGACGACGATACAATAGGAAACACTGAGGATTACTGAGTCCCTACTCAACAGCGACCTGGTCAAATCTATGCTTAAGGAAAAACTTCCTCACCAACAGAACTGTCCTGAAATGGAGTTAGGTAATGGATCTCCTCCCTCACTAGATGTATTTGAGCAAAGGCTACAATGCCATTTGTTGGGGATGCTATCAAGGAGAATTCTTGCTTAGGTACCATTTGGTCAATATGATTTGTGAGGCCCTTTTCGAAGCTGAGATTCTGTAAAAGTCTCACAGTGACTTCCTCTCTCCTACTTTTGACTTTGCCTCAAGGCTTAATGAGAGTGCACTCAGAGACTTGAAAAAATTGGGGGTAGGGGAAGATTATTGTAACACAGGAAGGGCTCTCCTAGATTAAGAAAGAGAAATCTAAACCTGTTTTGCAACCTGTATTTGAAAAGATGAGCCACTGCTACAGGACATCAGGAAGCAGTAGAAAAAGGTTTTCCTGCTTGTCATAGAATATCTTTTAATCCATTGCTGGTGTCCAGGTCCTGGGACAATCGGACTCCTATCAACACTGAAGAGTTTAAATGCAATGGTAGGAAGTGAGGTGAAGAAGACATCATCTCTCAAACTTATGTAGATTTTGCTGGACAACCTATTTGAGTTTTTCACCATATTCTATCTTTCCATTTTCCTCAAAGGGGGAAAGAAAAAACCCAGCCTGTTGACCACATGGAAAAAACTAATATGTAGAGTGCAGGAAGCAAGATGTGCGGTCACTGGTCCTGCCTGAATCAGCCCCTGCTGGGTGCTCTGTGAAATCAGATCTTTAGAAGAGATTGTCTTTGCCTCTTCTAAGTGATTTCCTCCTCCTTACTCCTAAGAGAGACTGCCTCTTCCTCTGCCTGCTCAGTTCCTGGCTTCCTGTGGGCTTGCAGCATTCATCCTGTCTTCAGAGGGAATTGGATAGGTACAGGAAGTCGCACCAGCCTGGAGATTGAACCGCCAATCAATAAAAAAAGAACTATGGTTTGAAGAAAGATGCATCAGAGCTTCCCCCAGGAGTTGGACCATATGTCCTAATACCAGTGGAACAATGGATCGAATTTTTAGCTCCACCGTTAGCATTCCCAGCTATGGAGACAATTCTGAAAAAAAGGCTTCTCTCAACCTGCCGTCCTCTCCGCTTGTTGATGATTTATAGATAAGGAAGATTTTGTTTCCTTTGCCCACTCATCAATAACACAAAATAAAAGCTGTCTCCCTCTCCTATTCTCTCCCTCCCCTCTACTCCACCCCGCCCCCCCTAACCCCCAAGCTTTATTTCTCATGGCTACTAGTTTAGTATATTTATGGTGCATGAGTCATCAAGCTGTCTTCTGATTGGATGAAAACCCAACACCCCTGGGACTGTCAGTCAATTACAGCTATTCTCAGCTTCATTCACAGATTTATTAGCTTGCACACAGGGAAAAATTCATTCAGGAAAATTCATTCATAAAAATTGCAACACTCTCCATATCCTTTTTAATATCTCAGCGTTCTACTGTGAGCTGGATCCAGAAGGAAGATAAGTACAAGACCGAGGGAGGCGAAGCAGCAGTCTCCTGAACGCTGATGAGTCTGTGTGAAGATTTAGAGTAACACAGCTGGATCTCAAGTCTCGGAAAGAATGTTGAGCATCACAGGAGTTTTTCCTGGATTGTTGAGCTGAAGGACTTGCAGGATGAGATTTTTCCAGGAGAAGTCAGAGATCAGATCAGAATGGTTCAGCACAAAGTGACTTTGGCTCATATACTTTAATTTTTTTATAAAAAAAATATTGGAAGAAATAAAGGCTATGAAAGGGTTACCCTACAATTCATTTTTTTCCCCTGGGGAGCTGTACAAGGAGGGTTTCTAAGTGCAGAGACCAAGAAAGGGGGAGTAAATATTTCAGTGGGCTAGAAATGTTGAAGGACTGACGAGCTGACTGATTTGTGCTGCTTTGTGTGGAAGGTTGTGTGTGTGTGTGTGTGTGTGTGTGTGTGTGTGTGTGTGTGTGTGTGTGCGTGCTTTCACCGCAGTCTGGGCTCCACCATTAAGGCTTCTCAGAGAGCTGGTAACAACGGTAAGAAGCTTCAGCTCAGAACAGTTTTGATGCCTGGATTCTATTGCAGGAGCCAATGCAGGGAGGGACAGAGCACTGTGACTAAAATCAGTGATGGGAACCTGCTTTCTGCATCAGCTGTTACCTCCTAGGGTTAAAGATGTCTGGGAAGAGATGATCTAGGCACCCTGAGCACAACTCTATGCTTAGGAGAGAGTCTGAAAGAAGACAGAGAAAGAGAGAGAAAGAGAGAGAGAGAGAGAGAGAGAGAGAGAGAGAGAGAGAGAGAGAGAGAGAGAGAGAGAGAGAGAGAGAGAGAGAGAGAGAGAGAGGTTTCTTTCTCTGAATTGTATGGTGTGTTGAAGCATTTAATTTCCATATCGTTTATCTGCCAGACGGGGAAGCCAATTTATGCAACAGTATCCTGTTTCAGCCCTGCCAAGGCTATGAGAGGACGCAGTCCGGAGAACCTCAGTGGACACGTACTGTATGTAGGACTCTTCGGACATCCCGGCATGCTGCACAGGGCCAAGTATAGCCGTTTTCGGAATGAACCCATCGCTTCCTTAGATGAAGGGTCTCCTGGAGGTTCAGTCAATGTCAAAAGTGTACCTCAGACTTCTCCTTCTCCCCTGCCAGTTCACCTGCCTGGGGAAGATGTCACCTTGGCGGCTCAGGATAACCCCACCCCACTGTGCACTTTGATGCCCCGAATGGCAAGCCTCAGACTGGCCAATCCAGCAAACCTACTGGGACTGAAAAACTTCTGCCTGGGGACCAGAGAGGTGCCCAAACTCAAACTCTTGGAGAACCGGGGGGCAGCTCCAAGCAGCCCAACTTCACCAGAAGCCAGCCTCTCCCGGGCCACATCTGCTGCATCTCCCCAGCTGGATGTAGAGACTCAGGATAGCTGCATCCTGCCCACCTCTGAGGCACCATCTCCTCTGGGCAATCAGGATGGGTCTTCTCGCCAGCACCTTTTGGGGACAGGCATGAGCTACTCTGTAAGGGTAAGTCTATTTCCTTCAGTGTTTTTGACTCTTAAGAACTGATTGAGAAAAGGGTCTTCTAGATCTGCCATTAGCTCTCCGGGTAATCTTAGGCAACTTATGTAGCTTCTCTGGGCCTCAGTTTCCCTCATCTGTAAAGTGAGGGAAGTTGGACTAGATAATTCCTAAGGTTTTCTCCAGCTCTAAAGTCTAATCTATGATTATTTTTGCAGCCTCTGGCTCTGCTGTGAATCATGTGAGCTTAGAAATATGAAACAGGCAATGTAATGAGTACACCAGAAAAATGATATTATGTGTTTGGGCAATTAATTAAAGAGGTGGCAATCAGGATTCTAGAACTTTTCTAATATACACTTGAAGGGACATGTTCTTAGGTCAGAACATCTTTCAATTCCAATATTGCAATTCAGTGATGACCAGCGAGAACCTAGGGCAAGAGAAGGTGCTGCTTCTGGACAGGAGCAACTCCAAAGAAGTCCATTTGATAGTGTCATCAGAAAATACTTAATGATCTCCAGTCCAAGAATCCAACCCAATCCAATCCAATGAACATCTATTAAGCACTTACCATGGTTTCTAATCCAATCAGCATTTAGTAAGCACCTACAGTGTGCAAAGTGCTACTGTAAATGATGTAGAGATAGAACAGCTCACATTTAGAAGCGTAGGAGAAAGGGCATGGAATTTGGTGTCAAGATACCTGGCCTGAAATCTAGGAACGTACAACCAACCTGTGTGTCTGCTCAGGTCATTTCAAACCTTGCCTATAAAATGGGGGAGGTGGATTAGATGGTATCCAAGCTCCATTCCTGTAATTCACTTCTTGGTAAAAGGTTTTCTCCTTGGCATTTTACTTGAGCTTCGCTACAAACCTATGACAGACAAGTACTTAGGACTGTGCCTGGCTCACAGTAGGTACTTAATAAATGCTTGTTGATTCACTGGCTGCTTGTAAGTTAGGCAGGACAGAATCCATTTTGTGAATGTGGAAACTGAGTCAGAAAGGTGGCATGAGTGTTCTAAGAAGCAGACCTAGGACTGCAGTCCAATGTTCTTGCTGCTCCACCCCACTGTGGATAGGTGACTATTGCACCATAGATAAGAGGGGAGGAAGGGAAAAGTGAGGACAAAAAGGTGTGGTTGGAATTTCAATCTGTCCGCTTTTTTTTTTTAAAAAAAAGTCATCTAGTGCTCAACAGGTGTTTGCTAAACACCTGTCAAGTGCCCAGTTATGCTCAGGCCACCTGAAGATATTTTTAGGTGCCTGCTTTAAAGGAATTCACTTGAATTAGTGAGAAAAGGACACAAACACACACATGTGTACACACATGCACACACATATAATTTCATTGTTATGAGTGAAACTCATGACTAATGCAGAAATCACCTGCTCTGAAACTTGAAGTCTTAGAGAGTTGCCTGGGAGCACTGAGTGACTTGTTCCAGGTTACATCAACAGTATTTATCCAAGGTGGGGCTTGAACCCAGGCCTTTCTGACACCAAGGCCAACTCTCTATCCACTGTGCCATATTGCTTCGCATAGTTGCATATATATATTCATATACATATACACACACTATACATTTGTGTATCTAAAATAATTTAAGAATAATCCTTAAGCACTTTGTAATCAAAGCTGTGTATGTTCTATATATCAAACTCAAATAGAAACAGATCCCTACAAACTGCATATTGATTTTGGGAATCACTAATTAGCATTATCTGTGCTTCATTGTATTTTCATCTATTTTGTTAAACATTTCCCGATTACATCTTAGTCTGGTTCAGACACCTCTGTTTTACACTATGTGTATATGTACGTATTTAGGGAAAGACTACTATAGCCTAGGGATAGTCAGGGAAGTCTTCCTGGAGGAACTGAGTTTTGATCTCATTCTTAACAAGCTTTGGATCTAGATTGGCAGGAAGTAGGACTTTTCAGTCAGGTGAAATAACAAAAACACAGAGACGGTAATGGCCATGGTGTCCATAGAAGATAGTGAAACTGGGATGGACAGGACCTGACTATTGGGTAGTGGCAGGAGATTTAAGTTGGATAGCTAAGGGTGGTATCTGATGGTAAAGGTTCCTGAATGCTAAAATTAGGAGTTAGGATTTAGTCCAATATTTAAAAGGGAAGCTATGAAAGGCCCTTTAAAAAAAGTTTCTGAAATATTCTCTGGCTTCCTGTTCCCTCTGTGATAAAATACAAAAACCTCAGACTGGCATTTAGTGTTCTCCGTATTAAAGGAAGGTCCTAGCTACTTTTCCAGTCTTATTTCATATCATTCCCTTTCTAGTACTCTCTGATTCAGTCAAACTGGTCTCCTAGCTGTTCCCCAGCTAGGCAGCTAGGTGGTATAGTAGATACCTGGAGTCAGGATGATATGAGTTCAAATCTGACATCAGACACTTACTAGCTATGTGACCCTGGTGAAGTCACTTAACCTCTGTGGTTTTCTCAACCTTAAAATGTGGATAATAATGGTACCTACTTCCTAGGGTTGTTGTAATGATTAGAAGAGATATTTGTAAAAAAGCACCAGGTACATAGGAATCAGTTTTACAAATATTTATTTTTCTTCCCTGTCCATATGACATTTCATCTCCTTCCTTCCTTTGCATAGATGGTCCCCTATTTTTGGAATTCTCCCCTCCCCCTACCTTATCCCTACCTTTCTTCAAAGCAGAGCTCAGGTGCCCTCTATATGCATCCTTTCCTCATCCCAGTCACCAGTATTGTTCACTCCTTTCAGTAGTGTCTGACTCTTCCTGACCCCATTTGGGATTTTCTTGGCAAAGATACTAGAGTAGTTTGATATTTCTTTCTCCAGCTCATTTTACAGATGAGGAAACTGAGGCAAACAAAGTTAAGTGACTTGCCCAGAGTTACACAGCTCATAAGTATCTGAGGTCAGATTTGAACTCAGGAAGATGAAGCTTTTAAATTCCAAGTCCAATGCTCTATCCATAGCAACACCTAGTTGTCCTTCCCAATCATCACTTATCACTGGTCCCTCTTGAAATTACCTCTTAAATCCTGTCCATTTACTAGTCTGTGTAACATGTTTTATCTCCTTATCTCTCCCAGTAGAATGTAAATTTCTTGAAAACAAGAACTGTTGTATTTTTGTTAGTACTTTTGTGTTACCAGTATTTAGCATGGTATTTTGCATATAGGTGTGTGTATTTGCCTATATGAATATATTATATACATATTTGTATATTCATATAGGCAAATGTATGTGTTTCTGGGTATGTATATGGAGGGGGGGTATAGAGGCAACCCTCTATCCAACCAAAAATTAGATTTTATCAGCAAAGGGAAATTCTGGTATGGAAACTCCTTCTCCCAGTGCAGACCGGCATCTTGTCTGGAACTCATGAATATCAGAGACTTTCCTGGAAGCAGAAATCAATATTCATTTCATAAGTGACTTATCCAAGGTCACATAGCTAGCTCATGATAGAGATAAGACTTGAATCTGGGTCTTCATAGCCAAGAAGATGGCTCTCTATCCACTATAAAAAACCGCCTCTCCACTTTGCACACAGTAGGCACTCAAGAAATTTTTGTGAAGCGCATTTAATTCATAAGCACAGGAGGGACTGTTGGTGAAAGTGTTTTAGGAGGATTGGTCTGGTAGTTAAGTGGAATGGAATTAAGGAGAAAGATAAGAAAAGCTTTTTTAATAATTCCTTGTGGTGGAGAGGAGATGGTGTGAGGATGAATGAACATGCCATATGAAAACCATTTGAAGGGACTGGAAAAGTTTAGCCTGGAGAAAAGGAGGCAACAAAACAGTCTTCCTTGTGTATTCAAAGAATATACAAGAAGAAGAAAACAGGGACTTGCCTCATTCCGATTTGCTTGGGGGACAAAAGTAGGTGACTGTTTCTGAGACAGATTTTGGCTGGATAAGAGGAAAAAATTCTGAAAAATTAGAGCTGTCCAGAATTGGAATGAATGGGCTGCTTCAGAATATAATGAACTCCATATCACTGGAGATCTTCAGACAGACGCTGTCCTCTCTTGCTTGAGAGTTGAATGGGAATTCCTGTTCCCATTAGACTTCCTATTGGAGGTCCCTCCTGGCTCTGTGACTCTGATTAGAGTGGTGGCCATGGGAAAGGAGAGCAAGGTATGGCTCCTTGGAAAGATCAATCTGCAGTCTTTGGCAACTGACTGATGTGGGGAAGAGAATAGAAGAGGGAGGGTGATGGGAAAGCCCTTAATGGCATGGATTGTAACCTAGAAAGCAGAAACTAGGAAACTGGGGAAGGAGCTAGCGGGGAGAGGGAGGTGCGTTGTCAAGGGGAAGATGATGAATTTGAATTTAGATGTTAAGTGGGAGGTGGTGGTGCCAGCATGGTGAGACCATGTACGCAGTTGGAAAGACAAGGCTGGGTCTTGGACAAGGTATCAAGGTTGCTTGCGTAAATTAGCGAATGATCAGCAGAGAGCTATAGCAGTAAAATGTTGGCTTCTTGGGGGCAGGGAGTTTCAGGGGCTTTTTGTTTCATTGTTTTTACTTTGGCTCTCCAGAACCTGGTAGAGTGACTTATATGTAGAAAAGTGCTTAACTTAGGATCATGCGACCATAGATTTCAAGCATAAAGGGTCTTGAAGGCCCTGTTGATAATTCAGACCTCTCAGTTTGACAAATGAGGAAGCTAGAAACAATAGGAAGAAACATTAAATGACTTGCCCAAAGTTACACAGATAGTTAATAGCGAAACTGGAATTTGAACCCAGGGTCTCTGACTATATCCAGTACATTTTCTACTGTACCGTTCTGCTTATCTAAGTAGGTCAAGATCAAGAGCGAAGCATGTGGGAATTAGTATGGTAGCTCCTTCTAGTTCTGACCATCTCTGATTCTTTGAAAATTAATAGCAACTTCTGCCAGATACTTTGAAATCTTTTGTTCTAGTGCCTGACACAATGCCTAGCACATAGGTGTAATCGTTGAGTTGTTTTTCAGTTGTATCTAACTTGTGACTCTGGGGTTTTCTTGGCAAAGATACTGGAGTGGCTTACCATTTCCTTCTCCAGTTTAATTTACAGATGAGGAAACTGAGACAAACAAGGGTAAGTGACTTGCCCAGGGTCACACAGCTAGTAAGTGTCTGAGTCTGGATTTGAACTCAGGTCTTCCTGACTCCAGGTGCTGTATGCCACTTAGCTGCCCCCTCAATTCCTAAACTGGCTTTTTTTTTTTTTTTTTATTCTGGGCATGCAGAGCTGATTTCCTTGAAAGAAAAGAGGAGAAAGTTAGGTGGGACCTTTTCATGGGCACATCAATGCAATTGCAAGAGGAGGTAGGGTCGGATTCCCTGAAGGCTTTTTCCTACTTCTCTGTGTGGGCGTTTCTCTGGTTACCTAAACCCTCCAGGGAAATCTCTTCCATTGGGCTGTACTGCAAACTGCCTGAGGTCTGGGGAACCTACAACCACTGTAGAACTGGAGCATTGATGATTTTTGTTACAGAATCAGAGATAAACGTCATATCTTCTGAGCTCTTCTCTATTACGTTGACCTGCCTGCATCAGAAGTAGACCCCAACCAAGTGGCTTATCTAAGTTATACACCATAAGTGCTAGCCCTGATGCTTGAACTGAGGTGATCTCCTGCTTCTTTGCTCCATGCTCTTTCCATTACATGGGATCTTTTCATTTGCACCTTGGTGTCTGTCCCTAGTCCTGACACACTGTCTTACATACAGTCAGCACATAATAGTTGCAGGTTGAATGTAATTGAACCCATTCCCCTCCCTCATACTGTAAATGAATAAACTGAAACCCAGAGATGTCAAATGACTTATCAGTTATAACTTTCTAACATTAGCACATGGGATAAATAACTCTTCTCACCTTCCAGTAAAGTCCAATTCTGATGTCTTCCTGTGGTTTGGAAGTGATCCAGGGTTCAACAAGAACCTCTAAACCATGTTTCTCCCTTTTCTCTCCTTCTTCCTCCTTCCGTCCCGCCTCCTTGCCAAGGCGATCAAAAGGTAGATGGGAAGTTTGAGAGCGAAAGGTGAGGTAGAAGATCTGAGAAAATGTGGGGTAGGGAGTAAAGGGAAAAGAGAAAGTCTGAGGCAAGAGGGACAGGCAAGAGGGTGTCCCGAAGGCCATGTAGTTTGCTTATAGTCTATTAAAATATTGAGAATAAGGCACTTCATTTTTTTTAAAGGAAGTTTTTTTTTCTTAAACAAGAATGAGACAGGAAGAAGAAGCATGTAGGGGAATGGGAAGGCAAGAAGAGCCACTCCAGGCTTGATCTTCTTGGATGCTGTGCCCAAGGATAGGTCTATTTTCAATGTAAGGACACAGAGATACCTCGGAATGTGGCGGGTAAAATGTGTCTACTCAAGTACTAGGAGAGATTTCTGTCCCCATCACTCCCCGACTACAAAGCACCTAGATACCTGCCACGTTGGCTTCTCCATCAGTATAATAGTGATCCCTGACCAGGGTATCTTGCCACTGTCTTGAATGGCTCTGTGGAGGGACAATCA
Organism: Bettongia penicillata ogilbyi; assembly: GCA_023548195.1. Taxonomy (NCBI): domain Eukaryota; kingdom Metazoa; phylum Chordata; class Mammalia; order Diprotodontia; family Potoroidae; genus Bettongia; species Bettongia penicillata. Next base: position 1,946,654 of record JAJHZJ010000455.1, on the reverse strand, counting down.
CCTCAAATATCTTGTCCCAACTATGGGTAGCTTCTCTATGGCTGTCCACAAAGATTCAAAGTATGTGGAGGCCAATTTACGGAAAAATGCATAAATACAAGAGTAGATGGAAGATAAAGTCAGAGGGAAGGCATTAGAGGGAGGGGGACTGGGAAAGTTGCCCTGCAGAAGGTAAGATTTGGGCCATGGGACCATTCAGTATATTAGATTGCGAGAAACAGTACAATTTGAGTGGTCTTTATTTTGGGTAGGAGGTAAGATTTGGGCCATGGTATTAAGTATATTAGACAGCGAGAAACAGTACAATTTGAGTGGTCTTTATTTTGGGTAGGACGGTATATTTTGTGATCTAGAGGCATCTGATAAGTTCATCATCCTCCAGACTTCTGTGTATCAATGTGATGGTACTGTAAGTGTCCTGCTTCCTGGGCAGCTAGGTGACTCAGTGGATAGAACGTCAGCCCTGGAGTCGAGGACCTGAGTTCAAATGTGACCTCAGATAATTAACTAGCTGCATGACCCCAAGCAAGTCATTTAACTCTTTTTGCCTTAATTCCTCATCTGTAAAATAAGATGGAGAAATGACGAACCACTCCAGTATCTTTGCCAAGAAAACCTCGAAATGGGATCGTGGAGACTCACTGAAATGGTTCAGCAACAACAGCCCTGCTCCCTAGGAGGGATGGATGCATTTGGATTCCTTAGGATCATAGACTTTGAACTGGCTCTCAGAGATGGTCTAGTCCAAATCCTATTCTCTTAACACATGGGTATACTGAATCTCCAGTGAGATGAAATGATTTTTTCAAGGTGACATAGGTTCTGGCAGATCTAGAATTTGAACCAGGTCCTCAGTCTCCAAAGCCAACTTTCTTTCCACTACCCTATGTTTTACCTTGACTTCTGCATAGTCCTAGGTATGTATCCTCTAAGACGGGTGTTATTAACCACTGGTGCTGATGTGGTTCCATTGACACCATCAGTACTAAGCCTTATCTGCACCTTATGCTAGCAGTTGTCACCATGGATTTTCTAGACATCCTGGTTTATGTAGCTATTGGCTGTTGCCACAAAATCACAGTAGGGTCATTGGTCTGTAGCAGCTAGGAAGGTGTCCATGCTGGGCAGCAAGAAAAGACAATGACTTCAGCAAGAGCTTCAAGATGAGGATGTAGGCAGGCCAGAGTTCCAGCAGGGTCATTCCTTGTGTAAGGGTGCTGGTAGAACTGGCATCTGGAATGGCAGCTGGAATGGGAGCTGGTAGCATGGGTCCTTGATGATGGCTAGTAAGAGCATCAAGAGAGGGCAACCTACATTACCAAGCATCTCCCAGAATAAGTGGAGAGGATGTGCACTCCTGGTATAGTATCACTTATTGTTGGAAGATTTACAATAATGGCACATTACGCCTTTGCACTGTGTTATCCTACTCATCAATCCAGATCAGTAAATTTTTTGTAATTTATATTTATGGAGAATCTCTTGGGTCACTAAATGGTTAAGTGACTTATTCATGGTCACATGGCTAGTATGTGTCAAAGGCAAGACTTTCTGGACTCTAAGCATCATACTTGGAGAGTATAACATGCATACAAATAAATACATAAAAATAAACAAAATAAACATCATTCAAATTTGGAGAACTACTACCAACTTTGGGATGAAGAATGGTTTCTTGAGAGAGGCAGCATTTGACCTAGCCTTGGAGAGAGACTCTTCCCTCTCTCTGTTTTCTTAGGAGTATATCCTTAGGAAAGGAAATGTAAGTTTCGTGTACTGTAAGCATGCTAGATCCTCACTAAAATCCTTCTGATTCCTCATTTGTGGCATGGAGGTGACCATAGATTCTCAAAGACTATGACAGTGGAGGGTACACTCTGGCAAGGCCTGATCAAGCTGGAAAAACTTTGAGTTCAACAAAGACAGACCATCTGAAGTACAGTCTAGATGTGGAGAAACTCATTGTCTTCACCACAGCAAGCAAGTGAAGATTTTCTGCTAAGTTGTGGAGGAATCATGAATTGAATTAATGGATAGGGCAGCCATCTGGATGAAATCAGTCAACATTCCTGGATGTTCTGAAGTGTTGATGTAATAAGGGACTAGTCAATGTGGACTTCCCTTCTGCTTTTCTGGAAGTAAACCCCCCAAGGATCCATGTCAAGTCAATAAGTATTACTTAAGTTCCTACTATGTGCCAGGATCTGTGCTAAGAACTTGGGATACAATGAAAGGCAAAAAACCCAGTCCCTGGTCTCAAGGAGCTCGTAGTCTGGTGAGGGAGAAAACATCCATCATATGTATGTACAAACATGACACAGGCAGGATAAATCAGGAGTCATCTCAAAGGGAAAGCACCAAGATTAAGAAAAGGAAGGTGTCTTACAGAGCAGTGACCATGTGGGTCAGTAGCAGGCAGACCTTTTTTCACCTGCTCCAAGGATTGGGCTCTCAGTGGCCAGCCCTCATTACATTGAAGGAATAATGAAGGATCTACAGCATCACATTAGGTTTCCTCCACAAAGCTTAAAGCATATTATTTGAATATCATTGTACTTGTCCTTGAAATAGTTTTTACTCAGGCAAAGGCTGGTCCAAGGGAAGCCACACCTCCCCAGGAAACCTAGAAGAAGGAAACAAGAATTGGGAAGAAGGTAGGCTTCTTAGCTAGCAGTTCAGGCGCCCTTTCCAAAGCCCAGCCCTGGGGTGGGAAGATAAATTGAATCAGTTCCACTAAGTGGATCTCTGGGGTTGTCAGTTTAAACTTAGATTCTCTCCCAGCCCTGGAGTCTTTCCTCTCTCAACTTTTGCTTGTCAGTAACAGGATGTGTTTTGTCTATCAGATTGCAAGGACCAGGGCCTTTTTGCCAAAATGCCCCTGAGCAGAGTCTCCTTTGGTTTTCATTTCAACCATTTTAGGGTAGTCCTTCAGAAACTTAATAACATTTCGCATTTTCACAAAGTACCTTTCCTTCTTCAGAGCACCTTGTGAACATTAAGTAAATTAGTCTGAAATTTGTTATTAGAGCAGACACAATTTTTTTTAAACAGCCTTTGCTTTTTAAAGTTGGAAATGTAATATTTCCTTGGTACCTAATGGATTTTAACAACAGCCAGTATGCACAGGCCAGTTCCAGTCCAAGGTTTATTACTATTTGCCAAAAGCCAAGGTAGTTTTCTCTGCTCAGTGCCATATGGAACTCTAGCTCAGCTCTAACTGAACAGCATTTGCAGTGCTGGCGATCTCAAAGCTTCCCCAAACTTGATTGCCATCAGACCTGGGATTATAATCTTTTATTTGTATTTGAGGAGGGGAAAGCTTTTGGAGGAGGGAGGAGGAGCCCTTTACTTTAGGGAGTAACTTAAGCAATTGCTGCAATAGGATGAAGCCCCCGTTTCCTGACTCCTTGTCCCCCACTTCTTTTATTTTCTTTATAAAATAAGTTTTAATGATGCAATGATACAGTGGAATTTGAGTTCTAGGTTCAAATCCCACCTCTGATACTTGTTTCTTCTGTGGCCTTGGACAAGCCTCTTAATCATGCTGGGCTCAGTTTCCCCATGTGTAAAATGAAGAGTTTGGACTGCATGGTTTCAGAAGTCCCTCCTATCTCTAATTCTATCATCCTGTGATAGCTTCTATAAAAAAAATCTACTCAGTTCTAGATGTTACTATTGCAATGACTCCTCTCTTGGAGCAAAGCTAAATGTTACTGTGACCACATCTGACTGTGTAGGCAACATTCTGTGCCTGGAATTCCCCACCCCTACCAAAAAGGAAGGAAATGCTTCCTCATCTTTTTCTCTGGGTCCAAGATTGCTCATTAAAATTACTCAGCATTTGGCTTCATTTTAATAGTCTTGTAGCTGTGGTCATTGTGCAGACTGTTTTCCCAGAACCTGGGTCCAAGTTCTGCTTTTGACACGTCCCGGTTCTTGCAGAACGGAACCACATGGGTCGCAATATCAGGCAGACCCTATTTCTCAGGTTCCAGGGACTGGGCCTTCTTGTTACATAATCTCTCTGTGCCCAAGGCAACTTTCTAATACTGTGAGTTATAAGAGATCGGCATCTCTGGAGGAAATTTACAAATTGGGATTTACAACTGCTGAGGAAATCAATGATCTGGACCCAAAAAATATTTAAGGTAAAATAATGGGGGAAAATGAGCCATTAGAAAAAGTGTTAGCACTATATGCTAAGGTGCAAAGAGGCTCAAAAATAGTTTAGTTTTCAGTTGATGTTGATTCAGATATGGAGATTGATGATTCCTTGAAGGACCAGGAAAGATGCCTTTTTAGTTTCTTGGATTCGTTTATACTTTTACTTAAGTCCTTTCTTTGCAAAAAAGAAGGTCTGAGTGGTCAGATATGATTACAGATAAGGATGACACCTTTGGTATAGGAAATTCACTGGGCAGCTAGGTGGTGAAGTTGATAGAGCTCTGGGCCTAAGTCAGGAAGATCTGGGTTCAAATCCAACCCCTCAGTTCCTCATCTGTAAAATGAGCTGGAGAAGGAAATGGCAAATAGCTCCATTATCTTTGCCAAGAAAACCCAAATAGGGTCACAAAGAGTTGGATAAAACTAGAAAGAACTAAATAGGGAAGTCTCAAGAGAGAAATTCCTTTTACCAAGGCAGAGTGGCACTTCCTCTACAACTCAGAGTTAGAGAGTTGCCTAGAGCTCTGAAATATTGGGTGATTTACTGAAGGGAACAGCCCAAAAGTAGAAGAGGTAGGTTTTGAGCCCAGGTTTTCCCGGCCAGTTCTCAATGTACCCCAGCCTCAGTCTCTCGGTATGTGGCTAACTTGCCTTTGGGGAATTCAGAGAACTCACAAAATGTAGGACCAACGAGTGGGAGAAATGATTACAAAGCTCCCTCTCGCTCATGGAGCAGGGAATTTATTAGATAACAATACATGAGGCCTGAGATTCTTTTCAAAAATGTGGCCCTATAGAGAGAGGGAGGAGAGCTGGGAGAGAGAAGCAGTTATCTGGAGAACTGTGGGAGAAAGAGAGGACCCTGTTCCATTGTTTGTTTTCCTTGTGTTTTGGGAACAGTGTTTCAAGACTTTCATTGTTGCCAACTAACCAGATGCTTGGGGAGGTTGTGGCATGATGGGTAGAGGGCAGGTTTTGGAGTCGGAAAGACCTGTGTTCAAATCCTACTTCTAACATATGCCAGCTATGTAACCATGAGCAAACAACTCACTCTCTGAAAGTCAAATGCTAGTCTAAGAAAATCTGCACTGGTGGCAGGTGTTTCCTGTATTAGGGGAAGTCCAGATCTGAGATTCTCTCCTTTCTCCTTCCCCTACCCCAAAGTCTCCCTAAAGGACTGAAAGGGAAGGCTAGATTTGGAGCTGGAGAAGAACTTAGATACCAGCAAATCCATTGTCACCTGGCTCTGTCACCAAGCTCAATACTTCCCATGGCACTGCACTTTCCTGTTAACAGCCTGTTGCATTTCACAACTGCATCAAGAGGAGCTCACATTTATATGGAACTTTTCAAAGTCCTTTGCATGCCTTATCTCAACTGGCTGATACAGTGGCAAGAGTGCAGAGTCCAAATCTTGACCCTGCTGCTTTTATCTGAAAATGAATGGTCACAGGCTTTGCAAACTATATTAGCTCATACTATAGCTGCATTCTAATCTAATGATTTCATTCAGGAACCTATAGCATGAAGCACCTACCTTCAGCTGTGTGACCTTGGACAAGTCCCTCAACCTTTCTGGGTCTCACTTACCTTATCTGTAAAATGAAGTGGCTGAACTAGGTCACATCTAAATTTTCTCTCCTTTGCTCCTTACAACGAGGTAGGCAGGTGCTAGAACTATCCCCTTTTTAGAGATGGGAAAACTGAGCCCCAAAGGGGTTAAAGTGACTGACCCAGGGCCCTTTCAGCTAGTCAGTATTTGAGGTAGAATTTGAGTTAACATCTTGTTGACACAGGTCAGTACTCTGTTGATCATGATGCAGGAGTTTGGGAATCAAATATTCCAGATCTTGCCTCTATTACTACCTGGGTGACCTTGCACAAGTTGCTTACCTTCTTTGTGCCTCAGTGGTTACATCTGTAAAATGAGGAGGTTGGATTAAATAGCCTCCAACTCTTACTCTGTCATCTGTTTTCTAACTACCTGCCTAACTATCTGCCTGCCAAGCCTGAGGTGCTAACACTCTGTGGTCCATTTGCCTCTATGCTCCTCTGCCAGGAATTGTTGATGTCTGATTCATTTCAGACATCTCTGCTCAGTCTACTATAGTCCTTAAGTGATTTATTTATTGCTTTGAAGATCCCTGGGTACCCTTCAGCTTTGCACAAATGAAAACAGACAGCATGAAGTTTTTAAAGGGCTCTTTTTTGTTTCCTGTTAACAATATCTTATTTATGGAGTGATTTAAAGTTTACAAATGCTTTCCCCCACAGTAACTTTAGGAGGTAGCTAGATCAAATGGCTTTTGATCTATCTGTGCTTGACCTGTGATTTCACCAGTATAAAAAATTTCCAGCAAGGGAGCCCTTTAACCAAAGCAAATTGCCTCCTGTTCTGCAATCTGCAATTTGCAGTCCCTAAGTGTTGTTATGCTTTATGTTTATGTTTATAAAGGAGGGAACTGAGGCAAAGAAAAGTTTAGTGGCTTGCTTATGGTCATACAGCTAAGTGTTACAAGTGGGATTTGAACCCAGTTGACTGACTCAAGGTTCAGCATGCTTCCCACTACCCCTGCAATTGCTTTTCTCAATGAGGCACTAAGTCCTACTAAATTACTGCTAAATGCTGTGATTCCACCAGCCAAGTCAATAACCAGCTAGTTGGTGCCTAGTCCAAGGAAAAAGACTTCTATAGAGGGGACTGATAATAGCCAGCATTTATGTACCACTTTACATATCTTAGCTCATTTGACCCTCTTACCACCTCTATGAGGAAGGCATTATTTTTATTCCTATTTTACAGAGTGAGGGAAAGGAAATTGAACAAGGTCATACAGCTAGTGAGTGAGGCAGAATTCAAACTCAGGTCTTCCCGACTCCAAATCTGTGACTCCTCTTTATCTGTCTGTTCAAAATTTACTGATCAAAGGAGAGGGGTTGGAGGAAAGGTACGAAGGAAGAACAGTTAAGTACAATAAGTGAGGGATGTTACCAGAATCAGAAGGGAATTCAGAGCTCTGACAGCGTGTTGACATGCTTCCCCAGATTGTGGGGTTAAATTTCAAGAGTCATCCTTCAAAAAGGGTTAAGAACCAAATATCCCGAAGCAATGTCACTATCGAAAGAAGAGAGGGTGAGGGGGAAAGATAGAGAATCATTGCGATGGAAGGAGAAGATGCTTGAGTTCTGGCCAAGGGATGTTATTGATCCCAAAGGCCTTTAGGAAGCATAATGTGCCCACTCCCTAAGGAGGGAGTTAATGCCACTCAAGACTTGGCTCTGTTGGAGGAGACCCTGAGAAAGGAAACAGAAGAAACTCCTTGAGTCATCACCAGATTGTTTAAGCCAGGTTGGAGCCAGGCTGTTCCTTTTCAATGTGAAACACTGAAAAACACTGTCAGCACTTGGAAGGAGAAATCATGATCTGCTCGAGTGCGGTGCCATAGGAATTATTGAGCTTGGTGAAAGAGAAGATCTGGATGTGCCCAGTATTGTCTAGCCATGAGACGATAGATTTGATGGCGTCTAAGGTCTTCTCCAGCTCCAAATCTAGGAAATCTCTGACTGGAAGTTGGGGAGGTTGAACTAGAACTCAGGAAACTATCCAGATCTATAGATCTGGAATGATAATTATAGTGGAAAGACCCCTGGAATTGTAGTCTGAAGGTCTGGCATTGTCTTAACAGCTCTGACACTATCTCATCCGGCCGTCCATGTCAGTGTGCCTTTGTTAGTTTCTTTATATTTAAAATGAGAGGGGCCCAATGGTCTTGGGTTTCTTCTTGCCCTAAATTCTTTGATTCCATGGTCTTATACTTAATCAGAAAATTGGAGCAGTATTTCAGGTAGCTATTGCTGATCTGGGTTTCTTCCTTTGAGAACTCTCTGCTCATATCTTTTGTTCATTTCTCCACTGAGGAATGAACTGTACTCATAAATTTGTACCAATTTCATATAGATTTGGACATCGGATTTTTTTTTTCAAAAATATTTGCAATTTTTCTCTCAAACTGTTTCAGTTTTGCTTTTGTATCCTCAGCGCCTGGCAATGTTGGGCCTATCAATATAGGCATTTAATATATATCTGTTGAGCTGAGCTGTGCAGTTCTTAATAATAATGACAATAGCTAGCATTAATATATCATTTTAAGGTTTAAGAAGCATTTTACAAACATTATCTCATTTTATTCATTAATATTTATTACGTTTTCCCATGTCTTTTTGTAAATTCTTCATGGAAGATCTATCTAATATGTCGGAGACCCTCCTCTGATTCTTTTAATATTTCAAGGTCGCCGGTACAGAAGCTATACTGTCCATATATTACTGTCACTCTTATTACTTACCAAACCTACCATCTTTTTTTTATTTCATGACTAGAAACAGAATATTAATGAAAATGGAATCATGTTTTGATGAGTCATCTCTAGTTTACAGACGAAGGAAGTGCAGAGAAGTCTAAACACTTTGCCCATAAAGCATCTCGAGTGAGATCTGACCCTAGGTTTTCCAGACTAGACTCCAAGTCCTATGCCCTATCCACTAGCCAATGCTGGCTCTCTCTGCAGGTTGAGCATATGGTGTTATGGAAGAGAATGAAGAAGACAGATTCCTAGGGGGACTGGGCCACTGGTTTTACTCATTCACTGTTCAGGGTGGGTTTCTAATTTTAAAAATCCAGGGCTAAAATGTAGAACTTTGTGAGCAAACTACATCACCTCAGGAAAAGACCAGAAAAAGTAAACTTTTTGAGTATTGTTGTTAAAGTAATCTCTCGTGTAAACTTTTGGAGTTCTCTCTGGCCTCTTTTGGGATGGGAAAAAACAAAAGAACTCTTCACAGAGGGAATGGACTTGATGGTCTTGATTTCATAATTCCCAAGGACTAGATGGTGATATTGCTGTCTGTAATTCCAACCCATAAAAATATCTCCTGTGGAACTTGGAACTACAGGCTAGTGAACCTCTCTGGTAAACTGTGAGGGTAGAAGCAGCTACCTACCTCACAGGGGCATTATGGGGAAGTAAGCTACTTCAGGAATGAGAATTCACAGGTTGGGAATGGAGAATGGTCAACATGGTATGAGAAGTAGCAGATAACAAAACGTTAGAAAGAAAGACCACGATGTAAAAGCTGAGAATGGAAGCACATGAAACCACATTGTGGGAGAGGAACTGGGAAAGAAAAAGACAGGTCAAGGGATCAGTGATTGCATTAAGGAAGAATTGTACAGCTATTAGAGCTTAAGACTGCACTAGGACTTTTGGAACACTGTTAAGGGCTTGAGATTATTGTTGGAGGAGAGAGCCGCTTGTGAAATTTCTCTGTTTTCACCATGAAAAGAAAAGGTGCCTGTGAGTATGTGTGAGTTAAAACATTTCATGAGGAATAACTCAAATTGCATTTATATGAGATGAATAAATAAATGAGATAAAAATTGCAAAGCACTTAACAGAGTGCTAGGTAAGTGCTTGTAAATGTCAGCTATTGTAAAATCTGTGGTCTATCACTGGACCCAAGAAAGGAAGCGATAATTCACTCTTTCTGAACACAGTTTTATTTGTGTCAGTGTGCAGAAAGGCATTATGACATTATGTCTTGACAACAAAACTGAAATATCACCCTGCCTTCTACCAAACCATGGTTGCATCCGTACATGGAATATGGTGGAAAATTCTGGTTGCCATGCTTCAAGACCTCATGGAATTAGAAAATATCCAGGGAAGTGTGACTGAAAAGGAGATATTTGTATAATTTCACTCCAGCTTCTGTACTAAGCAAGGGATGAATCTGAATGTACTCATTCTTCAAACGTTTATTCCTCAGCTACAGTGGTATATAAGGTGCATTTTGGGATAGGCCAAAATGAATTACATAGATGTTTCTCTTGTGCACTTGATAGTTTAATAGGGAAGAGAAGACATAAACTTTATGTAGAATGTGATAAATGTCATAAATTAGGTAATAGCAGCAATAATATTAATAAATGGCCAACATTTACATACTACCTTAGAGCTTTCACAAGACTTCCCATTCATGAACTTGTTTCTTCTTCACAATATCCCTGCGGGGTAGATAGATAGTACAGGTGTTACTATTGTCATTTTACGACTGGAGGTTGAAGTTTAGAGAAGGGGAAGTTTGCCTGCTGCTGTGGTGGCAGAATCTGAACTTAGATCTTCTAGACTCCAAGTCCAATGTGATTTTCACTGTATCACATGATAGTAAAGCTCAGAAGTGAGCAGTCAACTTCTAGCTAAGGGAATAGAGAAAGCTACGTGAAGGAGGTGACATTTGATGTAGATCTTGAAGATGTTACCACTATAGTCAAAACTGAGCAATTGGTTTTTTCAACAGAAAGGTAATGAATCATCCTGATGTGCACAGAGGCCTCTCTCCTCTCAGGCTTCCTATAACCAATTTATAAAAGCAGAGGCTTTTGGGATAGAATTCTAAACTGATCTTTGTACTATAGAGCCCCATGTTTGAGAATCATGGAACATTGATATTGAGAGAATCCCAATAGCAAGTGACTCAAAGTACAATGAAAGGATATACAGCAAGTATGAGTTGGCTGAAGTGCCAGTGATGACTACTTCTGGGAAGTGACACCTAGGGTGTTATCATGCACATATGAGACTATATAAATGACAAGCAAGAGATGGACATCCTGGCTGCTATAGAACTATCCTAAAAATATTTTTAAAACCAGTGGAAAGTCCTCAATCCAACTCCCATATGTTACAAACTAGGAAACTGAGGCTGGTTTGATTGCTATAACTCCAGTGGCATTACAGTATTATGGTATAAAGTATAACTGGTATTGTTATAGTATTATAGTAACCTCATATTTAGAGTTGAGAGAACCTTGAAGGTCATTTAGATCAATTCCCTCCCTTCACACGTAGGAAAAGTGAGGCTCGTAAAGGTTATTTCACTTGATTAAAGTAGCAAGTGGCAGAATCAGAATTTGAACCCAGGTCTTCTGATTCTGAATTCAGTGTTTTCCTTACTATACCATAGTTGCCTCCAGACAAGTAGGCCTGATGGTGAAACCTGTAATACCTCTGTCCCTTAACTTCACAAACCATCAGACTATTCAGTTGCCTGCTAGGGCACTCCAATTCAAGTTATGAGCAAATGTCATAGACCATTCTTTCAGTTGAATTACTTGCCCACTATTTTATTTTTTAATTATATTTTTTTAAAAAATTAATTTATTTTTAGTTTTCAACATTCAATTCCACAAGCTTTTGAGTTTTAAATTTTCTCTGTCTCCCTTCCCTTTCCCCTCCCCAAGACAACATGCAATCTGATACAGGCTCATATGCATTCACATTAAACACATTTTCACATTAGCCATGTTGTAAAGAAGAATTAAAACCAATGGGATGAACCACTAGAAAAGAAGAAATAAAAGAGAGAGAAAAAAATAGTATGCTTCCATCTGCAATCAGACTCTGCAGTTCTTTCTCTGAAAGTGGCTAACATTTTCCCATCATGAGCCTTTTGGATTTGGACCACTATTTTCAATGCCCTAAACCATTTTTGTGCACATGCTGGTCTCCTAGAGCACCGCCTGCTGGAATGTCTTCTAACTGATCATGTCTCTTCTACTACTTTGGGGTGAGTGAAGTGCACATCTCTAAGTGCCAAAACAATGTGCAGGAGGAATAGTTGCACCACATAGAGTTTGAGCATCTTGGCATCTTGCCCAACCTTGTAGAGAAAAGGACATCCAGCACGATCCTCCTGGGAAGTAACTTAACTTTTGTGAGTCACTCCTTTTCGATCTCATTTATGATTCATGATCAAGACCATATTTTTAGCTGTTTATTTATTTGGTGTCGTAAAACAGGCATGGAGCTGGGTAGAAGTATCTTGTTAGTAGACTCCTGGAAGAATGAGGGGGGTTTGGGTCTAAAATTTAAGAGTAAATCATAGAATTTAGAGAGAAAAGAGACCTTATGGGTCATCCGATATCAATAACTCTCATTGGTATAGAACTTTAAGGTTTTTAATGAGCTTTCTTCATGACTTTCCAGTTACATCAGTTATTCAAGCATTAGTATTCTGATTTTACAGATGAGAAAATTAGGAGTCTGAGAAATTAAGTAATTTGGGAAAGTCGTGCGTGATCCATCACACACTAGTGAGTCTCTGAAGCAAGAAGGCAATCAGATCTTCTGATGACAAGGCAAACGCCTTTTCTACTCCACTAGCCAGCTTATTTTACAAATGAGGAAACTGAGGATAATAAGAGCAAAGCAAGTGAGACATTTGTCTTAGGTGTATGAAGAAGCAGAAAATAATATAAAATAAGTATTCATTTTCCTATGTATGACATATCATTAGTATGAGAAGACTGATTTTTCTATTCCTGTGTCGGATGCAAAAATTTGCTGGTGATGGGGCTGCAAGAGGGTCACACAACTACTAAGTAATAGAGCCGAGTTTCAAACTGAGATCCTTTGAATCCAGATCTAATATTTATTCCACATTTTTGGAACTGACTTATGATTTTGAAAATGTTTTTATTCTGAACTTAGACACATCCAAAAAAGAGCATTTCCATACACCCAGCAGGACACAAAAATAAGATTCTTTATAAAACTCTGAACCTCCACTTCAAACCTCTTGTTTATTTTTAAATATATGTTAAATTCTACACATTACTTTCAAAACTATCCTGATTGTCTGTGTTTCCTTTTCAGCTTCCTATAGTTCTCTTCTGTACATTTAAAAAAAATGTTACAGTGGCCTTTTTTCTCTTTCTTTTTTTTGTCATCATATCTCCTTTTTCCCCTCATTCTGCCCCCTGGCACCCCACCCCCTCAGTGCTATTAGAAGTCTGTGGATTATTTTGGTGTGGGAATTTCTTATATAGATTCAGACATGCAACTTGTCTTTAACCTCAAGTTATCTAGGACCCCATAGGTCTCAAAGGTCCATTAACTTCTCAAGGCTTATGTGTTTGGTTGCAGTATGTCCTAGTGAAAAAGAGCCCAGAGGATCTGAGTTCAAATCCTACCTTTGACATTTAATGTCTGTGTCATCTTGGCTGCCACTTAACATCCTTGGCCTTCCATTTCTTCATTTGTGAAGTGATAGGATTGGGCTCTGATGTCCCTTCTAGGTGTAGATCTGTGATACCATATCACAGAGGCAGGATTTGAACCTAGGCTTTCCTGCTTCCACGATTTACCCACTGTCTTCCACTCTGTGCTGTCTCTCTTTTCTACCATACTATGATAAACACTGCAGAAATAATTAGGCTATAAAGCAGTACTTGAAAAGGGACAGCTAGTGGATTAGACGACTGAACCTGAAATTAGGAAGACCTGAGTTCAAACCCAGCCTCAGATACTTATTAGCTGTGTGACCCTGGGCAAGTCATTTAACCCAGTTTGCCTCACTTTCCTCATCTGAAAAATGAGATGGAGAAAAAAAATAGAAACCACTCCAATATCTTTGCCAAGAAAACCCCAAATGGGATCAGAAGAGTTGGACATGACTGTAACAACTGAACAGCAGCACTTGAAATATTTCTTTCTTGAACCAATCACTGGATCCAGATAGCTCTGGAGGAAGTGAGGCTGGTGGCTTGCACAGCCCTCACTCACTCAAAACAAAGTCAAATGCAAGTCATGTCATCATTTCTGTGATGTCATGGTCTTCTTTCCAAAACCAAGGACCAACCCAACAACAATATCTACATGATCAAGAGCTTTATCTTTGTAGGGATCTTTCTGGAGGTGGGCCTCTGCTGTATCTCAAGGGGCAGTCGGTGTGGAAAGTTGGCAGTACCTTGGCCAGCTCCTCAAACCCTAGGGAAGAGAAGAAAGGGGAAAGAAACGGGGCAGAGCATATCCTTGTTTCCTGGACCACAAGGAAAGGGGTAGAGGAGTAGGATAGTGAGAATAGGTAGGAGAAAGAAACAGAACGTAGCAGTTGGTATAGCTGTAGGATTAGATGAAGGCTTACATTTTTATCTAGAGATCTCTAATGAAGTATCTGTATCACAGACTGTCAGAATGTGACAGTTGGAAGGGATTTCAGTGACTTTCTAGTTCAGTCCAAACATAAAGGATTCCCACTGCAACATACTGGACAAGGGGTCATCTGAGTTGTGCCGGAATATCTCCAGGGAAGGGACCATACCTCTGCTCATCGCGTTTCATTGCATTTTTTGCTGGTCCTAATGGTTAAGAAGTTTTTTTCCTCATATCGAGCCTACATTGGTGCTAGCTCTCAGCCATTGCTCCTGGTTCTGCCCTCTGAGCCAAACAACATAAATCGAATCCAACCCTTGACACCCTTCAAATACTTCACCATAGCCATCATGTTTCCCCCAACGTTTTCTCTTCTCCAGGGTTAACCTTCAACCAATGCTCATATATCATGAGCTCCAGGCCCTTCATCATTCTGGTTGCCCTCCTCTGGCCACTCTCCAGATTCTTCATGTCCCAAACATGGTCATCCATTCTTCTCATTGTTCTTCCTATAAATAGCCCTTCCCTCCCCTGAATTTATGAATGCTTGGCCTAATTCAGTATTTCCATGTGTGCTTCAAAAAGAGAACAGCCCCATCGTCTCATCACTGACATTATTGCCCTTTAACACTTGCCAACCAATTTTCATAATCTCATTTTTTGATTCTCACAACAACCCTGTGAGGTCAGTACCATAGGTGGTGGTATTGTCCCCATTGTGCAGAGGAAGAAGCCGAGATTCCCAGAAGCTATGTAGTGACCCATAGTCACATGGCTTTTAGGCAAGGAATTCGAACTCATGTCTTTTCTAACTCTGGGTCCAGTGTACTTGTGATGATCCCATGCTGTTTCTCAGATCTCAGTTATAGGAGTTAAAGCTGGAATCTATAAATATGTGTTGAGATGGGACTTTTGAAATCATCACATCCAGTCCCCTAATTTTACACATTTGATCCAATTCAGCAAGCACTCATCAGGCACCAGCTGTGTGCCAGACACTGCTGGATTCTGGGGGTACAAAGACATAAAGAGCCCTTGCCCTCATGGACCTTATATACTACTGAGGAAGACCACAGGAGGAAAACATGAGTGAGGGAAGGAAGGAATGGCATCTTTAAGCACTTCCGATTCATTAAGCCTTCCCCAGTCCTCCTTGATCTCAGCCTTCCCTTTGAGACCTGTTATATTGTTTGCTTGTTGTCTCCCCCATTAGACTTTGAGCTCCTTGAGGACAGGCGCTGTCTTTTGTCTTTCTTTGTATCTCCAGCACTTAGCACGATGCCTGCCACACGTTAAGAAATACCACTTGAGTAACTGTATGCTAAGCATCGTGCTAAGCTCTGGGAATACTAATGGAAAAACAAGACAGTCTGTGTTCTCAGAGAGCTCAAATTCTAAAAGGGGAGACAAAAACGATATCTGGACAGTATTTCTTCTCATTGTCCTCATGATCAAAGTGTGTCCAGCCTAACTGGGACCCTTTCCTATAGGAGGGTTCCATTGTAGGGATGGGAGGGACGCAAAGTGGAGATATAGGACAGATGACAATGACTGGTACATGTGGCTATCCAGATAGTAATGCCCAGTGGTCTACCATCTTAAGATAAGGCTTGTATTTGATGATTCCCTGCTCCTTGAAGTGGTCTGAGTGGTCTGCCATGGTAGAGGGCCCCAGGCCCACATCTCTTGGGAAAGGGGAAGTAATTCTGAGGTTCATAGTGGAAAGGAGCTCTGAGTTGCTTCCCATAGAGGGTGAAGAGGTGGTTAGTTAGGTACAGAATGGTAAAAAGAGGGAAAATGGGGGAGTGAGAGATACTGGTGGTACCTTTATAGGAAGTAGTCTGGGTTGGGGGTAGGAACTTGTCATCAACTTTGTCATCTCCATGGTCCATTGCTTAGGGGGTATCATGGAGGAGATATTTTTCCAGTTGTCATATGAAAAGTGTTTTGTGATGGTGTTCATGTAGCTTCTGGGTTTGCCTTGGCAGGTACACTTCCTGTGATTTTTTTTAAGGCCTCAATAAGGCCTTAGAAGAAAGATCCAAACTTCCAAATTACTTTTGGTTTTTGGAACACCAAGTCTTCATATTAAATGGCAAAGTCAAGATGCTATAAAATTATGCTCCTACATCTGACTAGTCCCACAGCAAAACCTCAGCCTGTAGCACTGATGAACCAACGTTTTGAAATTTTTGCTCTTTGATAAGAAAACTGGGATCCAGAAAGATAGAATGACTTAGTGGCCACTGTAAAGAAATTTCATGAGTTTGGTAAAATGATATCAGGACAATATTTTTTCTCATTGTACTCCTGAGAAAAGTGTGTGCAGACTAACTGGGACCCTTTCCTAATGCAAACAGTACTCTGGGCCTGGATGGAAGAAAGTCTCTTAAAAGTCTCTAGAGGCTTCCGAAGGCAGGAACTTAGCTTAGACTTTGAGGAAGCCATGGGAGCCAGAACGGGAAGGTGAAAAAGGAGAAAATTCCAGATATGGATGACAGCTAATGAAAAAGCTCAGGGTCAGGAGATGGAGTATTATACGAGGAGGCCAATGTTTCTGGATTATAGAGTACATAAAGGGCAGTAAGGCATAAAAAGATTGGAAAGGTAGGAAGGAGCCAGATTATGAAAGGCTTTAAAAACCAAATACAGGATTTTTTCTATATATTCTCTATATGAGAATAGAATGTAAATGCCTTGAGGCTAGAGACTGGGATTTTTTCCCCCCTTTTTACACTTCCAGTAACTAGGACATCACCCTGTAATGAACTGTTTTTTAAAACCTTAAAATATTCTAGAATATAAGCTATTAATTATTGTGAATTATTGTTATTAGGGCTTAATAAATATTTAGTGAATTATTATTCTTGTAGACTTATTGGAGTATGCAGAGGGATGGCCTAGAATGCTGCCTCTTCCATTTACTCACTGTGTGAGGGACCATGGCCACATTGAGGAATACCTCTGGGCCTTAGTTTCCTCATCTGTAAAATGGATTTAGTAATGACCTTTATGAACTTCAGAGGCCGCCTAGTCTAGCCTTCTCCTGAGAAAACTGAGGTCCAGAGAGGCCGAATGATTTGCCAGGATCAACTAAGTTAATGGGTGCTTAGCTCTGCCTCATTTAAATCCAACTGAAGAGCAAGCCATCCCCTTTCGATGTCATGGATCCCTTTCTGGAATGGAAAGCGGAACAGCCACAAATGCGGGTCTTAACTCCCCAGCCATTCCTTTCTGCTTCACGCAATGACTGTCTTTGTTCTCCACTGGCCTCAGAGCGGTCCTGAGGATTCTGTGCCATAGCTGTGAAAGCACTTTGCAAATCAAAACGCCCATACAAAGGTCAAGCTGGATCAGTCAGCCGAGCTGGGTTCAGAACCGTGGGCAGAGCTGAAATCTTTTCCTACTCCAGAAATTTGTCAGAGCAGAGTTGGTTATGGGGCTTTGCCTCTTGGCATGAGGACTCCCAGAAGAATCTGGATGCTTGGCGTGTTTCTCTTGCCCACATAGGTGGTGTCTTGACTGATAATGTTTGCATGCAGGTTTATAACTTTCAAAAGTTTAGAGTTTGCATCCCCCCTTAAAGTTCTGGGCTTTCCAAAAGTGACAGCATGCCATTGAGCTGCAATTTCCCTTGGGGATTTTGGGGAGCAATTTATTTGCAGGACCCAAGATTGCTTGTTCTATAGGAGAAAGACACTACTATTTACGAGCCGCCTTAGGGAGCAGAGTGAAGCTGTAGAAAGACCGATGGACTTCCAAGTCACACGTTGTTCAGTTGTTTCAACTGTGTCTGATCTTCTGTGGCCCCATTTGGAGGATTCATGGCATGGATACTGGAGTGGCTTGCCATTTCCTTCTCTGGCTCACTTTAGAGGTGGGAAAACTGAGACCACAAGGGTTAAGTGACTTAGTGTCACACAGCTAGTAAGTGACTGAGGCCAGATTTGCATTCAGGAAGATGAGTCTTTCTGACGCCAACCTTGGGCGCTCTATCCATTAGGCCACCTGACTGTTCCCAACTCCCAAAGCCTGAGTACAGATTTGCACTCTGCCCCTGTGTGGCACTGGGTGAATTCCTTATGAATGCACGTTGCTTTCTGTTCTAGAAGGGGGCCAATGACATCGAAAGGGTGATGTCTTGACTTGCTGTTGAACTGGAGTTAAGTGAGGCAAGGCTGAGCACTTACTAATGTTGGGATCGTGGCAGTCATTCAACCAATGAGTTGGATTAGATGATCACTGCCATCCCTTTTGTACCTACGATCATTTTTATCTTAACACTTAAATGTCCTGTTAATATGGAAATGGAAGGAGGAAACATGGTTATTTAGAGTGGGAGATAGTTTGGAGAGGCCAGAGATTTGAGGCATGCGGAGACCCACACGGAAGAGAAAACCAACGTCCTTTAATTTACATAAGCAGTTTAGTTATCAGTCACTTATAGTTTAGTGTGAAAGAACGATCCTAGAGCAATTTTTTTAAATGAGGAGAAAAGAGATTTAGCAGGATTCTGGACACTTGGAAAGAGAGGAACAAAGGGGGAAAGAGTTTCAGAAGGGTAGAGCGAAGTGAGAAAAATGACCTCTGCCTACTTCACAATTTTGCCTAAGGCTAGTAGTCATGCATGGGGACCACTCAAACTTAAATTGGGTCAGGAATTTCATGGATATTCACAGTTAGAGCTTACTGATGTAAAGGACTCACTCTCCTCTCACTGCTTTCCGTATAGACCTACATCATCCAGTCTCATTCCTCATTAACATCACTCTAAGGTATGGGAATTCTTTACAATCTCAGCAACTCAGGTTTATAGCGGCCCAGAAACATCAAAGAAACCTAGCTCCATTCCCCATGAAATAGACGTTTGAATTATTTTTGCCCAAAGCTTTGCACCCCTGGGAAGGAATGTGCAGTGTGCTTTAAACTCTGCATACATTTTTCAAGTCCGTCAGAGGATTTATTATGAATGATTAATATCTGTTTGCCGACACCGGGTACAGCTCTTTATTTAGGAAATGCTTAGAGATATCTCTTTCTTGCTCTTGGTCTGTGGCTGTTTATGTTACTTGTGTTGGCCACTCCTCTAGTCCAGAAAGACCTGGTTACTATTCGAAGGGAGGGCTTAGCTAATTCCCATTCCAGGCACATGATTTTCACTTTTCTCCTGCCACTATTTTTCATCTTGCTTTTCATGAACTTGGCATTGCATCCCAGTTACTTCGAGGGAAAGGATTCTGGTTTCTTCTGGTTTGCCCCATTTTGTACTAGAACCAGAACCTTCAATCAACTTACCTGAGAAGACTTTTCTTGAGGAAATAGCAGTATAGATTGCATGGGAAGGATCTGGGCTATTTTTAAGATTTCTTGAACATTGCTGAGGAATTTCTTAGCCTAGATTACTAGAGAGCTCTGGGAAAATCTCTCCCATCACGAAGTTCACTAGTGTGGGGTGGGGGTGGGCCAAGCCAAATCAAATGAATAGCCAAACTGAAAGAGAAAGACATTTCTTAGCGAACTAAGGTAGACTCCCTTCTATATGGTCAATGAAAGCACTTTTAGCCTTTCAACACAACTGCCTTATGTTTTCCCTCGTCCCATGTCTTTGCCCTATGCCCAGAATGTCCTCTCCCCTCTTCACCTGGTGAATACACCCTGAAGTCACAAATGCTACTTCCTCCATGAAGCCAGTCATCCACCAGTAATGACCTTTGCCCTCAGATCTCATACAGCATTTTGTTTTGTAACTCTCTAATGTACTTACCATGTGGTACTATGTATTACAATGATCATGCGCTTGTGGCTCCACTTACTCTAAGACTATACACCCTCTAAAGGCAGGGACAGAGTCTTATCTAAACTGTCTCTTTGCTCTGCATATGGTAAAAGTTTAATAAATGTCTGTTAAATAAGTGTCTAACTGACTAAATGAATGGGTACTAAGAAAGTACAAGCCATCATCCTTGAGAAGTTTATGATTACTTAATATTCATGAAACAATACCAGGCAGTACTTAACTGAAGGCAGTGTTTCATAGCAAATAGTCATAGACTTATATTCATAAAGGCCTTCTTCTAACTTTTACTTCCTATGTAAACCTAAACAAGTCGCCAAACCTTCATGTGCCATAAGCATGTTCTTAGGACTTGTCGGCTAATTTGTAGAATTGTTGAGACCTGTGATGGGGGAATATCTCCATCCTGATGAAACAACAGCTCTTTTCCCTGTCCTGAACATCAGTTGTCAAAAACAAGTCCCACCAGCTGCTTGCAGCCCATAATACTCTTGAGTGATGCCCAAACCAGATTAAAATGTAACTGAGAAATATTTGAGAAAATTAATAAAAATACAATCAAACATAGTTGATATTAATATGTGGTTTTCTAAGTCAATGTCAGGCTGTCCAGTCTGCCTGAAGTGTATGTACATGGAAGGGAGTAGTAGTTAGAGAGAAATCCAAGAAGGTAGGTTGCCCCAGATTCTGGAGGACGTTGAATTCAGGCAGAAGAGCTCGGACTTTATTGGTGGGCAACTGGAAGACCCTAAAGATTTTTAAATCTTTAAAGTGCATTATCCTGGCAGCTATATGTAGGATGCTTTGGACCAGGGAAAGAGGAAAGGCCTTCACTAGGGTGGTTACATATAATATCTGTAAAAGATAAGGAGAATCACCTCCATTTAAAAAAATTAGGAAATGGAGGTCTATATAGACTAAGTAATTCTTGAGAAGTCATAATTCAGTAACTGTAATTCCTGCCAGACCTAGAACTTGGAGCCTCTGCTTCTGCATCCTATTGGCCAGATGCTCCCATTGTGCTTCTCAAAAGGAAAGGAAAAAACAAAACAAAACAAAACCCAGAACATTTTTTCCTTTCTGGGATGTAGGACCCAAGACCAACGAATGTTCTGTCATCTTCCTATGAGTGAGTTGTTAAAGCCCAGACCGAACAAACATTAGTAATGCCTCCAAACATCAAAGAATTAACTAAGGCTAGACAGTTAAGTGATCAGTCTGTTAGATTCTGAATGGAAGTTCCATATTAGCAGTGCAAGTCTCAGCCAAGTTAGGGTTTTTATTTACATTTGGACTTGCTTCTAAACAGTTCTCATTCCCTTTCATTATTTCAGTTCTGCTCCAGTCTTCCCATGATGTCACCCTACTTTCCCTAGTTTTTAGAAACCCATTCTCCAGGGAGACAAGTATTGTGGAATGAGACATTGGCCCTAAGTCAGAAGACCTAGGCTCTTGAATCCTAGCTTCAGTACTTACTACTTTGGTACCCTTGGGCAAATCACTGGATTTTTCTGAGTTTCAGTTTCATAATTTGTAAAATGGATGCTTTTATACCACCTAGATTGTTTAAAGGAAAGTGTTGTATAAATGAAAACTAATATAGTTATTTTGGCTTCATTAGAAGTCAAGTAGGGCAGCTAGGGAAAGCAGTGGATGGAGCCTTGGGCTTGGAACCAGGAAGGCCTGAGTTCAAATGTGGCCTCTGACAAGGGCAAATCACTTAAGCCAGTTTGCCTCAGTTTTCTCACCTGTAAAAATGAAGTTGGAGAAGGTAAACCATTCCAGTATCTTTGCCAGGAAAACCCCACAGGGGATCACAAAGAGTTGGACACAACTGAACAAGAAGAGGAAGAAGTCGAGTTTGGTGCTACTTACATAAACCCATTCTGATTATATAGCCCTGGACAACGGGCTCCAGGATGGTGAGATCAAGTCCCAGCTGATTAAAATTACATTGACTGACTGAACCCAAGCCAATCACTTAAATTTATTGAGCTTGGGTACAGTCATTTATCATCTCTGGGTCTTCCTTTCCTATTAAATGGGGGATGAACATATTGATCAACGGCCCAGTCAATCCACAATTTATTAAACAGTCACTATGTGTCAAGCAGGAGGGGAGGGGGGATGGCACAAAGACAAGTGAAACAGTTCCTGCCCTTTAGGTGCTAATATTTCATCAGGGAAAATAACACAGCACATAGAAGTAACTGCAAACATATACACAGTAAACACAAAGTAATTTCTATAGTCAGGCTGCAGGACACTCCTAGCTGGAGGAATCAGTAGAGACCTTGTGTCCCTTGTGGTTGAGCTGAGCCTAGAAGGACTCTACAGGTTGTAAGAGTTGTGGGTGGGGTGAGGAAGGAGTGAATACATTCCGGGCATGGGAGATGACTCATACAAAGGCAGGGAGAAAGGAGATGTAATGTCTATATGGAACAAGACATTTTGTTGGAAGATAGAATATATGAAGAAGAGTAATGAATGTGTAATGAATCTGGAAACAGGAAATGAGGCTGGAGATAGAGAGCAAAGGACTTTCAATACTAAACCAATGAGTTTATCCTAGAGACAAATGGGAGCCATGGGAGCTTTGAGGTGGGTGGTCATGGTGGTGGAGTGCCATGGTCAGACCTGTGTTGTAGAAATATCTTAAAAGAGATAGCAAGTTGTATATAATAGATTTGCAGTTTCATGTGCAATCACCTTTTTTGATTATATTACAGACATGTTTGTTTTATTCCATAAATTAAAAAATTAAAATTTAAAAACATATCATTTTGGTAGATGTGTGGGGGATGGATTAGAGAATTGAGAAATCTGAGGCAGGGAAACTAATAAGGAAGAGAGGATGAAAACTGCTTCACTTCACTCTGGCTCGTGCCCATATTAATAAACCAAATACCTCCTCCCCCCGCCTCAAAAACCTTGAACTTCAGCCCATATCAGTTTATGCAACAAAGAAGTAGACAAAAGTCATTTTTAGACATTCTCTCTCTCTCTCTCTCTCTCTCTCTCTCTCTCTCTCTCTCTCTCTCTCTCTCTCTCTCTCTCTCTCTCTCTCTCTCTCTCTCTCTCTCTCTCCTCCCCTCCCCTCCCCTCCCCTCCCCTCTCCTCTCCTCTCCTCTCTTCTCTTCTCCTCTCCTCAGATCTTGCCATTCTCTAGGGAAAGGTCTTTGAACTAAAATGGGTTTTTGTGAGTCAGTGATAACATCAACTTCATTCTGGCCTTAATGGTAATTTGTTGCAAAATTCTGGCATGATTTCCTCCCCCACCCCCTTCTTTCTTCTTAGAGTAGCCTCTCCTACCCAAGGTGGAATGGAAACTCATTTACTCATGGGATGATCGTGGGGTCTGACTCATGTTTCTTCTGCATCTCTCATTGTATCCACGTGAACTAAGGGGAAGCATATCCCAGTGCCCGTTACTGGCAGGCCGGTAAAGGTGGGTTCTGAGGAGAGACACGTTGTAGAGAGGAACATTGAAAGTGTTTTGCTAGTGTGCAAAGTAGGCAGTCACGCATCTAGGGGTGATTTGAGGAGCTCTAGGGAAGGCATTTCTCCATGCCCAGCACATTCTGCCTTGATTTATTCATTTCTTTGGGCTAGTCTTTACCCTTCTAAAATGCAAATGCCACTGGAAGAAGGGGTAATAATTTCATCTGAATATTAGAGACTTCTTTTAAAAAGTGATCTCCTCTGGTCCAGCAAAGGAGTTTGTACTTTGTTCAAGAAGCAATAGGAAGCCAATGAAGACTGGGGGGCAGGGAGTGGGGAGGAGTGGGGGGAATAAATGGTGAACTTGAAAATCCTGTGGGCTATTGAGAGAAAGGGTACTCCAGGTGTGCCTGAGGAAGTCGAAGAAAGAAGAGACAGAGTGCTGTGCAGGGTTAGCCACAGGGTGGGAGCAGAGATGTGCTGGTAAATAGTTAACAAAACAGCCCCCACCCCCAAATGTACCCATGACATGCTTTACTTTTAACCTACATAATTAACTTCTTCTCCATTACTTTCTTAAATCTAGACAATTCATAAAACAATAATTCAAGCCCTGATTTGTAGTGTTTGTTGATTTTTGAGGTGCAAATGTTCACACCAACAATTTAACCATCAGCTCTGCTGCCTGGTTCCATCGCGCTCCCAGGTAAGGGTGGCCTGTGGGATCTACTTTGCTTGAGAATTTTCTACTTGACTTTATCGGATTTTTGCTTAAATAAAAAGCTTCCTAGTCTCGCACCATCCTCAACCCAAATCCTTTGCTTCTCCACCCTATCCCCTCGGTCTTTGGATTTAGCTAGCAAAAATTGAAATTTTATAGCCACTTAACCGTGAAGCAGCTGCATCATTGACCAGGGGAATCCCTTCTCTCTGGCCTAGTTTCATCATTGGTAAAGTAAAGAAGATAGATTAGGTGACCTCTAAAAAGCCTTCCAACTTCAGCTTTCAGCAATTCTTCAGTGCAAAGGGATATGTGACTAGATGGTAGGATGATGGTGGGAGTAGATTGAAAAAACAGATTTGGAAATAGAAAGGAATTTAAATGTCTTCAAGCTCAACCTCTTCATTTTACAGATAAGCAAACTGAGGTGGAGTGAGGAAGTGCCTTATCCAACGTCATTTGGCTATTAAGTGTCTGAGGTAGGATCTGAACTCAGATTCTTCCTGACTCCCAATCTAGAGGCCTAACTATTATGCCATCTAATTGCCTAAATTAAAATGAAGGGTGGGAGTGTGGACTTGATAATGCCCAAAGTCCCTTTCAGTTTCAAATCTATTGACCTATTATTCTTAAAACCACCTTGCAAAGTAAGTGCTATCACCATTTTACAGATGAGGAAACTGAGGCTGAGAGAATAAATGACTTGCCCAGATCACACAACTAGTAAATATCTGAGGTAGGATCTGAGCTCAGCTCTTCCTAATTCCAAAAAGGACACTCCTGTCCATGAGTGGTGTCAAGCTCAAATAGAAGAGGATCTTTATGGGTGGCATATTGACTTAGAAAACCACAAATTGACATTATCCGTGTTGTATTGTGTTCTCATTTATTTTGCTAAACATTTGCCAATTATGTTTTAATCTGGTTTGAGCCATGAGTTTGACATTTCTGTATTACACTTCATCACTAGCTGCCTCTGGTAGAATGTCAAGTCCTTAAGGACAGTGGTTGTTTTCGTTTTTGTCTTTGCATCTCCCTTGCTTAGCTCTACCAGGCTTAATTGCTTGTTGGGCTGAATTCTCTAGAGTGGTGGGTCAGAAGAGATCTAGGCTGAACCCTGCCTTTCCAATTTACTACCTGAGTAACCTTCACTAAAACTTGTTCCCATAGGCAACTTCCCAGGATTTATCTACTAAATTACAGTTTACGAGTGGGAGAGGGGAGGTTTGCACACCACGAGTTTCACACCTGAGGAAACCACATGTCAAGAGAGGACAAAATACACTGATTTCCACCACCACCACCCCTGCACCTTATTCATTCCACAATAAATATTTAATAAAGAGTAGTTATATTCAAGACAATGAAAAAAATGATAAAAAAGGAGGCAGGCATAGCCTTTGTCACTGTGCTTTGCCAAATAGTTGCCTTAACCTTCCCAATACTTGAATTTGGGTTCTAATTCTACAGGAAGATAATGGCCTCCCGCTAAAGACCCTCAATGGTTTATCAAAGGGAGAACCCTTTTTGTGACAGCTCTGGCTAACCATCCACAGCACAAACCAGAAGCCCTCAGACTACTTCAAAAGGAAAGCGAAACAGAAAAACTATCATTTCTTTTAAAAAAAAAATTTTAAAAATAATATATTTCCTCCCAGTTACATGTAAAACAATTTTAATGTTCATTTAAAAAAAATTTTAAATTCCAAATTCAATGTCCCCTCTCCCCCCAAAGACAGTAAACTATGCTATGGATTATACATAGGTGATCATGGAAAACATATTTCCATATTAGTTATTTTGTGAAAGAAAACTTGAAAGCTATCATTTCTAAGAAATCATTTCCAAAGTAGATCTTTTGATGCTTACAAAACAAAGAACAAAACTTGGAGAAATGCTACTCTCCATTTAATGGGGGTGCTGATGAGTTTCTTGTGTATTTATACCCAGAGTCTTACCGGTCATATGTCCCCTTTGATATTGAGATGCCCAGGGCTAATATTCAAATATACAAACCCAGGGAAAGCTGACAGGACCTGATTTGATGAGGATAATTTCTAATATTTTCAATGTGGGACTGCTAAGGTGAAAGCTGTACTTTTTGTGTCATGATCTACATTTTCTATGGGTTTGGCTTTTTTTCCTTCATGTGCTTTTTTCCCCCTTACTCCAGTACATAGGCTGTGTTGAAGTGCTGCAGTCGATGAGATCCTTGGATTTTGGCATGAGAACCCAAGTTACAAGGTAAGACCATGGCATGGCAATGAACTTTAAAACTGTAGTGGAAACCAGCATTGTTTCTTGCTGTGCATCTTGAGAAGGAATAATGTATTCCCTCCCACTCCTAATTCTTTTGTGGGTTTTCAGGGATATATGGGGAGATAACCTGGTATAATGAGGTAGATAGCTGGCCTTGGAGTCAGGAAGACCTGAAATCCACCTCTGAAATTCTCTGTACTGTTGAGATAGAGTCAAAACCCAAATGGATATAAAAGTGCTTGTAATCCATTGTGCCATGTGAAAACTGAAGCCTGTGACTTGTCCAAGTTCATGCAGGCGGTATTTGGTTTTTTAAGGGTTAGCATTTAAACTAAAATTTTGTTTATTTATTTTTTCTATATAACTTTTTATTTCATTAAATATTTCCTAATTGCATGTAAAATTATTTAATAATCATTTTAAAAAATTTTAGTTTCTATTTTTCACTTTGTTTTTCATGTTTTTTACCTTTTGATCTGTGTCTTCTTTCACAATATGACCAATCTAGAAATATGTTTTCTATAATAGTACATGTGTAACCTATATCAAATCATTTACTTTTTCAGGGAGGGGAAAGATGAGGGAGGGAGGGAAAAAATTTGGAACTCAAAACTTTTAAAAAGGAATGTTAAAAATTGTCTTTATATGTAATTAAGAAGAAATAAAATAATATTAAAAATTTTTTGAGATCTAAATTCTCTCCATTCCTCTCATCCACCTCCCTCCTTGAGAAAATTAGCAATTTGGTTTTTATTATATATAAAGTTTATATATAGATATATAAAATAAATATATATTTATTTGTACATATAAATATGTATTTAAATATAATTTTCCACATGTGAGATCATGCAAAACATATTTCTGTACTAACCATGTTGCAAAAGAAAACACAAACAAAATCAAAAAATAAAAATAGAATTTTATAAGTATGCTTCAGGCTGTATTCATTGCTCATCAGTTCTCTCTCTGGAGGTAGATAGCTTTGTTCACTTCTTTTGGAATTGTCTTGGGTCATTGTCTTGATCAAAGTAGCTACGTCTTTCACGGTTGATTATCCTTATAATATTGTTGGTATTGTATACAATGTTCTCAATTATTCTGCTAGTGTTACTTTGTATCAGTTCATGTTACTTTGTATCAGTCCAGGTTTTCTTGCCAACCATCCAGCTTGCTATTTCATACAGCACAGTAGTATTCCATCGCAATCATATATCACGACTTGTTCAGCCATTCCCTAATTGGTGGACATTCCCTTGATTTTCAATTCCTTGCCACCACAAAAGAGCTATTATAGACATTTTTGTACATATAGATCCTTCCCCCTTCCATTTTTGAAAAATCTCCTTGGTATACAGACCTAGTATTGCTGGATGAAAAGGTATACGCAGTTTTATAGCTTTTTGGGCATAATTCCATGTTGTTATCCAGAATAGTTGAACTAGTTCACAACTCCACCAATAGTGCATTAGTGTCCCATCCCTTCGAGCATTTGTCATTCCCCTTTTCTGTCATGTTAGCCAATCTGATGACTGGTGATGAGGTATCTCAGAATTGTTTTAATTTGCCTTTCTCAAATTAGCAGTGATTTAGAGCATTTATTTATATGACTATTGACAGCTTTGATTTCTTCTGAAAATGGCTTGTTCATATCCTTTGACCACTTATCAACTGGGGAATAGCTCTTATTTTTATAAATTTGGCTCTGTTCTCTATATATTTGAGAAATGAGGCCTTCATCAGAGAAATCTGGTATAAAAATTTCCCCTCAGTTTCCTGTTTTCTTCTAATTTTGGCTGCACTGATTTTGTTTGTGCAACAGTTTTAATTTCATGTAATAAAAATGATCTGTTTTGCTCCCTGTAATTCCCTCTATCTCTTGTTTGGACATAAACTCTTGTCTTATAGAATTTTGTTTTTAAAAATTCAATTTACACATAATTTTTTCTGGCAAACACATTGCATATAGTGAAGTCAACATATAGTGAGACTGGAAGACTGTGGTAGTTAGTGTTTACTTGGGCTTTCTATACTGACGAGCTCAGTTAAGTCAGGGTTTTAAAAATTATTTTCAATGGAAACTGAGAGGTTCAACAGGAAGGAGAACTTGTGCTTAGAATTTTTTTGAGGCAATCAGGGTTAAGTGACTTGCCCAGGATCACATAGCTAGTACTTGTCTAAGTCTGGATTTGAATTCATGTTCTCCTGACTCTGGGACCAGTGCTCTATCCGCTGTACCACCTAGTTGCCCCTTGTAGGTAAAGTTTGAAATTTGATTTTTTTAAATTGTTGGATTAAAAACATTTAAGGCAATATTAGTTTCAAATCCAATTCTTTTGTATTTCTCCAAGTCATGTGCCACATGAGAGAAATCTGGGGGAGGAGAATGAGAATGGTGGAAAGCCTTGAGATCATGACATGAGAATTATCCGAAGTCGGGAGGCCTATTTAGCCCTGGGAAGAGAAGACTTTGAGTGGGGGGATAGAAGAACCAGACACGATGGCTATCTTCTGGTATTTAAAAGAATACCCTCTGGAGGAGAAACTAACTAGAATTTCTCTGCTTGGCCCCTATGATTGGGGACCATGGGTGAAGGCTGTAAAGTGGTAAATTTTTACCTGCCTAAAGGAGAAGCTTATTGATTAAAACTATCTGAAAGGAGAATGAGTGGGCTGAGCTATTTCAGGAGACAGTGGGTTGAAGTTCTTCAAGCATTGACTGGATAACTATTTGTCACTAATATTTCCAAGTGTGGCTTTTTTCAGATATGGGTAGGACTGGATGCCATCTGAAACTCCTGACTGATATTCTTTCTGTGAATGAATCTTTAAAGTCTCTCCATCTCTAAGTCCTAAGATTCTGTGCTCTATTATCACTTGAATGTCTAACATGCATCATTAAAACATCTTTTTGTTTCATTTAACTTTTCATATTTAGGTGTTTTTTTAAAATAATAATTCCCTGATCAAACATTTTGAAAACCCTTAGGATGGTGCATGATGCTATAAAGATTGTATTTATCGATTCAGTCACTGCATGAACTATTTAAATCTCAAAGAGAAAAACTCTATTTCAAGGCTACAAACAATCATTTTGGTTAGTAACTTTTTTAGAAATACTTGCCATTGGACCCAAGATGAACCAGGTAAAAATGTGGATGAGTTAATAGAGTCTGTTGCCAATATTGAAAAACAATTGGAGGCAAGTGTTTTCTAGGTGGATAGAAGGACAGCATATTATTATTGTGAACAGTAAGGAGAAAATGATGTGAATTTTCCCAAGGTTTATAGCAGAAGAAAAAGAGATGATCTAGGGAAAACAGGACTTTAACCCTGAGAAGAGATAGAGTCTTATTGTCCTCATATAGCATCTTTCCTTGAAAAAAAATTCCAAGCAATTGCTTTTATAGACAGTAGTAGAATAATTTACATATAAGGATAAGACAATTGAATGAGGAGGTGGATAAATGGCATCTCAACTCCTTCCCATTACAGCATCATTGGGAGAAGAAATTAGTTTTCAGGTGATGAAAGTAGTCCTTAGATGTTAAGATTTGCCTAAAGGGAACCCCATTCTCTTTTGCAGTCTGACTTAGCACAGAACCCAAAGACTGAGCATGGTTAAAATCTGTGAGTCACTCAGACTATATTTTGCCTGGTGGCTGGATTTTGCTTAATCATCCCTTTGGTGCTAAATATATTTGTGATATAGCACCACAGTCAGACCTGTATTACCACTCCTCTACTCTTAATTGCATTATCCTAATCTCTACAGCTTGTGCCAAATCAATTTGAGTAAGTGTTAGAGACAATAAGCTTGCAGTAGGATACAAGTGAACTGTGGCCTAGAGGATTACAAAAGTCATAACCTCATGTTTCCTTCAGTGTCACAAAAATGAATTAAACTTAGTTAAGGAGAATAATAACATCAATAACATTGTAATTTGGTAACCCACTCCCAACGTTCATTTAATTAGCACATTTCACCTTGAGTCCCAGATGTCCCATGTAGTCATTCTGGAATAGGTCTTGTTCTCAGGGCAGCTCTGAAGGGGCTCCTTCTAGCAGCTGTACTTGTCTGGTTCCAAGTCCCATGCAGGGATTCCTAGGTAATTCTGCTAAAATCTACCAGTAACAAGACTCCGTACAATTTAGTACAACCTCCCAAATCTTCTTTTCCAATAACTAGTTCCTGTGATGAGAATGAGTTCAGCCCTAGTGACAACACAACAATAAGAACAACAAATTGGGAACCATCAATTCACCTGAAACTTCAGAGAATTTCAGTTTTTTACGCATTATTTATTCTCTGTATCTTTGCCCAAACTCTGTACCTGATATGAATGGTGTCATCCACAGACTAAAAGAAGAGGATCTGACTTGGAAAATGAGCCCTCCCATCCATTAATATTATTGGACAGAGACTTCATACAGGGGGAAAAAAGGATATGATTTAAAATTCTTTATTAATACATTTTCATGTGTAAAAACCTTTAATTTTGAGGACTTAATACTAAAACATACTCAAGCCTATATTTCCCATTAGACACATTTCCAAGGCAGTTGAATACACACACACACACACACACACACACACACACACATCCTTGTTCTTGGAATTCTAATCTTGTTACTTTCTCAAAGTCTACTACTCCATTAAATTGTATAAGACTTTTTATATATTCATCTTATCCTCCCTTTTTTAGGATCTATCTATCCTTGAAGGAATGAGGTACTTTAAGGGGGCCTAATTTTATACATGAATATAGTAAGGGGATTGCAAACCTAAGAACTCATTTACTTAGCTATTTAAAATATGAAATTGACTATGAAGTCATTTTAAAACAATAAAACTTTTTATGCTAATATTCTCTTATAATAACTCAGATGTTACAGTATTAATACTAATTAATAGATTTAGCATTGCAGTAACAAACTTCCACTGTTCATCTGCCCTGGTAATAGAAATTTGCTATGAAAGGAAAAAGAGGGACATGGTTACAACAATATCAGAACTGTCCCTTCAAGGGCACAGATTGATCTGACACAAGCTATAACAGGGGATAAACTCCCTTAACTATGTTTGATTCTAGCAAAGAGTCATAGTAAACAGCCAATCATACCACAAATTCCACATTATTCACAGGTTATCATATCCATGCTCAGAATTAACCAAGTGGGAAAAATTTCCTGTTCAGAAAGGAAAAACACCATGGGGAAACTGAGTCAGGAGGCTCCTACCTTTGCAAGGTTGTCCCCTTAACTTTTCCCAGGGATAGACATCCACCTATAGCAATTCTCAGACCATATCCCGCTTTGGGCAGCATATGGTATGGTGGACTATTGGTTTCATGACAGTTCAGAGAATCATATTTGACATAAAAAACTTAGAATAATATCAGAATATAGACCCACAAGATTTTAACTCAGCCAAATTTCACTTGTCACAATTTAGGGCCAGATTATTAACATTTTTGTTTATGTTTCAATGATAGTTAGCTATGAGCACATATAAGGACATTTCATTCATTTCATTTATCCTTCATTTATAAATTAAGAATAATCACATTCTGGAGTCTTACACATACATCAGTTACATGATAGTTGACTCAAAACCCCCTGAAAAATCTGGCTACTGTAAGTCAGCAGACTATTAACTCCTCACACAAAATAAAATCTTTGTATCTAAAGTCTATTGTTATTAAGTTGGTTCAAAGATATAACTTCAGTACATACTATTTATTAAGAGATACAATTTCATAATTTTCATCAGCAGTAGTCAAATAATCTCAGGTGAAACTTGCTCTTCACTATAAGGATTCTTGTAAATTTCCTCATTTTGCCTGGATGTTGTCCTACTTTCTCCAACTTCAGTACTTTAGCATTTTACAACATGTTGTCAGCAAGACTGATAAGATCTTATGATTTTGTCCAAATAGAAAGTCCCAAGGAACTTCATAGATAAAGATAACTTAAAAGAGACATTTGCTACTATTTCTTCCAATAGGGCATCCTCAGTATTATCCATTTTTCAAGCAAATATGCCCCATTAAACATTTTTACCACATTTTTTAACAGTTCAATTCATAATCTAATATATCCAGATTCAAAGAGAAGTTACTTTTCTAGCAACAATTCTGATATAAAATTTCCCAAATTTCACAGTATAAGAAAAACTTTTGAAATAATATATACTATACATAATAACATACACATTATCATATCTTTAAACATGAAACAAAACCTTTTACCAGTCAGGTAACATCAGATTACTTGAATGTATTACCAAATTATCTTATATAGATACTATCTATAACAGCAAGGACCCCAGCATACACAAGAGGGTCTGCTGTACAGGTTCTTAGATCTGTTTTTCTTAAAGCGAAGCAACTTTTGAGAGGTCAGCAATCACTTTAATCAAACACATATATCATTCACTTAGTTCAGGGGAAAAAGTCAGCACCCTGAACTTCAGAGAAAATACAGAGAAATAAAGACCAACAGACAGGGCTTCCATTAGTTAGTACATATATCACAGTCATAGGCAGATCCAACTTTCTGACCATACATTCATAGTTACTACAGAGAGAAGCACCAACCTCTGAGTTTTCAAAGCTGAGGGGCTTCTTAGCACTGCCCAAAGTCTGGTCTGACCAAATAGACACT
This sequence comes from Bettongia penicillata ogilbyi, assembly GCA_023548195.1. Lineage (NCBI taxonomy): Eukaryota > Metazoa > Chordata > Mammalia > Diprotodontia > Potoroidae > Bettongia > Bettongia penicillata. The sequence goes on along the minus strand of JAJHZJ010000455.1, from coordinate 1,913,617 downwards.
TCCAATAAGTAAACCCCCAAATGAAACCTCAGAATGAAACTTAGAGTATATATACACTTTTCAGGGCCAGAGGGCATCACTACCTTGAGAACCAGTGCCTCATTAAAAATTAACAAAAGGTGTGGGCCTTCCTACAAAACAAATCTCCCCTAATCAAGCTTCCCATAATGGACAGGTCCATTAATGGGTGGGGAAGATCTTTAACTCTCATTAACATTACATTGTCACTTTTGCCATTCTCTACTGATTGCATTCAAGGCTAATGTAGAGAACTAACATTTACATAATGTAGGCCATGTGCCAGTCACTGCGCTAAGCACTTTACATTTATGTGATCCTCACATAAGGGGGGTGAGATGTAAGTGTTACTATTATTATCTACTTTACAGATTAGGAAATTGAAGAAACAGAGGTGAAGTATCTTGCTCAAAGTCATGTGGCTAATAAGTTGGTAAAAAAAAAATACTGAAGAAAATAACTCCTTAAAAACATTAAAAAAAAAATTGGCCTAAAAGTAAAAGAAGTGCAAAAATTCACCGAAGGAAAAAAACTTCTTAAAAAATCGAATTGACCAAATGGAAAAAGAGGTACAAAACTCACTGAAAAAAAAAATAATTCTTTAAAAATTAGAATAGGACAGGTCAAAGCTAACGACTCCACGAGACATCAAGAAACAATAAAACTAAGTTGAAAGAATAATAACATAGAATAAAATGTGAAATATCTCATTGGAAAACCAATTGACCTGGAAAATAGATGGAGGAAAGATAATTTAAAAATTACTGAACTACCTTAAAGCTGTGATCAAAAAAGAGTCTAGGCATCATATTTCAAGAAATTATCAAGGACAATTGCCCTGATATCTTAGATCCAGAAGGTAAAACAGAAATAGAAAGAAAACACTGATCACCTCCTGAAAAAGATCCCAAAACAAAAACTCCCAGGGAAATTATAGTCAAATTCCAGAGTTCCCAGGCCAAGGAGAAAATACTTCAAGCAGTCAGAAAGAAACAATTCAATTATTACGGAGCAGTAAGCAGGATCACACAAGATGTAACGTCTTCCGTGTTAAAGACAGAGGGTTTAGAATATGATATACCAAAAGGCAAAGGAGCAACATTACAACGAACAATAACCTAACCTGGCAAAACTGAATATAATCCTTTGTGGGGAGAATGGTTTGTTCCAGCCAATCCTGATGAAAAGACTGGTGCTGGTTTTGGGGTCTGCAAGTTTTTGGTGCTTCCAAGGTGGTGTAATCAATACAGAGGTATGGTCACTGCTTTCCTGGTTTGCACTGTATTCTTTACCCAGGAAAATCTCTACTCCCCTGCACTTGTAAGGATTAGTGCTCCTCTTGGGCCTGGAACTTTAACCATGTACCATGTTCTCTTGTGGCCCCAAGTGCTAGTACTCCTCTCTGCCTTGGAATTGAGACCAGAGACCCTGCTCCCTTGTGACCAACCATATATGCTCCTCTCTGCCCTGGAACTGTGACCCAGAATCATGTATAGGCAATTGAGTTGCCAGTCAGTTCCAGCTGGACCCAGTGCTAGCAAAGAGTACCCTATAATCCCTTTCTAGTTGTCCAACCCCCTTACCATCCTTGGGCTGAGAACTCTGGAAACTGCTGCCATTGTCACAGCTGCCTCCACAGCTTGCCACTGGGGCTGCCACTGTGTGTGGTCCTGACCACTCTGGTGTCACAGACCTCTCCTGCCAACCTCCTAAGTTGTCTTAGGCTAGAAAAATGTCTCACCCTGACCCTTTGTTGGCTCTGCCACTTCAAAATTCAATTTGAAGTGTTATTTTAAAGTTATTTGGAGGGGAATGTTGGGAGAGTCTCCAGTGAAATAGCTTTTGCAGCTTCCATTGGCCTCATTTTACAGACAGGGAAATTGAAGCAGAGAGATGTAAAATGGGCTATGATCCCAAAGTCCTATAGCCTTTAAGTACCAGAGGAAAGTTCAGATTCAAGTCTCTTCTGTCATTCAGGTCAGTACTCTTTCCAACTCTATGGTGCTATCTCTGAAAACAAAACAAACCTTGCTTGCTGGAAACAAACTGATCAGAAAGACACTGAGCCTCCAGAAGCAAGAGCTTGGCTTATTCCTCCTTTCCTTGAGTGGGCTGGACTGAATGTTCTCTCATCAAGAAGTTAAAAGAAGACTTTTTTCCTCAAGAAACTACTTATACTTTGTGTCCAAGTGGGGAAAAAAATATACCTTTCTCAGGACAGGCCAAGAGAAATACCTTGGGCCTAGGAAATGTAAGAGGAAAGCAGTGTTGGCCTGTAACTTAGAAAGCTTGGTTTGATCAAGTTTGGAGTCCTACCATGAGAAATGCTTCTGCATCAGTCAGTTGATAAACATTTATTAAGTAACTATGATGTGCCAGATACTGTGTTAAGCACTAGAAATACAAAAAAAATGCAAAAGACAGTTTTTTTTTTCTCAAGGAACTCACAGTCTAATGGGGGAATCAGTTTGGAAACAGCTGTGTACAAATCGGATAGATGAGAGATCATCATCAAAAGGGAGACACTGGAGTTAAGGGGGATCTAAAAAGGTTTCTTGTAGAAAGGGGGATTTTAGCTAGGACTGGAAGGAAGCCAGTGAGGCCAGAAGACAGAAATGGGGAAGGAAAGAAATCCAGGCATGGGTACAGCCAGCACAACTGTGGAGAGTTGGCAGATGAGAGATAGTAAGGAAACCAGTGTTACTAGATCTTAGAATACATGGTTGGGGTAGGGGTAGGAGTCCAAGAGACAGGAAATGTAGGGGAGGGGCCCATATATGAAGGGCATTATAAGGGAAACAGAGGATTTTCTATTTTATCTTGGGGGTGATAGGCAGCCACTGGAGTTTATTGAGTAGGGCACAGGAGGGTGGCATGGTTGGATTGGTGCTTTCAGAAGATCACTTAGTAAGTACATACTGTGTACTGGGAGCTATGCTGGAGGACAAAGATGAAAAATAAGTGGTCTCTGCCCTCAAAGAGCTTATATGCTTTTGAGAGAGAATTTTATATATATCATCAGCGCACTATAATACACTTTGTCATAGCATCCGCTATATTAGATATTTCCCCCTTGATGGTTTTTCTTTCTAACAATGGAAGGCTCAATCTAAAATGGGAAAGAGGACTGATATTTTTCAAAATGACCATGATGTAATAACAAAAGGCATCAGTAAAACCCATTTTCTAAAATCATCATTAACAACAGGAAGTAATCCTTTCAAGACATGCTTGCATCGTTGGTGCAAGGGGACTCCTACTCACTCTCATATTAATCTGTCTTCTTCCTCTCCATTTTGCTTAAAATGTTAATATACACTCAGTAATCAAAATGGACAAGCTGATGGTTGGGTTGGCCAAACCCTGGAGAAACCAGCCACAAACCAGAACTTCTGCTGGAGCCACAGGGACTGCTGGACACTAGCAACATGGCGTTAATCGAGTTTTCTTTATTCATGAGATTGCAGGCTCCTGCTTCTATGAAGCAAAATTGGGATCTGTTAGATAACTTGTCTAGGGTTACTGCCTATTAAGACAAGGCATAAGATTCATCCTCTCTTGCTGAGCATAAGAGCCTGCATATTGTAACCTATTTATCTGTCCCATTTCAAGAGAGAGAGAGAGAGGAGGAGAGAGAGGGAGAGAGAGAGAGAGAGAGAGAGGGAGAGAGAGAGGGAGAGAGGGAGAGAGAGAGAGAGAGAGAGAGAGAGAGAGAGAGAGAGAGAGAGAGAGAGAGAGAGAGAGAGAGAGAGAGAGAGAGGGAGGAAAGGAGGGAGGGAGAGAGCTGTGCTTTCCCCGGCTGCTGCTATGGACAGTAAGTCTGCTTTGGTGATTCGGTGTGAGGTAAAGCAGCAAAGAAGCAGGGATCATAATTCAGAGGATGTTGTAATTGGGCTAATTTCCTGTCTGTAATGTTATTGCTCCTTAGCAGTGACTCTGCAAATTTAATTCGTTATCTTGAAATTTTAATTCTTTGGCTTCAGTAGGACATTAAGGACAGTTCTTTGGAGACAACGTATCCTTGTAGTGTGTGTGTGTGTGTGTGCATGTGCGCAGTCATCACCTGTAAAATAGCTCCAAGGTGTTATAGGAGATTTATACTATATATATATATATATATATATATATATATATATATATATATATATATATATATACATATATACTGGTAAATTGCCAGAGATTTACCAAAACCTGGAACTTCTATTTCGGAAAAGTATTTTGAAATGGTTACATGCATAATTGTAGAAGCAGTATATCATTATAGATATCATTATAGGAGTACAGGGGAGTGGACAGAGAGTCATGCTTGGAACCAAGACAAACTGGGATCAAACCCTATCTTCGACAGTGTGGCAGTGTGACCCCAGGTGAGGCATTTAGCCTCTGAGTGCTTTTGGCAGCTCTTTAAGACAACAGGTTGTAGAGCAAGTGTTGACCTGAGGGAATTTCCTATACCATTGAAATCACAGGTCTGGTCCTTATTCCAATACCTAAAAGATTAAATATCTGTATTTTTGTTATAACTTACTTTGTAGCAACCTCTTCATTTTAAATTTGGCTGATCTGTGTTTAAATTAGCAATAACTGCGTGTGAGGATGTAGAGTTGTTTCTGAATGTACATCTGGGCACAGATGGGTATGTTTGTAGGCAAAATGGATGAAGGGACATGTGCAGTATATGGACATGTGTCTATTCTAGCTCATGATTGGTAAGAGCAAGTCTGAGGTGGATAAAATTGGCTACGTTTAAATATCACAAAAGTCCTCTTTCATATATTGGTGTGTATGACCCTGGGCAAATCATTTAACTTCCATGGAAGTTAAATTCTCGCCCATAAAATGAGAGAAGTTGAACTCGTTGAAAAACATAATGGATTTGGAACCAAAGGATTTAAATTCCACCTCTAATACTTACTACTTGTGTAATCTTGGACTAATCACTTAATCTCTCTAGGCTTCTGTTGCATCTTCTGTAAAATGGGAGCATTGGATTAGATGGTCTCTTAAGGTCCTTTCCAGGTCTAAACCCATATTATCCCTTTAAATTAACTCCATGATCCTAACTATACACATATCCATAGAGACACATAAATAAAAGTGCAAGAGTTGGACGGACAATTTTTACCTTTTACTGCTTTGCTGCTCCTTGGGCCATTTTTTCAATTCCTAAGACCCAGACCTCTTTTCTTAGTCATTTGACACAAGAAGGAAATCTAGTGTTTATGGTTGGAAGTTGTCTTTATATCTGTCTTGAGAATTTTTAGCAAGATGTTTTAATGTGTCTTTTTAAAAAAGTCTATGCTAATGACTTTGTCATGGTCTTCCAAGGAAGTGTGATGAGCTCTGAGAATGCCAAAAGAGTGGCAAGTGTTATGAAAGGTCATTTTATCTTTCTGTAACAGAGAA